>CM053789.1:433765491-434403407 GCA_028749045.1 Cupressus sempervirens
CAATTGATATCTAACAACAGTTAGTTAGAGAAGGCCTAAAAATTTGAGTGAGATCTCTATGGATATGGATCATTTATAGAAGAATCTTGAAGAAACTCTTGAACAGTTTGATATGCTTACTAAAGAAAGACACACTCTAAAATACATGTATGAAGATGTGAAAGAATAAAATGAGAATTTGAAAGATAAGATAGATTGTCTTAAGTCCAAAGATCATATCAAGGATAGCGATGAAGCTTCAAGGTTGGAGAAATAAAATGATATCCTTAAGCATGAACTAAATATTATAAATCTAAAGTTGAACTTGAATGATAATGACTATAAGATTGAGTCAAAATTGAAATCTGAGAATGCATATCTAAGATCTAATTTTATCAAAGTGACATACAGGCTTGAGACTACAAAGCTATAGTATGTATAACTTGAGAAGTATAATAAAATTATGAAAGGAGAATTAATGCATTCTAAGGTACACCTTGAGAAATTGTATTTGAGCACTAAAATGCTAGATAGATATATCTTTATACAGAGACCTTCTTATGATAAGACTTGTCTTAAATACCTTGGAGAAAAGTCATCTAAGAGGTCTGTAGTAAGTAAAGAAGAAAATCTTGTGATCCAACAACCAAAGCATAAAGAAGAAAATTAGAACAAGGTTTAATCTAGCTAATTTGTGTAGATGTACCTAAGCAACCTGGCAAATATGAATCACCTAAAGAAGTGAGGAACCAATTTAGAGGTAGATGTTATGGATGCAATGAATTTGGTGACATGAAAAAGGATTGTATAGGTAAGTTATTTAAACCACTTTATGGTTATTGATATAAATGTCATAGTTTTGGTCATAGAGCTATGGAATATAAGAAACCTAAATTCAATAGTGATAATATAAGTAGAATGTTTAGAGATACTAACCCTATAGATAATATACCTATTAGAGGAACCAATATTATAAGGAGTGGAATTATGTGTTATAAGTGCAAAAACCTTGAACATATTGCTAGAGATTGTAGAGTACAGATAAGTCAGCTAGGACCCAAATATGAAAACATTGTTATAGTGTGTCAGATTTGTAACAACATGGGACACAAAGAAAGAAATTTTAGGATAAACAATATGAGGATGCCTAACAACATGATAAACCAAAATCCTAGAAGGAATGTGAACAACAATAGAAGGAATGAGAATAACAATAATAGTCAAAAAGAAAATGCGAAAAGTCTTGTAGAAAACCTTGATGAATCATTCGTTAAAGTTAAGGAATCAAAAGGTTCATATGTTATGTTGGAAATTTAGTCAAGTAAAGCATATGAGAATAGATTAAAGTCAATCATAGTCTCCAATCAATTATAATCTAATTGATTAGTTTATTTCATCGATTAAAATAAATGAGTTAGCATTAGATTAGTATATAAAACTCTAGAGTAGGAATTGAGACTTATGAATTTAGTATGAGGTAGAAAAGGATGTCAAAAATCTATGTTTAAGTTCACATAATATTTTGTTCTTATCATGTGAGTGTGCAAAGTAAAAGAAGTTTTTAGATAGATAGAAATAGTTTTTTCTTCATTGTGTATGTGTACAATTACTATAGTATGTAAAAGAAAAGGATTTAAGGATCTAATTTGGATTTGAGAGTACCATTTGAATACATGAGAAATCAAGAAGAAAATTGAGAATGAATCGAAGGCTAGTACAGTATAATTGAAATGAATTCATCAACAAACCCTATTTCTATAAAATTGAGGTATTTTATGGAATTTCAAAGGTTGAATTTATAAAATTGAATTTAGTATTTATCATAGAGATAGATAAATCTTTAATTCACAATATTGAGGATGAATCAAAACCTAAGATGAAGATAAACCCTATCAAGGTTTTACTAGAACTTGACCACATTTCATACCACTCATTCCCTCAACTAATCCACCTATTCAACAAGTAAGTGAGGAAGAACAAGAGGTGAGTGTTTTATAAGTTAAGAGAAAGTATGCTAGATTGGTAGAAATAAAGCAAGATCCAACAGAGAGTCCAAAATAGAAGAGAGTAAAATAGATGAAAGTTGGGCCTAGTAAAAGGTAGAAAGTCTTGATGAATTTTGAGGAGAAGAAGAAAATGAGAGGAAATTTTGTTGTCCCTGAAGATACTAAGTGGGAAGAGAAACAAAAGAACCAATCATAAAGTGCAAGAAAAGAAAACCTAATATAGAAAGATTAAACAACACAATCATTGATGATGGTCATTTTTCCTAGTTAAATAAGTTTTATGAATTGTACAGTGATCTTGACAAAGATATATTAATCATGGGAGGAAACTATCAAAAAATAAATAAGGAGACTGAGAAAGCAATAGTATAAATGATGAAGGATCTTAAATCTTCTAGCCCTTAAAGAATAACAACAGCAATATCAAGAACACCAAAAACAACTCTACATGTAACCATGGATGTGGACACTATACATATAGATAACAAAAATGTCATATTTGATACCATAGAGGATCCTTTTAAGGATTATGGAGAAAATCTTGATAATTTGGTAGGTTATAAAAATTTTGATGTAGAGGAAGAGGCAAAGGAGAAAAAGAAAGAGAAAAGGGAAAAAGAGAGAAGGAATATAGAAAAATGAAAGAATATGGAGGAGGAGGAGGAGAATCAAATAAAGACAAGTGAACCTATTTCTTCAAGGTCACCACTTGAATTTACATTGACAACTTTGTCAAGAAATAATTCCAACAATGATGACTAAGTTGGATTGATTTCATCTCTAAGTAAAATTATTGAGAAAAATAAGAGAGCAAAGATTCTACAACTCTCTTTGATGGAAATCATTGAGAAGTTGCAAAGTATTGTATCAATTAAAAATCAATGAGGTAGACCCACATATAAAAGCAATAGATATTATCAAGGATTTTGATACTAAGTTTACATAGTTATCAAAAGTGGCAACCACAAAGGCACAAACTCTACATGATGCAGAGGTGTTTAGAAAAATTTGTGAAAACATCAGAGGAGACCCAAAAAATCTTGATAAGGGAATTATAGAATTGAGGAGATGTTTAGAAGAAGGAAAATAAGTGTATGGTAAATGTGCCCTGTCATGCACATTTATCAAGGATATCACAGATGATATGAATGTTAAATTAAAAGAGTTAAAGACTCTTGTGAATGAACTCCAAAGTCCTATAGTGCAGATTGTAAACTTGAAGAGTAGAATTAGTAGGATACATGAAGAAATTTGGCTTTTAGATATAAATAAGAAAAGAATATTGAAAATATTTTCACTAAAAATTGATCATGAGTAGAGACATCTAGATGAATGCCTATCAGCCAAGACATCTTATGAAAAGTTTGCATACAATGACTTGGAAGTACTAGAAATAGCCTCATATGAACTAGGTGTATTACTCAACATATTAGATGTAGTAAATGACAAATGGGATATGGATTTTTCAACTTTGAAGACTAAATTGGTTATTGTATCTTGTGAAAATCTAATCGACAAGCATGAAGATAAAAGCATAATTATAATTTTGACTTGTATATAGTTCTTGACACCACCTTTGCCATTGATGTCAAATGGGGAGAAATATAAGGAAAATTGTATGTACATGTAACGAGGAGTAATATTTTAAGTATGAGATATAAGGAAAAGATGGTGGGTATGTGCAAGATCATGGTGTACCAAACTATGGCCTTAAGTGGCAGTGAAAAATCAGCAAATCAGGTTTATGTCAACTTGACACATAATTTTGAAGTGGTTATAGACTTTATATCAAAAAGTTGTAAGAAAATAATTTGTAGAAAATTGAATGTAGTTTCTAAACTACTAGGCCTTATTAGGAGAAAAAAATAATTGATTGGTCAAAAGTTTGAATTTTAATGCAGTACTAAGAAAATTTTAGGGCAAAAATAAAAAGTAGGTGTATGTCTGACCACCTTAATCAAAATCAAATCATAATATTTTTTTAATATAATTATAGATATGAAAACTAGACTCATGCCCGGATGTGACGCATATTTTTTGATATTTTTATTCCAAATAAATAATTAAATATGAATTTTCTACCAAAACTTTTTCGGATTAAAAAAAGTCTCGTGTCTGACCACCCTAACTAATAGAAAATTTGATCAAATTTTTCTTTTTTTATTTTTTTCTTATACTAGGCGAAGTATAGAATGTGACGCAACTTTTAGATTTAAAAAATGTTATACCGTTTGAAAGTTATAGCTATTTTTCATTCAGTATGTCAATCAGCACTTTACAATAATCTTCATTGATAATTAACTAATAAATACTTATCGAACTCAAAATTTGATAGAAATTATATTGATGGAATCTAGAGAGCGATATTAAAAAACCCATTTCGTTTCATTCAATTTCGATCAAAATAACATTGTCAGACGGCTACCCGAAGTCTGAGTATCACTAAAACTCTCTATAAACACGTCTTTGGGGTTGACTGGGCAGGCTTGGTAAATACCAAGCCTGATCGGATATACAATTCAAAATCGGATATCCGATATGGCTTGGTAGTCAAATTACAAAAATCTTCAAATTTTGGAGGGAAATTCGATTTAAACGTTCTAGTTTTTTATTTTTAAATTATTTCACTTATATTAATATGTAAAGGCATATTTTAATATATTATATATATATATATATATATATATATATATATATACAATAACGTAATGTAAACATACAAGATATAATCTAGTAATATATAATAATATCTTATGTTAATCTTATTACAATCTATAAATATAATATATATTATTATTATTTTTACTAAATATAATAACGTAATTTATATATATATAAAATACGTATTATATATTATTATATTAATATGTATGTTATTAATATATTTATATAATAATGTAATATGTCTATATATATATATATATATATATATATTATTATATTGATATGTATATTATTAATATATAAGAGTCAAAGGGGGTCATAGGGTGACCTATAACCCTCTTTGACCCATTAAACGACGATATATGTCTCTAGGGGTCCTAGGACCCCTAGGGACATATGTCATCCTTTAATGGGTCAAAGGGGGTCCCTTTGACCCATTAAATGACGACATATGTACCTAGGACCCCCAGGGTCATAACTGAATCGTTCATATTGGTCAAAGGGGGTCATAGGGTGACCTATGACCCCATTTGACCCATTAAACGACGACATATGTCTCTAGGGGTCCTAGGACCCCTAGGGACATATTCGAATGGGTATTATGGATCAAAGGGGGTCATAGGGTGACTTATGACCCTTTTTGACCCATTAAATGATGACATATGTCCCTAGGGGTCCTAGGACCCCTAGGGACATAGTCAAATCGTTCATATGGGTCAAAGGGGGTCATAGGGTGACCTATGACCCCCTTTGACTCATTAAATGATGACATATGTCCCTAGGGGTCCTAGGACCCCCAGGGACATAGTCGAATCATTCATATGGGTCAAAGGAGGTCATAGGGTGACCTATGACCCCCTTTGACCCATTAAACGACGACATATGTCCCTCGGGGTCCTAGGACCTCTAGGGACATATTCGAATGGGTAATATGGGTCAAAGGGGGTCATAGGGTGACCTATGAACCTCTTTGACCCATTAAATGATGACATATGTCCCTAGGGGTCCTAGAACCCCTAGGGACATATTCCAATCGTTCATATGGGTCAAAGGGGGTCATAGGGTGATCTATGACCCTCTTTGACCCATTAAATGATGATATATGTCTCTAGGGGTCCTAGGACCCCTAGGGACATATTCGAATGGGTAATATGGGTCAAAGGGGGTCATAGGGTGACCTATGACCCTCTCTGACTCATTAAACGATGACATATTTCTCTAGGGGTCCTTGGACCCCTAGGTACATATTCGAATTGTTCATAAACGACGACATATGTCCCTAGGGGTCCTAGTGTTGGAAATATTCAAGATATAACAGTTTACTGAGAGGGGAGGGGTGAATCAGTAAACATAAAATCTTAAATCAATTCATATTAACCAGTAAAATATTTAATCACCTAATCTGCAGTATGTAGACATTCATAACACATAAGCACAGAGATTTTGGTGACCCAGAAACCTTCCAAAATAGAAAGTAAAACTGGGGTGGGGATGAAACCCACAAATCTTCTTTACTGCAGTAGGAAGTTAGCCGGTTAAGGCATACAATGATCACTTCTGGTGATCTGCCCTGTTAGGAGCATAAAGGATTGTTATATCCACCTTGTTAAAGGATTTGAAACATACTTCATAAGTATGCACTCTGTTAGGAGATTTAGTACAAAGACTGTTAAGTCTACCCTGTTAAAGGATTTATAAAAACTGATTCACCTGTTAGAATGAAACAGTGGATCTGAATACAACTGATTGCTGATAAGATCCGCTATGCTCTGATTGTCCTTGATATGACAGATAAAACATTTCTGCTCCAATGCTGACCTTGCTGAAAACCTTCAAAATTCAGCTTACATGCTTTCGCACACATTCTTCACATACATTTAGAATGATACAATACATTACATATATATACCATCCAAGTTAAAATTACATGCAATGGTTGGCTGAATAAAAGTAGACAAAATTTAACTGAGTCGGCCAAATAGCAAAACAAACTCGGTAGAACAAACTTCTTTGTTTACCGACTGAGCTCAGTTAACACTGAGTCCTATGTTAACCGACCGAACTCGGTTAACACTGCATCCGTCTTTACTCGGTTAATATTGAGTTCTTAATTAACCGACCAAACTTGGTTAATGCTGAGTTCTTAGTTAACCGACTGAACTCGGTTAATACTAAGTTCTATGTTAACCGACCGAACTCGGTTAATACTAAGTTCTATGTTAACTGACCGAACTTAGTTAACACTGAGTTCTTCTTTACTCGGTTAATACTGTGAGAAAAGTGTTGTCACTAATGGCAAATAACTTTATGCCAACAATCTCCCCCTTTGGCATTAGTGACAAAAACAATTATGTATCAAAGTTTATGTACAGAAATTGACATACATTTCAAAAAGTTTCCAAAATTGTAGATCTTATTAGATGTATGTCTCCCCCATACAATATGCACAGTATTTATAGATCAATACATATATCTTTGCACAGATAGCTCTGAAGTTCTGAAGTTCTGTCTCCCCCTTTTTGACAATAATGCCAAATAACATATATTTACACTGAGATTTCAAAATGAGAGAGAAATTCTGAATGTACCTTGAGAATAAGAGCCAAAGTCTTATCCCAATTTTCTTGCAAAATTTTGCTGGAGGAGAGTGCAATTTGAATTTCTGCAGAAAGTTCAATCATATGATCTGCAACTGAGAAATTGTTGTCATGAATCAATGTTCTGGAATGAGCAATATGCTTTTGCATTGAAGTCATGATAGGAAGAATCATATTCTGGATATCTATGAGAGTAGACCTGATTCTTGCTTCCTCTCTCAGCAATTCTGCTTGTTTCTCCGACAAAAATCTTATTTTATGATGATGGGATGAACTTGTACTGAGGTCAGATTACAACACTTGGGCACTGACCTTCATATCCTCATCAATTTTATTCAACTTTTCTTTTATATCCTTGGTATACTTAGTAACATCACAGAGTTTTCCAAAAAGTGAAGTTACATTATTAAAAGAATTCTCAAAATTATTCAAAATTGTAGACAATTCTACCTAATTTAATGCAATATGCTGAGCAATGTGCTCAAGCACCTTATTGTCAAATTTCTTCTCTGCCTTTTCAATCAACTTTTCTTGGCCGGAGGTATCCTCATTGAATTTGTTTACAGCCTCTTCCAACTGAATCAAAATGTGTTGAGTAGAATCTACTTCAACACCTATAGCCTCTGTTATAATATTTTTAGCACTCTCAATGATGCTATATTCCAGATCTCTTTCATGCCGTAGCTGTTTCTGCCTAGCCTTCTGCTCTAATAGCTGACTGAGCATTCTTATTTCATCAACTGATGCTGTATCAAGATCTATTTTAGGAAGGATAATGTCCTTATCCAAATCAATTTCCTCATCCAGTGTCTTGCTGGAAAACATGTATCTTTTTGCTTTTCCAGCAAAGACTCCATCTTGACCCTTGTGAACTGAGACTATAGTTGATGAGGCAGGGCTGGCTGATAAGACTGGAATAGGACTATGTAAAGGAAGACTAAGAGATGTGCAAATGGTATCAAAAATTGATGTTGCTGTACAGGATGGAGTGGAAGAGCTAATAGTTGCCAAAATTTGATTAAGAGAAGTCAAAATTGTAGTATCTGTAGGTACACTTATTATACATTCTGCAGTAGAGGTTGATGTGCATGATGAACTTACTGCAGAGACTGATGGAGACTCGGTTAATGAAGGTGGCTGCAGCTCGGTTAATGAAGTGATTGGCACTTGCATAGATGGTACACGGAGCTGAGAGGACTTACCAGTAGAAGCTATTTCCATAGTTGATGTAACTGTTTTGGATGGAGAGTGTGGAAGAGATGCAATGACTTCAGCTCCAATTTGTACTGGATCTTCTTCCACCTTTGCTTGTTCATCTTCTTTCTCCTCCATTTCTTTTTCAGCTTCTTCTTCCTCTAATTCTTTCTCAGCCTCTTCTTCCACTTCTAACATGATTGAATGAAGATCCCCTGGAATATCTTCAATATCATCATCATCTTCATCATCATCACTGTTGTCAATGTCCTTGATTTCAACAGTATCATCACTGGATTTGTGTAGATGATAGATGTTTTTCCACATGTTTGTTGCATCATTTACCACATGCTCAATGTCTTTGACAAGTATCAAATAGGTGTGGAATCTAATCATCATATTGCCTTCGTGATCTTTCAGTGATGCTTTCACTTTAGCATTAGTGAAGCTCGGCAGGAGATTCTTCAGTGTCTGCTCATAGATGTCTTTTACAGTCTTGGTTGTAGCTTCCCATCTGATTTGCAACCTCTCCAATAGTTCTTTGGAGATCTGGGAGGCTATCTGGTCCGGTGAGTATTTCCATTTACCCATCTTGTTCAGTACCAGTTCCTCAATCTGCATCTTTTCTTGTTTTGTTCTGGTTTCAAACTTCAATGCTTTGAAGTTTGTGAAGCTAGCACCTGCTTCTAATTGCTTCAATCTATCCTCAAATGTGAGTGGAGGCTTAACAAGTACAGGTTCTTTCTTTCCTTGTCTTGTTCTCCTGGAGAAGACTGCAGAGGCTTGCCTTTTAGGTTTGGTGATGATCACCTTGCCTTTCTTTTGTTGAGGCTCCTTTTCCTTGTCTGACTCAGTTTCCTCTTCTTCTTCTTCGTCTTCTCCTTTGCCTTCTGTTATCATAAGAGAGCCAACTTCCGTCTTCAGTTGGGCTATCCTTCTCTTTCCTTTGCTAATGGCCTGAGGGATTTTAATTTGGAGCTCAATTCTGGCCTTAGCTTGATCGTATGTTCCAAAAATTGGTTGCCTTGGGTCTACTGGTTCATTCACCAGTGCTTCTATGATATCCCTGGCTTCGTCAATTTTTACCTCATAGGGAAGAGGTTTCACCCATGCTACTCGAGGCCTGGCTGCCTGAATGTATACCTTGTCGCAATCTACCATGAAGCATATGTCTTCCTTGTATTCTTCAACTAGTTTGGGTGGAATTTGGAACCTATGATTCATCTTTTCCTTAAATTCTTCAAAATAGTTATCCAAAATACTATCAAAATTTTCACCTAGTTCTGCAATGAACTCGTTTATCTGATAAAGAATTGGTATATCTTTTCTCCATACTACTGATCCCTTTGATGGAAAAGATTTCTGAATATAGAAGAATAAACAAATCAAAAGCGAACCAAATTTGCAGGGATTGTTCTTGGAGGTTCTAATGCTTTCCATATTCTTATTGAATTGGGATAAAAGTAATTCTGATAAATCAAATTCTAAATTCTTCTTCACTATTTTGTACGCCAGATCCACAGCTTCACAGGGTACACTGTTTGGACGGCTTGAACTATAGATTTTGTGAGCAATGACGTGAATGCCAAATCTCAATTCGACGTCAGCTACAGTATTCAGCTTAAGTCCCCTACCATCCCTTTCTGCTTGGGTCAGTTTCTGCAATTCCTCCCGACCTAGGGTTTTGGTAGACTTGGCTTTGCTCAGCATGGGGAGTCCAGTAATTTTGTTAATCATTTTCTTTGTGATGAGCACTGGTTTCTCTAACCACAATTGGCCATTGTGAACTCGACTGAGTACATACCTAACCCATTTAACTTGAAATTTCCTTGGCAAGTGCGAAATGTGGGTTAACCCTTTTGTTTCAAGATGCTTATGTTCGGGTTTTAGGTTTCCATCTATGCTCATTTCACCTAGGGCATTATCAATTTCTAGGTTTCCAAGTTCTTGAATAGAGCATTTAAAATGAGATCTTATATCATTGACAAGAAGTACCTTTGAAGGAATTTGAGATTGGGCACCATTAGGGTCCAGTGATTCTGCAATAGCTGGTGCTAATTTGAAGTTCGGCGCCTTCCATTCCTCTCCTCTAACTAGCATTTCTGAGCCTTTCTTAGTCTTAGAGCTTCCACTTCCGGATGCCATTGTTACTTGGTAGGTGTAGAAAAATTCTGAATTGATTCTTTCGCTCTTTTGAAAAATTCGCTCGAAAATGTCTTAAGCTCGCTCTGAAATTGCAGAAAATACCTTAGCTCTTTGTTCGCAGTAAAAATTTAGATCAAATTTTGCCCCTTTTGATAACAAATTTGCCATAAATGTTTTGGTACGATGGCAGAAGAAATGACAGGTTGTCATCCACTAGCTCGGTAGATATTATCAACTCGACGATCGAAAGAAAATATTGAAGTACCGACCTTACTCGGTTAGGTCACGAACCGACCTTGCTCGGTTGACACAACATGGTCAATGAAACTTAGTTGTGACCGACCGAACTCGGCAAAGTCTCTTACCGACTCAACTCGGTAACTGCTACTTGGTTAATGAAGCTTTGTTACATCCAACCAAACTTGGTAAAGTATTGAACCGTCCTGGAGTCAGAGTGTATCTACAATACTAATTTGATCCATCTTCTTCCTTTGGAGCTGCATAGGATAAATCTTGGAAGATGCAGTTCCAATGTTTCTTATATGAATACTAATTGGAAATGGTAGAGTCACCCACCTCTTGAGTGACACTCCTATCTAACTTATCTTGTTCGGTAGATTTTGGAATCCATTGCTGCTTCATTTGCTTTCGAATGTTATCTACTTTGATTTTCTTTTCATCTTCAATTCTTTTGATATTCATGCAATTTTTGGCTATATGACCGAGTTTTGTACATGTATAGCACCTTACAGTTGTGTCCTTTTTCCTTAGGTGATGTCTGGCACAATTCATGCCAGTATGTCCATACTCTCCACAATAGTGACATCTGCACTAGGTGTTGTAGTCCCATCCGAATATGGCTTTGACAAGTTGTTCAGCTGGATTGAATGATTTGGATTTGCACTGGAATGCCTTGTGACCATGCTTTTTGCATTTGTAACAATTGCCTTCAAATTTTGGTTTTTCTTTACACTCATTTGCCTTGTGACCATGCTGATTGCAGTTGAAGCACTTACCATTGAATTTTGCTTTCCCATTGCTCCAGCATTTATTTGATGTATAACCTATCTTGCCACAATGATTACAAGTGGATCTTTTATTCCTTTGTTCACCTTGCTTGGAGGATTCACCAGCTTCCTTGTATCCAAGACCAGCTTTGCTTGTTTGTTTTTGAAGATTCTGCTCATTCAATTGATTTACGTCTACCTGAGATTTCATCATCCTTTCATTGACTTGCCTTTCAGAGATTAGGTCATTTTCCAAGCTTTCATTGATTTGTCTTTCTGATCTCAAGTCATTCTGTAGACTTTCATTGATTTGCTTTTCAATGTTCAAATCATTCCTTATTCTTTCATTTTGTGCTCTAAGAATCCTGATTTCTTCATTTGCATTGGTGAGTTGGTCTATGAGATCTTCATACTGATGAGTTTGATTGCGGATTTCATGACTTCTATCTTCCAGTTCTTCGTGTTCTTTGTTTCTTTGATCCAAAACTTCACATAGCCTGATTGACTGTATTTCTTGTTCTCTCTTAAGCTTTCTTAACTCTTCTTGCAGAGATCCATTCTTTTCTAGAAGTTCTTTGATTGCTTGGTCAGCTTCTTCTGAATTGCTTGATGGTAACAAGTCTTCAATCTTCACTTCAACATACTGATGATCATTCATTTGTTTTGCAAGATCCTTTCTTCTTTTTAGGGATTGAGAAAGATGTTCCTTTGCTTCTTTAAGTTGAACCATGGCCATTTCAAGATCTAACTTTTCATTTTCTATAACTTTCTCCAATCTGAATATCTCCATTGACTTTGATCTTTGCTCAAGCTGTCAAGCTTTGTCCTGAGAACCAAGTTAGCTCTGATACCAATTGTTGGAAATATTCAAGATATAACAGTTTACTGAGAGGGGAGGGGTGAATCAGTAAACATAAAATCTTAAATCAATTCATATTAACCAGTAAAATATTTAATCACCTAATCTGCAGTATGTAGACATTCATAACACATAAGCACAGAGATTTTGGTGACCCAGAAACCTTCCAAAATAGAAAGTAAAATTGGGGTGGGGATGAAACCCACAAATCTTCTTTACTGCAGTAGGAAGTTAGCCGGTTAAGGCATACAATGATCACTTCTGGTGATCTGCCCTGTTAGGAGCATAAAGGATTGTTATATCCACCTTGTTAAAGGATTTGAAACATACTTCATAAGTATGCACTCTGTTAGGAGATTTAGTACAAAGACTGTTAAGTCTACTCTGTTAAAGGATTTATAAAAACTGATTCACCTGTTAGAATGAAACAGTGGATCTGAATACAACTGATTGCTGATAAGATCCGCTATGCTCTGATTGTCCTTGATATGACAGATAAAACATTTCTGCTCCAATGTTGACCTTGCTGAAAACCTTCAAAATTTAGCTTACATGCTTTCGCACACATTCTTCACATACATTTAGAATGATACAATACATTACATATATATACCATCCAAGTTAAAATTACATGCAATGGTCGGCTGAATAAAAGTAGACAAAATTTAACTGAGTCGGCCAAATAGCAAAACAAACTCGGTAGAACAAACTTCTTTGTTTACCGACTGAGCTCGGTTAACACTGAGTCCTATGTTAACCGACCGAACTCGGTTAACACTGCATCCGTCTTTACTCGGTTAATATTGAGTTCTTAATTAACCGACTGAACTCGGTTAATGCTGAGTTCTTAGTTAACCGACTGAACTCGGTTAATACTAAGTTCTATGTTAACCGACCGAACTCAGTTAATACTAAGTTCTATGTTAACCGACCGAACTTGGTTAACACTGAGTTCTTCTTTACTCGGTTAATACTGTGAGAAAAGTGTTGTCACTAATGGCAAATAACTTTATGCCAACACCTAGGACCTCTAGGAACATATTCGAATGGGTAATATGGGTCAAATGGGGTCATAGGGTAACCTATGACCCTCTTTGACCCATTAAACGACGACATATGTCCCTAGGGGTCCTCAGACCCCTAGGGACATATTCAAATCATTCATATGGGTCAAAGAGGGTCATAGGATGACCCCTAGGGACACATTCGAATCGTTCATATGGGTCAAAGAGGGTCATAGGATGACCCCTAGGGACATATTCGAATCGTTCATATGGGTCAAAGAGGGTCATAGGATGACCTATGACCCTCTTTGACCCATTAAACGATGACATATGTCCCTAGGAGTCCTCGGACACCTAGGGACATATTCGAATCATTCATATGGGTCAAAGGGGGTCATAGGGTGACCTATGACCCTCTTTGACCCATTAAACGACGACATATGTCCCTAGGGGTCCTAGGACCCCTAGGGACATATTTGAATCGTTCATATAAGTCAAAGGGGGTCGTAGGGTGACCTATGACCCCCTTTGACCCATTAAATGACGACATATGTCCCTAGGGGTCCTAGGACCCTTAGGGACATATTCGAATGGGTAATATGGGTCAAATGGGGTCATAGGGTAACCTATGACCCTCTTTGACCCATTAAATGACGACATATGTCTCTAGGGGTCCTAGGACCCCTAGGGACATATTCGAATGGTTCATATGGGTCAAAGGGGGTCATAGGGTGACCTATGACCCTCTTGACCCATTAAATGGCGATATATGTCTCTAGGGGTCCTAGGACCCCTAGGGAGATATTCGAATGGGTAATATGGGTCAAAGGGGGTCATAGGGTGACCTATGACCCTCTTTGACCCATTAAACGACGACATATGTCCCTAGGGGTCCTAGGATCCCTAGGGACATATTCGAATGGGTAATATGGGTCAAAGGGGGTCATAGGTCACAACCTATGACCCTCTTTGACCCATTAAACGAAGACATATGTCCCTAGGGGTCCTAGGACCCTAGGGACATATTCGAATGGTTCATATGGGTCAAAGGGAGTCATAGGGTGACCTATGACCCCCTTTGACCCATTAAACGACGACATATGTCCCTAGGGGTCCTAGGACCCCTAGGGACATATTTGAATCATTCATATGAGTCAAAGGGGGTCATAGGGTGACCTATGACCCCCTTTGACCCATTAAATGATGACATATGTCCCTAGGGGTCCTAGGACCCCTAGGGACATATTGGAATGGGTAATATGGGTCAAATGGGGTCATAGGGTAACCTATGACCCTCTTTGACCCATTAAACGACGACATATGTCTCTAGGGGTCCTAGGACCCTTAGGGACATATTCGAATCGTTCATATGGGTCAAAGGGGGTCATAGGATGACCTATGACCCTCTTGACCCATTAAACGATGATATATGTCTCTAGGGGTCCTCAGACCCCTAGGGACATATTCGAATGGGTAATATGAGTCAAAGGGGTCATAGGGTGACCTATGACTCTAACCCATTAAACGACGACATATGTCCCTAAGGGTCCTAGGACCCCTAGGGACATATTCGAATGGGTAATATGGGTCAAATGGGGTCATAGGGTAATCTATGACCCTCTTTGACCCATTAAACGATGACATATGTCTCTAGGGGTTCTAGGACCCCTAGGGACATATTCGAATCGTTCATATGGGTCAAAGGGGGTCATAGGGTGACCTATGACCCTCTTGACTCATTAAACGATGATATATGTCTCTAGGGGTCCTAGGACACCTAGGGACATATTCGAATGGGTAATATGGGTCAAAGGGGGTCATAGGTCACCCTATGACCCTCTTTGACCCATTAAACGATGACATACGTCCCTAGGGGTCCTCAAACCCCAAAGAACATATTCGAATGGGTAATATGGGTCAAATGGGGTCATAGGGTGACCTATGACCCTCTTTGACCCATTAAACAACGACATATGTCCCTAGGGGTCCTAGGACCCTAGGGACATATTCCAATCGTTCATATGGGTCAAAGGGGGTCATAGGGTGACCTATGACCCCCTTTGACCCATTAAACGACAACATATGTCCCTAGGGGTCCTAGGACCCCTAGGGACATATTTGAATTGTTCATATGAGTCAAAGGGGGTCATAGGGTGACCTATGACCCCCTTTGATGCATTAAACAACGACATATGTTCCTAGGGACATATTCGAATGGGTAATATGGGTCAAATGGGGTCATAGGGTAACCTATGACCCTCTTTGACCCTTTAAATTACGACATATGTCTCTAGGGGTCCTAGGACCCCTAGGGACATATTCGAATCGTACATATGGGTCAAAGGGGGTCATAGGGTGACCTATGACCCTCTTGACCCATTAAACGACGATATATGTCTCTAGGGGTCCTAGGATGCCTAGGGACATATTCGAATGGGTAATATGGGTCAAAGGGGGTCATAGGTCACCCTATGACCCTCTTTGACCCATTAAACGACGATATATGTCTCTAGGGGTCCTAGGACCCCTAGGGACATATTCGAATAGGTAATATGGGTCAAAGGGGGTCATAGGGTAGTGATTTTGTGTTTAATCCATGCACAGGTATCGGATATCCGATATTATATCGGATATCCGATATTATATCGGATATCCGATATTATAATATATATAATATAACATATATATTACATTTTATATATTTTTATATTATATTTTATATTTATTATATTAATTTACTATATATTATAATATAAAATATTATTATTATACTATATTATTATAATTTATAATATATTATACTTTTTTATTGTATATTATATTATAAGATATTACTTTTTATTATTATATTATATTATATATATATATATTATATTACATTACTATATATTATAATATATGAAATATTATATTATATTATTATAATATAATATGTTATTATAATATTATTATTATAGTATAATATTATACGATTATAATATAATAATAATATTATTATTATATTATAGTATAATAATTATTATAATATTATTATTATTATATTATAGTATAATAATATTATTATTATTATTATTATATTATAGTATAATAATTATTATAATAATAATATTATTATATTATAGTATAATAATAATTATAATAATATTATTATATTATAGTATAATAATTATTATAATAATAATATTAAATAATAATAGTATTATTATAATATAATAGTATGATATATTATTTAATATTATTATTATTATTTTATATCAATAATAATAATATTAAATAATATATCATACTATTATATGATTTTAATTATTAGTCGGATATTGGATTTAATATCGGATATCTGATAAGGCTCGGCTTAACCTTCCAGGTTTGGTTCCTAGATAGGTAAAAAAAAGTCAGAGCGGATTTTGAAGCGCTTTTAGGCGTCTTCAAACTCTCTTTTTTTCACATCGCCACTTTTTGGCACACCATGATCCTGCACATACCCTGGTATAACTAATGATGATCCACAAATTTTAAAATTTTAAAAAATTAAGTTTTGGGACTTCACCAATTTTCCCATATGTTGTCATAAATACAAAAGGGAGAGATTGTTGGAAGTTTGGCTAGGTTAGATAGTATGATGTTTTCATTTATGGCAATATATATTCAGTATGAAGTGAGAAAGATGTGAGTATATAGTTCTAGCAATTAAACTTAGAAAACTATCTAGTATCATTTAGTTTATTTGACAACATAGACTAAGATTTGATTAGCTAGCTTCACTGAGAGATGATTAGAACATACAAACTTAAGGAAAAATAGAGCATAATTTATTGATCATTCCTATAAGTGAGTGAGTTTGTATGAATAGTATGAAAGAATTTACAATAGTTTTCCTGGTTGCAATAATGAGCCGACTCAAATAGGATAAAAATTTAATGAATTGAGTATTGTAGGTTAAGGAATTGTTTTGTTTCATTGCTAAAGGGGGAGATTGTCAGAAATTTGGCTACGTTAGATAGTACGATGTTTTCATTTTTGGCAATATATATTTATTGTGAAGTGAGAAAGATATGAGGATGCAGTTCTGACAGTTTAACTTAGAAAATTTTCTAAGGATCACTCAACTTATTTGATAGTAGAGACAGAGATTTGATTGGGGAGCTTCACTAAGAGATGATCATAACATGCAAAATTAAGGAAAAATAGATTAGAATCTATTGATCATGTCTATAAATGTGCGAGTTTGTATGGATAGTATAAAAGAAACTACAATAATTTTCCTAGTTACAATAATGAGGTGACTCAAATAGGATAAAGATTTAAGGAATTGAGTATTTTATGTTAAGGAATTGTTGTTTTTACCAAAACAATTATGTAACTAATTAGGGATGGCATCCTAGATGTCAACCCTAAGTTATCAAGAGTTAATTTTGTATTTTGGCAAGTGTATAAAGGTGTGAAGGTTAATAGTGCAAGTTATTGTAAAAAAACTTGGTATAAATGACATAACTTGAGATGCAAAGTTTTTAGATGTTTATGAGATTCTAATAACATTTTTTGAGAAGAAAATTTTGATGTAAGATCATAGCTATATATTATATGATTGAGTTTTTTGAAGAGCTAAAATCCAAATAAGAAATTGAAGATATCAATAGTAAGAGGTTTTCTATTTATCTCTTGTATTAAAGATCATTATTCTATATTGCATGTTTGGGAAGTGGGCTCATCTTTTATACTTTCTATAATTGTAATAACAAATCCTAACAGGTTTGAGGCTTATAAAAAAACCTAGTCCTCTAACAAAGACCAAGATGCTATACATATGTAATAAACTCCTAACAGGGTCAATATCTTTCATAAGATACTTTTGATTAGTGGGTCATTTTGTGGGTACCATCTCCATTGGGGTGTTCACTTGGCCAGGGTTTTCCTAGTTAAAAATATATATTTGGTTTTATGTGTTGCATTAATTTATGGTTGTATTTACTATTCAACATATTCAATTTACTTGCATGTGCAAGTTATACGATTATTATTGATATCAGTATTTGGGAAAAAGTTTGTGAATATTGATTCACCTATCCCCCCTACTCCTCTGAGTATTTCCTATTTCTAGCAATTGAGGCCTAATTGAACTAGGTTTGTTTAAGGCTTATTTTATAGTTCGTTATTGTGGGTCTTTGAAATGAGCCTTGAAAATTCAAAGTTGGTCAATTTTTTAAGACCTCTTGTATACATGGGGGTAGTCTTGGAGGTGATGCTATTGGAAGATCATAGGGAGTTCTTGTAGAGGTTGAAGGAAGGTGAAGAGTCAAGTTGGAGTTGGGTGGAGTCTTGTGTGTCGGAGTGGGAATGAGGGAGATTGAGTTTTTTGGTGATTTTGGAAAGATCATTAACCTTCTACCTAGATGTCTGACCCATTGGTAAGGTTGCATATTGCCTTGTAGTAACTCACCTAGACCAATTGTGGACTTTGCCTTGCCTAAATAGTGGGGAAGGAGGTTTTTTCAGGAGGGGGTGGCATTTTTTAGAGAAAAACAGGTGTGAGAAACATTGTGTGGAAATTGGAGAGGGCGACAAAAAAGAAGTGAGTGATGGATGATGCACTTTTATCCTTGGAATTTTTTAATTTTTTTAATTTTAGAAAATAATATGTAATGAGTTGATAAGGACATAAATTCATTCTACATTTCAATTTAAGTATTGACAAACTTAATTTTATTTTGATTAATCACAAGACTAAACTATGTCAAATTCGTAAGTGTGAATTTGAACCTTGAAATTGAACACATCTTTTAAATTTCTTCCAATATATTAAATTTCATTTCAAACAGTTACATTTGATCAAAATTCATCTTTAATAAAAAAATATATATCAATTCAATTAAAAAAACATAAATCAAGACAATAATTGAAACATTTATACAATAATATAATATAAATATAAATAATATTTATATTTTCTTTTGACATAAAACTTTCAACCATTTATTGACGTTAATTGTAATATAGAAACACTTGTAATAAGGAGGAACTTCCTAATAAAGAAAAGCTTCCTTTTAAAAAAAAAGACAATTACCAAACTACATGATAGTAATATCTCACCTACCATATAACAACTTATTACCATATTCATAAGTTTCTTTGATCTTTAAGACTTCATTTTCGATCAATTGGGTAAAATAGAAATAAGAAAAAAAAAAAACAGATCTTGCGAGAAGGACCCTTGTCCTAATTGCCATGGATTAACATACAATTGGTTTAAACATGTTATGCTATATCCTATTTACTGTTCTCTTCCAAGAAACAACCAACTATATGATGAACTCTTTCAAAATAATACTAATAAAACTATATCTTCATTGCAATGGCAGGCAGCCTTCTCTTTTGGAGCGTTGTTAGCTTTCTTGTCAAATTCGCTTGGAGAAATTATGAAACTCTTCATTGTAATACAGTCATATACACCATGCTTTGTATTGAATTCTCTGGCATTTATAAGCAAATTATCAAAATAATCCCATGTCCGTTTTGCTTTTAGGGTGCAAACGATGTGCTTGTAGGAGTTGTGATGGTACAAGACAAAGATTATGGGCAAGAAATCAAAATTATTGGAAACACAAAGGAATGGGAAGATTGGGATATTTCAAATAGCCTTCCCATGCAGTGTCTAAAAGGAGACTTGTCGACACTCTCTATAGTGAGCATAGATATCAGTTGGTTTTAATAGGAATATAATTTAATGAAATGATATGTATTACTGATTGTTTTTGGGTCTGCCTTTGATTAATAAAATTATTTGTGTTACTTATATTTTAATGAGTTCTTCTGTTGGGTGATTTGCAGAAAGTAAAGCCATTGTGGATCATGATGATGGTGAGACATAAGTGTGCTCCATGCCTAGTTCAAAACATGCTATGGCAAAGGAATATTTGTTAACACAAAGCTTTGTTTGACGTGAGCTGAGCCTTTTGCTAGCTCAAATATATATGATAGTGTTTTTTATTTTATTTGTGTTTTGAATTAGAGGTTCACTGTTCTTTTGTGGATGTGTTAATAGCTCTAATAGGCCTTGCAGCTCTTTTTAGATTTTCTGTACAATAATATTTTTGCCAAGACTATATTAGTCATAATTCCTTACCTGGTTTTTGGATAAATGTTTCTTCTTTTTATGTAAACCAAAAGTCTATCATAGAGAAAATAACCGCTGACCAGAGAGTCATGTTTCTCAAGATAAACTTTGAATGAGGGTTTCACTAATAAATGAACTTGTGTTATCGAATGTTGTAAAATGCTTAATCAATCATTTCTATCCCAAAGAGAGTACTCTTGATGGAGAATATGTGATAAGTGATTATGAGACCTCAACTCAATCTTTTTTCTTTGGTTATGAAGGAAGATTCAAACAGATTCCAGAAAGTGGTAGTATATGTGGAACATACTTTGGGGGCATGTCACAATGAAAAAAGTTTCATTGGTTATGTTATTTTTTAGTTTTGAGACAAATCTATGAAAAGTGTTTTGATTATTAGTTTCTGCTGTAAGGCAAGAGACTAAAGTTTTTGATCTCTTTCAAAGTATTAGTTCATTGATTGGAAATAGTGCTTTACCATATTATAACATTTAAGACTACAGTTTTTAAGATGTAACGGAATTATTTGACGTCATATATGGAAATTAGAAATTTTCTATTCGCTATTGTTATTTTTTCCGGTGGTCTTTTCCTTTTTCTATACAAATGTTATGTGAAATATTTGAACATGGCAATTGTCAATTTAACAAGAGATCTACGCGTCCATTGTTATGATTTCCCAAACACACAATAGCTATAGAGAATAAATCTTGTTCAATAGACATCCTTTGCATGAAATGAGGTATAGACATTTTAAAGAGTTTGGTACCTAAATCTATGTGCTAGCCAAAAAATGACAACATCTAAGAACATTATAAGATGAAAATATTTGATAAAGCATCACTTTGGCCCTATGTCGTCAAATAAAGTTGTGTTATTTTATGGTTGAAAGAATTTGTCTAACTTTTTTTTGAAGTAAGAACAATCTATTCTGATGTTTTGTGAATATTGAAAAGTATTTCAATTCTTCTTGGACAATCAGAAGAGATTTTGAAGATCCTCCTTTCATAAAGAGTAGTGGTTTTAGCGTAGTCTCAAATATAGTTTTACTTGCCTTTTAGTTGCGTTCTACTCTTGTATAACTTTTTACTTTTTAGGGCAGTGATGCTCTTCCAGGCGATGACCAAAAAATCACAAAATTATTTCTTAGTTTACCTTCATTATCAATTCCCGTAAAATAAGGTGAAACCCTAAATCACCTTTTCCAATTTGGTTGTCATGCTTTCATTGAAAGATTATATAGTTTTTTTTTTACTGCCAACAATTTTATGCTCTCTTCTTAACAAGAAATTACAAAGACTTCCCTTAGAATGGAAAAATCCACTCTCCCTCAAATTATGAATCAGTTTGTTATCTCTCTTCCTTATTCAAGAGAAAAAGTTAAAGAAAAATGAGTTCTTTAAGAGATATGGATTGATCAGATCTCATAAAAAGGCTTTACAATGCATGTCTACCCTCACATAGACCCATCCGTGTGGGTTTGAATATTTTGGGTTGATGGGCTACAAACCTTTCCCTTAAATATTCCTTACAAACTTGTAATCAGACCGACAAGAAGGTCCTAGAAATCTTTCAATGAATAATGGTATTGAAACACATTATACCATGGCAATTCCTTTTTGTATACTTAAGCTACATCAATATCCTTATATCTTGTAGTAATCAACATTGATACTAATTTAAGAGCATGCATTGGATGGATGTTTGTATCCTATTGTTGTCCTTGTGAACTAATGATTCTTTATAGTTCCATGAATAAGGATTGCTTCTTGGTTCAGCAATTACTTTAAAAACCCTTGAATTACAAGAACATAAGGTATTCACCTCTCATTGATGTGTGATGTTGCTAATAAACTTGGTTTAACGAAAGGAAAAATGTTTACTTTCTACATATAGTTGAAGGATATGGGAAGAAACTTGTCACTACCATAGTTTTAAAAGAAAGCTCAAATTTGAAAGTGGACTTATCTAAACTAAAATGTGAGGTCTATAGTTGTTCTAAGATTTTTGCAAAAATTGGGAATAATTTCATCACACTAGTTAAAGAGGCATCAGAAAGAGCCAAGCATTTCAAATAATAGAACACCTGCTTGGTAAACAAAACTTGACTATCACCTTGAATCTTGATGATGCACTAAATAATAAATTCTTCAATATTTTCTTGTGTTTATTAAAAATCTGTTGAAAATAAGCCACAATTGGACTATTGTAGATACTGATCAAATCACTATCTATTAGTAATTAGCCCTTTAATATCGGTGTGATTCCACCAATTTTTGTTACAAAGCTTAAGCTCCATCTAATATGAAATGAAATGGGCATGTTAGATGTGTACGATGAAAGAATGAAATGGTTAAAGACAGATGCTCCATCTGATATGAAATGAAATGGGCATGTCAATTGAAAGAAACTAGAAAGATATTGTGTATAGATGAAAGAATGAAATGGATTATGTTGGAGTACTTGTATAGGCACTTAGCATTCATTATGCACATATTATCATTCAAGATCAAATGGATGGCTGGGATCGTCCCGCCTTCTGCTGCTCCAACTTGAAACTAATGTGGTTGTATGTAATGCATTTCAAGTTGAACAAATTTGAGATGATAGTGGATGAAAATTCTATGAACTAACATAATATTAGGATTTATTTCAACTACCTAATAGGATGGAGCAAGAGAAAAAAACCCTTCACCGCACTATTGTTCTTGCACTATAGTGACTCTTCTCCTACAAGTTTCTCTGTTAGTTGTCATTCTTGACATTAAGACTTTCATATCCAACTTTCCAATGAAAATTCATGTAATCTCCAGTACTACCTAAGGTCACAGCACTAATTTTTAATATCTTTAATCACTTTAAGGTCACACTATGTTGTAACAACACTAAAATTTCCTAATTTCTCAATTTTAAAATTGACCCTATTAAATTACTTCCCTCTATCATACATATTTCCTCCATTCCACCAAAGGCACAGACTCTAGTTGCTCATGCAACACTTGTTAAATTTTTTTAACATTGTACATTTTTCTATTGTTTGACTTAAATATCACATGCTAAATAGTCAAAATTGACTATTTTATTTTCTATCTTAATTATTCTTTAGTGTACGATATTTAAGAATTTTTTTCTTGTATAAGATTATAAGTCTATCTTGTTAATATGATAATTCTTCATAGAGAGTTTAGGAAAAAAAATCCCAATATTTTTTATTGCACATTTATTGTAACAATAAAATACTTTTACAAAATAGATAAGAGGTCATGCATTTCAAATTTGAATTTCTTCAAAATTTGGTTCAAATAAACTAATATGTAGATTTAATACTTTTACAAGTTATGGTTGCATATAATATTTTTTCATTTAAGAATTTGACACATGAAATTTGTTGAAAATGTGCAT
Organism: Cupressus sempervirens; assembly: GCA_028749045.1. Classification (NCBI taxonomy): domain Eukaryota; kingdom Viridiplantae; phylum Streptophyta; class Pinopsida; order Cupressales; family Cupressaceae; genus Cupressus; species Cupressus sempervirens. The sequence goes on from CM053789.1 coordinate 433,789,460, forward strand.
AAATCAGATTTAAAATTAATGTTCTATCGTGAAAGGAGGTAACCAAGTAGAGGCTACTAACAAAACAGCAAAAATCAAAAATTATTAGTACATTCGTACAAATTTGGTATTTATAATTGTAGACTACTATAAGCACTAATAGAATTGATCTATGAACTATGAAGAACATTATTCTTTTTTGCATATAGATTAGAAGATGTTTTTCTTGTAATAGTAAATTTTCATAAATCTCGTGTTCATCTAAAGCTCATCTTGGTCACAAGAGAACAAGATAGTTAATCTAGCAAACCTAGATATATAAGATGAAAATAATTTATAGAGAGTTTAAAGTTGAAGATGTTTATAGCTTAGGTAAGTTTATTATATAATAGAAAATATGTCTCCAATATGTCTCCACCCTTTTAAATAGGGAACCTTTTATTAAAGATTCCTAATATGATTGACAAAAGAGATAAAATAATTTCCCAATAAAGCTAACTAGATTATCTATATTACATAGTCAAAAGAATTAACCAAAAACTCAATAATGTGGAAAAACTATTAGGGTATTCAACACTAAAAGTATAAGATTAAAAAAGTTCATCTATATTACATTCTTCATTTAATTGTGTTATGTGTCATGGTTTCTCATTGTTTCTATTTGTTGTAGTTGGATGTATAGTATATTTTCACCTCATTTTTGTAAAATTTCCTCAATACATATATACGAAATGAAACAATGTATTGAAAGATCACAGAAAATATAGGGACAATAACATCATGATGTACATGCAAAATGATCATAATTATGGTAATGTGAGAATGAAGTATAATAGTGAGAAGATCAAGTATGAAAATTGACACATGTTAGTAAATAATGAGAGATTCATACCAATTATTCTTATATATTTGAGAGGTGAAAAGAGAATGTCTCCACTTTTTCTTCCAATTGGGCAATATTAGATACATGAATTTTTTTTCTTTAAACATTAAAAAAATAAAATAAAAATAAAAAAACTTTCCTACTCCTCTTCCAAGTAGAAAAACTAAGTGAACATAATATATGTGATATGTTATAAAATAATGAGAGATGCATTCTAGTAATGGTTATCTATGAGAGAAGGAGAAGAGAAAGATTCCCCATTTTTTTCTTTTCAATTGGGGAATAATAAATACATGAAATTTGAAAGCAAGTAAGGTGTTGTAGAGCCCTTCCCCCTGCAAGTATCTCATTCCTAGCTTGTCCTAGACAAAGGAGTCATCTACAAGTGTTCATCTAGATTTATTACTCTTTTTCTGTCATAGTCCTTTTGTTTCATGGATGATGTTGCCAATATTTTCCATCAGACGTCCCCATGGCTTTTCCTAGTGTGGCTAAGGTTTCATTGAAGAATACTGTGTAGGGATCACAAGGGGGGTCATTGAATGTTTCATTGTTGGTAGTTTATTCCCAAAATACAAAGTACACTACCAATGATGGAAGAGAAAAATGTAATAGTTCTCCCTCTAAACTTGCATTGTGTCAAATTTCATTGTGGTCAAGGTATTAAATGTATAATCTCATAGACTAATGAATGTCACTATCTTTCTTGGCATCTTAGATCCTAGTAATACACCTTGTGATTTTTTTTTGAATAATTGGTTATAAACAATATAGGATAAGAGATTAGGACTTTATTTCTCATTTTGTAGAATGATAGAAAGAGGTCTTTTTATTATCTTTTTCAAGGAAACTCTTAGTTAAAAGGAGGTGGTAAGATATAATCATTCTTTATAGAGAAATGACATTTCAAATCTATTTTATGGACCCTTGAGGAGAATTGTGAACAATCTCTTTCCCCTTTCATTAATTAGGTTGATCACTATCTATTATATTCCCCCGATGTTGTAGAAATAGACTCTTATGAATTTTTAATCTTGGGGTTTCATACTCTCAATTGACCAATTTTCTATTATTTTTCCTCACATGGGTTCTAGTTTGATTTTAGCTACTAATTCAGAATTGGGTCTCCCCAACGAACTCAATATTGAGCTTGTGAAAGATATGATTGTCTTCCTATGATATCCTTTAGGGTTCTTAGTACATATTTTCTATGTAAGAAAGAGGGGAATTCAAGGAGGAATTTCTCTCTACTTAGGAATGCTAAACCTAAGATTTTTATAAATAAATATAAGGAACCTTCTTAGAAAGCTAACCTTAAGGAGATAAATTATAAGAAACCCCAAGATAAGTGTGTAAAGTATAGAATGGTGAGGAATACTAGGAAGTACATCACTCACAAAATTATAGGATATACTATAATACAAACCAGACCTTAAACAAATATTATTAGCATGACCCAAAAATGATAAAAGGATACTAATGCAAGATCCAAGTAAAGGGGGAATTGGGTATTCCTTATTGTATTGAGTTTAATTGATATATAATATGGTATGTAAATATGATAAATGATTTAAAAAATAGATATAATCTATAAAAGTAAGTACAAGAGAAAATTTGGAGGAATGGACTTACCTTGAGGTTTGAAGAGAAAAAGTAACCATCAAATCTAGTTTTGACTATTGTCAAGATGCCAAGATTAGTTGTAACTCTAGATGTAGGACTTTGACATGACTGTGACTAACCTTTGTGCAATTCTTAGCCAATTTTTTTTCAAAACAAGGTCAACTGGGATGAATTGTGTTGGCTAAGGTTGACTTTGTTGATCTAGTATTCGTAGGTTCAAACCTAATGAAGTTTTTTGAGATCTTACAACTATGTCTAAGAATCTCATATATAGATCCATAAATCTTCAACCCATTCCTACAAAATGAAAAGAAGTGAAAAATATTAAGAGGTTGGTGAGGTGTTACCTCATTCAAAATCATTTGTAGGAATCAACATTGAAATGAAATAAATATAGTGTTATCATGAAGCCAAGATTAAATCTAAAAAATGGATTAAATAAAACCATGTACATGCATTATCTCTTAGAATTCAAGTAAGCATGTTGATGTAATAACTTTTACTCAACACAAAAATAAAAAAATAAAATCATGTAAGAAAAAAAGCATGTAGGATGCATTGTAGTTTGCCACAATGTTGGATTGAGGAATAGAGAAAAGATGAGAAATTGGTGGATAAATGTAGATATTCTTTCTTGATTGCTCATTTTGATTTATATGTATATTGTACTCTTTGTAAGTTGCATAGATTACTGTTTCATTAACATATTTCTAAAACCCTAACATATAAAAAATAAATTGTGAGGAAAAAAGATTAGGAGATGTAGGAATATAAGAGAAGATGCCTCATATACAAAATAACCTATTCCAATAAATAAAATAATTACTCTGAATTTTATAGTTGAGATATAAATTAGGTATATGAGAAAATATCAAACTAAAAATTAAATGGGAGTGCATATCTTTGAGTTAAAGAAGAAGAGGTGATACTTCATGTCATAGAAAATTAATATCTAAATTCAAAATTTATATCTATCATAAATAATCTAAGATTTAACTATGATATACATGAACACAAGAACTATGAATAAAATGGGATAAATCAATGCTTGCATAAGAGATCTTTACACTATTGCATATAAGTATAGTCTTTAAATTTGTATATAGAATGGAAATATGAATTACTATTTTATGACACATACCTATAAGAAAACATATGGATTGAACTTTAGAAATATAGTAAAGGACAGATGGTAGAAATATAGTAAATGACTAGTAGGTTTTAGAACTGCATTTGAGATCTCATTAAACAAAGATCTTTACCTAATGGTAAGATCTTGGATCTAACTCCAAGATTAGAGATAAACAAATTTTAGAAATTAACATGTAATAAATCCCTTAATAAATATCCTAAAATTAATAAAATTTAGTAAATAAAAATTTGTACTTTAAGATCTTTATAAAAATATAAGTGTGGTGCAAGCACATAGCATGCAAAGTTAAGGCTTTGTAATTGGTTCAGAACTTGGTAATGGTTGTTTTTCTATATTAAAAACTAGCCAAAATAGGGGCTGGCCCAAAGAAAAAAAAACTAGAGCCTTAGTTAATGACATTAGATTAATCTACTCCCTTCTTTAATATCAAAAACCTATAGCTCCAACATGAAGTCTAGTAAGTTTTAGAAAAAGGATCCCCATGGGAGAAACCATAAATTTTAAACATAAAATCCTCCAAAAAAAAAGACAAGGAGCTAGGAGCTAAGTCTCATTCTTATGTTTTTTTAGATTCTTCAGCCAGAGTCACTACCAATCATCTATGAGAAACCCATAAAGGGATTGATTAGTCTCCATGTCTAACGAGGGGTAGTAGTAGCCATAATATGCATGATATGAACTAATAAATTTGCCACCCTATCAAACTTGTCCTCCAAATCCTCATTCTTGCTGATTAAGGAAGTGGTAGTTTCCTCCAACCTGAAATGATCATCGTTCATTAGTGGATGTTTGTCAATAGTTGATAGTTTCATCCAACTTGGAAATATAATCCTTCATAAGAGGATGTTTATCAACAATTTCCAGAGGCACAAGATTATCCCCCTTCACTTTTTCTCCTCCTAGAATATTTTAGCTAATCCATAGTATTCCAAATCCCTAGATTCCAAGCCACTATGTTCAGGTTTCTAAAGGTGATCATCCCCTGATCCCCAATCTCATCCCCCACCTTAGAATTTGGAGTGTTGCCTTTAGTCTTAGAAGTGTTTGACTAGGGTAAACTTTAATAAGCTCCCCTCTAGAAAATAGATATAAAATATTGGCAAATCTTTCATTATTTTGAAAAAATAAAAATAAAAATCTATTGGCGAACCTCTCAATTTTTTTAATTTCAAATATTATTTGCATCGGTGATTATTTTGGAAACATAACTTTTGTGTGGAGAATATATCAATAATAATAGGAAGTTCATTAATCACCATGGAATGTTACAAATAAAAATTGAACATTTTATACCTCATGGAATATTATAAGGATCATTACATAATATTTTATCTCAATAGTGAAAACTAAATATTGGTGATATATCTCTAAAGTAACTAATAATTATGATAATTATTGAATTAATTTTAATTTCTCCAATAATATATAATATTTAGGTGAATCAAATATAATCATGTATCGAATATCGTGCCCAATCTTTAAGTTTAAATTTTTAATAAAATAAATTATTTAGTGACTTAAAATATTTTATAACTAAATTTTATAAAAACATGGTGATTTAGGTTGCATTAAAACTTAAATTTTTAGCCAAATTACTAGATAAAAATTTATTAAATTAGCCTATTGGTGAATATTAGCCACTAAAGAATATCTTGTGTTTGACACATGAGATGACATATGTATATCGTGAACAATAGCAAGGGTATCTTGAACTTTGTCTTCACTAGCCATCTCCTCATCATCTTGTTCCCCATAATGCCACCTAGTGGCTTTCCTTTTGGATCTAGGACAACTTTTCTTCTTGGTATTCTTAGTAGAGTTTGAGCTAACCAAACTTTCATGGCCTGAAGGGGTGGAGGGATTCTTCTTTCTTAGTCTCTTTCTACTACTATTGATTTTCTTCTTACCTATATCTCCAACACTATCCACATTGAGAACCTCAATCTTTTCCATCTTAATCTTATTAATAGTGGAAGAGGGATCGTTATCATTCATGTATTGACCAAAAGAGGAAGAAGTATGGGGAGTAGCAAACCTTTTTGGAGGGGATGGGGAAAAGGTTTGCTCCTTAGGGTTAAGGCCCTTATGGAATTTAGAGAGGCTAAACATTAGGGCTTGGTAGTAAATGGTATATCTCTTTCCCTCATCTCTTTTCATATGCACATTCTAGAAAAAATCCTCCATGGAGTGTGACAAGAGGTAAGGAAAAGATTTAATCTCCCTACTCCTAAAATTCTTGAGTATGGGAAAGTGATTATTGCATAGCAGACCATATCCCATAGCTCTATAAGTTTCTCACATTCAAACCCACCACGGAAGTGTTTAGGAGCCTCATCTGGTCCAAATAAAATTGCCTCAAAATTTCTTCATTTGTGACCCTCACTTTTTTCCTCCAATTATTTCTTTCCACGGAAATTCTAGTGGCATTCATAATAAATTCCTCTATGATTTCAAATGAGATTCTATTAACAGTCACCCATCTATCCTTTCAAGAATCAATGAATTAACTAGAGACCCTTTCATCATGACCCTTTATTTATTCCATAAAAGCAATCAAACCACCTTCGTAGAGATAAGTCCAGGTTGCTTTATCCTTTCTAATAGCTTCTTCAATTCTTGGTGGCCTGATATGGGCTTTGTTACTTTCCATGGTCACGTTGTCTCCAAGCTCAATTGGTGATGGTTGTTAAGGAAATAAGTTTCCACTCTAAATGAAATAATGGTTTCTAGAAACATTCAATGATCATGTAATACTAAAGGATTCTACAATTTTGAGTGATAAATGACACATTTTTATCATCAAATGAGTTAGGATTAATTTTCTTGTATACTTGTCCATAAAAATTTTAAATATTTCTAGTATAAAAAGTAGCACATGATGAGTAATTAATAAAGGCTTAGTTTAGGTATATAAAAAAATTTAATTCTTAAACATTATTCATCATTCACAAATCATAGAGTTGAATAGAAAAAAATTCATAAGTATGTATTTAATAAAATTTGTGGAGATGGATTTAATTTGTTTCAAATAGTACAGTGAACTTTTAAAAAATCATGTTGCAAGAGGATAGCTTTTAAGAGAGTGCAAGGCTATGTGAAGTGGTGACTAAGAGGAAGGCTCTATAGCAAAGCCACAAGTTGGTGGTTGGAAGTCATCTTATGATGGGAGACATGGAATCTAATGATGTGAAGGATAGAAGGATGAGTGATGTGTGTGCATGGAGACATGGTAGTGACATGAGCAGATGGAGTAGGAGTTGATGTCAATGGATTCAACATGTTGAGGTGGGGAGTGGATGCTTGGAGGGAGATGTGCATGGAGTAAGGGAGACATGGAGATTAGAGGTGAATGGCACAACATGGGTTATAGGAGATGGGTGGTTAAAATGGCAAAGAGGTTTGGTGGAGGATTAATAAAAAGTGTTGACCTGGTCCACAATATTGACATTGATGGATGACCAAATACCACTAATGTTCAACCCAAGTTAGCAATGGATGGGATCCCAGGACTCTAACCCCATTAGTTCATAGATTGAGGCAAAAGTGATGAAAGAAAAAAGAAATAACTTTTTAAATATTATTTTGTCAAATATATATATATATATATATATATATATTTTCTTAAAAAAATAGCATCTTATAACATTAATTGCTAGAATAATATGTTTCAATATTATTGCAAATACTATAGCTTCACTTTATTTAAGCATTATATAAATTTGAATACTGAAATACATTCCACCTATTTACAATATAATTAGATATGAAAGAAAAAAGGGAAGAAAATAAAAATAGATCCAAATTGCAGATGACAATTGTAATTCATAAACCACAAAATTAAGTTACCATGTTAACAAATTTGGACAGTACCCTTGCGATTGGTTAATCTCTCAGACTTCATTGTTAGTGAAAGGATCAGCTAACCTAGAAGTCAGATTATTAAGCAAGAAACCATTAATAGCCTACTACCAAAGAACAAAGTCATTTCCATATAAGGGTGAAGGAATCAACCCTTGCCCTAATTGTCGTGGACTAATATAATCATTTGTTTAAGCATGTAATGTCGTGCCCTATTTAATATTTTTTCCACCACAAACCTCCTTCATTCTATTGCACTCTTCCAAATTCATATCTGCAGAAATTATATTTCCATCCCCATGGTAGTGAGCCTTCTCTTTTGGAGTATTATTAGCTTGTTTCTCAGATCTGCATTGGTAAATAACCCGCTTCATTGTATGAATGACTCACAATACTTTTATGTATTTTTATTCAATTCTCTCTTTCATTAACTATGAAATCATCAGAATAATTTCATGTTTGTTTTGTATGTGGTGTGGTTCAAGCGATGTGCAGGTAAGATTTGTGATGATGCAGCACATAGAGTGTGGACAACTATTTAAAATTGTAGGAAACAAAAAGGAGTTAGGAAAATGGGATGTTTCAAAAGGATGTTCTATTACTTATCACAAAGGAGACCTCTGGACAGCCTCTGCAGTAAGCAAACATATCAGTAAAAATCAAATAATAAATTTAATGTTGAATTAAAAAAATGGTCAATGTTTGAGCGTTGTTTCTGTATTAGATTGGGAGAGAATACATTTTAATATCATTTTTAAATCATATTCTTTGATTTACCTTTAACATTTACTATAATGATGATCTAAAATATTGATCAATAAAATTTTATATACAATTTAATTTCAATATAACATGGAATTTGTTAGGAAACCTATTTCCTGATTTATGTTGCTTATTTTGGATGAATTATTTTGTTGGGTGATTTGCAGGAAATAGAAATTGAATATCTAAATGGTGAAGATGATTTGGAGTACAAAGTAGTTGTAGTGGATACGGATTATAGTGAGAGAATAGTGTGCTCCATGCCTAGACCAAACCGCATTGTAAATATACCAAAGGATGTTGACACAAAATCTGTTTACTTTGTTCACATAATTTGGGATTTCAATAGTTTCCCAACTCCTTCCTCTGCAACAGCTACTTGTGAAAATAGCAAAAATATAGTAAACACCCTTTGAAAAGAGATTGACAAGGCAAACATCTAGAATGCTACTAATGGATTGCTTTCCATTTCTTGCGTGATAGCTATACTATGAACTGGATTTATATTGCAAATTACAATCAACATGTGATAAGTAAATTTCATGAACTCCTATTAAATTTTTTTCCTTTCGTGATATTCAACCAATTATGTACAATATATTGTATTCTTATAAGTTAATGTTCAATATCCACTATTTATACAAAGCTCTGTTTCAATTGTATTCGGCCTTTGCTTATTTGTTAGGCGGAAGATATATTAAGTTTGACCTAAAAGATAATGGCTTCTTCATATCCATGGGCTAGGGAATTATGTGCAGTTGGCTTCTAAGGATTCTTTTAAAGAGTTAGGATATGAAAGAAAGTGGTCACATATAGATTGAAGGTATGATGATAATACAAATTTTATAGTAGAGGTATATAGTCATGTCTAGAAAGAATTTGTAGCATTAGTTGTTCTATGAAGATTATCAAGAAAACACATAAAATCTTTTAGAATGTAAAATTGTGTTTTTCTTTTTTCTTTTTGGAGATTCAAAACAAGGGAGGAAATCACTTAAAGAACTAAGAGAGGCAGATGGCCAGGACAAAGAACAACAAAAAATAGTCCAAATTTATAAAAGTAGGTAAGGGGAAGAGCCTTCCCATGATAGTATGAGATAACAACTTGGAATTTTAGGGCCCTTAATGCCCCTAGTGAAAAATGCTTACCCCTAGCAAAAAATTCTTACTAAAGTGAAACATATATCTAAATTTGAAATCATATTAATACAATAAACTAAATTGAATAAAAAAGAAGGAATTAAATTAGAAAGGAAACTGGTAGTTGGAATATAATCGTATAGGAATGAAGAGGAGCTTTAGGAGGGATAGGCATGATATGGGATCCGAGGAAGATAACCCTAGATTTGATAACCTTGAATCATAATTGGATGGGTTGTAAAATTAAGATTATCATGAAAAATACGAGGCATGCAGCATATCTCACAAGCTACTATACACTTCAAGAGGTGGATAGAACAAAACAACTTATTAAATATTCCTACCAATGATGGAGTTTATACATGGAATAATTGAAGGAAAAGTTCCACCTACATTGAAAAAATTTGGATAGATTTGTCTTCAAAGGGGAGTTAAAAGATATATACATTGTACTATAGTCAAAAATCTTAATAATAGTGGGATTAGATCATTATCTTGTGAGATTTGAGTTAACTGAACTTAAAAGACTCTTAAGAAACCCCTATGTGAAAAAATGTGGTTTCTAGATAACAGTTTCATGGAACACATTAAACTATGGTTGTCTCAAGGAAACTTCCAAGGCTAAAAAATGTATTGCTTTGTGTCTAAGATGAAAATGATTAAAGAAAATATACTAAAATGGAACAAAACACATTTTAATAATATATTTAAAGAAAAATTAGATAATGAAGAAAACCTAAAAATACCAAATAATGAAATGATAAAAAAGGGAATTGGTACTAAGAAATACCTAAAAGAAAAAGAATTACCTACTAAACAGGAGGAAATAATGGTAAAAAGAGATCTTTTAGAGACAAAAATGAAGAGTTAGCAGAAGGGGATCATAACACAAATTTTTTCCATAACAACACTATTTTTAATAGAACTAGAAATAAAATCACAAAGATTAAGGATACAAAAGCTAACATTATAAAAAACCCTAAAAATATAACAAAATTATTTGTAGATTATTTCAAAAACATATTAAAAAAATTTGACTACTCTTATAGAACTTCACAAAAAAAGATTTTTAGACCTATAGCTCTTTGTAATACAAAATATAAAATCGTCTATAAGGCATTAACTCAATGACTTAAATTGATACCTCCTAAACTCATATAAGAGGAACAAATAGGTTTTGTACCTGAAAGATCCATTTAAATGGTATAATCATTATTCAAGAAATGATATACTCTGCAACCAAGAATAAAGAGGCAAGTATGTTTATAAAATTTGACATAAAAAAGGCATATGATATGGTGGATTGGAGATTCTTATGTAAAACATTAGAAGCCTTCTGGTCCTCTCACCAATGGATAGACATTATTTTTAAATGTATATCGACTCCTAAAATATCACTCTGCATTAATGGATCCACAGAAGGATATTTCGATATCTTAAGAGATATTAGACAAGGAGATCCTTTGTCACTGTTCCTTTTCATAATTATGTCAAAAGCTTATGGGAGGTCAATAAAAAAACTCAGGTAGAAGGTAAATCCAGAGGCATTACTATTAAAAAATATACTCCAAATATTACTCACCAACAATTTAGATAGCTCTATGGAAGAAGCCCAAAACATCAAAACTATAATCCATTGATATATGGAAGCATCTGGTCAAAAAGTAAATGCAAAAAAGTCAGAAGTTTTCTTTATTAATACCAATCTTGAAATAGAAAACCAAATATGCAACATTATGGGATACAAAAAAGGATCATTCCATGTAAATATCTAGATATAAAATTAGAAAAAGGTACGAGACACAATAAAGGATGGAATAATATTCTAGAAAGAATAGACAAGAAAATTGGAAGTTGGAAAATAAACTGGCTAAAAAAGGCAAGAAAAGTTACAAAAATTAAAGCACTACTTTCAAGTCTACCCACATATCAATTATCATTCCTCCCACTTTCCAAAAAAGTGAATAAACGGATAGAAGGAAAGCTCAAAAGCTTTTTTTGTGATGATAGAGAAGCACATAAGAAAATACCAATAATCAAATGGGATAACATTTGCAAACCCAAGGAGGTAAGGGGATTAGGCATAAAAAAATCTCAATTGGCAAAATGAAGCTCTAGGAGCAAAATTGGTATGGCAAATATATCAAGAACGGGAAGAAAAAATCCTATACAAAAACTAAAATAAAGATGACCCAACTTCCCTCTTTAGAATGTGCAATTTACCAAAAGGATCATAAAGTTTAAATTTCATAGTAAAATGTCGATCTCTTAAATATATTACTTGGGATCTAGGTAAGGGAGAAGAAGCACTATTCTAGGAAGATCCATAAGATGGTCTTCCCTCCCTAGATAGTCTAGGCATACCAACTAATGAAAAAGCATATTAGTAAACTAATGGGAGACTAAAGTAAGCAATTATGAACACCTCCAACAAGAAAATGGGAAAGCTTTGTGGGTTTGGAAATTATTGGAAAACATAAAACTAGACCTTGAAGCATAAAAAGGGAATCCTTCTCCCAAGGGTTTTATTATTATTTTGAATCCGATTGTATTTTAGTTGCAATAAACAAACTTACAGATAAGGGTAAAAAGAGAACAGCTAGATCCAAAGGTTCAAAATTTTAGGTTTCTATGTTTGATATTCCATGAACTACAAGATATTGCAGAAAAAATTATCAAAATCAAATACCTAATGATTAGACAAGAAGTGCATGTGAAAATCCGATCCATGAACTACAAGAATATTGCAGCAAAAAAAATTATTTACAAGTTATGCAAAACGATTGGTGAAAAACTTGATGCCAAGCATTTTTTCCATGAGCTACAATGTGTGTTATCATAGAAAATAATGGGGTTCTATTGCTAAAGGAGACTCTACATTAGTAGTCAGATTTATGAGGTGATATAGAAACTCCAACAAAGTCAAGATAACACAGGTCATCTACTAGAAAGATAAGATCTAAAAGGAAAAAGGAATGAAACAAGAATTTAACAATGGTGTTCCATTGCTAAAGGAGAATATACATTAGTAATCAGATTTATGAGCTAGGAAAGAAACTCCAACAAGTCAAAACTTCAACAAAGTTAAAGATAGCACAGACCATCTACTATAAAGATCAGTTTTTATAGGAAAAAGGAAAAAGGAATGAAACAAGAATTTAACAGCCTTCAATATACCAATTTTTTTTGGGGGTGAAGTTAATATCTATTTTAAGTCCGATGGGATGAATGATTTTACTTTTCAAGTAGTCATTTTCAGGCAACAGTTCAAAATTTTCACAATATTACAAGTGGTTTGTTTAGCGAAATAGGCTTTAAATGAAACCTCAAACTATATGGCATTTAGTAGATTACACAAAGTTTCAATATCTAGATACTTTCCAATTGTTTCCTTAGAATAAATGGTATGAAAGCCCTCAATATATACAACAGTGAAGCGTTTTCATATTGATGTTATTTAAGAGAATCATAATTTTTAAAAAAAAAAAAAAAGTAAAACCTAAAGCAATTGAAAATTTCAAAAACAAAAGAAAATAGGAGTGAGAATGATAAATGACATACCAAGAATCACCTCCATTGTATGAATTTGTGAGGAAAGAAGCACTCCATACATGTCTCATCAAGCCTCTACAACACACTTAAACTAGTGCTTTTACCCCGACAGGGTGCAAGAGTACAGCTGATAGGCATTGGGGCTAAAGTGTATAGCTGAATATTTCATCCATGCTGGTGTAATTGTGGTGGAGGTGAAAACTAACCATTTTTGACAAAATGTTTTATATGATTTGATACTAGGAAATAGGAGATTTGTAACAGACTGAACCCATTTTTTTAAGAAGACCTACCACCTATTAATATGATTTAAGATGGTCTGTTTTAGCCAAACCTACTCAAACAACATAATATCAAAACATAATGTGCCTGTACTAATGAGTATGATCAAGCTTCTGAACACCTTCAATGGTGATAACTATAGATACCAACATGGCTACGATGGGAATCCCAAATCCCCAAACCCATCCATTTATGGCGTGAACATATACAGGCATAGTTATTCCTAACAATGCATCGGTGTTAATGCCAAAGGAGAACTAGTTGAAGGAGGAGTACTTTCCCTTTCTTTCCTCCTCATCTATCTCATCAAACTGATCTGCTCCAAAGGAGGAGACACAAGGCTTGATTACTCCTGTTCCAAGTGCAACTATGTATACAACAATGTACAAAAACCCAATCCAAGACTTGGAAGCTAGCTCACACCCACTTTTAGTGCATTTTGGTGGCCTAAGAGAGCTTATTGATGCATTTAGGAGTAGCATAATCCCTTGTAAAATGGGCCAAAACTTAGATTAATTATTATTTGTTAATATTAATTATTATCATGTGTTAAGTTTGAATAGACTTGAATACAAGACCTCAAATAAGAGGCTCATAAGTTATCATTGAGATATAGACTCTTGCCTAGTTTCCATAGAAGCTTAATGTAAGAACTTAAGAGGATAATAATAATTGGGCAAGCTGAATTATTCCTTACCATAGCATAAATGCAAGAAAAGATAATAATTGTTTTAAAGCATCCCAAATATGCATCAGCAAGGAAGGCTCCAAGTAGTGTGAGCACAAAAGCAACACCTATCTAGTCTGTAACAAAATTAGCAACTTTTGGTATGCTCTCATCCATCTGTGTTATTAGATATGAGAACATGTTCATTGAAACTGAATAGTATGCAAGCCTTTCAGTCCCCTCATTTACTGCAAAGTACTGCATGAATTCAACATTAGTATCATTTCATCTAATTTGACTAAAAACACATTTAGAGGATAGGGACACTAAAATTGTATAGATTGAAAACACACATTCAAAGTAATTAAATCACAATTCAAAACTCAAAAAAATGAGAGATCATATAAAGATTATGTTGTTGAGGAAGTGCTAAACTATTAATCCACACAAAAATATTAAACTTACTTTCATTTGTTTAATGTTCTACATAAAGACAAGAGAAGAGTCTAATACACAACGGTAAATTACAAGCCTCTTATTTGAAAAATCTTGTGTCAAGTCTACTCAAACATAATGCTTAACACTTAACAAATGAATACATAATAATGATAAATGAAACCGTAGATGTTACTTGACACAAGTCTACTCAAACATAATGCTTAAAACTTAAGAAATGAATAAATAATAATAATAAATGAAACTATAGATGTTACTTGAAACCAAGTAATGCTTTGATTACAAAATGTGCTAGTCTACTATACCTATAATGATAGGTGATGCTCTCCATCCCCCTGTTCTTTTCTTATCAGCTACATTCCCTTTCAATTCATATGCTATATGTGGAACATGAACAGATAAATTTTCCGTTCTCTCCATTTCTTGCAATAATTTCAACAAGGGGTCATAAATCATGATAAATTGAACTCCATAGAACTTCCATATCTGGTATTGATACGTTTGAGATTGATGGTTGTTTGAAGCATCCAATGTATAGCTTTTCCTTCATGTCAGTTTTCTGCTGATAATTTCAAAACAAGAACTTAAAAAATCCATCATCAATTTATGTCCATAAGCCTACCTTGGATGCTTATATTTCAAACCCTAATAATTTGAGGGAAGTATTCTTCTTCCCCTATAACAAGGCTTAATAAAGCATGCTGGAGTTGAACAAAATCTCTTGTTGCATGGATGTATTTAAAGGGAAGCGAAGATAATTTGAGAGAAATACTAGAGAACCTCAGAGAGAAGATACCATAGACAAATAGAAGCTTCCAAATAGTATATTTGGTAAGAATGTAAGAAATATATTCTTTTTTGGCTCATCTCTTTGGCATGCATGTGTTCCACATGTCCATGAAGCCAAGGATAATACGCAAAATGTATATTTAAATCTCAGAGTAAATCAGCTTGACACAAGTTTGTCAAATTTTAGTCTTATGTCTAATAACTATTGACATAAGCGTTGTAAATCTTGTGGATTGTAACAATGTGCTTGAATTCTATATGTTGTTTTCATATTCTCAAATAAACATGCTAATGGTGGAAGTGCCTTCATATTCTTATAATCCATTTGATTTGGCTAATTAGGATAATGAAATAATGTATATTTAAATCTATTGTAGGCTTTTCTAAATTTTACTGATGATTAGCTTGTATGATTTTATCTCTAGCCTATTTAGAGGTGGGAAAAGAACTTCAGGCTTTTGCACACCCGTTTTTGGGATATTTTATACTTGATGACAAGGACATAATTGAATTATCCCCAAAGAACAGTTTGAATCTTTCTTAAATTGTTATAAAAGATTTTGATCTTATTAACAAAAGCTTACAGATTTTAAGTCTATATATTATAATCATAAGACAATAACATTTGTAAAATATATGAAAATTGTTGATTCCTTCAAATTATTCTGAAGGTAGTTGATGTGATTCCATTCATGTCTTATGGATGAGACTTTCCACTCTTTCGCAAGAGGAATGCATGGTGAGGTTTGCCGCTGGAAGTTGCATGTTGAAACCTTCAGAGCTCGCAGCTCATGCACTTCCTTCTGCAGCCACCTGTTCTCTTCCATCAGATTTTTGCAGCACCACTTCGGAAATTCACAATCCATTTTTGTCTACTTCACGCCATTTATAAGCAGTATGTTCTGGAACTAGACTTCAACCTGCTATGGATGAAGGTTGAGTTGCTTTGCCAGGGCATTTTTTTGCTTTTGCACTATAAATTTATTTGAGCACTTATTTAAAGAGTTTGAGCAAGATTTGAGAAATTACATCAAGATTTGAGCAGTTATTTAGATTATTTTAACATTTACTCCAAGGATTTGAGCACGTATTTAATGGTTTTGAGAAATTACAGAAAGAATTTGAGCAATTATTTAAAGGATTTGAACACTTGAAGGATTTGAGCACAAATTTAAAGAATTTGAGCACTTATTCGAAAGGATTTGAGCAAATATTTACCAGATTGAGTGTGTTGTGCTTTTTAAAGCTTCCTTCTAGAAGAGCCGATTGATCCTTGGAAAGGCGAAGCTTCTTCCTGATATTATCTCCTTCCTCTTCATCACTACCTCTCCAGGATGCCCTGTCGCTCTCCCTTTTGTTTTTTCCATTGCAACAAAGCCCGCCCTCTTCCATGTGAAAGGACAAAATAGTGCTATTAGGAGAAGACACGACAGCCTCTTCATCATATTCGGACGAGGACATCTAGAACATATCAATGCCCTGCCTCTCCCTCCTCCCTACACCACGCCATACAAAAAAATAAACTCAAAAAACCCTACAATTTCTCTAAATAACTAGATAATTTCACCAAATAACCAGAGGATTTCACTGAATAACCCTAAATAAATGCAACAGAAATGCAAAAACACACCAAAGGATGTCATCCAGGACCATAGCTATCCATGGAGGTTGGCCTCGTCTTCGCCCAGTAAGGAAGCTCGGCCATTGAAGAGGAAGAGGAGATATTTGTTAGAAATAGTTAACAGTCATGCTGTTATAACCAAACAGCAAGTATGCCACACATTTCCTATTAAATTGGTAACAAGATAGGATAGGTATTTTCAGCTTCATGGGTTTCAAAAATGCAAATCAGATCCAAATCTTTATGTGAAGAGAGTGCAAAATGAAATTATTATTGTTGCAGTTTATGTGGATGATTTACTCATAGCTGGACCAAATATTGGGTTAATTAGTGATTTCAAATCAAATCTTAAAGGGGCATTTCATATGAGTGATTTGGGTGAACTGAATTATTTTCTTGGCTTGCAAATTAGTAGACTTCATGATGGGTTATTTATCTCTCAAGCAAAATATGCTTTGGATCTTTTAGATAAATTTAACATGCTTGAATGTAAGCCAGCCCCTACTCCTTTTCAATCTGGAATTAAGCTTACTAAAGAATGTATTTCCAAGAAGGTGGATGCTACTTTATATAGACAACTTGTTGGTAGCTTGGTTTATCTAACACAGTCTAGACCAGACATTTGTTTTGCAGTCAGTTTGGTATGTAGATTTATGCAGGAACCAAAAGAAACTCATTGGTTGGCTGCCAAACAAATTTTATGATACATTCGTGGCACCATTTACTATGGCATTCATTATAGTTACAAGTCTTCAATTTCTTTGACTGGCTTCATAGATTCAGACTGGGGAGGTGACATAGATGATAGAAAATCTACTGGTGGTTATATTTTTCAGCTCGGGTCAGGTCTTATTACATGGAGCAGCAAAAAACAAACTACTACATCATTGTCCTCATGTGAAGCAGAATATAGAGCAACAAAAGAAGCTGGAAAGGAACTAGTTTGGATTCGCAACCTTTTATTTGAGCTTGGTTTTGCACAAAGTTCAGCTACTCCTTTGTATTGTGATAATCAAAGTGCTATTCAAGTTGCAAACAATCCTATTTTTCATGCTAAAACAAAACACATTGAGATTGATGTTCACTATATTTGGGATCTTGTTCAAGAAAATTTTGTTAATCTTCTCTTTTGTCCAAGTGAAGACCAAGCAGCAGATATATTTACTAAGAGTATGCTTGAGGCCACATTTCTGAAACTACGAGGCATGCTCGGCATGATTGAGGTGAACATTAAGGGGGGATAGTCATGTCATGTTCCCCTCTCTTTCTTTTGTTGTAAATAGGTACCTAACAAGGCTGAATGCCGGGACCTATCCTATCTATATTTTTTATTGTAATTTCTCCCATACATTATCATTAGTGGTAGAAATTAAGGGAGGATGTTAGAAATAGTCAACAGTCATGCTGTTATAACCAAACAGCAAGTATGCCACACATTTCCTATTAAATTGGTAACAAGATAGGAATGTCCTCCATGAAACTAGGTCATACAACATTATCCTAAGAAGATATGAATGTCCTCCTTGATACTAGGTCATACAACCTTATCACCTTATCCTCTAGAATCATCTTCTCATCTCATGGGCTCTCTATATATAGAGGCCATTGCATAGCCTTGGGGCAATCAGTTTGATGAATAAAAGTTGCTTCTCTCTTAAGTGTTTATTTCTGTTTTTTCATTGCCAAGTATTTGTGCTTATTTCAGATCTTAGTAAATCTTAGATCTCTTATTTTTATCAATATTTAATGGAGTTGAGCAGAATTCCAACATTTCTAATCTGAGATTTTTGCTGAGCGGTGGTGGAGACAGCTGACCCCGCTTTCACTGGGTGTTGCAAGAGCACACCTTGATCCTCCCTATCAACCAAAATCCCCGATTCCTCACACTCCATCTGTTTCTTTATCAACACATCAGCAAGCCCGTTCCTTAAGTTCTTATAATAAGTATCAGCAGCATCCCACACCCGAACGGAAGACTCCTCGCAGCTCCCTCTGACGAAAAAGAAGCTCTCTGTCTCATGTTGGCTACTCTGTCATTCGAAACTGCTATAAGCATGTTCGTGTAATGCATATGCGGGAGGCAAGAAACTGGGACTACAAACCAAATGTCCTGTCCGGCGCAAGTAGCAACATGAGGAATTTTCGGGGGCTCTCGCCCACAAGTGAAAGCCTATCAGCAATTAATCACATTTTCCTTATAACCAAACCAAATTATGCAATGCTAACTATTTAGCGTCTGCTATGATTATTAGACAAAATGGGGTGGTGAAGAAACAAAGGGTTGGTCAATATGCAAGGAATTTGGCCAAATCCCGTGACTTCAAAGAAAGCTCAAGAAAAGTACAAATCAGTTGATTTCTAATTAGTTACATATGCCTCATAGCGCCTCACTACCCATGCATAGATAAATTTCTAGCCAATATACTGAAAAGCCAATTAATTTTTTTAGGGTTGACTATACCGGTGGCAACATAAGGGAATTCACCAAATAAAAATGAGAAAGCAAAAATACCCTATCAATCTGTTGAAAGGCTACCGCCTAGGCTTGAAAAATTTATTTTGAACGAAATATGAAAGAAATGGTCATCAGAATAACCATGAGATACTATTAATTCCTTCTAATCTTTTTCACAAGGTCGCCAAGCTTGCTTGGAATAGGGAACCATACCTTTTACGGCCCCTATTAATTTAGTAAATAAACCTCTTATGTTGGTGTCTCTAAGGTTTCGTCCTCTTAAATGCCCGAATAAGAAGATTAAAGAAGACAAATCTTGTTTGTTCAAATAGATATTCCTACTGCGCTTTGACAAATTGGTGAGCACTTTGCTTTTGAGTAGGTTTTGACTAAAGCCCAACATCAGTTCCATTCTGATAACATGTTTCCTAAGAAGATAATGTGGTGAGATGCAGTGTCCCGTTTAAATCAATTATAAACCATACTTAAGCAAGGTTCTTTCATCATTACTTTTTTTTCCATATATTCATGAGAGCTTTCTAGATTCTTTTGTTTGGCTTTTGAAAAACATTTCAACTAATTAAAACCACCATGGCTAAGCTCTAGATGTATCCAAGATCAAAAAAAGAAAGAAAAAAAAGTCAAATTTACTTTAAACAAATTCATCATTTTTTCTTAAATGTCTGACTGTATTTAATTACAAAATATGCAGATTATCAAGAACAAATGCTATAAATTTGGAAAAAATCTGTTGTGATGTCGTTTTTTGAAATTTGATCAAGCTAAATCTTGTTTGGAGCTAAAATGGGTGAAGAGAGGGTTTCAGACATACATGTTTGTGATTGTTGAAGACAGGTATTAAAGAAATTTTGATTTCTTTAAGCATTTTGGCATACTGCATCTTTGTTCAATGTATGGTAACTAATGAGTTTCCCCTGCAACTATATTTTGTCAGACTTATTTATGATACTTCTAGAGAGGAAAATTAATTACGAATAAGATGAGAAATAATGAAAGAAAAGGACAATATAAAATTGGTCTTTCTTGTATTAAGATCTTGAAATAAAACTGAATACATGGCAAAAGAAAAGTGAACAACCACATACATATGTAAAACTCTCACTTGTAAAGACAATGGGTCACGCTCTTGGTTTCCTTTGGAGGAATACATAGATCAATCTTTGTCAAAGATTGAAAACACAACTAGAGGGAACATTTTAATCAATTCTAATATACCTTATTTGCACACAATTTGTTGATCAGACGTCAGAGCTCATACTTGAGGAACAGACCTGCTTCTTGGAACTTATTCTCCATTGCCAAATCCATGCGCCTGTTCATTTCTGGAGTGAAATGATTCTTCCAGTCACCCACTTCACCTTTGCGAAAATAATCTTGATTACTAATGTGACCAGTTTTGTAATTTTGTTTGCCATTTATGTTAATGTCTAGAGTGGAAAGAGATTGAAAGCTGCACAGACTATCTATGCAACAAATGTCTTCCACTTTCAAAGAAGACTGCCAAAGGAAATCAGATATCTTTTTGACATGGGACAGAGAGTCCGCCTTCATATCTTCATAAGTCAAAAACAAGATGTTGCTCTGATTTCTACTGGCGTTCCAAAAGCCCAAGACATGATCCACAAAAGGACCATAGAAAGAGACGCCGTTACAGAATGAATCGAAGAATACCTCCTTGGAGACTGGAGATGTAGGTTCGCCATTCAAGACGGCTTGTATTGCAGGCAAATACTTCCAGTGGGAAACGAAAAGTGAACAACCACATACATATGTAAAACTCTCACTTGTAAAGACAATGGGTCACGCTCTTGGTTTCCTTTGGAGGAATACATAGATCAATCTTTGTCAAAGATTGAAAACACAACTAGAGGGAACATTTTAATCAATTCTAATATACCTTATTTGCACACAATTTGTTGATCAGACGTCAGAGCTCATACTTGAGGAACAGACCTTCTTCTTGGAACTTATTCTCCATTGCCAAATCCATGCGCCTGTTCATTTCTGGAGTGAAATGATTCTTCCAGTCACCCACTTCACCTTTGCGAAAATAATCTCGATTACTAATGTGACCAGTTTTGTAATTTTGTTTGCCATTTATGTTAATGTCTAGAGTGGAAAGAGATTGAAAGCTGCACAGACTATCTATGCAACAAATGTCTTCCACTTTCATAGAAGACTGCCAAAGGAAATCAGATACATGGCAAAAGAAAAGTGAACAACCACATACATATGTAAGGAAAATGGCTGCCGAGCATCCGTGGGGATGGCATTTCCGAAAGCACACTGGGGGCGTTTGGCGTTGCTCGTGGATTGTAGAATTTTTCTGTGTTGGGAATCAACTCGTGGGCATTCTTTCCCTTCAAAGCGATCCCCTTGTTTTCGCTCATAACGCTGGCAACGATAGATTTGACCCAAGTGGTTCCTGTCTTCATTCCAGAGCACACAAACACATCGTCCTCTCGTGCTTTGAACTCTGACTGTAGTCTCATAATTGCTTCCACAACTGAGGAGTCATAAAAGAAACCATCACGTTCAGAAAACTCAACTCCATAAGGACTTGTTGAATCTCTTCCTTCGCCAAATACTGCAGACATATTCCAACAATGGGTGCCTAAAGAAAACAGACAATTCTTACAAAGTAAAGTTTACCAAGATAACTGAGAGGAATGGAGTGAATCAGTTATTTAATCATTAATTATCAATTTTTGGTTGAGGTATAGGAATATGGAGTGAATCAGTTATTTAATCATTAATTATCAATTTTTGGTTGAGGTATAGAAATGGAGAAGAGGCATGCTAATCTACAAAATTGACTAAAGACAAAACAAAGTCAAAATTCAGGAAAAGAGGATAGGCTCGTCCAATGGAAAATAGGAATGCAATATTGAGAAAAGAAATGAGTATTGCAGTGTTTTTTTAGAATGGGTATGAGTTCATTTTAGAGGCAAAATGGAAATATGTATTCTATTCCCTATTCCAATTGAAGAATCAAACATAAAATAAAAAAAAGTACTCAAAATTTTCTATTCCTATTCCAGCAATCAGATGGAGAAGAGAAACATAAAATAAAATAAAATATTCCAAATTTACTATTCCTTTTCCATCAACCAAACCGAGAACAGTGGACGAACAGTGGACGACATTTTCAATTTAAAAGAATTTTTTAGTTCCTGCCATTGCTTTACCTTAAACGGTGATTAAACATATTTGCAACAACCAATAACATTGTTTAATCTTTCTTTTACTAAACTATTATATAATCTTTATTACCAAAGGATGATCGAACTTTTAACATTCACCTCAAATATGTGAGCGTTGGAAGATTCCCGTTGGCCAAAGCAAAGGCAGTACAGACTTTCAGTGCTTTTATGCATAATACGAGGCATAAGAAGGCGGGATAACAGAGGTATAATTTTGCAGATTGTCAGTGAGGTACAGTACATGCATACGCATTCTAGTTGACAGGTTGCTTGTATCTGATCGAAAAATAGAAAAGCGGGTGCTTTATGCAGTTGTGCCATATGGATGAATTTGCGCACACATGTTGGCAAAATACGATTGTTTTCAATATGTGGTGCAAAGTTAATATTTATGTTCTCCACAAATTTTAAAACTTGATGAATAGTTCCAAAAGATATATCAGAATATGTAAAGGAAGAAGCTTTTGTCCAATTTTTATTAGTTTCATTTAAATCAATTGATTTGCAGGTATTTGAAATCCCTGATCATGGCCGAATCTAAGCCACATCAAGCTATCGACTGATTACATTGAAATTAGAAGCGTCTGTCGATGTGATGGATGGGCTGATGAATGCTACACTGAAGATCCCTATTCTGCAAGGTGTTTTGGAAATGGACATGTCAAAGTGAAAATAGTAGCTTGTCCTTCCTCTGCAGAAACTTCAAGCATGTCAATTAGTAAATACCCTTTCTAGAACCCTAATCGCTAGTTGCATAAGGTATTCTACATCGATAAATCGTATGAGGAAAGCTCATGTATATTAGATTGAGTCCAAGATGCCATCATTTAAGGTAAGGATCATATTTGATTGTCATGAGGAGAAGCATTGCTTATAAATATTAGCTATTGTTAACAATACAATTGAGCTATGAGTCTTTGTATGTTCAATTCTTCCTCAAAATAATCTTCCCATATAAATTTTGTGTTATCAATTTGTTTGTTTGAATATGAATGTGTATGTGCTTAATTAATGTGAAACAGTATATCATGCATATTGTGTGACCGTGAACCAAACATTTGGATTGAAAATATAAATGGAAATGCTTCTTTTGAAAAATGAGTATATTCACATTAGGTAGGGTTCTACATGGATTCAAGATTGTGTTCCAGCATTTTCTTGCTACAAAGTCAATACAAAGTGAATTGCAGATGATCTTAATTATATATATTTGTTAAACTTCTTTTCCTTTGCTAGTCTTCTACGCCGCTAGTACCAGATGCCGACCTTCCCTTTATCAAGTATGAAAATAGAGATCAGTCTGCAAGCTTATAGGTCAGCCACGTCTAATCTCAAAGATTCACAGGTTCTAAGAACAAGACTTAAGTTGTGGAGGTTGTTCTTAGTGTAGACCATTAGTGGTGAGCCTTCTTAGACAAGAAACATTGCTGCCAAATACTTTTAATTTTAATTCAATTTAGTTACATTGAAACTACAAAATGTTTTTTTGATTTGACTGTAGGAATCGACATGGCCCCCTATAAACTGCAGTGCGCCGGATAAATTTTTTAACATGATCGGTAGCGCTGGCGAGACACACGCACCACACCCACCGCCGGTACCACAGGGATGGGGGACTAGAACCCGCGACCAACCCCCTACCCCACCGCCGGTACCACAGGGATGGGTGACTAGAACCCGCGACCAACCCCCTACCCCTGCAACAATTGAAACTACAAAATGTTGATTTAAAAGACTTTTAGAGTTGTTTTCGTTCAAAACATGTAATGATTTGAATACAGATCTATATTTTAGATTTTTTCCCATCTTGTGTTCTTCTAACTGGTGAAATAGTGCAGCTCAAATAACATACATTCAAATGCAAGGTACTCACATACAACTCCAAACAGTATGCGTAACTATTTCCATTTCTCATTTTTTTGTAACTGTCCTGCCAGCTTTGGGAGGGACTATGCTGCTCTGCAGCCCTTGTTTAATAATATCCTTCGTGGACGCAAGTTTTCTGGGACATTTTTTAATAATATCCCTCGTGGGCATGTCTCTCATTTTTAGGTATGATTTCTCAGCTACTTGTCCAACGCATTTATCACGTTATTTTAACAGTATAATATTAGATACATTATTTTTCTTCGGTTCACATGTCAATGTTCTGTGACGCACCATTGTAGGATCTCCATTGTACATTTTGTCTACTTGTACTCTCCAAGGTCATCACTGAAGGCACAACGTGAAAGCCAATAGCATCAACAACTATATTTCTTCTATAGAATAAAATATTAGTATATTTATAAGACAAAACTAAAATTTTATTATTTATTAGTCTCTATCTATTTATAGGCATATTAATTAATCCTAAGACTACTTGTCAATCTCATTTTCTCACCTACTTCTGTAAATTTCTAGTCAACGATAATAATATAATATTAATCTACTCATATTAATTGTATTTATTTTAAAGTTTGTAGTGAATGACAATGAAATGCTTATAATATAATATTAATTCATATTTAAAAAGTATTTAAAGATTATTAGATGCCCAAAAATGGATGGTCTAACATTTTATTTCAAATGGAAATATATATAGTAATATAGCAATTTAGCAATTTATTAATGGTATAAGTTAATTTTCAAAACACTCTGAAGTTAGAAAAATTACCAATACCATCAAAGTTATCATTTGGAAGAATTTTTCTTAATGGTGAGAAATAATTAAAAATTAAAAATTATCATTAAATAAGAAAGAAAATGTTTCACAAGTATCAAGATATAAATTTTAAGAACCTTTTTTTGAATTATTAATTTAGGGGTTTTGAACCTTTTTTTGAATTATTAATTTAGGCGTTTTGAACAATTTTATTAAAAATAAAACATGGAAGGTGTGATGTTTAAATTAAGGGCATGTTTTAACCTTGCTTCACAAATTTTCTTTTCAAATAGTATCATGTTAAATATATGATGTTATATGTTAAATATATGATGTTATATATGATGTTATAAATAATAATATTGATATATAATTTTAGTTTTTCACAATTTATTCCAAGGAGTCTATCTCACAATGGTAAATTGTGAGTTTCTTATCTAATAAATCTGGATTATAATTAATAAATTATGAGATAATTTTAAGTGTATGTAATTGAATGGATTGAATTTAATTCACCTCAAATGTTCTCTTAATAAATATATATTATTTGTGGGCTTTAAAGAATAAATGATTCAGAAGTTAAATCAATGTATAGGAAATCATTGAATAAAATATAATTTTTAAATGTATCAAACTTGTGAGTTGGAAGATATACTCGCCTAAAAATCAAACAATTGAATAATTAGTATAAAAGAAGGGGAAAAAGTACTAATATATTATGAATGTAATTATGGATATATAATTAAAACATCTAGATTAATTAAAAAACTAAATAAAATCTAAATATAAATATAAATAATTCAATATTTTATTAGGTAATGGGCTAAAGCCTAGGTTAACTATTAATTATTATTACTTGTTAAAATTAGTTATTGTTAAAATTAGTTATTATTATGTGTTGAACTAGAGTAGACTTGAACCTACAATTCTTTCATTATTATGATTAGTTTGCAAAAATAATTGGTGAAATCATAATAAATCAAAATTTTCTATCCTTAATTGCACATGTCATGTATTTATAACATGGATATTAAATCATCCTCTAATTATCCAAGTTTGACATTCGTAATGAATGTTTTGTTAGCATGAATGTTGATGATATTCCTATGGGGGAGAGTCCTAGCATTTCATGAGTACTTGAGAGATTATTACAATGGTTACATATTCGATTCATGACTTTGTTTGTCATTGATATCAACATACTAGCAAACAAATATAGAGAGCGTATGATTCAAGGATTGAAGATGAGATCAAGTGAAGTTGATGACATGTTCTACAGAGTGTTTTGATACTATGGCTAAGAGCACATGCAAAAATTTGAAGACTAGCAACAATTATTTTAGATTTATAGAATATAGTATACATATAGAATTCCTGAGAAGTGGTTTCTTGTAATCGGGTTATATCTCCTAACAGGGATAAAATTTGGTTATCCAGAGATGGAGAGAGGTAGAAGAAATACTTATGATGACATTAGTAAGCACACAAAATTCAAGGTCGCACGTGTGAAAGATTTGTAAAGACTATGAGCTGACAATGTTATATAATTATGAAAACATATAATGTAGCATGTATTAATTTATCTTAGTGAATTCTTATTGTAATTGTAAATTGGGAAAGCATCAAGGACAACTCAATGAATTAATTTGAGGACTTGGTATAAAAGAAAGTTATTTTTCTTGTGATTGATGAAGAAATAGTTCACATGTGTTGTGTTAAAGTAAGAAAGCAAATTGTAAGTGCAAATTATATGCAAGTAAACTAAGGGATTATTGTGATGCAAGTTTTTGGATCTTGTATTCTGATCTAAGAAGTATTTGGTGTAGTAGAGGCACAATGAATGAGTGCAATGATTACATTTTATAGAGAGTGCTAGTGGACAGTTGATCATTTTCTATTGTTCTGAAAGGAATAATATAGAGGCCAGTTGGACAATGATTTTTGAAGTGCCTACCCCTAGTTTACTTTTCATATTACATTGTCAAATCCTTTTAGGCCTTCTTTATGGTTAAATTTTATGATTTAGTGGTACTCAGTTATTTAATGTGCTCATGTTTATCCTTTTGATGATGATGCTTCGTATGTTGATATAGTATAATTTTAGCTATTTCATGATGATAGTTAGATGGATGATTTATATATGGTTTTCTATGGTTACTTACCCCATACTTGCATCTGTATGGTGTACATGTATGTTTTACTTGATGTTTGACTTTTTTGATGTGGTTGAGGAAGGGAGTCATAGTCACCTACTAGTTGAGATCTACATGATGCACCACTCGCCTCCATTGCCTATTTAGTTTAGATTTATATCTATATATACATGCTAGAATTTTATGTAGATTTTAAGTACCGGGCATCAACTTCCCTGAATTTCTAGGATGAGCATGCCCTATCACAACATCTCAATGATAGAAAGGGGAGATAGTTCTTGAGTCCAAATCATAACCCTAAGCCAATTTTCCTAGAAAATAGGACAAGTATATGAGTTATTGACCCTTCTGAATTCATCAAATTCATCAAAGTGATGTGAATTTGAGATTTTGACCCTTGAGTTTGAATTTGTACTTTGTTTTTAAAATAAGTTTTTTGATTTAGATTTGTGGACCCATTGTGATTTTTAGTTATAATTAAATCAAATAAAAATATTATTAATGATTTAATTTAACAAAAAAATTATATTGAAAAATCAATTTTCAATTATATTTGAATAATTAATAAATTAATTAAATATAAAATTTAAATTTAAACTTTAAAATGAGTTTTCTTATCTAGATTTGTGGGCCTATTATAATTTTTAGTTATAATTAAATTAAATAAAAATATTATTAATGATTTAATTTAACAAAAAAATTATATTGAAAAATAAATTTTCAATTATGTTTGAATAATTAAGAAATTAATTAAATAAAAAATTTAAATTTAAAGGATTTAATTAAAGTTCCAAATTTTGCATAGTAATATTTATTTAAATTAATAATAATTAATTTAGGAGTTTCATTTTAATTAATGAACTCTAAATATTATTATTTAAATTAATAAATACAATATTAAATATGTCTTGTGATTGAATAAAAGAGAGAGAAAACAAATTAAATAAAGTTTATTTTAATCAAAATGTAAAAAGTTTACATATGAAATTAAAATAAGTTAAAAATTAAAAAAGGAAAAGGGTTTGTGTGTTTGTAAAGACTTAGTGATTCAAACTCATTGACCCATGTTTGACTCAAAATCACTACTCATGAAACATGGGTCAATGAGTTTGACTCAAAATCACATAGTTAAATCATGATAGGATTATCACAATTTGGCTTGCTATGGAAATTATCTCCTACTTATCAATTGATGAGCTTAAGAATGCATTGTTCATAAGGCACAATACTTGGTGAAGCTTTTGCAAATGGAGTTGCAAGCTTTGGGTTTAACCATGGAGGAAACTTTGTAGTTAAGCACACTCAAGCTAGAGTAGTACTGAGATGGGTGACCTCATGTGAAGTCTCGGTGCTTCACCCCTATGAGCATCACCTAAATCCAATGAGTGCTAAGTGTTCCATTTATTCTCATGAGAAATGGATTCATGTTGAATCACTACTCACAAAAGATGGCTCAATGAGTTTGACTCAAAATCACACAGTTAAATCCTTATAGGAATATCACAATTTGACTTGTTGCAAAAATTATCTCATACTTTTCATATTATATTGTTGAATTCTTTTAGGCCATCTTTATTATTACCATTTAATTAATAAATATAATATTAAATATGTCTTGTGATTGAATAAAAGAAAGAAAATAAATAAAATAAAGTTTATTTTAATCAAAATACAAAATGTTTAGATATGAAATTAAAATAAATAAAAAATTAGAAAAGAAAAAGGGTTTGTGTGTTTGTAAAATTGAAACCCTAAAGGAGAATGCTCTTTATTAAAAAATTAGAGCTCATTTCTCCACACATAGGTTTGGAGGAGCCATTAATGGAAAAGCTTTCGAGAGACGAGAATTCTCCCAACTTCCAAACATTGGTCTAGTTAGCATCAAATCAAGGTAGGAACTCTGTTGAAATTTCTACGGTAGATTGCATTGAATTTCCTCTCTGTCTCCTTCATGTTTAATGGTAGATCTTGTTTTCAAAGATAGGTTCTGGTTGAAACCCTTGTAATTTGAGAAATTTTGTTATTCGTTATTTAATTAATTGTAAGAGAAATCAATTGAAATTTTTATTGGAAAATTGGAATGTTTCAAAAAAATTCAGATCGGGATAGGGTTGAAAAGGAAAACTAGATTTAATTATTTAGTTTGACTTTTTCAATTTCTTTGCCCTATCAAATCTAAATTTGAAATGTATATTCAAATAAAACTTATTAATTACCATAGTAATAAAGTATTACTATGGTAATAATACCTGAAAAATGCAATTGAGAATTTTGTTTGTTTAAAACAATTTTTTTTATAAAAAAATTTAATAAAAAATGGGAGGTGGGCCATTACCCCCGCACCCCCTCCTTCCTCCATTTTTTTGTTGGTGACTTTTTTTAATAAGTTCTGCATACAACATACCTTCTATCGTAATAGTAGGTATTGTTGATGTAGTACCCTATTGCTATGACAACAAGGCTACCACAACAACATTAGTAGCCTACGGGCATTAAAATATTAGTGTAAGAAGATTTTAAATTTAGTTTTTTTAATTTTATATTTTAGATTATTAAATATTAATTTTATTAATAAA
Source organism: Cupressus sempervirens (assembly GCA_028749045.1). Lineage (NCBI taxonomy): Eukaryota > Viridiplantae > Streptophyta > Pinopsida > Cupressales > Cupressaceae > Cupressus > Cupressus sempervirens. Next base: position 433,819,277 of record CM053789.1, read on the forward strand.
AGGCCAAAACCATGTACATTTTTATAATAAGATAAAGAATATAGTAGTATGTCTTCATTCAAACAAGCACTAGTAGGAAAGAATAGAGAAGAAAACCTCCATTCTCACCTAGGACTTTCATCCTATACACTTTTACATAATTAAAAGGGGCATACCCCAGTATAAATTAATTTAAATACAACATTTTGTATCATATAGTAACTTGTTGGATTCTTCAAGCTACCTATTTCATCATTACCTAAATGTAATTGTGTTTTCCTAATTAGAAGTATTTAGTTATTATATCAAGAATTTTTAGCTGATTTGCTTCTTTCTTTATAATCTTTTCATATGTTGTCCCTTATCGGGTTTTGTCTTAAGATTTTCATCAATTATTTGGATGATATTATGATTTTTTGTCCAATAAAGGTAGTCTATGGTGTATAGGATTGAGTATGGCAGATTTTCTTCATTTTCCACTATAGTGTTTTATGTGATGTAATGGGATTCTCATCCAGATTCCCTTCTATTTGACCTCAAAAGGTGCTAGTTCTAAGTTTAGCAAGAATGTTAGGATGATGTTTGGTGTTTCTTAAGTTTATAGGTAAGGTGCTAGTAAGATTTGGTGAATTTCATGTTTTTCCTTAAAGAGTGATATCCACTGCTAGTCATATATGTTTTATAGAATTTTTAAGTACTTAATTATAAAATTGTGCATACTTTATAAGTTTTATGGAATTTCTGATTTAGAAGGGATTCAAGAGAAAAGTTAGATTTAGTAGAATTTAAATTCATCTTGGTTAAGGACCCCTTATTAAAGTTTATACCCCATCTACCCCAAGGTTTGCTAGTTTGTCAACTTCTTCGTTGCCTTCTTTGTAAATGTGTTCTATTCTTACATCTTCAAATTTGTCTATTAGATTGAGGATAGGTTCTAGAATGGAATTGATCCTCCAATTTGGAGTTTCTCATTTTCTTAGTGCATTCAAGATAATCTTTGAATCTCCTTCAATTATTAAGTTCTTGATTTGTAGCTCTAGACTTAGCTTTAGCCCTTCTTTCAGGGCTTCTAGCTCTGCCAAGTTGTTCGATAAGATACCTAGCAATTTTTCTCATTTGATTATCCATTCTCAAGTGTCCTTTGCAATAGTACAACCTAGTCTAGCTTTACGAAGATTTCCTCTTCAGGCTCCATCAAAGTTAATGTTCATCCAATTTATTTATTTATTTATTTTCGGTGCCGGGGGGGGAACCATTGACAATCTTTTCGTGCTAGTTAGTTTTTCTTCTTATAGGTTAGTGGTGGATTTATGAGGTTAATCTAATTGTTTTTCATCTTTGTGTCTTAGTTTGTAAATGAACCTTCTTCTTTCTAGACTTTCTTAAGATTACTAGTAGGCTTCTACTTTATTAAGGAACAAGGGTAATTCTAATGACATTTTAAAACAGTCTCCTATTTCTTTTCTTCCATATTTCCCATAGTAGGATGGAGGGTGATACATAACAAAGTTTATTATAAACATTTTTGTTTTCTCTTGGTAGCCAACTTAATAGGTGATCAGCTAGAGTGGCAGGAAAGGGGATTGCCAATTAAGTTTATGTATTAGCCATTCCCAACATTTTTTGATGTATAGACAATAATATAAGATGTGTTCAGTTGTTTCAAAATTATTTAAAATGATTTTAATAAGAGATAATATTTCATAAGTGATACTATTTCATTAAATGGGTTTAAAATGAATTAAAAAGAGTTATTGATTTAGCTTGCCTATGCCTCGAGTGCTAGTACAAGCTAGGGTGGGAGTAGAGAGGATTCTTGGTTGCAACCTTGCTTCATTAGAATGCCTTATTTGTACAAAAGGATATTGATGCCACATAGAGTCACTAGGGGAGGGGGGGGGAGTCTAGAGAGGCTACCAGGGTAACCTTAGAGTTGGCTCATGTGATGACACTTACCCACTTACATAGAAGATTTCTTACATGGATTTTTTTCTTCTGGGATTAGATGTTACTTCTGTCTTGGTGCCTTTAAGATAGATTGCTATCAAGATTTTCTTGACCTAGATGGTGGTTATGACTATTGGATTTGTTATCCATTTGGAACGTGAGATTATCTCCTCAATATGGTGGGAGTGGACAATTTAGGTTCCACAAGGTCAGGTGGAACTGTTTCTTATACCATTGCGATCTGATAGCTTGATGTCTTTGTTGGATGTACTTGTACAATTGTTTCTTTAATTATGATCTTGTATTTATGTTCGGTGGTCATTTTTTGGTGTAGTATACTTGATTATCTATAGATCTTATAAGATATTGTATTAATTCATGATGTATATTCATTGAGCTTTTCATACCCTATGGCTTGTATAGAGGATGATTATACATTATGGTTATGCCATGTGGTATCTTATGGAATTATATATTATTTCATTTGATTTGTACTTATGGTTATTCTATGATGTGGATTTTGTTATGTATCATACTTAGTATTAATAAAACTTATATATGTGATTCAACATCATGGAACCCTTAAGAGATGTAACCTAGTTATGAATTATTTGTGTTTATGTGAGTTATTACTTCTGCTATGTTACTCTTATTGTTTTCATCTTAAAAAAAATGTTTGGAAAACTTAGTGACATATTAGGTTAATTTCTTTTGGGTTTCCTGGTAGGGTGTTACATCTAGTATCAAAGACTGAGTTTCTACATTGGGAGCTCTGGGTATATTGGAATGCCATTAAATGATAACTAGTTAAATTGAAATGAAACTTAAATAACTATATGTATCTTTTACAACTTGAACACTTGATTTTCAAACTCAAACACTTAAACCTAGAAATAGGAAAAATTGGAATACATCTTGAATTATTTTCAAAACATGTTCTTATGTTTACACTTTATAGTAGTATGCCCTTGTTGATATTATTGGCTTTTCATTGTTCATTCTTGGATATTGTTGTAGGATGGTATCTAGGACTAGATTGACAGTGAGAGGCTATAGATCAGGCCATAGTAGAGGTCATGGGTGAGACTAGGATATTAGTTTGCATGAATCTAGTCATGAGAGTCTTGTTCAAGAAGAGAACAAGGAGGAACACCATGAGGAACATCAAGCTAATTCAGAGGAGGTTGATTTGAGATAGATGATGAGGACTATTATACAGTGCCTACCTCCACCAAGGGGTGTTGATCAGAAGGAATCACATCATGTTGGGAATGAGAAAAGTTGAAGATCCAAAAATCCTTGGGGAGACCTCTAAAATGATCAATAGAGGTTAGCCAAGGCCACTTAGATAAGGGACCTATAGAGGTCCAAGATCAAGGTAGCTGGACCAAGATGGTGTACAAAAGGGGGTATAAGTGGACATCTTTTTTCAGAAATTAGGTAAACTTGAACTTGGGCAAGACATTAGAGGGTCATCCACTGAAAATGAAAAGATGTGTAAAACATATAAATTTTAGTACTCTGAATCTATTTTCTAAACTACTATATTTTTTACAAAATGGATAAGATTAGGTGGTTCAAACCCTATGCACATGAAAAATAGTGCCTAGTTTTTTTAGAAAACACAATGTAGCTATTTTCATGTGCAACACAAAAGACATAGTTATATTTAGTATTTTGCATACCCCTTTGGTAGGATGATAGTCACGAGTCATATCTAGAAGTTGTGTATTTTATTGTAATTTTATGATGATATTTTTTTTATCATGAATTATTAAATACTCTACGTCCTTAAATTTTGGTACTTGTTCATGTGTTGAGCATAACTTGTATCAAAATAATTGAAAATAATTTTTTTTAAATGTGTAAATAATCAAGTGTAGAATAGAACTATGTAATTTATTTTGAATTTGGTTAAGTATATCAAAATTTATTAAAAAAATGGTAGACATATGTCTATGAGGAATGTCAAGGCATTGGTAAAAGTAATTAAAGTTTACAATGTTAATGTTGTCCAAAAAAAGAAAAAAAATATGGTTAGTAAGATAAGAAGATATGTAAGATTATGGTGGTGATTTTAGAGACACCCACTTCACCATTAGCATACCTAATGAAGACAAAGATGAAAATTTATCTTAGAAGATGAAAAAGTATCTAAAGGAAATAAAATGGAGGGAAAATGGTCTCACAAGCCTTTGGGTCATTTCCCTAGGCTATCACCAAGTTATAACCCAATTGAGTTTTTTGGATTCAAATAACCTAATCGGGTTATGAAAATAAAAAATGTATTTAGAACCTAATCGGGTTTTGTATTGTACTACTACACAATAACTCTCTCTCACACACACATACATATTTTTCTTCCACATCTCTCTCTCTCTCACATTCCCTCTCCCTCTTCATATCCCCACCCTCTCTCTAATTCTCTCCATTAACTTCCTCCCTCTTTCAATCTACCTTTGTGTAGTAATAATACATAACTCGATCAAGTTATACAAAACCTAATTTGGTTATTAGTCCATATGGATAATGCAGTTAGAACTCAATAACCCGATCAAGTTATTGAAAATTTTAAATAAAACAACATGTCAAAAGTTATTATGTTATTTCAGTTATGTCCACTAGATTCTACTATTGTTTCACATGTATTTCTATACCAATTATGCAATTGTAAGGTTTTTTGTGCTTGGAAATGCTAGATTTTATATTTTTCATCTGCCAACATATTATTTTATGTTAGTATCTTGTGATTGAGCATAAAATGATCATGCAAATTTGTTTAGTTTTGTATTTTATTATTTATTTTATTCATGTTATTGTTTCTAGGGTAATTTGCAATGATAATCATGGGAAATAACAAAAGAAGATTGATTGAAAAACAAGAGGTAGCAAAGGAAAAAACAAGGGAGTGTATGAGGAGATTACATGCAGGTACATCATAAAATGTCTCCAATGTAAGTGGTGAAAATATACCTATTGATATTGATGTCGTAAACACACATAATTTGACAAACAAAAATGTTTAACATATCCCAATTGAAATGATTAAATCAAAAATACACTTATGTTACCTAATTCCCCTAACGCAATATCTCAAGTTGAAATGATGAATGCACATGATGTAAGTAATGAAAATATAGAGCATGCACGTACATCAACATCTCCTAGAATAATTTGTAGAAAACTAAAGTTTTTAATTGACATTAATGAAAATATTTTGAAGCTAATGCATGATAAAATGTCAGAAAGGAATTGTAGAGAATTGTTCAAAAGATTTGGAATAACTATTTTGAAAATCTAAATCAAAGTGGAAGATGCCAACTTGTTGTAAAAATGGTTAAAAATCTAAAATTTAAAGAGACAATGAGAATTTTGGGGTTAAGAATATCTGAAAGTAGTAGTGAAAGAAGCGTTGTTAGAAATCTCTTTGATGCATAACAATCCATTGGTTCAAAGCACGTACTAAAGATGCTAATACAAGTCAACGAGTCCTCACATCAACAATAATGGGAAAGGGAAAGGGAATGGAAAAAAAATGTATGGTAAGGAAAACAAGTAAATCATTAAGGATAAGTATAACAACATTAGTCAAAGCCTTAGTGAGGAGAGAGAAAAATGAGAATTCTAATGAGACATCTTTTTGGTCATTCCAAGATAGACTCCCACGTAAGGATAAAGTTATTGTTGATGCACTAATAACATTGATATAAAACTTTTGGTGTAACAACATAAGGGCTTCACCAAACCAAAAATATGTTATCAAAAGACAATTTGGGAAAACAAACGGTGAGCCATGTATGCAAATTTTTTTTTGGATATGGCTCAAATATAAATTTATGAAATGTTTCTTCAAATATTTCATCAAATTAAAATCAGGCAAAGGTTTTTTGAGATGACAAAACAATTCTATGTTAATATAAATCATACATGCACTAGATGTTGTTGCAGGTTTCATATTGAGTTTTCTATGAATTATAATGTTTATAATTATATATGTTGTATTTTGCATACTAACAAAATATTGTAGGAATATGCTCTACAATTACCTCCTAAGTCACCGAGAGAATTTATTGCAAGTGTACTATGTAAATAAGATTATGGGTGCATTTATTATAAGACCATGCATTTGAAAGTTTTTGCCCTCAATGTGGTGGTTTTCAAAAGTTGCATAGATGCATACTTCTAGATAGCACACATGCAATTGGTAAAACACTAGTTTCTCTTGGAAAGTACAAGCCAGTTATTTATGGTGTTAAAGATGGAAAAGAATTAAAGAGGTGTGAATTAGTAAATAGTGACATATGTGTATTTGATTTTATGAAATTGTTTAAAGAGAAAATAGTTTATGTCTACATAGGTCATACACATAGAACTAGATTGTTAGATGAGCATTTCAAGTTGTGTAAGGACACTTTTCCCTTGGGTACAATTGTGTCAGTTGTTGACTTTGCTGAAAACTATACACTAAAACCTCAAAATGAAGTGCAACAAATGTATTACAATGCTATAGAAGTGTCAATTTTTTTATACATAGCATTTATTCATGCACATGATAGCACAGAGGATGACACAAAATTATTAAGAGAGTATCACTTCTATATCAGTGATGACCGAACTCATTCATCAGAGTTTGTGTAAGGATTTTTTAGAGTTTTCTATGAAAATTTGAGGGAAAGAGATGAAAGATATAATCAACACAGTATATGGTCAAACAATAGCACTGCAAAATTCAAGAACGCAAGGATGTTCTATTGGTTGAGTAGGATGCATGTGACAAGTGGATGAATCATTTTTTGAATTTCATTGAGGCGGGACATGGAAAGAGAAAGCATGATGGTACTGGAGCATGTTTGAAAAGAGACCTTATTAGAGAGGAATTAAAGTACAAAGGTGAGACAATATTATAAAATACTGAAACAATTGTCCAATGGTGTAGTTCTATGATGGGACTAGGTATTACAGGTAAGTCTATGATTTCTAGATATTTTTGGTTGATATGTGAACCTAACATTGAAAATTTATAAGATTTTTGTACATTTACAAGATCAAGTGAGATGCATTCATTTTGAAGTTCAAATGCACCATCACTAGCTATTCATACTAGAAAGCTTGGATGATTTTTCTCTTCTTGTATGCATCATGGGATGAATGTGAATCAAAATAGTGGGTTGACCTATGGTATTTTAGACCTTTGCATCCAATTGATTCATATCAACTTCCTACAACACTACAACTCAACAGATTGAAACATCAATATATTTTAAGCATATATCTAACCTAGTTGAACCAAGTATTAAGTTATCAATTTAATACTTGGTTAAAATGTATGACTTTCAATTTTGGCTTTAACTTATCCTTCTATATAATGCAAGTCATGTATATGCAGTTATTGCATATGACAATAATGATGAAGAAACATCTCTATCCATTTGAAACACAATATTTGCTGCAAAGGAGAAATCATTGCAATTATGAGCATCTCTGCATACCCAACTACCTAGACATTGCTGTCACTTTGCTATGACTAGTCCACTGATTCACTTCAGAACAAAATATGTTCATGCCCAAAACAACACCAATTTAAGATAATTATAAAAAAATCATCTCCATAAGTATTTCTTTGTAGAGATATTCATGCCTTATACAGTATAAGGCATGAATATGTCACTGCAACGATATAGGCCATTTCTTTTTGAAACATCTCTATCTATTTCAGACATGATATTTACTGCAAAGGAGAAATCATTGCAATTATGAGTATCTCTGCATACCCAACTGCCTAGACATCACTGTCACTTTGCTATGACTAGTCCATTGATTCACTTCAGAACACAATATGTTCATGACCAATAAAACACCAATTTAAGATAATTATAAAAACATCATCTCCATAAGTATTTCTTTGCAGAAATATTCATGCCTTATAAGGCATGAATATCTCTGCAAAGAAATACTTATGGAGATGATGCTTTTTATAATTATCTTAAATTATCTGCGTTTTTGTATCAGATATGGCAATACACGTGTCAACAATTGGGGAGTCACGTTTTTGGTAACGTTGATTTAAAATCTTCAAAATAATAAATACATAATTTAAAAATAATGTTATGGCTTCAATACCATAGCTTTTACAGTTTCTTTTATTGTTCATAAAGCGTGAACCTAAGGGGAGGTTAGGTTGTTTTAAAATCTTCAAAATAATAAATACATAATTTAAAAACAATGTTATGGCTTCAATACGTAGCTTTTTCTGTTGTTTTTATTATTTTTAAAGCATGAACCTAAGGGGAGGTTAGGTCAGTTACATGCTTTATCAGGGGAAAGAGATGTTTCTTTTAATAGGGTTTGGGAAGATTAAAAGAAAACACAAGGGAGCTAAGCAGGGAGGTAGTTATAGCAGGGATGACACTGAGAAGAAGAGGCAGTGGGAGCAGACATAGCTAAGGGTCTAAACTTCCAAGTTCATTCCAGGTTACATTTCTCTATTTATGTTTTGCGTATGATGGAAAAATTGCTTAGGGAATGATTTTTGTATGGTGTGCTCTACATATACAAGTCATGTATTGGAACCAATGGACCTTGAAATGAAAATCTGGACAAGAAAATTTGAAAATGAAATCTTTATTAGTATGGTTTGGAAATGTGTTAAAATGGTTCCTCTGTTTGCATATGTTACTAAAAAAGGATGTCTTGCTAGAAATGTTGATGCTAAATGACAATCCCTAAAACCCTGAGACGTTATGCTAGAACTGGTGAAGTTAAATGTTATGGATGATACCCTAAATGCAAATTTGTAATTATATGCAACTATTGAAATGCTGAAATTTGGATCAGCAAATCTATAATGATGTATGACATGACATGGACGTATACTAATGATCAGAAAATTTAATTAATGATGTATTATTAATCTTTGTTAACAAATAGTTTTGACTTTTTCACTTTTATGTTTTTCTTCTGTTCCGCATTTTTCGGTTTATAATGATGTGGCATAGCTAGTCTAGGTTTGGTTCTTTACAAATTGCCTATCAGCTATTTAAAATTGTCAGGAAGATATTTGAATGGGGTTTGTTGGGATACATGTTGCCTCCATTTTACCATTTCTTCTCTTGGCCCATTCATTATTATAAAGTCTTTTATACCTAGATCAAGATGAAAAGTATATTCAGAGCTTTCATTACTTGGGTATGAAAATACTTCACTTACATTTTAGTGATGCGTTGAATATCATGCTGTAACTTTTATAATTAATCTGATTTTGAGATTAATAATTATCGTTCTACATCTCTATTTTTCCCAGTTCTATTGATTTTAGTGGTCTATTGACAAAACTGAAGAAAGACAATACAAAAAATAATAGTAGTTGTGTTAAAAGCAATGGAGATGTTTGATAAAGCGAAGCCTTATGTAGCAATGTTGATATTGCAATTTGCACATGCAGGGGGCTCCATAATGACAAAAATATCTTTAAATGATAGAATGAATCACTATGTGTTGGTAGTGTACATAAACATATTTGCAACCATAGCTTTTGCTCCTTTTTCTTTTTTTCTTGAAAGGTATATGGGATTTTCTTAAATAAACCTATGTTTCAACATTTTTTCATTGCTAATTTTGGGTCATATTTGAATGAATTATAACTTGGTCTGATGTGTTGAATGGCAGGAATTTTTGAACAAAAATAACTTTCCCATATTTTGTCAATTTTTCGTTCTTGGGTTGTTAGGGTAAATATAAAGAACTTTTTTCATTTATTTGAACCATACTCTTGTTATCATACTGATGGAAGGTTTTTTCTATATTTTTAGGCCTCTCAGTAACAACTTTTATGATGTGGGTTTGGATTTTACTTCTCCCACTTTTGGAAGTGCACTGTTTAACCTCATTCCTATGATTACTTTTGTGATTGCTCTCATCTTTAGGTAATTATAAGAAAATATAATCAAGCATTTTGTGTTATTACTATAATGTTGAAGTGAGAAATAGTTCACATGAACCTATTTCTTATGAGAATGAATAAAAGACACAGCTTTCAGTTTATCTAAATAGTATTTTTTATTATATAATTAACACAGTGGAAAAAAAAGATTTGTGTGATTATTTAGAATGGAGGAAATAAAAGTTGGGGAAGTACGTAGTCTAACTCCCATGCATCTTCCATCCTTCCATCCTTCTTATATGGCAAAGAAGCTAACACCCTGCCACTGCAAAATTATATATAGACTGATCGTAACTCATTGTTGATGAATGAATGCATAAGCATTTGATTAAAAAACACATCTCATTCTCTTAGAACAAAAATCTCTATACATTAATCCTCTCAAGCTATGAAAATTCTATTGCATGAGGGCATGTTCAAGTCTGGAACTGGTATACTAGATTGGTATTTGGCCTTTTGTACATTGGCCACATCCAAGCCATCATGCAAGATGTCAAGAACCAAGGTATGTGGAATGTTCAAATGGTGCCAGCTTGAGTTGAGAAATCAAGAAGAACAAAGAATTTCATAATATTAAAGCTAGCTCACGAACATTAAATATAAATTTGTCATTTCTCAATATCACCAAGTGTTAGATGACTACGATTTCCTAAGAAACAAAACGTTTTTGATAGCCTAAATATAATTTCCAAAATGTTGTGTTCAGTGATATTTGCGATTACCCAGATGCCTCGTAATGTGGTGACATTTTTAAATAAAATAAAATTTTCCTTAAGTTGTGTGGAATGGATTTTTCAATTACACAGATGCCTTCTAATGCAGCGGCCTTTTCCTCATTTGTAGGAATTCATTTTTCCCTTTCTGCTCATAGAATGTGTCTTTTTATGCTTTGAAATTTGTGTTTTTTCTGTGACAGTCTATTGGTACCGACTAATGCCCACTGCAATTTCTGATAAACATTTATAAGATATTCTAAACATAAAAAAATTGCACCTTTCCCTGGGCTCACATAACATTAATGTAGAAACTAGCTAGAAACTACTAGAAATATGATCTGTTATTGGTTGATTACAAATAGATTAATCGTTGTTTAAGTGGTATGCCTTGGCAATAGTTTTTTGCCTTGGTAGGAACTAAGAAACAAAATGGATTAATTTTGTATCTGATTTTTTCTTTGCATACCCAAACTGCATGTAGGCCATTGCTTTTTGAAACATCTCTATCCATTTGAAACATGATATTTGCTGCAAAGGAGAAATCATTGCAATTATGAGTATTTTTGTATACCCAACTGCCTGGACGTCATTGTCACTTTGCTATGACTAGTCCACTGATTCACTTCAGAACACAATATGTTCATGCCCAAAAAAACACCAATTTAAGATATTTATAAAAACATCATCTCCATAAGTATTTCTTTGGAGAGATATTCACGCCTTATACAGTATAAGGCATGAATATGTCACTGTCATGATATAGGCCATTTCTTTTTTAAACATCTCTATCCATTTCAAATATGATATTTGCTGCAAAGGAGAAATCATTGCAATTATGAGTATCTCTGCATACCCAACTACGTGGACATCACTGTCACTTTGCTATGACTAGTCCACTAATTCACTTTAGAACATAATATGTTCATGTCCAAAAAACCACCAATTTAAGATAATTATAAAAACATCATCTTCATAAGTATTTCTTTAAAAAGATATTCATTGCTTATATATAAGACATGAATATCTCTACAAAGAAATACTTTTGGAGATGATGTTTTTATAATTATCTTAAATTATCTACATATCTGTATCAGATATGGCAATACATGTGTCAGAAATTGCGGAGTCACATTTCCTGTAACGTTGTTTTAAAATCTTCAAAATAATAAATACATAATTTAAAAACAATGTTATGGCTTCAATATCGTAGCTTTTACCGTTGCTTTTATTGTTTTTAAAGCGTGAACCTAAGGGGAGGTTAGGTTGTTTTAAAATCTTCAAAATAATAAATACATAATTTTAAAACAATGTTATGGCTTCAAGACCATAGCTTTTACCGTTGTTTTTATTGTTTTTAAAGTGTGAACCTAAGGGGAGGTTAGGTCAGTTACATGCTTTATTGGGGGGAAAGAGATGTTTCTTTTAATAGGGTTTGGGAAGATTAAAAGAAAACACAAGGGAGCTGGGCGGGGAGGCAGTTATAGCACGGACGACACTAAGAAGAAGAGACATTGGGAGCAGACACAGCTACGGGTCTAAACTTCCAAGTTCTTTCTATGTTACATTTCTCTATTTATGTTTTTCGTATCATGGAAAAATTGCTTAGGGAATGATTTTTGTATGGTGTTCTCTGCATATACAAGTCATGTATTGGAACCAATGGACCTTGAAATGAAAATCTGGACTAGAAAATTTGAAAACAAAATCTTTATTGCTATGGTTTGGAAATATGTTAAAATGGTTCCTCTATTTGCATATGTTATTGAAAAGGGATGTCTTGCTGGAAACATTGATGCTTAATGACAATGCCTAAAACCCTTAGATGTTTTGCTAGAACTGGTGATGTTAAATGTTATGGATGATACCCTAAATGAAAATTTTTAATTATATGCAACTGTTGAAATGCTGAAATCTAGATCAGCAAATTTGTAATGATGTATGACATGACATGGACGTATACTAATGATCAGAAAATTTGATTAATGATGTATTATTAATCTTTGTTAACGAATATTTTTGCCTTTTATGCTTTTATGTTTTTGTTCTGTTCCGCATTTTCCAGTTTATGATGATGTGGCATAGCTAGTCTAGGTTTGGTTCTTTACAAATTGCCTATTGGCTAATTAAAATTGTCAGGAAGATATTTGAATGGGGTTTGTTGGGATAAATGTTGCCTCCATTTTACCATTTCTTCTCTTGGCCCATTCATTATTATAAAGTCTTTTAAACCTAGATCAAGATGAAAAGTATATTCAGAGCTTTCATTACTTGGGTATGAAAATACTTCACTTACATTTTAGTGATGCGCTGAATATCATGCTGTAACTTTTATAATTAATCTAATTTTGAGATTAATAATTATCATTCTACATCTCTATTTGTCGTAGGTCTATTGATTTTAGTGGTCTATTGACAAATTTGAAGAAAGACAATATGAAAAATAATAGTTGTTGTGTTAAAAGCAATAGAGATGTTTGATAAAGCGAAGACTTATGTAGCAATGTTGATATTGCAATTTGCATATGCAGGGGGCTCCATAATGAAAAAAAAATCTTTAAATGACAGAATGAATCACTATGTGTTTGCAGTGTATAGAAACATATTTCCAACCATGGCTTTTGCTCCTTTTGCTTTTTTTCTTGAAAGGTATATGGGATTTTCTTAAATAAACCTATGTTTCCACATTTTTTCATTGCTAATTTTGTGTCACATTTGAATGAATTATAACCTGGTCTGATGTGTTGAATGGCAGGAATACCCAAACAAAAAATAATTTTTCCCATATTTTGTCAAATTTTCGTTCTTGGGCTGTTAGGGTAAATATAAAGAACTTTTTTCATTTATTTGAACCATACTTTTTTTATCATACTAATGGAAGGTATTTTCTATATTTTTAGGCCTCTCAGTAACAACTTTTATTATGTGGGTTTGGATTTTACTTCTCCCACTTTTGGAAGTGCACTGTTTAACCTCGTTCCTATGATTACTTTTGTTATTGCTCTCATCTTCAGGTAATTATAAGAAAATATAATCAAGCATTTTGTGTTATTACTATAATGTTGAAGTGAGAAATAGTTCACATGAATCTATTTCTTATGAGAATGAATAAAAGACACAACTTTTAGTCTACCTAAATATTATTTTTTATTATATAATTAACACAGTGGAAAAAAAACATATGTGTGATTATTTAGAATGGAGGAAATAAAGTTTGGGGAAGTACATAGTCTAACTCCCATGCATCTTCCATCCTTCTTATATGGCAAAGCAGCTAACACCCTGCCACTGCAAAATGATATATAAACAGATTGTAACTCATTGTTGATGAATGAATGCATAAGCATTTGATTAAAAAACACATCTCATTCTCTTAGAACAAAAATCTCTATACATTGATCCTCTCAAGCTATGAAAATTCTATTGGATGAGGGCATATTCAAGTCTGGAACTGGTATACTAGATTGGTATTTGGCCCTTTATACATTGACCACATCCAAGCCAACATGCAAGATGTCAAGAACCAAGGTATGTGCAATGTTCAAATGCTGCCATCTTGAGTTGAGAAATCAAGAAGAACAAAGAATTTGATAGAATTAAAGCTAGCTCACGAACATTAAACATAAATTTTTCATTTCTCAATATCATCAGGTATTAGATTACCACAATTTCCTAAGAAACAAAATAGTTTTGATAGCCTAAATATAATTTCCCAAATGTTGTGTTCAGTGATATTTGCAATTACCAAGATGCCTCGTAATGTGGTGGCATTTTTAAATAAAATAAAATTTTCCTTAAGTTGCGTGGAAGGGATTTTTCAATTAAACAGATGCCTTGTAATGTGGTGGCCTTTTCCTCATTTGTAGGAATTCATTTTTCCCTTTCTGCTCATAGAATGTGTCTTTTTATGCTTTGAAATTTGTGTTTTTTCTGCGACAGTCTATTGGTACCGACTAATGCCCAATCCAATTTCTGATAAACATTTATAAGATATTCTAAACTTTAAAAAATTGCACCTTTCCCTGGGCTAACATAACATTAATGCAGAAACTAGCCAGAAGCTACTAGAAATCTGATCTATTATTGGTTGATTACAAAAAGATTAATCATTGTTTAAGCAATATGCCTTGGCAATAGTTTCCTGCCTTGGCAGGAACAAAGAAAAAAAATGGATTAATTATGTATCCATTTGAAACAAGATATTGGCTACAAAGGAGAAATAATTGCAATTATGAGTATCTCTACATACCCAACTACCTGGACGTCACTGTCACTTTGCTATGACTAGTCCACTGATTCACTTCAGAACACAATATGTTCATGCCCAAAAAAACACCAATTTAAGATAATTATAAAAACATCATCTCCAAAAGTATTTCTTTGCAGAGATATTCATGCCTTATATAGTATAAGACATGAATATGTCACTATCACGATATAGGCCATTGCCTTTTGAAACATCTCTATCCATTTCAAAAATGATATTTGCTGCAAAGGAGAAATCATTGCAATTATGAGTATCTCTGCATACCCAAATGCCTTGACGTCACTGTCACTTTGCTATGACTAGTCCACTGATTCACTTCAGAACACAATATGTTCATGCCCAAAAAAACACCAATTTAAGATAATTATAAAAATATCATCTCGATGAGTATTTCTTTGCAAAGATATTCATGCCTTATACAGTATAAGGCATGAATATGTCACTGTCACAATATAAGCCATTGCTTTTTGAAACATCTCTATCCATTTCAAACACGATATTTGCTGCAAAGGAGAAATCAATGCAATTATGAGTATCTCTGCATACCCAACTGCCTGGACGTCACTGTCACTTTTCTACGACTAGTCCACTCATTCACTTCAGAACACAATATGTTCATGCCCAAAAAAACACCAATTTAAGATAATTATAAAAACATCATCTCCATAAATATTTCTTTGCAGAGATATTCATGCCTTATACAGTATAAGGCATGAATATGTCACTGTCACGATATAGGCCATTCCTTTTTGAAACATCTCTATCCATTTCAAACACAATATTTGCTGTGAAAGAGAAATCATTGCAATCATGAGTATCTCTGCATACGCAAATTGCCTAGACGTCACTATCACTTTGCTATGACTAGTCCACTCATTCACTTCAAAACACAATATGTTCATGCCCAAAAAAACACCAATTTAAGATAATTATAAAATCATCTTCATAAGTATTTCCTTTTAGAGATATTCATGCCTTATACAGTATAAGGCTTGAATATGTCCCTGTCACGATATAGGACATTTCTTTTTGAAACATCTCTATCCATTTCAAACACGATATTGACTGCAAAGGAGAAATCATTGCAATTATGAGTATCTCTACATACCCAACTGCCTGGATGTCATTGTCACTTTGCTATGACTAGTCGACTGATTCACTTCAAAACACAATATGTTCATGCCCGAAGAAACACCAATTTAAGATAATTATAAAAATATCATCTCCATAAGTATTTCTTTGCAAAGATATTCATGCCTTATACAGTATAAGGCATGAATATGTCGCTGTCATGATATAGGCTATTTCTTTTTGAAACATCTCTATCCATTTCAAACATGATATTTGCTACAAAGGAGAAATCATTGCAATTATGAGTATCTCTGCATACCCAACTACCTGGATGTCACTGTCACTTTGCTATGACTAGTCCACTATTTCACTTCAGAACACAATATGTTCATGCCCAAAAAAACACCAATTTAAGATAATTATAAAAACATCATCTCCATAAGTATTTCTTTGCAAAGATATTCATGCCTTATACAGTATAAGGCATGAATATGTCACTGTCATGATATAGGCCATTGCTTTTTGAAACATCTCTATCCATTTCAAACATGATATTTGCTGCAAAGGAGAAATCATTGCAATTACGAGTATCTCTGCATACCCAACTGCCTAGATGTCACTATCACTTTGCTATGTCTAGTCCACTGATTCACTTCAGAACACAATATGTTCATGCCCAAAAAAATACCCATTTAAGATAATTATAAAAACATCATCTGCATAAGTATTTCTTTGCAGAGATACTAATGCCTTATACTGTATAAGGCATGAATATCTCTGCAAAGAAATACTTATGGAGATGATGTTTGTATAATTATCTTAAATTATCTGCTTATCCATATCAGATACGACAATATGCATGTCAGAAATTGGGGAGTCACTTTTTCGGTAATGTTATTTTAAAATCTTCAAAATAATAAATACATAATTTAAAAACAATGTTATGGCTTCAATATCATAGCTTTTACCATTTCTTTTATTGTTTTAAAAGCATGAACCTAAGGGGAGGTTAGGTTGTTTTAAAATCTTCAAAAGAATAAATACATAATTTAAAAACAATGTTATGGCTTCAATAGAGTAGCTTTTACTGTTGTTTTTATTGTTTTTAAAGTGTGAACCTAAGGGGAGGTTAGGTCAGTTACATGCTTTATCGAGGGAAAGAGATGTTTCTTTTAATAGGGTTTGGGAAGATTAAAAGAAAAAATAAGGGAGCTAAGTAGGGAGGCAGTTACAGCAAGGACGACAGTGAGAAGAAGAGGCAGTGGGAGCAGACACAGCTACGGGTCTAAACTTCCAAGTTCTTTCTAGGTTACATTTCTCTGTTTATGTTTTTCTTATGATGGAAAATTTTCTTAGGGAATGATTTATGTATGGTGTGCTCTACATATACAAGTCATGTATTGGAACCAATGGACCTTGAAATGAAAATCTAGACTAGAAAATTTGAAAATGAAATCTTTATTGCTATGGTTTGGAAATGTGTTAAAATGGTTCCTCTGTTTGCATATGTTACTGAAAAATGATGTCTTGATGGAAACGTTGATGCTAAATGATAATGCCTGAAACCCTTAGATGTTATCCTAGAACTGGTGATCTTAAATGTTGTGGATGATACCCTAAATGCAAATTTGTAAGTATATGCAACTATTGAAATGTTGAAATCTGGATCAGCAAATCTGTAACATTGATGTATGACATGACATGGACGTATACTAATGATCAGAAAATTTAATTATAGATGTATTATTAATCTTTGTTAATGAATATTTTTGACTTTTCAGCTTTTATGTTTTGGTTATGTTCCACATTTTCCGGTTTATGATGATGTGGCATAGCTAGTCTAGGTTTGGTTCTTTACAAATTGCCTATCGGCTAATTAAAATTGTGAGGAAGATATTTGAACAGGGTTTGTTGGGATGCATGTTGCCTCCATTTTACCATTTCTTCTCTTGGCCCATTCATTATTTTAAAGTCTTTTAAAACCAGATCAAGATGAAAAGTATATTCAGAGCTTTCATTACTTGGGTATGAAAATACTTCACTTACATTTTAGTGATGCGCTGAATATCATGCTGCAACTTTAATAATTAATCTAATTTTGAGATAAATAATTATCGTTCTACATCTCTATTTGTCGTAGGTCTATTGACTTTAGTGGTCTATTGAAAAAATTGAAGAAACACAATACGAAAAATAAGAGTAGTTTTGTAAAAAGCAATGGAGATGTTTGATAAAGTGAAGCCTTATGTAGCAATGTTGATATTGCAATTTGCATATGCAGGGGCTCCATAATGACAAAAATATCTTTAAATGACAAAATGAATCACCATGTCTTGGCAGTGTATAGAAATAAATTTGCAACCATAGCTTTTGCTCCTTTTGCTTTTTTTCTTGAAAGGTATATGGGATTTTCTTAAATAAACCTATGTTTCCATATTTTTCCATTGCTAATTTTGGGTCATATTTGAATGAATTATAACTTGGTCCGATGTGTTGAATGGTAGGAATTCTTGAACAAAAATAACTTTTCCCATATTTTGTCAAATTTTCGTTCTTGGGCTATTAGGGTAAATATAAAGAACTTTTTTCATTTATTTGAACCATAGTTTTGTTATCATACTGATGGAAGGGTTTTTTTATATATTTAGGCCTCTCAGTAACAACTTTTATTATGTGGGTTTGGATTTTACTTCTCCCACTTTTGGAAGTGCACTGTTTAACCTTGTTCAAAAATAACTTTTCCCATATTTTGTCAAATTTTCGTTCTTGGGCTATTAGGGTAAATATAAAGAACTTTTTTCATTTATTTGAAACATACTTTTGTTATCATACTGATGGAAGGGTTTTTCTATATTTTTAGGCCTCTCAGTAACAACTTTTATTATGTGGGTTTGGATTTTACTTCTCCCACTTTTTGAAGTGCACTGTTTAACCTTGTTCCCATGATTACTTTTGTGATTGCTCTCATCTTCAGGTAATTATAAGAAAATATAATCAAGTATTTTGTGTTATTACTATAATGTTGAAGTGAGAAATAGTTCACATGAACCTATTTCTTATGAGAATGAATAAAAGACATAGCTTTCAGTCCATCTAACTAGTATTTTTTATTATATAATTAACATAGTGGAAAAAAAACATTTGTGTGATTATTTAGAATGGAGGAAATAAAAGTTGGGGAAGTACGTAGTCAAGAAAAAGTACTGGGAATGCTAGTTTGTGTGGGTGGAGCCATGCTCATGACCTTCTACATAGGACAAATTGTTCCCATGCCTCGGCCTTCACATGATCCCTTGAAAGAGGATAATGCCAGTAATCAAGATATGGTCAAAGGTTGCCTATGTCTGATTACAATGACCCTGTCTTAGGGTTCCTTGTTTGTTCTTCTTGTATTTAACTTCTTCACATTTTGTAATACTATTATTTTGATTTAACGTTATAGTTTTTGTGTCAGTTCATTGACTTATATTTCATGAATAGTAGTTCACATGAACCTATGTCATATTAGAATAAATAGAATACTCAACATTCATTGCATCTTGTGTATAATTGATGATACTAGCTAATTTTGAAACTTCCTTAATATTAACAAGAATCAACAAATACCCATATATGAAAGAGCAATAACAGAGATTACTGCTCTGTTTTGCTCAATAAACAAAATGCACAGCCGAATATGAGGGATGGAGATACCAAAAATTCAAACAACCAAATAGCTGGAGATGTGCAAACTTCATAAAATAATAAAACTCAAAACTACTAGTGATGTAATTAAACTTGCAGTAATCTTGAGCTGTATAAGAACAACCTGGAGCTACTTAGAGCTCTCACAAAAAATTGTCTAGAGCAGTCACTGCTCAATTTGATAACACCAATAATGCTGCTGCACAGAATTACCTGCTGCTGCAAAGACTACTGTATGGGAGAATAATGGAAAATATTTTCTCTCTTTTGTCTTCTGGCTGTCCACAAATTTTTCCCACACAAAAATTTGAATTCGAAGTTACCTACAAAAATTTAATGCATTGTCAGAATCCAGCTGGGAATGAAATTCAAAAAAAAAAAAAAACTAGCCATTCCCCTGATAAGTTGGAGATAATTTCTACAGCAAGTCAAATTGTGATATTGCTATCAGGATTTAACTATGTGATTTGAGAATAAATGGAGCACTTAGTACTCATTGGATCTAGGTGATGCTCACAGGGGTGAAGCACCAGGACTTACCGGGAGGTCACCCATCCCAATACTACTCCAGCCTGAGCACACTTAACGACTGATTTTCCTCCATGGTTAATCCCAAAGCTTCCAACCCCATTTGCAAAACCTTCACCAAATGTATGCTTGACTCAACGACAACAACAATAAATGATTTAAATTCCAACAAATATATGGTATTAAAGAACATAAGCGTTTAATTAAACTCTCCACCACAAAACATATCTCATCTTTTTGGACACTTACTCTAATTTATTTCAGTCTGTACAAATTGTGAATGCAGGCCTGGGTTCTCAAGAAGTATACTGCACAACTCTCCCTTGTTACCCTCATATGCTTCATGGGCTCAGTTCAGTCAATTGCAGTCACTTGGGCTATTGAACGTCATCCATCTTCCTGGGCAGTTGGATTCGACATGAAACTTCTGGCAGCTGTTTATTCTATAAGTTTAGTAGTTTTCTATCCAAACAATTTTTTCGGTAAATGTCACAAGCTTATGTTAAACATGTTAAATATTTGAAATTGATTTAGTTAGCTAATTTAACTTTCTATGATGAATTCAGGGAGTGATAGTTACAGGCGTGGGATACTATCTTCAAGGGTTGTGTATGAAGACAAAGGGGCCTGTTTTTGCTACCGCATTCTTTCCATTGGGCATGATAATTACAGCTATAATGGACTCCATTATTCTTCATCAGAGGCTCTATTTGGGAAGGTCTTTTGTTTTTCTAGAATTTTTTATTTGAATAAATGTATTATAACATAGCTTGCATGTTTTTGATTTAGTTTAACGCTTTGCAGCGTGCTGGGAGCTGTTGTGATAGTGGTAGGATTTTACGCTATTTTGTGGGGCAAATTGAAGAACACTATATAAACTCACGAGGAAGCAATCATGGATGGAGATATAGAGATTAAAGATATACAAATACTACCGGAAGAACAATGATGCTTGATTAAATAACGATGTCATAGCAGTTATAATTGTGATATTCACTGAATATCAAAACCCAGCAAAAGGAGACTTATTTTTATCTAAATTTGGAGAAAGAAGTGAGAATTTTTTTAATCCCATAATCTTTGGTGCATTTTATGGATATTTTATAAGAAATGAGTGCTACCATTTAGTAATTTTTTAAAGGAAGTGGAAAATTTTGCTTCAAATTAAATATAATGAACTAACTCAGTGTTGTCTTAGTCAAGTGATAACTTTGTCTCGGCTTATGTTCTTGCCGAGAGACTCTATTCCTATTCACCGAGTACCTCGGTCCTCGTTGCCAAGTTTTCCTTTGCTGATTTAGTGACTCGGCATCTTCCTTGCCGTGTCCCTCTTTGTGGACTTGCCGAGTTACTCCTTGGTGACTGAGTGACTCGACAACCTCTCTTGTCGAGCAGCTTGGTTACCTCTACCCCTGGCCTGACCTTTTCCTTTTTTTCTCATTTTGTTTACCAATCTTTAATATAAATTTAGCTTATATCCTCACATTAATGAGTGTGTATATATTTTAATGGTCTACCATAACATGTTATTGTCTTCTAAATTCGTCGCTATTCATTAAATGAGTTGTTTCTATTTATATTTGTAATAGAAATATTGTATTTATCATGTGAAATGTGTCAAAGATAATTGTAATATTGATTCTAGACATCAATTGAATTTTCATAGATCAGATGTGGTGCACTTCAGAATGGCTTGGCTCTTTCTTTGTATAGTATACTTAATGTTTCATTATTACCAACAAAATATGGAAGATGTATTTTGTTTACAATGAGTCTATGTGAGGAGTCTTGTTAAGACAAGTTGGCCATTAACTAATTGAGTTTTATTGTTTAGTTGATATACAATTTGCAAGGTCCATTATCTCTTTTGTCTTTAATCTTATAGTAGATTGATTCCATGGGAACTTGGAGTGATCTTGTAAAGAAACAAATATCTACCGATGACAAGTTTGAGTGGAATCGTGGAAGGTTAGTATACTTCATAAATGATTCTATGGTTCGCATGTTGATGAACATAAATCATTGATTAGATAAGTAGTTTGTTCAATGCCAAAGACTGTCCATTATTAAAAAAAATCATATCGGTAGTCTCACAGTATTGATATCTCCCTATCAGACATCATTACTAAAGGGACATTATGGATGGTTCATATCACCATTTATGTTTTAAATAATGTCATTCTTGTTCAAGAAATCCATTGAGGCACTAATGATACTCCTGTTTGGCAATAGAAACATGTAAATGGTTTTTAGATGATGCACAATGATGTAATGTAAAAGGATTTTCAGGATTTCTTCCAAAGAAGAAATCTATTTATATTGCTCCATGAGATTAAGAACCCCCTTTAGTTACACTTCTTCTAAATAAGCCTATTAACCACATAATGTTTGTCCTCTTTGCTAATTGTCTTAGCTCAAATATGCCACATGTTGTGTATGAAGATTGTGAAGCATCCAGATTCTCTTATAAGGATATATGGAATGGATTTGTCCATGTCTAATGTTGAGTTCTAATTTGAACTTTTTTTTCCCATTATTTCCTTTAGTATTTTTTAGATGAATAAATCTAGCATATTTTCTTGTTCTCTTCAAGCTAGCAAAAACATGCTTTGACATCATTTCTAATGTTTCCAACTGGTTGGATTGGACAATTTAATTGAATTACCATGAATTAAATCCCTTTATTTATTCCATGACCTGTATGTTTCTCTAGTATTATGCGCCTCTCCCATGACATTGTTTTTTTCTATATCCTGATGATATTCCTTTTGATCATCTCCCCTCATTTTTTCTAATGTCTCCTATTGGTTGGATTGGACAATTTAATTCAATCACCTTGAATTAAATTCCTTTATTTATTCCTTGACTTGTATGTTTCTTTGGTATTATGTGCCTCTCCCATGACATTGTTTTTCTTTATATCCTAATCATATTCCCTTTGATCATCTCCCCTCATTTTATATTCACGATAGAAGGAATGAGATAAGAAATCTTCTAAATGATCCTTCGTTGAAATCTAAAAGCATGTAGATGTAGTTGTATGTTTAGAATTCTATTAGTTCTCCTCCACTAAATTAAAATTCTTAATAGAGAAATTATGCATAAATTGATATATCATCCTACACATATTAAAATGAATATTAAAAAAATATGAATTAAGCACAAACACTTATATGGTTTTTCCCAATACTTCAACGCTAATTTCCTGTCAATCTTGCTTATTTTTCTAACATTGGGCGAGACTCTATCTGTAGAGGTTGTTTAGATAGAAATGATATAAAACATAATTATAATGTTTGTAATTCCAATTAACTTTCAGATATGCACCATATGATTACTGAATGAATTTAAGGGGGACAATAATGTTAGATATGTTTTCCATATGTATCCTCTTTAAATATGAATACAGTTGTTTATATATAAATGATATCAATTGTTTAGATAGAAATGATATAAACATAATTACAATGTTTGTAATTTTAGTTACCAAAACTATTTAGGGCATAAACATTAGTCACATCTTACACCACGTCCAAGTTAGCATGATTAAAAACCATGTGTTGAACTTTCTTAATTACTTTGGAGAAAGTTAAATCTAGCCAAGAGGACTGACTTCTAGATGAGGACTAGGCCTCTAGACCCACCTTTAGATTCAATAGGAAAACAACATGAAGTAGGCCAAATATACTTGCTTACAATAGAAAAAGAGGACCTGGGATTTTAGTTTCTTGTATAAGAAAAAAATTTCGATTAATATCCTTAATAAGATTCTTAACTAACATCTACTTTTACATACTATTGAGGACTCTCATATTCCAGGAAAAGACAATAATTGAGACTATTTGGAGGAAAGATGCTTAGGATTTCTCTAGCTCCCACTAGAAATGTCCTTCTCAACAAACTTTTTCCTCAAATCTCTCCCTAAACATCACTAAATATTCTCGAAAAAACCCATGTTCATTGACTTGTAGGTCTTAAAAAGGGAGGAGATAGAAGGAGGAAGGAAAAGGGGGGAGAAGGGCCTAAGGGGGACGTTGAGAATAGAGCCATCTTCAGCCCAATACCTGACGACAGAAGTAAAGACCTAAAAGTAGTCACAAAATCAATTGCTGTAGATTTTGGAGAAGGCTTAGCTAGAGGAACATGAGGGCACAAATTAGAGAGGTGGCCTGCTGAGGAATAAAATTGGTAGTATAGCATAGAATTTTCATATTCCAAAGGTTGGGAAACACAACCTAGCTTGAGTTTGAGGAGCACTGAAACCTTGAGCTCTATATGAGGGACCATCAAAACACAAAACCTAGCATAAATAAATTAGGCCCAATTGTACATCACAACATCAATGCCCAATAATTCCCCAAGAAAGTTAGGAATCCCTTCTAACACCTCCTCATCCCATGATTCTAGGGCAAGGCTAGGAAGGTGAACCCATGTGGAAATAGCTCCAAAGAGATGGGTCACTAGATCAAACCCTAGATGCCACCTACAAAGTTGCGGAGGCATCTTTTCCAAACTCCACAAGAATCTTGTCAAGATGCGCAAAAAGTCCTCCTTCAGAGAAATGAAGAATAAAATCTAACCTTTGGGAAGCCTAGCAATCGTAACAAGACATTTAAGAGCCAAAAAGAGAGAGCACACTTCCTAACAAAAACAATGTCTCATCTTCTCCCACCAAACTTACCAACAAGTGATCTAGAAAACCTGGTCAGATTCCTATCTAAAGAAGAACCCATTAGATGGACACATGTCCCATCCACCAATTTTGAGACTGAGACACCACCCTAGGGAGGCTTGGCACATTTCCAAAAAGGTATTTTTAGTCTCCTAGGGTGATTCCCCTACTAACAAGGGGGGAGCCACCGGATTCGGGTCCTAAAGGCCCAATTCCTCTGCTATTTCAGGGAAAATCATAGTAGAGAAGGAGGCGCATAGAAAGGAAGACTAAGCTTTGAACTTCTTACCACCATCATGCAGAATACCATTTGCACCTAAGACAATAGCACCTCTACCTTCACCCATGAACTGCTCGTTGAGGACCCTTGTACTTTACCTCGAGCCAACTCCCAGTCAAAATTTGAAGAGAACATTTCAAAAATGATACACTATTATATTATATTTTTATTACTGTTCAATTAAGATTAATATTATGTTGGCTTTTAGATTAACAAGAAAACTTACTAAGATGAGGAGAGTGATTTTTTCTTATTTTCTATTGTATTGTACATTTGCCCAAAATCTTAGTTATTAGAGTTTTAAAAAAAAAAAATTCAAACTATAGAGGTGCCCTCACAGCCCAACCCAATGCCCAACTAGCCTTTACCTTCGTCTTACAAACTGCCAAGTTAGAGCCCAAAAGAGGTGAGTTGGGGTGAGACTAGTCCTCTATGGGTAGGGAAATAGGCTTGCTCTATGGTCCCACTAGTGAAATCTAGAGAGAGTTTCAAACCTGAGACCATGGAAGTAACCCATAGCCTCAAGCCTCTGCTCTCAACCAAATGAGCTAGTACCTTTCATTATATATATAAATAATTCATCATCATAAATATTTAATTTTAAAACTTTCATTATTCAAAAATTTTACCTTTAATATTAAAATCTCCTTAAAGTGTTATCAAATCAATCAATTTTCACAAGACAACATTATTTTTGAATTTTATTGTTGGGTTGTATGTTGCTCCTTATTTTCTTCACCAATTTCTAAAATAACACCCATTTTTCTATGTGTTTCTATAACACTTTCAATCTATCTTTGTGTCATCCTATAATTATCCCAAATTTTCAAATTCACTATTATGGCTTCACCCATTTCATAATTCTACCACCTCAAACAGAATTTTAATCAAGTTTCCTCATTCATCTTATTCCTTTTCTAAAATATTCATCTAAGATATTTTTCAAATGCTTCTTTTTAAGGAATTTGGCTTTTGAATTCCTTGTCAACTTCTCTCAAATTGTTACATATATTAAACACACATAAGAATTCTAGACCTATGTAGCTATTCTTAAATTAATAATGTACAATTAAAAAGTTGTGCTTATGATGATTTCATCAAGGGTAAAATAACTATAATGTTGATAATTGATGAGAGTATACAACAAAGGTAAACCATATGTCATTGATCATAAAATAAATAGGGTAAACTTCAAGCAACCCCCCTCTAGAAAAATATAAAAATATTGGTGAATCTTACATCAAATTTGAAAAATAAATAATTTCTATTATTGAATTGGTGAATCTCACATTATTTAAATATTTTTAGAACCAAATTTTAATATATTTAAGAACTAAATTATTAGCCAAGATCTTCTCAAATTAGCCAAATGGTAAATATGTAATACACAATTTTTTAATAGAAGTGCAAAGACACATACACTCTAATAAATCAGCACAATTTAAAACAAGGTGATATAGTCTTATCTTCAAACTAAACTTAGAACACTTATTCTAATATTTCTTTCAAATAAAAAATTATTGAAATAAATAAAAATTGCAAAAAATTATTTGCACGTATCACACACTATTATGCTTGCACGTTTTCTTCATTTTCTTGATTTACACTTCAAAACTCAAAATATACAACAATGTATTAATAATCTTGTATACTATAAACATGCATCTTTTAATTTTCTTATTGATTGAACATGTTATCCAACAACTTAAACTCCAATTTAATAACTAAAACCCCCAATGGCTCTAAAATGGTCTTAATTGTAGTTGATGTGATGAAAACATATTTTTAAAAAAACATGTTGTATAAAGATAGATTAGGAAAAAGTGTTCATGACCATATGTGATGTCAAGATATATTAGAATAAAAGATTCCATACAATGAATAAGGGTTTGCACAAAGTTGTCAATTGCTATTATTTTTTCCAATCAAAGGTTTTTTTAACTACAATGTTCTAGTTTCCACAAGATATTTTACTCTCTAAGGTCATAAACTTAGGACATTAGTTTAGCATTATATGCCTTGTATTTAATCATTGATATCAACTCTTGGTGGAAACATTGATGTCAAATTGTTGAGCCTAAGGAGTTATTGAGAATGTGATATTGATTGATGATGAATGTTTTATGTATGGTTTGTAGAAAATAATAAATGATGATTAATAAATGTTTAAAGGAGAATAAGTATATGGCCTTGAGGTTTTAAATGTTATGATGATAATGCTAACAAAGAATGAGGCATGTCTTGATGATGAATGATCAACATTCCTCTACATAAGATAAATCTGACAAATTGTTCTTCTAGTTATATAGTATGTACTATGTGAATATTGCACTATCATTTTCCTACATCCTCAATTAATCATTTCAACAAGTTATGATGCATTGTTGGGTAGCAGTATGCCTTACTATCAAGAAAGGATTGGACAATGTCATAGAATGCTCCACATTTATATTCTAGGGAGTGTGTTTTGGTGGACATGGTTAGATGGTTTGTGCAACATTATAAAAATATGTGAAAAAAAAACAGCAGATTTAAAATTTCTAATACTAAAATAAAGGGAAAATGGAATGCGATCTGCAACAAAAACATGAGTTAATAGTAAAATAAATGGAAAATGGAATGCGATCTGCAAACAAAAACATGAGAGCCCCCTATGTGTAGGAACCTTTCAGGCCCCCTTCCTGTTACACTCTAAAATTGTGCAACTATAATTGTGTGCCTAAAGTTGTAGAGAACTTGATTCATTTTAATCATGTAGCTGCAACTTGTAGATACCACAGGACTGCCGAAAAACTGCAAAAAGGAGGCCAAGTGCCTTCCACTATCCACCCTAATGAGATTGATTATTAAATGTTAATAATTTAATGTCTTCCCACTCTAAGTTCTAACATGCTAAATGCATTTCATGGTCTCATTGACCTTCCCTTGGTCTCAATTGATTGTGGATGTAGTATAGCATCTTGCTTTCTTTCCTTAAATTTTGTTGGATAAAATGTAATAAGAAGCTGAGTTGTATCAAGGGCAAGATGAACCGTAGGGTATTGACGAATAAATTATATTACATTTCTCGTATACACTCTACTTTTTCTTTGTGCATTTATAATTCCTTCATGAATTTGTTGAAATCAATTTGGACATGTGTTACCTGCAAATGCCAATTTAGTTTAATGCTTGGTACTTTCCATTTCAAAATTACAATACACAGTTATTTATCATTACATGTCAACAGATAGCTTTCGTGACATTGGACTGCTAGGCTAAATTTAAATTGTGGTGCCATGTTTTATCGAACCAGTAGCTCATAATTAGTTTTCCTATTTTATTACACCCAGACCTGCCGATACTTGGCAATTAAGTCAGGCCAAGGTCATGGTTGTCTTGCTCTCTTCAGCTGGTTTTAATTCATTTACAGCCGGCCAGATTGTGTTCATATTTGGGTGCCCTTCTCTACCTATGTGGTTTCAATATGACAATGGACTGCTGGGCTAAATTAAAATCATGGTGCCATGTTTTATCGAACCAGTAGCTCATAATTAGTTTTCCTATTTTATTACACCCAGTCCTGCCCATACTTGGCAATTAAGTGAGGCCAAGGTCATGGCTGTCTTGCTCTCTTTAGCTAGTTTTAATTCATTTTATAGCTGGCTAGATTGTGTTCATATTTGGGTGCCCTACTCTGCCTATGTGGGTTCAATAAATCTTAGTTGATAGTTGTGGTGTTTGAATTAATTCATTTTATAGCTGGCCAGATTGTGTTCATATTTGGGTGCCCTACTCTGCCTATGTGGTTTCAAAAAATCTCAGTTGAGAGTTGTGGTGTTTGAATCCAAGTTAAACTATTCATTTTTTGGGCTTGTTCTTATCTCACTATCAAAATGCCCTGACCTCCTCTACTGCTGAAAATATTTAAATTTGTTTCTCCTACGCATTCCAAATTGTTTTTTTGTCTCAGTTTCTGGTAGATTTCTTCTCAGTTTATAAATTTCATCTATGAACACAACTTTGCTTCTAGTTGCAAATTCCAAAAGTTGATCATTAGTCTTCCTTCGTTTACTTTCAAAAGTATGAAATCTAAGAGATTCCTGTATGATATATCTATACTTAAACAATTATTCTATTTTCTTTACCATTTATATCAACAGGTGCAGTGACTACTGCTGCTTGATATTTGAGCTATTCCTTCTTATCTGTATTTATCGGCCAAGCACTTTTCAACTGTCTCTCCAATTTTTCTCAAAGAGCTAGAATTGATGCTTCCAACAAGCTTAGGATCAATTATTTTGTCAAGCATGCCTCTTTTTTGCCAATGCATAGACCACTGTGCTATATTTTCTTGGTCCCTTGGCAGCGTAGGATTAATGGCTGGCCTAGCACACAGCAGCTCCATTAGAAATACTCCAAAAGAATAGACATTAGAATTCGCTATCCTTATTATCTTTCACTGGTTGATAGGTGTATGGTATCTTCTGTGTCATCAATATTGTTTTATTATCAACAAAGACAACAGTGATATTTCTACATCTACTAGGTAAGTATTTCCTCCAGCATATTTCTTTGAGTTGTATGATCTTTCTTTAATTTGCATAGTGTTTGCAATTGCTATAGCAACACTACAAGTACGTATGTATGATTTTTCTTCAATTTGCATAGTGTTTCCAATTGCTATAGGAACACTACAAGTGTGTGGATCTTTTGGTGATTATATCTGCATAATAATACTTGTCATAGATATAACACATTCTTTACACCCTTACCTTATTTTGGAATGGCACCGCAACTTTAGAGTTGTATTTCTACATATCCAAGTGACCCTGTTTACACCTTCTCTAAATCTTTGCTTATGAGGCACATGTCTGCTTGCAAGTAGAAAGCAATATCAACAATCTTGGTTTATACAACTCATTTACTTTAAGCTTTGGTGTCAATACAATCAATAAAGAGGAGGTTGTTGATGTGATTTATCAACATGTGGTTTATCTCTAGTGGCCTGATCTACTTTGGTATGTGCAATAATCTAGCCGCGTAATGGCGTCAGAAGATTAAGACGATGTCATTACCATCTCTAACACCAGTCGAGGGAGCAACAACAGGGCACAAACAAACAATAGCGCTGCAGAATCTGAGGTAGCGTCTGTACCCAGACACAAACATCCACAGAGCAATGACGAAATCGAAGAGGTCTGCCACAACATTGAACAATATTGTGAAGAGATTATTCGAGACATAAGGAGTGTATCTGGCATCAAGGAGACTGCTACCATCATCAGTGTTGAACGAATGGAACATGCTATAAATATAGCAGAAGCAATGTGCAATGTGGCAGATGCCTTATATAAGTCATCATGTCAAATTGTACATGTGAAGCTGTATGACATGGGTGTCTCTAGCATATGGAAATAAGCATTCGACTATTACGTGAGTAGGACATGGCCGCCTAATGGTGGCAGGATACCATAACCCAGAATGCTAGCACCGCAATATCTATTTGCCTATGAACCTAATTGTACACAGATGTAAGAATAATTGTATAAATCGAGAGAAAAATGTAAAACAATGTTGTGTCGTGTTGTACCCCTGAATCCTTGAAATAGTGATAGCACATACAGGAAGATATGTAGGGGCATAGCACATGTGAGATAACTATCCATATGACATACACTTAAATACATTGCAGGTGTTAATCATGTTTACGAATTGTAATGTGAAACTCTGTGATACACATCATCTTTTGTTGTATGTAAATGATTTTGAAATGAATTGATTCTATGTATGCATTTTTCTTGCACATTGGATGTACCGAGGGTCATTGATAATGTTGCCTATGGGATTCTACTTTTAAAATTTACTACCATGAATTGTCTTTTTGCTACAGCATTTACTACACTTATAAACACAAACCCATATGAAGGTGTGCAAGATCACATCAGTGCTCCTGCCTCCAAAATTAAATACCCAAGATTCTCTTCCTTCTACAACATTTACTTGACTTTTAAAACTCAGCACCATATAGATCTGTGAAAGCCCATGTTGCGCTGGCCAACTTAGGAACTTCTTTCCTACATCATCCCTCTAGCAACATCTTTCTTACTTCATCCCTCCAATCAACGCCATCTATTTCCCACATTGCACACACCTTGGTTTGGATAGTTCAATTTCAGCTCTTAGTATTTACAATTAGGAGCAACAAGCAATATATATGGTCAATTTCAGATTGCACTATTTCAAGTTTCACATTATCTAAAAAATCCTAGGACAAATATCGTGTAAATCCTCTACATTTTAGCTAAGATTTTTGAGTATTAAAAATTAGAAACACAACATCGAATTAAGAGCATACCCATATATAGCACACACATTAATCTTGCATACTACGCAGGTGACTGCTGTGCACTTGAATTACTATGTTTGTAGAATGAACAAAGATACCTTCTGATACTCCTCGATGTAATATGTAGAAGTGATTAGAACATAATATATGTTATATTCATTATGATTTCATCAATGAAGTGGGGTGTAACATAATCCTAGCTGTGCATTTACATCCACTCTGCATTCCAGTGCAACCAGAGTAGCAAGCATTATGGATACACTCACATTAGGTGCTATACATCAGTTCATTATTGGCCACAATGTCACTTCACCTATCATGCAAGTATGTTCAATCAATAATCTTCGAGAAGGCCTAGGTGAAGCAAACATGTCAAGAACAACATGTAAATATGAGACCATGTTGAGTTACAATGAGTACCGAGTCAATCATGTGTCTTGTCACTCAAGTGCCAAGCAAATAGACCATGTTGAGTGATTCAGGAACCGAGTAAATAGTGGATGTTGAGTAGTGTAGGTGCCAAGTCAGGAACATAAATACAATGCATGATGAGCATCAGATACTTCATATGTTGAGTGGCACAATTTTGAAGTATTTGTTTGTAGTAGCACAAACAACTATGTAAAATATTTTTATGCCAACTTAACGATATATTATTATCTTTTGGAGATAAGGATGAATCTATATATGAAATACCTATGCAATTACATGCAGCCAATCAAAAATTGGGAATGTTTAAGCATAAAAATCGATGAATCTCAACTGTAGATTCATACCTAACCCTAAGCCATCAGAGTCTTCTTAAGCAAGATGAATTCCCAAATCAGTATCAATTGAGAAGAGAAGTAAGAGAGTGAATTGGAGGAG
The DNA here is from genome assembly GCA_028749045.1 of Cupressus sempervirens. Classification (NCBI taxonomy): domain Eukaryota; kingdom Viridiplantae; phylum Streptophyta; class Pinopsida; order Cupressales; family Cupressaceae; genus Cupressus; species Cupressus sempervirens. Next base: position 433,851,552 of record CM053789.1, read on the forward strand.
CGAACAAGATAGTTTGCAAAGCATTCAAGGTGACTTAAAAGGAAAGAAAGAATTGTAGAATTAGTTAGAGAAGAATAGAGGATAGAAAAGGATACAACATTGATACATTAGATCATGAAGGATCAATTGGACATTGTGTAGAGGTGATTTGTTATCGGGAAAGCAAGTGTCAATCACAAGATTTATTTTGAGACATTCTAACAGGTGATTTTAGTTAAATCTCTTAATAGAGTAGTCCTAACAGGTTGTATGAAATCCTTTAATAGGGTGCTTACTTAATTGTCACTTGAAGTCCTCTAACTAGGCACACTTCTAACAGGGTGTTGAAATCCTCTAACAAGGTGAGACCTAATAGTCTTTGTAAGCCTTCAACATGGTAGACCATGATTCATAGTCAAACCATTGTAACCTTAATTGGCTACACTTTATTGGTGCAAGAGTAAAGATTTGTGCGTGTCATTCCCACCTTAGTTTTACCTTCTCACATGGAGGGTTTTTGGGTAATCATACCTAGTGTTATGTGTATGACTGCTTACATATTTTAAATGCATTTGCTTTACATGTTATTTCAACTTACTTATTAATGCATGTGATGAATGAATGGTGAAAGTTTTATAAGTTTGAACTACAAATTCAAACCCCCCCCAGAAGTTCACCTTCCCTATTTGTAATCCCAACAAGACCTAAGGAACCAATATATAAGGAATGGAATTATGTGTTATAAGTGCAACAACCTTGGACATATTGCTAGAGATTGTAAAGAAATATTTAGATAAGTTAGCCAGGACCTAGATATGGAAACATTGTTATAGTTTGTTAGATGTGTAACAACATGAGAAACAAATAAAGATATTGTAGGATAAACAACATGAAAAATTGTATAGGAATATTGTCAAAGGGGGAGAGATACAAGGAAAATTTTATGTACACGTAAGGGGGATAAATATTGTAACTAAGAGATATAAGGAAAAGATGGTATAAGTAATGACAATCCACAAATTTGAAAACTTTGAAATTTTGACTTTTGGGACTTTGCCAATTTTCATTTAGGGTAATATATATTCAGTATGAAGTTAGAAAGATGTGATAATACAGTTCTGGTAGTTAAACTTAAAAAATTGTCTTGAGTATCATTCAATTTATTCGACAATAGAGACTAAGATTTGAGTGGTAAGATTCACTAAGAGATTATCAGAACATGCAAACTTAAGGAAAAATAGAGTAGAATCTATTGATCATTCGTATAAGTGGGCGAGGTTGTATGGATAGTATGAAAGAAGTTATAGCAGTTTTCCTAGTTGCAATAATGAGCCAACTCAAACAGGATAAAGATTTAAGGAATTGAGTATTTTAGGTTAAGGAATTGTTTTATTTCATTCCCAAAGGGGGAGATTGTTGGAAATTTGGCTAGGTTAGATAGTATTATATTTTGATTTTTGGCAATATATATTCAATGTGAAGTGAGAAAGATGTGAGGATATAATTATGATAGTTAAACTTAGAAAATTTTCTAAGTATCACTCAGTTTATTTGACAGTAGAGACAGAGATTTGATTGATGAGCTTCACTAAGTGATGATCAGAACATGAAAAATTTATGAAAAATATATTAGAATCTATTGATCATGCATGTAAGTGTGCGAGTTTGTTTGGATAGTATGAAAGAAGCTACAATAGTTTTCCTAGTTGCAATAATGAGCTGACTCAAACAAGATAAAGATTTAAGAAATTGAGTATTCTATGTTAAGGAATTATTTTTTTACCAAAAAAATTACTTAACTAATTAGGGATGACATCCTAGATATCAACCCTAAGTCATCAAGAGTTAATTTTGTATTTTGGCAACAGTGCAAAGGTATGAAGGCTAATAGTGCAAGTTATTGTAAAACAACTTGGTATAAATGACATAACTTGAGATGCAAAGTTTGTAGATGTTTATGAGACTATAACAACATTTTTTGAGAGGCAAATTTTGATGTAAGATCATAGCTGTATCTTATATGATTGAGTTTTGTGAAGAGAAAAAATCCAAATAAGATATTGAAGATACCAATAGTAAAAGGTTTTGTATTTATCTCTTGTATTGAAGATCATTATTGTATATTGCATATTTGTGAAGTGGGCTCATCTTTTATACTTTCTATAATTGTAATAACAAATCCTAATAGGGTTGAGGATTATAAAAACCCTAGCCCTCTAAGAAGGTATGAGACACTATACATATTTAATAGACTTCTAATAGGGTCAATAATTTTAATAAGATAGTTTTGATTAGTGGGTCATTTTGTGGGTACCATCCCCATTGGGGTGTTCCCTTGGCTAGGGTTTTCCTAGTTAACAAAAAATATATGGTTTTATGTGTTGCATTAATTTATGGCTATATTTATTATTCAACATATTCAATTTACTTTCATATGCAAGTTATAATATTGTTAATGATATCTATAGTTGAGAAAAAGTTTGTGAAATATTGATTCACCCATTTGCTCCACTCGTCTAAGTATTTCTTATATGTAACAATTGAGGCCTAATTGAACTAGGCTTTTTTTAGGCTTTTTTTTATAGCTCCTTATTGTGGGTCTTTGAAATGAACCTTGAAACTTCAATTTTGGTTGAGTTGTTTAAGATCTCTTGTATGCTTGGGGGTAGTCTTGGAGGTGATGTTGTTGGAAGATCATAGGGAGTTCTTATAGGGGTTGAAGGAAGGTGAAGATTCAAGTTGGAGTTGGATGGAGTCTCATGTATGGGAGTAGGAATGAGGGACATTGATTTGTTTGGTGATTTTGGAAAGACCATTACTCTTTTACCTAGATGTCTGACTCATTGATAAGGTTGCCTATTGCCTTGCAGTAACTCACCTAGACCAATTGTGGACTTTTCCTTGCGTAAGTAGTGGGGAAGGAGGTTTTTTTAGGAGGGCTGGCATTTTTTTGAGAAAAATGGGTGTGAAAAACATTGTGTGGAAATTGAAGAGGGAAACAAAAAAGGAGTGATGGATGATGCACTTTTATCCTTGAATTTTTTTTAAAAACTTTTTTAAGAAAATAATATTTAATGAGTTGATAAGGAGATAAATTTATTCTACATTTCAATTTAAGTATTGACAAACTTAATGTTATTTTGATTAATCAAAAGACTAAACTATGTCAAATTCTTGAACCTTGAAATTGAACACATCTTTTAAATTTCTTCCAATATATTGAATTTCATTTCAAACAATTACGTTTTATCAAAGTTCATCTTTAATACAAAATATCAATTTTTTTTTTTTTTTAAATCAAGACAATAATTGAAATATTTATACAATAATATTATATAAATATCAATAATATTTATATTTTCTTTTGACATAAAACTTTCAATCATTTATTGACCTTAATTGAAATATAGAAAAAAAAATACTTGTAATAAAGAGATGCTTCGAAAAAAAACAGTTACCAAACTACATGATAGTAATAGCTCACCTACTATATAACAACTTATTACCATATTCACAAGTTTCTTTGATCTTTAAGACTTCATTTTTGACCAATTCAGTAAAATAGAAATGAGACTTCAAAGAAAAAAAAAACAGATATTGCGAGAGAAGGAAGTTATTCTATAAAGGGTTTAGGAAACAACCCTTGTCCTAATCGCCATGGGTTAACATAACAATTGGTTTAAACATGTTATGCCATATCCTATTTAATGTTCTCTTCCAAGAAACAACCAACTCTATGATGACCTCTTTCAAAATAATACTAATAAAACTACATCTTCATTGCAATGGCAGGCAGCCTTCTCTTTTGCAGCGTTGTTAGCTTTCTTGTCAAATCTGCTTGGAGAAATTATGAAACTCTTCATTGTAATACAGTCATATACACCATGCTTTGTATTGAATTCTCTGGCATTTATAAGCAAATTATCAAAATAATTCCATGTCCATTTTGCTTTTAGGGTGGAAACGATGTGTTCGTAGGAGTTGTGATGGTACAAGACAAAGATTGTGGGCAAGAAATCAAAATTATTGGAAACACAAAGGAATGGGGAGATTGGGATATTTCAAATAGCCTTCGCATGAAGTGTCTAAAAGGAGACTTGTCGACACTCTCTATAGTGAGCATAGATATCAGTTGGTTTTAATAGGAATATAATTTAATGAAATGATATATATTACTGATTGTTTTTGGGTCTGCCTTTGATTAATAAAATTATTTGGTTAATGAGTTCTTCTGTTGGGTGATTTGCAGAAAGTAAAGCCATTGTGGATCATGATGATGGTGAGACATAAGTGTGCTCCATGCCTAGTTCAAAACATGCTATGGCAAAGGAATATTTGTTAACACAAAGCTTTGTTTGACGTGAGCTGAGCCTTTTGCTAGCTCAAATATATATTATAGTGTTTTTTATTTTATTTGTGTTTTGAATTAGAGGTTCACTGTTCTTTTGTGGATGTGTTAATAGCTCTAATAGGCCTTGCAGCTCTTTTTAGATTTTCTGTACAATAATATTTTTGCCAAGACTATATCAGTCATAATTCCTTACCTGGTTTTTGGAATAAATGTTTCTTGTTTCTATGTAAACAGAAAGTCTATCAGAGAGAAAATAACCGCTGACCAGAGAGTCATGATTCTCAAGATAAGCTTTGAATGAGGGTTTCACTAATAAATGAACTTGTGTTATCGAATGTTGTAAAATTCTTAATCAATCATTTTTATCCCAAAGAGAGTACTCTTGATGGAGAATATGTGATAAGTGATAATGAGACCTCAACTCAATCTTTTTTCTTTGGTTATGAATGAAGATTCAAACAGATCCCAGAAAGTGGTAGTATATGTGGAACATACTTTGGGGGCATGTCACAATGAAAAAAGTTTCATTGGTTAGGTTATTTATGAGTTTTGAAACAAATCTATGAAAAGTGTTTTGATTATTAGTAGGCAAAAGACTAAAGTTTTTGATCTCTTTCAAAGTATTAGTTCATTGATTGGAAATAGTGCTTTTTCAGATTATAACATTTAAGACTACATTTTTTAAGATGTAATGGAATTATTTGACGTCATATATGGAAATTAGAAATTTTCTATTCGCTATTGTTATTTTTGCCGGTGGTCTTTTCCTTTTTCTATACAAATATTATGTGAAATATTTGAACATGGCAACTGTCAATTTAACAAGAGATCTACGCGTCCATTGTTGTGATTTCCCAAACACAGAGTTGCTATAGAGAATAAAACTTGTTCAACAAACATCCTTTGCATGCAATGACATGTAGACATTTTAAAGAGTTTGGTACCTAAATCTGTGTGCTAGCCAAAAAATGACAACATCTAAGAACATTATAAGATGAAAATATTCAATAAAGCATCACTTTGGCCCTATGTCGTCAAATAAAGTTGTGTTATTTTATGGTTGAAAGAATTTGTCTAACTTTTTTTGGAAGAAAGAACAATCTATTCTAATGTTTTGTGAATATTGAAAAGTATTTCAATTCTTCTTGGAGAATCAAAAGAGATTTTGAAGAGCCTCCTTTCATAAAGAGTAGTGGTTTTAGCGTAGTCTCAAATATAGTTTTACTTGCCTTTTAGTTGCATTCTACTCTTGTATAACTTTTTACTTTTTAGGGCAGTGATGCTCTTCCAGGTGATGACCAAAAAATCACAAAATTACAGACCGACGAGAAGGTCCTAAAAATCTTTCAATGAATAATGGTATTGAAACACATTATACCATGGCAATTCCTTTTTGTATACTTAAGCTTCATTGATATCCTTATATCTTGTAGTAATCAACATCGATACTAATTTAAGAGCATGCATTGGATGGATGTTTGTATCCTATTGTTCTCCTTGTGAACTAATGATTCTTTATAGTTCCATGAATAAGGATGAGATGAACCTCCTTATAGCAGTATCGTGAGAATGCTTGAAATAACAGAATACAAAGTGATAGCAGAACTCAGAATGAATCTACTGATCGCAGGCCACTTCGAGGGGGTAACCTCCTTTGAGCAAGCTCAATACAATAAATTCGTCCGTGCCCATCAAGGGCCTCAACCTATTCTTATATACTGAGTACGATCTAGAAAAGTAATACTACCTATGCATGTGGGATAATAAAATATACTCACGGGATGACTTACAAAGCATATGCGTCCAACAACACTACTCTAACAAAATAAACAGAAGGAACACACAGGTTCCTAACATCCCCTCTCCCTTAGAAAAAAGCTTTGTCCTCAAAGCTTAAGGTGTGGAAATTGTTGTTGAATCTGAAGAAGGGGTTCCCAGGTAGCATCCTCTGGTTGCATGCCATGCCACTGAATCAAGACCTCAGAGATGGAGCGAGAGTGAAGCTGGCGAGTGCGCTGGTCAATGATTGCCACCGGCTCCAGGATAATGGATCCTTCCGTATCCATTTCAGGGAGAGTAGTTTGTGCTCTGACAGTGGTACCCAGAACTTTCTTTAGACAAGAAACATGAAAGACTGGATGAATGCGGGAAGAAGGAGGAAGTTCCAGTTTATAAGCAACTGAACCAATCTTCTGCAGAACCTTATAAGGCCCATAAAATTTTGGGGCCAGCTTATGACGCCCTTTCAGCTTTAGGGAGGATTGTTTGTATGGCTGTAGACGAAGAAAAACCATATCCCCAACTTGAAATGAGCGCTCAGAACTGTGTTGATCTGCTTGTTGTTTCATCCGATTACGGGCCATGTGAAGATTATCCTGTAAGGTACGAAGAATCTGATCCCTGCTGCGGAGAACTATGTCAACTGCCTGGACTGGTGAGCTGTTGGGAGTGTAGGGAAGGAGCACTGGAGGTGCCTGACCATAGACTGCTTCATATGGAGTCATTTTAGAGGCAGTGTGGTAAGAGGTATTGTACCACCATTCAGCTAAAGGGAGCCACTTGGCCCACTGATGTTGCTGTTCGGAAGTGAAGCAACGAAGATAAGTTTCCAAGCATTTATTGACAATTTCAGTTTGACCATCAGTTTGTGGGTGATAGCCCGAACTCATCTTCAGTTTGGTGCCAGTTTTCTGAAACAGTTCAGTCCAAAAATGACTGGTAAAAGTTGCATCACGATTAGAGACAATGGAAGAAGGGAGTCCATGAAGATGAAATATCTGGTCCATGAAGATTTGTGCAACAGAGGAGGCAGTATAGGGGTGGCTGAGGGCACAAAAATGACTATATTTCGAGAGACGATCAACCACAACCAAGATCACTGTCTTGCCACCGGATTTAGGAAGCCCTTCAATGAAATCCATAAAAATATCAGTCCAAATCCGTGTAGGGATAGGCAATGGTTCGAGCAAGCCAGGAAGGAGGGTCGTTTCACCCTTGTGGCGTTGGCAAGTATCACATTCAGCCACCATCTGTTGAATCGTCTGTTTCATCCCTTTCCAAAAGAAGTTTCTCCTTGCTCGCTCATAAGTTTTGAGGAAGCCTGAGTGCCCTGCTGAAGGAGAAGCATGGAGTTCATAAAAAATAGCCTGATGTAGAGCTGGGTTCTGAGGAAGCACTAGCCGACCCTTGTATCGAAGAGAAGCACCATCCCAAGAGTAATGTGGTATAGCAGAAGGATTATTGGCTAGCTGGTGAATGATTTGAGATAAAGAAGAGTCACTGTCATAGCCCTGCTGAACAGACGCTAACCAATTGGGAATGGGCATAGAAATAGCGGAAAGGGAAGCTTGATTATCAAATGTGCGAGAAAGAGCATCTGCCACAATATTCTCCTTACCCTTCTTGTAGGTGATCTCATAATCATACCCCATGAGTTTGCTGACCCATTTCTGTTGTGTAGGAGAGGATACCCGTTGTTCCAGGAAGTATTTCAGACTTTGGTGATCGGTTCTGATGCAAAAATGACTCCCTAAGAGGTATGGCCGCCACTTCTGTACAGCATGCAAAATAGCCATCATTTCTTTTTCATAAGTAGAGAGGGCTAGATTCTTACTAGAGAGGGCTTTGCTAGTGAACGCAATAGGATGGTCATCTGGCAGGAGAACAACACCCAATCCATTGCCGCAAGCATCACTCTCAATAGTGAAGGGTTTGGAAAAATCTGGCATTGCGAGAACAGGTGTACTGCACATAGCCTGTTTCAGTTGTTCAAATGCAGTCTCAGCAACAGGGGTCCAGGAGAAGGCATCCTTTTTTAACAGAGCTGTCAATGGTGCTGCAATTTTCTCGTAATCTTTGACAAACTTGCGGTAGTAGCCAGTCAACCCCAAAAAACCCCGAAGGCTCTTGAGAGTTTTAGGATGCGGCCAAGTTTTCATGGCATCTATTTTTGTAGGATCCACCTGCACTCCATGGTGTGCAACAATATGCCCGAGATACTCCACTTCCTCCTGGCCAAACACACATTTAGAGAGTTTTGCACAGAGGTGATGATCAGAGAGAAGTTGCAAGACAAGCTCCAGATGATGGAGATGCTCAGCCCAAGTTTTGCTATATATGAGGATATCATCAAAGAAGACCAGAATGAATTTTCGGAGGTATGGTCGAAATATGTTATTCATCACTGCCTGAAATGTTGAAGGAGCATTCGTGAGGCCAAAGGGCATGACTAAAAATTCATAGTGACCATCATGTGTGCGGAAGGCAGTTTTAGGTATATCCTCCTCATTAACCCGAATTTGATGATACCCAGAACGAAGATCTAACTTGGAGAAAAAATAAGCCCCATGAAGTTCATCAAGAAGTTCATCAACAACTGGTATGGGAAACTTGTCCTTTATAGTGAGATGATTAAGTGCTCGGAAATCAATGCAGAGTCGCCATGACCCATCTTTTTTGCGAACAAGCAGAACTGGAGAAGAAAAGGAAATGGTACTAGGGCGAATAATACCTTGCTTCAGTAAGTCATGGACAAGTATCTCGATTTCGGTCTTCTGATGAAATGGGTAGCGGTAGGGCCTGATGTTGGGCGGAACACTGCCAGGAAGGAGCTGAATACGGTGGTCCTCTGGACGAGAAGGAGGTAATCCCACAGGTTCAGCAAATACACCAGAATACTTGTCCAAAATGTGTTGGAGATCGGCAGGAGTGCTAGAGACTGCTGATGGCTGCATCTGAATGGAATGGAGCTGAGCGATGACACCATGTGAATTCTTCTTAAGAAGTTTTTCCATACGGTGTGAACTGATGATGCTGAGAGACCCTGGGTGTAAGCCTTTCAAAGTGTGTTGGTGCCCCTCGGCTGAAAACTGCATCCAAAGTTCAGCAAAATCCCAGAGAATGGGGCCAAGAGTGCGTAACCATTGGGCACCCAAAACCACATCACAACCACCTAAGGGTAAGGCAAACATGTCAGAGCGCATGTTATAATCGCCAATAGAGAGACGCACATTGCGACATTTCCCTTTACAAGGTAAAGTGCCCCCATTGGCAATCATGACTTCAAAGCTAGAGCAGGGATGGATAAAGCAATCAGCCTGTTTGGCTATTCGTGGATCAATGAAGTTATGAGTGCTACCAGAATCAATGAGTATAGTAAGAGGGATCTTCTTGAAGAAACCCTGGACCCGCATGGTTTGTGGAGTAGTGACTCCTGCCAAAGCATGGACAGATATCTCTGGTGGAGCTTCTGGTGAAGGAGGTTCAGGCTGGTGAGGCTCAACCTCATCATCCACTGTTTCCTGAGCATCTACATATTCTTCCAGTTCCGGTGGAGAATCCACATCCAAGAGATAGAGCTTTTGCTGAACACATCTATGGCCCCGAGACCATTTCTCATCACAATTATAACAAAGCCCTTTGTCTCGCCTGACTCGCATCTCTGTTTCAGACAAGTGCTTGATCGAAGTAGTTCTGGGAGCTGGTATGACTGGAGGGTTGTGAGAACCTGTATTTCTGAATGGAACAAAATTAGATCTGGAACGTTGTAGAGCACTAATCTTGTCTTCCGCTAACTTAGCCAACCCAAGGGCTTCCATCATTGTAGTAGGTCGAAACATTTTGACTTCTGAGCGAAGTGCATCCTTCAGACCACTGACAAAACAACTACGGAAGAATTCATCAGACAAGCCCTCTGTGTGATTAGCTAATTTTTCAAACTCTGTCTGGTATTCTCTTACAGTGCCTGTTTGACACAGTTTAGTGAGTGCTCCTGTGAAATCATCAAAGGAACTAGGGCCAAAGCACTCCAAAATGAGGGTGCACAATTCTCTCCATGTTGGGCCTACATTAGCCTTGATGTACCAACGGAACCATTGAAGAGCTTCATGTTCCAAATGAAAAGATGCAAGGGGGACTTTGTGGTTATCCAAAGTATTATGCAAGCTGAAATACTGCGCTGCCCTATAGATCCATCCAGTCGGATCAGAACCATTGAAGCGTGGAAAATCAAGCTTTGGTCCACGGAAATTGCCAGAAGAGGACCCAGTATCTCCTGAATGGTTTCGGCTCATGGCTGACTGCTGAAAGTTAAGACCTAGAATTTTGTCATCCAGATCTTGAAGTTTGGTTTTAAGGGATGCCATTTCTTCTTCCATGATTTTTGCTCCTGTACGCGTAACAACCATAAAGCAAGGTTTTTTTTTTTTTTTTTTTTTTTTTTTTTGGAATGGGTAGAAGATGAGAAACAAAAACTTTTTTAGTTACGGCAAACTTGGATTTGGGTAAAACTCAGATAGGAAATGGGTGTTCGACGGGTGGTGGGAGACTATCTAGGGACAAGGGAAACAGAAAAATGAGGGTTTCAAGGGTAGGGAGGCGAAATGAGGCGAACAGTCCAAGAGGGATAAGGGAGCAAAATGAGGAATTGAATCTTGTGGCTCAGTTTGGTGGCGATTGGATGAGAGGTGAAAAAGATAGGGCAAACCCTAAAATTAGATAAATGAGGGATTTAGGGCTTTGATATGTAAAATTTGGGGTTGGGTCGCCAAGGAAGGAAGTATGCGAAATGATATTGCAGACGTCCTGCGGAAGTATGAGCAGAAACAGAAAGCAAACAAGGAAGCTACGACTAAAAAACAGAAAAATTTTTACTCTTTTTTTTTTTTTTTTTTTTTTTTTTTTTGAACAGTCGACTTAGAAAAATTCACTCACAGACAGAACAACTGAAAAGAGTTATTGCAATAACAAGAGATATTAGAAGTGAGAGGAACCTGAAGGCCACGACAGAAAAAAAATTTGATGTAATTTCCACCCAGCGAGCCCAAGAGAGTGCTCTGATACCAGATGAGATGAACCTCCTTATAGCAGTATCGTGAGAATGCTCGAAATAACAGAATACAAAGTGATAGCAGAACTCAGAATGAATCTACTGATCGCAGGCCACTTCGAGGGGGTAACCTCCTTTGAGCAAGCTCAATACAATAAATTCGTCCGTGCCCATCAAGGGCCTCAACCTATTCTTATATACTGAGTACGATCTAGAAAAGTAATACTACCTATGCATGTGGGATAATAAAATATACTCACGGGACGACTTACAAAGCATATGCGTCCAACAACACTACTCTAACAAAATAAATAGAAGGAACACACAGGTTCCTAACAAAGGATTGCTTCTTGGTTCAGAAATTACTTTAAAAATCCTTGAATTACAAGAACATAAGGTATTCACCTCTCATTGATGCATGATGTTGCTAATAAATTTGGTTTAACAAAAGGGAAAATGTTTACTTTCCAGATATAGTTGGAGGATATGGGAAGAAACTTGTCACTACCATAGTTTTAAAAGAAAGCTCAAATTTGAAAGTGGATTTATCTCAACTAAAATGTGATGTCTATAGTTGTTCTAAGATTTTTGCAAAAATTGGGCATAATTTCATCACACTAGTTACAGAGGCATCGGAAAGAGCCAAGCATTTCAAATAATAGAACACCTGCTTGGTAAAAAAAACTTGACTATCACCTTGAATCTTGATGATGCACTAAATAATAAATTCTTCAATACACATTCTTCAATATTTTCTTGTGTTTATTAAAAATCTGTTGAAAATAAGCCACAATTGGACTATTGTAGATATCGATCAAATCACTATTTATTAGTAACTAGCCCTTTAATATTAGTGTGATTCCACCAATTTTTGTTACAAATCTTAAGCTCCATCGAATATGAAATCAAATGGGCATGTCAGATGTGTACGATGAAAGAATGAAATGGTTAAAGATAGTGTCTCCATCTGATATGAAATGAAATGGGCATGCCAATTGAAAGAAACTAGAAAGATATTGTGTATAGATGAAAGAATGAAATGGATTATTCTGGAGTACTTGTATAGGCACTTATCATTCATTATGAACATATTATCATTCAAGATCAAATGGATGTCTGGGATCGTCTCGCCTTCTGCTACTCCAACTTGACACTAATGTGGTTGTATGTAATGCATTTCAAGTTGAACAAATTTGAGATTATAGTGGATGAAAATTCTATGAACTAACATAATATTAGGATTTATTTCAACTGCCTAATAGGATGGAGCAAGAGAAAAAAACCCTTCACCACACTATCGTTCTTGCACTATAGCGACTCTTCTCCTACAAGTTTCTCTGCTAGTTGTCATTCCTAACACTTAAGACTTTCATATCCAACTTTCCAATGAACAGTCATGTAATCTCCAGTACTACCTAAGGTCACACCACTAATTTTTAATATCTTTAATCACTTTAAGGTCACACTATGTTGTAACAACACTAAAATTTCCTACTTTCTCAATTTTAAAATTGACCCTGTTAAATTACTTCTCTCTATCATACATATTTCTCCCATTCTACCAAAGGCAGGGACTCTAGCTGCTCATGCAACACTTGTTAAATTTTTTAACATTGTATATTTTTCTATTGTTTGACTTAAATATCACATGCTAAATAGTCAAAATTGACTATTTTATTTTTTATCTTAATTATTCTTTAGTGTATGATATTTAAGAATTGTTTTCTTGTATAAGATTATAAGTCTATCTTGTTAATATGATAATTCTTCATAGAGAGTTTAGGAAAAAAAATCCCAATATTTTTTATTGCACATTTATTGTAACAATAAAATACTTTTACAAAATAGATAAGAGGTCATGCATTTCAAATTTGAATTTCTTAAAAATTTGGTTCAAATAAACTAATATGTAGATTTAATACTTTTACAAGTTATGGTTGCATATAATATTTTATCATTTAAGAATTTGACACATGAAATTTGTTGAAAATGTGCATAAATCAGATTTAAAATTAATGTTTTATCGTGAAAGGAGGTACCCAAGTAGAGGCTACTAACAAAACAACAAAAATCAATACTGATTAGTACCTACGCACAAATCTGGTATTTATAATTGTAGACTACTATAAGCACTTATAGGATTGATGTGTGAACTCTGAAGAACTTTATTCTTTTTTGCATTTAGAGTAGAAGATGTTTCTCTTGTAATAGTAAATTTACATAAATCTCGTGTTCACCTAAAGCTCATCTTGGTCACAAGAGAACAAGATAGTTAATCTAGCAAACCTAGATATATAAGATGAAAATAATTTATAGAGAGTTTAAAGTTGAAGACATTTATAGCTTAGGTAAGTTTATTATATAATAGAAAATATGTCTCCAATATGTCTCCACCCTTTTAAATAGGGAACCTTTTACTAAAGATTCTTAATATGATTGACAAAAGAGATAAAATAATTTCCCAATAAAGTTAACTAGATTATCTATATTAGTCAAAAGAATTAACCAAAAACTAAATAATGTGGAAAAACTATTAGGGTATTCAACACTAAAATTATAAGATTAAAAAGGTTCACCTATATTACATTCTTCATTTAATTGTGTTATGTGTCATGGTTTCTCATCATTTCTATTTGTTGTAGTTGAATGTATAGTATATTTTCACCTCATTTTAAAAAAATTTCCTCAATACATATATACAAAATGAAACAATGTATTGGAAGATCACAGAAAAGATAGGGACAATAACATCATGATGTACATGCAAAATGATCATAATTATCGTAATGTGAGAATGAAGTATAATAGTGAGCAGATCAAGTATGAAAATTGACACATGTTAGTAAATAATGGGAGATTCATACCAATTTTTCTTATATATTTGAGAGGTGAAAAGAGAATGTCTCCTCTTTTTCTTCCAATTGGGCAATATTAGATACATGAATTTTTTTTTAAAAACATTAAAAAAAGAAAAAGAAAAAAATAAAAAACTTTCCTACTCCTCTTGCACGTAGAAAAACTAAGTGAACATAATAGATGTGATATGTTATAAAATAATGAGAGATGCATTCTAGTAATGGTTATCTACGAGAGAAGGAGAAGAGAAAGATTCCCCATTTTTTCTTTTCAATTGGGAAATAATAAATACATGAAATTTGAAAGGAAGTAAGGTGTTGTAGAGCCCTTCTCCCTGCAAGTATCTCATTCCTAGCTTGTCCTAGACAAAGGAGTCATCTACAAGTGTTCATCTAGATTTATTACTCTTTTTCTGTCATAGTCCTTTTGTTTCATGGATGATGTTGCCACCATTTTCCATCAGATGTCCTCATGGCTTTTCCTAGTGTGGCTAAGGTTTCATTGAAGAATATTGTGTAGGGATCACAAGGGGGGTCATTGAATGTTTCATTGTTGGTATTTTATTCCCAAAATACAAAGTACACTACCAATGATGGAAAAGAAAAATGTAAGATAGTTCTCCCTCTAAACTTGTCATTATGTCAAATTTCATTATGGTCAAGGTATTAAATGTATAATCTCATAGACTAATGAATGTCACTATCTTTCTTGGCATCTTAGATCCTAGTAATACACCTTGTGATTTGTTTTTGAATAATTGGTTACAAACAGTACAGGATAAGAGATTAGGACTTCATTTCTCATTTTGTAGAATGACAAAAAGAGGTCTTTTTATTATCTTTTTCAAGGAAACTCTCTGTTAAAAGGAGGTGGTAAGATATAATTATTCTCTATAGAGAAATGACATTTCAAATCTATTTTATGGACCCTTGAGGAAAATTGTGAAGAATCTCTTTCCCTTTCATTAATTAGGTTGATCACTATCTATTCTATTCCCCTGATGTTGTAGAAATAGATTCTTCTGAATTTGTAATTTTGGGGTTTCATACTCTCAATTGACCAATTTTATATTATTTTTCCTCACATGGGTTCTAGTTTGATCTTAGCTACTAAGTCAGAATTGGGCCTCCCCAACGAACTCAATATTGAGCTTGTGAAAGATATGATTGTCTTCCTATGATATCCTTTAGGGTTCTTAGTACATATTTTCTATGTAAGAAAGAGGGGAATTCAAGGAGGAATTTCTCTCTACTTAGGAATGCTAAACCTAAGATTTTTATAAATAAATATAAGGAACCTTCTTAGAAAACTAACCTTAAGGAGATAAATTATAAGAAACCCCAAGATAAGTGTGTAAAGTATAGAATGGTGAGGAATAATAGGAAGTACATCACTCACAAAATTATAGGATATATTATAATACAAACCAGCCCTTAAACAAATATGATTAGCATGACCCAAAAATGATAAAAGGATACTAATGCAAGATCCAAGTAAAGGGGGAATTGGGTATTCCTTATTGTATTTAATGTAATTGATATGTAATATGGTATGTAAATATGATAAATGATTTAAAAAATAGATCTAATCTATAAAAGTAAGTACAAGAGAAAATTTGGAGGAATGGACTTACCTTGAGGTTTGAAGAGAAAAAGTAACTGTCAAATCTAGTTTTGACTATTGTCAAGATTCCAAGATTAGTTGTAACTCTAGATGTAGGACTTTGACATGACTGTGACTAACCTTTGTGCAATTCTTAGCCAATTTTTTTTCAAAACAAGGTCAACTGGGATGACTTGTGTTGGATAAGGTTGACTTTCTTGATCTAGTATTTGTAGGTTCAAACCTAATGAAATTTTTTGATATCTTACAACTATGTCTGAGAATCTCAGATATAGATCCATAAATCTTCAACCCATTCCTACAAAAAGAAAAGAAGTTAAAATTATTAAGAGGTTGGTTGGGTGTTACCTCATTCAAAATCATGTGTAGGAATCAACATTGAAATGAAATAAATACAGTGTTATCATGAAGCCAAGATTAAATCTAAAAAATGGATTAAATAAAACCGTGTAGATGCATTATCTCTTAGAATTCAATTAAGCATGTTGATGTAATAACTTTTACTCAACAAAAAAATAAAAAAATAAAATCATGTAAGAAAAAAAGCATGTAGGAGGTGTTGTAGTTTGACACAATGTTGGATTGAGGAACAGAGAAAAGATGAGAAATTGGTGGATAAATGTAGATATTCTTTCTTGATTGCTCATTTTGATTTATATGTATATTGTACTCTTTGTAAGTTGCATAGATTACTGTTTGATTAACGTATTTCTAAAACCATAACATATTAAAAATAAATTATGAGGAAAAAAGATTAGGAGATGTAGGAATATAAGAGAAGATGCCTCATATACAAAATAACCTATTCCAATAAATAAAATAATTACTCTAAATTTTATAGTTGAGATATAAATTAGGTATATGAGAAAATATCAAACTAAAAATTAAATGGGAGTGCATATCTTTGAGTTAAAGAAGAAGAGGTGATACTTTATGTCATAGAAAATTAATATCTAAATTCAAAATTTATATCTATCATAAATAATCTAAGATTTAACTATGATATACATGAACACAAGAACTATCAATAAAATGGGATAAATCTATGCTTGCATAAGAGATCTTTACACTATTGCATATAAGTATAGTCTTTAAATTTGTATATAGAATAGAAATATGAATTACTATTTTATGACACATACCTATAAGAAAATATATGGATTGAACTTTAGAAATATAGTAAAGGACAGATGGTAGAAATATAGTAAATGACTAGTAGGTTTTAGAAGTGCATTTGAGATCGCATTAAACAAGGATCTTCTCCTAATGGTAAGACCTTGGATCTAACTCCAAGATTAGTGATAAACACCTTTAGAAATTAACATGTAATAAATCCCTTAATAACTATCCTAAAATTAATAAAATTTAGTAAATAAAAATTTGTACTTTAAGATCTTTATAAAAATATAAGTGTGGTGCAAGCACATAGCATGCAAAGTTAAGGCTTTGTAGTTGGTTCAAAAATTGGTAATGGTTGTTTTTCTATATTAAAAACTAGCAAAAATAGGAACTGGCCCAAAGAGAAAAAAACTCGGTCCTAAGTTAATGACATTAGATTAATCTACTCCCTTCTTTAATATCAAAAACCTATAGCTCCAACATGAAGTCTAGTAAGTTTTGGAAAAAGGATCCCCATGGGAGAAACCATAAATTTTAAACATAAAATCCTCCAAAAAGAAAAAAAAGACAAGGAGCTAGGAGCTAAGTCTCATTCTTATGTTTTTTTTAGATTCTTCAGCAAAAGTCACTACCAATCATCTATGAGAAACCCATAAAGGGATTGATTAGTCTCCATGTGCAATGATGGGTAGTAGTAGCCATAATATGCATGATATGAACTAAGAAATTTGCCACCCTATCAAACTTGTCCTCCAAATCCTCATTCTTGTTGATTAAGGAAGTGGTAGTTTCCTCCAACCTGAAATGATCATCGTTCACTAGTGGATGTTTGTCAACAGTTGATAGTTTCATCCAACTTGGAAAGATCATCCTTCATAAGGGGATGGTTATCAAAAATTTCTAGAGGCACAAGATTATCCCCCTTCACTTTTTATCGTCCTAGGTTATTTTAGCTAATCCATAGTATTCCAAATCCCTAGATTCCAAACCATTATGTTCAGGTTTCTAAAGGTGATCATCCCTTGATTCCCAATCTCATCCCCCACCTTAAAATTTGGACTGTTGCCTTTAGTCTTAGAAGTTTTTGACCAGGGTAAACTTTAAGAAACTCCCCTCTAGAAATAGATATAAAATATTGGCGAATCTTTCATTATTTTGACAAAAAATAAATAAAAATCTATTGGCGAACCTCTCAATTTTTTTAATTTCAAATATTATTTGCATTGGTGATTATTTTGGAAACATAACTTTTGTGTGGAGAATATGAATATCAATAATAATAGGAAGTTCATTAATCACCATGGAATATTATAAGGATCATTAGATAATATTTTATCTCCATAGTGAAAACTAAATATTGGTGATATATCTCTAAAGTAACTAATAATTATGATAATTATTGAATTAATTTTAATTTCTCCAATAATATATAATATTTAGGTGAATAAAATATAATCATGTATCAAATATTGTGCCCAATCTTTAAGTTTAAATTTTTAATAAAATAAATTATTTAGTGACTTAAAATATTTTATAACTAAATTTTATAAAAACATGGTGATTTAGATTGCATTAAAACTTAAATTTTTAGCCAAATTACTAGATAAAAATTTATTAAATTAGCCTATTGGTGAATATTAACCACTAAAGAATATCTTGTGTTTGACACATGAGATGACATAGGTATATCGTGAACAATAGCAAGGGTATCTTGAACTTTGTCTTCACTAGCCATCTCCTCATCATCTTGTTCCCCATAATGCCACCTAGTGGCTTTCCTTTTGGGTCTAGGACAACTTTTCTTCTTGGTATTCTTAGTAGAGTCTGAGCTAACCAATCTTTCATGGCCTGAAGGGGTGGAGGGATTCTTCTTTCTTAGTCTCTTTCTACTCCTATTGATTTTCTTCTTACCTATATCTCCAACACTATCCACATCGAGAACCTCAATCTTTTCCATCTTAATCTTATTAATAGTGGAAGAGGGATCGTTATCATTCATGTATTGACCAAAAGTGAAAGAAGTATGGGGAGTAGCAAACCTTTTTGGAGGGGATGGGGAAAAGGTTTGAACCTTAGGGTGAAGGCCCTTATGGAATTTAGAGAGGCTAAACATTAGGGCTTGGTAGTAAATGGTATATCTCTTTCCCTCATCTCTTTTTGTATGCACATTCTAGAAAAAATCCTCCATGGAGTGTGACAAGAGGTAAGGAAAAGATTTAATCTCCCTACTCCTAAAATTCTTGAGTATGTGAAAGTGATTATTGCATAGTAGTTCATATCCCATGGCTCTATAAGTTTCTCACATTCAAACCCACCACGGAAGTGTTTAGGAGCCTCATCTGGTCCAAAAAAAATTGCCTCAAAATTTCTTCATTTGTGAGCCTCACTTTTTTCCTCCAATTATTTCTTTCCATGGAAAGTCCGGTGGCATTCATAATAAATTCCTCTATGATTTCAAATGAGATTCTATTAACAGTCACCCATCTGTCCTTGCAAGAATCAATGAATTAACTAGAGACCCTTTCATCATAACCCTCTATTTATTCCATAAAAGCAATCAAACCACCTTCATAGAGATAAGTCCAAGTTGCTTTATCCTTTCTAATAGCTTCTTCAGTTCTTGGTGGCTTGATATGGGCATTGTTACTTTCCATGGTCACGTTGTCTCCAAGCTCAATTGGTGATGGTTGTTAAGGAAATAAGTTTCCACTCTAAATGAAATAATGGTTTCTAGAAATATTCAATGATCATGTAATACTAAAGGATTCTACAATTGTGAGTGATAAATGACACATTTTTATCATCAAATGAGTTAGGATTAATTTTCCTGTATACTTGTCCATATACATTTTAAATATTTCTAGTATAAAAAGTAGCACATGATGAGTAATTAGTAAACGCTTAGTTTAGGTATATAAAAAAATTTAATTCTTAAACATTATGCATCATTCACAAATCACAGAGTTGAATAGAAAAAAATTCATAAGTATGTATTTAGATCTTTAAGAACAACAAATAATTTGAAATATAATAAAATTTGTGGAGATGGATTTAATTTGTTTCAAATAGTACAGTCAAGTTTTAAAAAATCATGTTGCAAGAGGATAGCTTTTAAGAGAGTGCAACGCTATGTGAAGTGGTGACCCAGAGAAAGGCTCTATAGCGAAGCCACAAGTTGGTTGTTGGAAGTCATCTTATGATGGGAGACGTGGAATCTAATGATGTGAAGGATAGAAGGATGAGTGATGTGTGTGCATGGAGACATGGTAGTGACATGGGCAGATGGAGTAGGAGTTGATGTCAATGGATTAAACATGTTGAGGTGGGGAGTGGATGCTTGGAGGGAGATGTGCATGGAGTAAGGGAGACATGGATATTAGAGGTGAATGGCACAACATGGGTTATAGGAGATGGGTGGTTAAAATGGCAAAAGAGGTTTGGTGGAGGATTAATAAAAAGTGTTGACCTGGTCCACAATATTGACATTGATGGATGACCAAATACCACTAATGTTCAACCCAAGTTAGAAATGGATGGAATCCCACGACTCTGACCCCATTAGTTAATAGATTGAGGCAAAAGTGATGAAAGAAAAAAGAAATAACTTTCTTAATATTATTTTGTCAAATATATATATTTTTTTTTAAAAATAGCATCTTATAAGATTAATTGCTAGAATAATATGTTTCAATATTATTGCAAATACTATAGCTTCACTTTATTTAAGCATTATATAAATTTGAATACAGAAATACATTCCACCTATTTGCAATATAATTAGATATGAAAGCAAAAAGGGAAGAAAATACAAATAGATCCAAATTGCAGATGACAATTGTAATTCATAAACCACAAAATTAAGTTACCATGTTAACAAATTTGGACAGTACCCTTGCGATTGATTAATCTCTAAGACTTCATTGTTAGTGAAAGGATCAGCTAACCTAGAAGTCAGATTATTAAGCAAGAAACCATTAATAGCCTACTACCAAAGAACAAAGTCATTTCCATATAAGGGTGAAGGAAACAACCCTTGCCCTAGTCGTCGTGGACTAATATAATCATTTGTTTAAGCATGTAATGTCGTACCCTATTTAATATTTTTTCCACCACAAACCTTCTTCATACTATTGCACTCTTCCAAATTCATATCTGTAGAAATTATATTTCCATCCCCATGGCAGTGAGCCTTCTCTTTTGGAGTATTATTAGCTTGTTTCTCAGATCTGCATTGGTAAATAACCCACTTCATTGTATGAGTGACTCACAATACTTTTATGTATTTTTATTCAATTCTCTCGTTCATTTACTATGAAATCATCAGAATAATTTCATGTTTGTTTTGTATGTGGAGTGGTTCAAGCGATGTGCAGGTAGGATTTGTGATGATGCAGCACATAGAGCGTGGACAACTATTTAAAATTGTAGGAAACAGAAAGGAGTTAGGAAAATGGGATGTTTCAGAAGGATGTTCTATGCCTTATCACAAAGGAGACCTCTGGACAGCCTCTGCAGTAAGCAAACATATCAGTAAAAATCAAATAGTAAATTTAATGTTGAATTAAAAAAAATGGTCAATGTTTGAGCGTTGTTTCTGTATTAGATTGGGAGGGAATACATTTTAATATCATTTTTAAATCATATTCTTTGATTTATCTTTAACATTTACTATAATGATGATCTAAAATATTGATCAATAAAATTTTATATACAATTTAATTTCGATATAACATGGAATTTGTTAGGAAACCTATTTCCTGATTTATGTTGCTTATTTTGGATGAATTATTTTGTTGGGTGATTTGCAGGAAATAGAAATTGAAGATCTAAATGGTGAAGATGATTTGGAGTACAAAGTAGTTGTAGTGGATCCGGATTATAGTGAGAGAATAGGTGCTCCATGCCTAGACCAAACCGCGTTGTAAATATACCAAAGGATGTTGACACAAAATCTGTTTACTTTGTTCACATAATTTGGGATTTCAATAGTTTCCCAACGCCTTCCTCTGCAACAGCTGCTTGTGAAAATAGCACAAATATAGTAAACACCCTTTGAAAAGAGATTGACAAGGCAAACATCTAGAATGCTACTAATGGATTGCTTGCCATTTCCTGCGTGGCAGCTATACTATGAACTGGATTTATATTGCAAATTACAATCAACATGTGATAAGTAAATTTCATGAACTCCTATTAAATGGTTTTCCTTTCGTGATATTCAACCAATTATGTACAATATATTGTATTCTTATAAGTTAATGTTCAATATCCACTGTTTATACAAAGCTCTGTTTCAATTGTATTCGGCCTTTGCTTATTTGTTAGGCGGAAGATATATTAAATTTGACCTAAAAGATAATGGCTTCTTCATATCCATGGGCTAGGGAATTATGTGCAGTTGGCTTCTAAGGATTCTTTTAAAGAGTTAGGATATGAAAGAAAGTGGTCACATATAGATTGAAGTTATGATGATAATACGAATTTTATAGTAGAGGTATATAGTCATGCGTAGAAAGAATTTGTAGCATTAGTTGTTCTATGAAGATCATCAAGAAAACACATAAAATCTTTTAGAATGTAAAATTGTTTTTTTATTTTTTCTTTTTGGAGGTTCAAGATTATATATATATATATAGTTGAATTATGTATTTTATTTCTTACTTTAACAATAAGACATAACACACAAAATGGGACCAGTGCATGGCAACAACATTCTCCAATTCATTTGTATAATTATGATGTTGTTGAAAAGATACACGTAGATGCATGCATTTCAGAAAATTACTATAATTCTTCTAAAAAATAGTTTAAAATACATTATTCATTCTTAAGAGATTTATATGTTGTCGTTCCTTGTACTATATTTGTGGTTAGATTGATTAGTTTGTGTGATATGTATATTTAAATGACTCAATATTGACAAAAGGTAACACTGAGGTCCTCAACACATCCTACTAGAAAGACATTCTCAAAACTGATAGAAATCAGCACAAGAATATAACACCAAATTGCTATAGTGCAATATTAAATCAAAACATACTGCTACAACAGAATGAAAAATAAAGAACTCAGAAATTTGTATTCATATTCTTCAAACTCAAAGAGAATTACATTGTTTCCTTTTAAAGAATCTCTTAAACCACTAATCCTCAGTCTTTTCATAAATGCATGGTATCCTAAATAATCCAATACTACTAAAAAAAATAGCGGTGGAGGTCTCCACTTTATTATGACTATCATTAAAACTAGAGTCCATAAATTTAGATCACCTCATTACATGCAAAAGTAAATACATAAATGCATTATTAAACATCATAATTTCTAACTAAAACATGTCCAAACATGCGATGATGACGATGGAGTTGGATGGAAGAAATTACTCTTTCTATCATTCCTTCTTAATTTCTTTAGCTGCAATTATTCTCAGACTTTCTCGTAGATATTCAAAACATTCCTTAGGCAATGCTTTAGTGAAGATATCAGCTAGCTGCTCTTTAGATCTATAGTAATCAGGATGAACTTCTCCATTGTTCACTAAATCTCTAATGAAATGAAATCTCACATCAATGTGCTTGCTCCTTTTGTGAAAAACATGATTCTTCAAAGTGCTATTGCTGATTTATTATCATAGAAATTTTGTGTTGAATCCTCTTGTTCTTTGTAGTAGATCCTTCAAAATTATTCTCATCCAAGTTTCTTGGCATGCTGCTGATGTGACTACAACATATTCCACTTCAACTAATGAAATCATTACTATCGGTTGCTTCTTTCATGCCCATGATATGGCACCTGTACCACAATGAAAATATATCCAAAAGTGCTCTTTATGTCATCAATATTACCTGCAAAATCACTATCAAAATAACCAATCAAAGAAAAATTGTTAGTTTTGGAATACAAAATTCTATATTCTTTTCTCCCTTTAACATATTTGAGTATCCTTTTTCCAACTTGCCAATGTGAGTCTTTTGGTGACTCCATGAATCTTGATATCAAACTAACACCATACACAATGTTAGACCTAGTAGTTGTGAGATACATCAAACTCCCAACATGTTTCTTGAATAAAGCTGAATTAATATATGACCCAAAATCATTTTTGCTAAGCTTTGTCCCTGTTAAAATTGGTTTTGGTGTTGGATTACAATTCAACATATTGAATCTTCTTAACACATCTTTGGCATACTTTGTTTGACAGATGAAAATCCCTTTATCAGATTGAATAACTTTAATACCCAAAAAATATCTCATTTAACCCAAATCAATCATTTTAAATTCTTTCATCATTGATTTCTTAAACATGTCTATCAAATCATCAACATGTTATAAGCATGAAATCAAAATCTGACCTTCTTTGTTGATCTTTATGTATAAGTTAGGTTCATTAAGACTCCTGCAAAAACCATTTTTTATCATATATGAATCAATTCTATTGTACCAAGCCCTAGGGGCTTGCTTCAAACAATAGAGATCCTTTTTCAATTTTCATACTTTATTTTCATGCCCATATACCTCATAACCTAGTGGTTGTTGAATATAAACTTCTTCCTCAAGAAAACCATTTTAAAAAGTTGATTTCACATTCATTTGAAAAACTTTCCAACCATTTTGTGCAACTATAGATAAAACCATTCTAACTATATAGAGTCTAGCAACTAGAGAAAATGTTTCATTATAATCTACACCATATTGTTGTGAAAAAGCTTTTACTATCAATCTAGCTTTATATCTTTCAACTTCACCTTGTGCATTAAAATTAGTTTAAAAAACACATTTAACTCCAATACAATCCTTACCTTCAGGTAGATCTACAAGCTTCCATATATCATTCCTTTCAATGGATTCAATTTCTTCATCCATGGCTTTGATCCAATGTTCCTCCTTAACTGCTTCTTCAAAACACAATGGATCACAAGAGAAAAATGCAAAATTTGAACCAAAATCCAAACTCTCTTCTTCTCGATCATAAATATCTTTCAAACTTCTCATCCTTTTACCTTTTCTTGTGGAGTGTGTTGATTTTGATGATTTGATGGTTGGCCTTGTTCATGATTTCTTTGTAGAGTGCTTGGTCCTGCTTGATTTGACTGACCCAATTGCTCTTCATGCTCTTCTTCATTAGGTATTTGTGCTCCAATTGTGATTACATTATCAATATTTCCATCCCATGCTTCTTCTTCCTTAAATATGACATCCCTTCTTGTAATCATCTTCTTTGAAATAGGGTTATATAATCTATAAGCTTTTGAATCCTCACTATAACCAATGAAAATACATTTTTCACTCTTATCATCTAGTTATCTTAATTCAACTAGAACCAAAACATATGCAACACAACAAAAAAATCTAAAATGAGATAAAGAATGTTTCATACCACTCCATGCTTCTTGTGGGACTCTATCTTTCATACTCTTTGTAGGAATTCTATTTAGGATATATACTGCACATGCAACAAATTTAGCCCAAAATTTATCAGATAAATTCTTTGCCTTTAACATATTCCTCATCATTTCCATTATGGTTCTATTTTTCCTCTCTGCTACACCATTCTGATGTGGTGTGTATCCAGTTGTAAACTGCATCTTGATCCCATGATATCTACAAAAAATCAAAGAATTCATTATAACTCTATTCACTACCTCTATGGGATCTAAGTACCTTGAGGAATAATTTACTTTTCTTTTTTTCAACCATTGATTTGAACTCCTTAAACTTATTGAAAGCCTCAGATTTTTATTTTAGGAAATATATCCAAGTTTTTCTACTGAAATCATCAATAAATGTCAAAAAAATATAAACTTCCTTCAAAAGATGGGGTTTGCATCAGACCACATATATCAGTATGAATCAACTCCAAAAGATCTCTTGCTCTAATCAAACTTTCTATAGGAAAACTTTATTTATGTTGCTTTTCCATTATACAAATTTCACAAGAATTAGAAGACACTATAATAGGAGGAAAACCTTTTACCATTTTCTTCTTTTGTAATAAACTCAAGCCATCAAAATGAAGGTGTCATACCTCAAATGCCACAACCATGTTTGATCTAGGGCCTCTACCTTGAAGTTAGCTTCTGTCATTTCTTGAATACAATGGATCTGAAGAAGATACATCCTATTCTTGATCATCTCAACTTTACCAAACAATCTGTCTCTAGAATTTCCACCCAAGATTGTGCATGTATTATCCTTAAAAATAAATTTATATCCCTTTTCACCTAACTGACCAATACTCATAAGATTATGTGTTAGTGTAGGCAAATAATAAACATCAAGAATAAACATCTTTTCTCCATTTTTAGCCAATACATTAATAATACCTTTCTCCATTATAGGCATTATGCTATCATTTCCCAATTTTATTTCAGATTTGACAGAATCATCCAAATTAGAAAATAATTCTCTATTTCCTATTATGTTGTTACTACATCCACTATCTAAAAATCATACATCCTTAGAACTTTCTTGTGCCACATTGTATGTTATAAATAAATTGCCCTAGTTATTCTTAGATACATCTAAATAATTTACACTATGACTATCTAGATCCATGTGTTTCTTCTTGCATTCATTATCCAAATGACCATACCTCTTACAATATTAGATTTCTCAAACCTTGATGATTTTTGGTTTCTACCATGTCCTCTATTAATGAAGATTTGATTAGGCTCATTTGTCCTTCCTCCTTGGTCTGTATTTACTTGTTGAGCTTTGCCTCTTCCTCTTCCTTTGAAATTTGATCTTCCTCTTCCTCTTGATGAAGTTTGAGCTCTAAAAGCATTCTGAAAAGATAAATTGTTAATTCTATTAACTCTAGACTCATGAGATAACAAGGAACCCGTTAGTTCATCCATAGATAATTGCCATAGATCTTTTGATTCTTCAATAGCAGCTACAATTGAATCAAAATTCCTAGGTAAACTTCTAAGCACCTTTTAAGCCACTTTTGATCAGTAATATCTTCCCCTTGGGTTCTCTTTTGATTAACAATATTCATTACTTTAGTAAAAAAAATTGCCTACATTATCAAATAAATTCATATTAAGATTTTCAAACTTTCTCCTTAATATTTTTAATCTTGCTACCTTCACCTTTGTTGTATCATGATAAGCAATTTGTAAGCCATCCCATGCTTGTTTTGATTTGATTGCTTGAGAAACTCTTGAAAATAATGACTCATCCATTGATTGTTGAATGAAAAATAATAATTTTGAATCCTTCTTCTCCTTATCCTTCAATGAATCTTTTTCTTGTTGTGTGTTGCATGATCCTCTAGTTCTACAAAACCCTTCTCAACTAAATCCCAAAGATCTTGAGAATGAAATAAAGTTCTCATCTTTACGAACCAAACATCATAATTCTTACTATTAAATACCAGAATTTGAAGATGTGATGTATTTTTCATCATTGCCGTGTCTTCAGAATTAATTCTCCAACTTTAGCTTCAACTTCCTCCTTCAATCAACCTAATACAACTCCACAATAAATGCTAGCTCTGATACCATTTTGATAGAAATCAGCACAATAATATAACACCAAATAGCTACAGCACAATATTAAATCAAAAGATGCTGCTACAGTAGAATGAAAATAAAAGAACTCATTACATTGTCTCCTTCTAGAGAATCTCTCAAACCACTAACACCCAATCTTTTCATAAATGCATGGTATCCTAACTAATCGAAGACTACTAAAAATAGTGATAAAGGTCTCGACTTTATTATAACTATCATTAAAACTAGAGTTCATAAATTTAATCTCCTCATCACATGCAAAGGTAAATGCATTATTAATCTTCCCAATTTCTAATTAAAACATGTCCAAACATGTAATGACGGTGGATGGAGAACTAATAGTGAAAGCGATGCATGAAAATCTGAACTATAAGAAAGTTGCAGTGCATGGAAGAGACAAAATGCTGCGTGAAAGAAATTACTCTTTCTATCAAAAAAATCCTTTCTAACTTATTTAAATGTTAACTACTTATGAATCTACCTAGAGACATAGAGATGTAAGTATTGATATGAGAGAGAGAGAGAGAGGGGCCAAGACAATAATTATGTATCAAACTAAATATTGTCAATGAATGAGAAGTGTTACTCTGCTGTGTGCTTTGGCTGCTCATCATTTTGGTATCAAAACTCCGAAAAAGAAAGTTTTTTGCTTTCTGACATGAAATCAACATAATTTTTTTATGACATGATATCAACATATTGTTTTAGTACCAGCATCTAGCTAGTTTGTATATCATAACACATTTAAGTATTACATATTTATGCATTTTTTTTAGTGCATTTGGTTTTTATAAAGAACTATTTGAAAGACGAAAATACTTATTGAACTAGTTAAGGAGGAAATATTATTGAATTAGTTAAGGATGAAATATTCTCAAAACTAAATCTCTTACATGATTATTTGAAAGACCTCATTTGTGAATAATGCTCTATATTATTTAATGAAAAAAATGAGTAAGAAACCTTAATATAAAGTTCAGTTTTACAATTTCAACCTTAATAAAAAGTTTAGCTTACAATTTCAAGTAGTTGCATTGGTTACCTTTTTTCTCGGGACATTAGAGATTGCTTGCACACGTTGATGGGTCTATGTACAATATTAAAAAAAAAGAACCTAATCGAAGTATGGTAATAAATATCTTGTTATTACTTCTTGTTGTACTTGGCCTTCTGCACAATTTTGTCCGCCTTTTAAACTATTGGGTCTACAACCTATCCTTGGGCAATTTTCTAAATACTCTCTTGCTTCAGACTTAAAATCTATGTATCTATGTTCCTTGGGGACAAGTTAAGATCCAAGTAATCAATTGTAAGGTATGTCTACCCTCTTAGTCAAATACTTACATATGTTACTATGTTATATTAAAATATGTTGATTGTCTCTGACAATCCCTATCCTCAAAGGCCCTTAGAAAAAAGTACTCAACATAAATTATTTTGTAACACGAAAATCTAAAAGGATGTCAACTGAGGTTGGACACATCGGCATGGAAATGTAAAAAGATGTCAGTTGAGACTAGAAAAAACAATGATTTTGTTTTTAATATAAATGTTTCAATTAACATTTTTTTAAATTTTTTCATAGAAGAATAAGTGTTCTATTAACTCACCCATTGCAATATTCCAAGCAGGGACTCGAGCTGTACCTATATTCCATTGTAATATTCTAGGCAGTGAAGTAAACTAACTTGGGTGATATCCCTAATAATTTTTCATGATAAAGGTAATTCTAAATTGACTAGAGCATTCTATCCAAGAATGACATGTATTTGAAAAGTTACAAGAATACAAAGAAATTTTTGCAGCCTAGGATATATTAGGGGAGACTTTAAAAGGCCTCTAGGTTCTGTTGAAAAATCACATCATCCCATCAAAATAAGAAATAATAGTGGGGAGTTGAAGAGGCTAATTAGTAAAGATGTGAGTACTTTTGACCTTAACATTGAGCTTCCAAAATATCAAAATTTTTTGGAAACACATAAATATGACCCCTTAGAGGTTGAAAAACACTTTATAGATTCTAGAAGAAAATTTTGAAAAATGTAGTAAAACACTTTATAGATGCGAGGAAAAAATCTTGAAAAATGACAGCAACTTGCTTGGTTAGAATTATTAACAAGTTCTATCCAATCTTCAACTCTTTAAAATGATCTTACACTACTCAATTTGATTCTTATTATTTAACTCTCAAGGTTGTGAGAAATTGTTTCAAGTATAGGAGATACTAGATTTTGTTGATACCCAAAAGTATGCCAGGGGAATCTTAGGTAAGGCCACTAGATTTGTTATTACCCAAAAGGATGCTAGGGGAATCTTAGGTAAGGCCACTCATCTTTACATTATAAACATAAGTATACAAAGGGAATCTAAAAATAGAAGCATAAAAAGAGAATCCAACTTGTTTGGTTAGAATTTTTATAGAGTTCTATCCAATCTTCAACTCTTTAAAATGATCTTACACTTCTCAAGTTGATTCTTATTATTTAACTCTCAAGGTTGTAAGAGATTATCTCAAGTACAAGAGATACTAGATTATGTTGATACCAAAAAGGAGATTTTATTGATACCCAAAAGGATGGTAGGGAAATCTTAGGTAAGGCCACTAACATGCATTCATCCTTACATTAGAAACATATCCTTACATTAGAAACACAGGTATACAAAGGGATTCTAGAAATAGAACCATAAAAGGGGAATCCTTCTCCCAAGAGTTTATTTATTTTTAAATCTCATTGTATTGTAGTTGCAATAAAAAAACTTACAAAGAAGGGTAAAAAGACAACAACTAGGTCCAAAGGCTTAAAATTTTAGGCTTCTATGTCTGATGACTTTGGATCAAATGATAAAGACCAAAATCAAATACCTAATGATTAGACATGAAGTACACTAGAAAATCCTATTCCATGAAATACAAGAATATTGCAGCAAATAAATTTCTTTACAATTTATGCAAAAGGATTGGTGAAAAAACTTGATGCCAAACATATATTCCATGAGTTACAATGTGTGTTATCATAGATAATAATGGAGTTCTATTGCTAAAGGAAAATCTAAATTACTAATCAAATTTATGAGGTGGTACAGTGACTCCGATAAAGTCAAGATAGCATAGGCCATCTACTAGAAAGATCTTCTTAAAGGAAAAAGGAATGAAACCCTACAAGAGTAAAAATTTTAATTAAAATTAGGCAAGCCCAAACCAGTCCCATTTTTGTTGCTGTTGGAATATATTCAATACATGGGATTTTTCTTTTGGGGGAGTTAATATCAATTATAGGTCCAATGAGATGAATGATTATACTTTTCAAGTAGACATTTTTAGGCAATAGTTCAAAATTTTCACAATATTACAAGTGGTTTGTTTAGCCAAATAGGCTTTAGATGAAACCTCAAACTATATGACACCTAGTAGATAATAAACATGTTTTTAATATCTAGATACTTTCCAATTGTTTCCTTAGGATAAATGGTATGAAAGCCTTGAATATATACAACAACAAAGTCTTTCCTAGATATAGATATTATTTCAGTGAATCATAAAAAGAAAATTAAGCAAATGTTGAAGCAATTAAAAATTTCAAAAATAAAAGTTATTTCAATGAATTATTGAAAAAAGAAATAAAAAGAAATAAAGAAAATGCTAAAGCAATTGAAAATTTCAAAAAGAGCAAGTATGAATTTTTGAAGAAAGAAGCACAACTTCATCAAGAGACACATGTCTCAAGCCTCTACACCACACTTAAATTAGTCACATTTTCCTTATAACCAAACTAGATTATGCAATGCCTAACTATTTAACATCTGCTATGATTATTAGGCAAAGAGGGGTGGTGAAGAAATAGAGGGTTGTAAAATATGTAAGGAACTTGGCCAAATCCAGTGACTTCAAAGAAAGCTCAAAAAAAAGTACACCTCAGTACCCATGCATGGACAAATTTCTAGCCAGTATACTGGAAAGCCAATTAATTTCTTAGGGTAGTAGTACCTATAGTTAGGCGCGCTCAGGCTAGAGTAGTACTGGGATGGATGACCTCCCGGGAAGTCCCGGTGCTTCACCCCTGTGAGCATCACCTAGATCCAATGAGTGCTAAGTGTTCCATTTATTCTCATGGGAGATGGATTCATGTTGAATCACTACTCATGAAACATGGGTCAATGAGTTTGACTCAAAATCACACAGTTAAATCCTGATAGCAATATCACAATTTGACTTACTGTGGAAATTATCTCCTACTTATCAATTGATGAGCTTAAGGGGCTTTCTAATGAATGGTTCATAAGGCACAACACTTGGTGAAGGTTTTTCAAATGGGGTTGCAAGCTTTGGGTTTAACCATGGAGGAAACTCCATAGTTAAGCGAGCTCAGGCTGGAGTAGTACTGGGATGGGTGACCTCTCAGGAAGTCTCGGTGCTTCACCCCTGTGAGCATCACTTAGATCTAATGAGTGCTAAGTGTTCCATTTATTCTCATGAGAGATGGATTCATGTTGAATCACTACTCATGAAACATAAGTCAATGAGTTTGACTCAAAATCACACAGTTAAATCCTGATAGCAATATCACAATAGATGACCTTTTCAATTTAAGCAAATTTTCTAAGACATTTTTTTAACAATATCCCTTGAGGGTATGTCTCCCATTTTTAGGTATGACTTCTCACCTACTTGTCAAATGCATTTATCACGTTATAACAGTATAATATGAGATACATTATTTTTCTTCGCTTCACATGTCAATGTTATGTGATGCACCATTGTAGATCTCCATTAAACGTTTTGTCTACTTGCACTATTCAGTTTTCGCTAATCTAAGGTCATCATTGAAGGCACAACGTGAAAGCCAATAGTATCAACAACTATATTTCTTCTATGCAAAATATTATTAGTATATTTATAAGGCAAAACTAAAGTTTTATTTTTTATTAGTCTATATTAATTAATCCTTAGACTGAAAAGATACTAGTCAATCTCATTTTCTCACCCACTCACATCAACTGTATTTATTTTAAAGTTTCATGATAATGAAATTCTTATAATATAATATTAATTCATATTTGAAAAGTATTTTAAGATTATTAGATGCTCAAAATGGATGGTCTCCAAAAGTGGTAATTAATAAATTATAAATTAATAATGATTAAATATTGTTTATCATTTTGTTTTCATATGATCTATAATGTTCCAATTACTTTTACCATTTACACTTACAAATAAGTTTTACTCTCATTCATTAAATTTTTGAAATCTTAATAAGTATAAATTTAAATTGATATTTTTTGATTAAGAATTGATGATTTTAATTTTAAAATTTATTTATGACTCCATTTTTAATTATTTGATTTTTATTAGTTTCTAATATTTTCATCTTACACCTCATTAATTTCCACTATTCAAAAATATTGACTTTTATCATTTTTTATTAATTTCACTTCAATTTTTAATTATAGTTTTAATGTCACTCCTATTATAGTTGAGCTATCTCTTGCTTGCAAAAATGTCAAATTTACTACAAAAGTTTTAAAATTTTATTTTAGCAGTATAAATATTTATTTTAAAATAGTAAATTCTATTTTATTTTATTTAAATTATAATTAAAATAGTAAAATGCTAACTAAATAGTAAAGGAAAGATAATTTAATTCAGATGCTATTTAGATTATTTGAATGATTGGATTTATATGATTTTTCAAAGTTTACATAGATTCATATTTAATATAAATTATATTCTACAATATATAATAACTTTAATTATTTTATTAGATAACAATAGTAAATTCTATTTTATTTTATTTAAATTATAATTAAAATAGTAAAATGCAAACTATATAGTAAAGGAAAGATAATTTAATTCAGATGCTATTTAGATTATTTGAATGATTGGATTTATATGATTTTTCAAAGTTTACATAGATTCATATTTAATATAAATTATATTCTACAATATATAATAACTTTAATTATTTTATTAGATAACAATAATATATTAAAAAACTTTAAATGTGGATAGAACATATTATGTGGAGTACAATGTTTTATTTATATCTTCTTATTTCTTTGTATCTTAGTTGAGGGTTCTATATTTACTAAGAAAATAGTAAATATTATAGGAAGAAAAATATCCAATAAATCATAAAAGAAATAATAATGATAATTGAACTATAAAAATTGATGAATTTACGGAATCATTAGTGGAAAAGAAAATGAAAAATGGCAGACAAAACATAAAGTATCAAAGAAATTTTAAGAAAAGTAACCCTAAATTTCGATGGTTGTGCTCTCCAAGAAAATCTAGACATAAAGCAAATCCGGCGAATACCCCATCAGTGAAGAAATTCAAAGCTGAACAACTACCCCTTAAAAATTAGTTTGATATTTTAGTCGAGCAACATGAAGAATAAATCAAAGAAATAGCTAAACATAATCAAAAGCTATGCAGGAAATTGACACTAAATCCTAATCCTCAAACTCGAAATTGCAAATACTCAAAGAAGCAGTGAGGAAGAAGGGTGGAAGCAAGTCCACCCATGGAAGGACGCCCTAAAACAGAAAGATGTAAAGGAAAAAATCAGCAAGAGCCCCCATGGCAGAATTTTACAGAAGTATGAAGAAAGAGAAGAAGATCAATCCAAAAAAAGCAAAAAAGGTTATTTTCTTTGAGAAGACCAAGTATCCAAGGAATACAATATCAAAGTGTACCATAGTAATCAAATCTGAATCAATAGAGAAATAAAACAACACAAAATCTAGCAACAGATCTAAGGATAGGATAACCCTAAATTGCTCAGTCGCTTTGACCCATCCTAAACCTTTCAAAGTTTCAGAAGCTAATAATGCCCCTATTAATCCTAACCCTAGTATCCATTCAAAATCCTCATCAAAATTTATCCCTTCAAATAAATCAACACCATCGTATCAACCCCTATTTCAATTTGGACAATTTCATTATGCTAAACCAGGGATAGATCTAATACAACCGCACACGAACCAAAAATAAAAAAAAAGCAAAGGTAGATACTACAATCATCATTAGCAACAAGACTAGAGAAGAAAAATGGTTTGAGTGTGACAAAAGTGGTTTGTACGCTGTATAGTCAAGGCTAAAATTAGAATGATCTAAAATGGTGAAATGGTTCAAAATTGTGGATTCTAAATAGGTAAGTATATCTTTCCTTTTAGATTCTTTAGTGTATCTACATTGCATAGATTTAAGTTTTAGATCTTTCTTGCTTAAAAATTCTCTTAAACTCATAAATGGAAATAGTCTAAACTTTTTGAAATGGAAATCCAAAAGTAATGAAATTGCGGTGAGTTCCCTTAATCTCCCAATATGGGTATCATTAAATAACATCCCAGCTGAATTATGTGACATTAGTATCTTCATCCAAATCAGAGAGATACTAGGAGGAATTAAGGGTTATGAACCTCAGCATTCCAAATCCACATCAATTAACTTAAAACCAAAACTCTATGATCAAGAACAAATTGAAATTATCACAAATAGATCACTTTATAAAATCAACTTCACCATACCTAGGGAAAATCAGAAATGTAAAATATCTAAAAGAAGGGAGAAGGGTGGCTTTAAACAATTCAAACTTTGAAGAAATTAGGTTCGATAATAACATAGAAGAACAATATTGAGAGTTTTTTACAAAAGAACATGACAACAACAGAGGAGAGATCATATTGTAGAACAAAATAGATAGTTTTATTTTAAGATGTAACAAGGAGTTTAAAGAGGGTGAGCTAAGAGAACCAGAGATCATATAGAGCGCACTTAAGAGCATTGAAAAGAAATCTAAAAAATCAAAGGGAGAAGACATCATTCAAATCAAATAGAGGAGATATAGGGAAGGAATCAATCTCATCAATTCATTAAGTGAAAAAGTTGCAAATTTAAAAAAAGATTCAGAGCAACTAGAAGTAGAAGTGATGGAACTATAGAAGAAAATTAGAAGCATTAAGCAACTTAATGAAGAAATGAAACTCAAAATCAATGATGCCATTGATCAGATAGATATCCTAAAACTAAAAGAGGCTTAGGAAAACTCAAACAAACAAGTCTATATCAAAAATAACAAAGAATCAGAAAAAAAGTTCTCAAAAAGAACAAAGAAACGGAAAAGTAATAGCTTAAAAAGTTTCAAAACCAAGAGGAAGATAATAGGATAGTTCATAAAAATAATACAAAGGACTTTGAATAGGAGCAAACAAGGACACAAGCTATTGAAGACACAAAAATTTCATGGCTTTTCAATATAGAGGAACACCAAAGATTGGATAAGAGTACCCCAATACCACATAAAGGGATATCTAGAACAACATTAGTCTTAGAGGAAAATAGAAATAATAATTGGGAATCAAATATAATGTGTTAAATAGAATACATGCACACACATACACAAGTTATATTATGAATGCATGTGTCTTATTTAACAATAAATAAATACACAAATATATATATATATATATATATATATATATATATATATATATATATATATATATATATATATATATATATATATATATATATATATATATATATATATATATATATATATATATATATATATATATATATATATATATATATATATATATATATATATATAGTGAATTCTTTTTATATATAGTTATATGTATTAATCAACATACTTTTTATTTTTATTTTTATTGTTATTTTTATCTTTTTTTTATTTTTAGTGGTGGATGTATGTTTTTACTCACTTTCACACCCTTGTTTTATAGAGATACACTCGTTCTTTTTTACAACATTCGTGGGCATTATATGTATCCCTCCTTTTATATATTATTATATATTATGATAATATAATACACATGCTTCATATATACTTGTGCGTAAAAATATATTAATTGTTATATACTATAGGTTTCATTGCAACATTTTTTATTATATAATTGTTTGTTTATGCATAGTTTTTTTATGTTTTAAGGATTGGTAAGTTGTGTCATTGGATTGGTTTTTTATTTTTCCTCAATTTCCTACATTTTATTGATTTATTTCCTTTATCCTCATCTTGACTTCTCATAATCTTTCTTTCTTTGCTATTTGTGGAGTGTTCCCTTGATGGTTCCTTTTCCAACCATCTTTCCTCCTTTACTTCCAACTTTGGTTAGCATGCAATCTCTCTTCCCTTGATCCCTATATCTTTTGGGTTAGTCAACTTTTGCAACTCATTTTGTTTTGCATCTCTTGCTCTCTTTTCATCTTGATGATGGATCACATAGTGTGATTCAAAACATTGATGGTAAAAATCTCTACACAATCAAATCCATAAACAAATATATTATCAAATATAGTAATTAATGAAGAACAAAATATAGAAGGATTAGTTCCACCAGCATCTTTAGCACAATGGAGCAATATTACCATAAGGAAAAGAGCCAAAAAATGGAGCTTTAAATTTTGGAAAACTCTAGCAAATGGACTAGACCCTTTTGAAGTACAACCTAACATAGAAACAAACGAGTCATAAGAACCTACACACAATGTAGTAGCTCCTTTCTCAACAAGAGAAGATATAATATGAAGAACTCCATAACAGAGCACTTGTTAAGATTTAGTAAAAAATAATGAGAAAGGAATGTTGCAAATATTGGCAAGAATATGGAATTCTGATGGATGTAGAATAGAGAAATGTAAACAGAAAAGTAGATGAAGAGAGAACACAAATTGAGGAAAAAAAATAACAATATGAAACACAGATTAATCTAGCAAAATAAATAATCAAAGAACTAGAAGGAGATAAAGAAAATGAAGAAGGAGAAAACCATACAACAAGCATCAACAATGCTCAGGAGAATCTAAAACACCTGGGAATCTCAATAAATCAAGAAGGCATAAAGACTTTGAAATATAGTAAGAAAAAGTCAAAACAAGGGAAAAAATCACTTAAAGAAGTAAGAGAGGCAGATGGCCAGGATAGAGAACAACAAAAGATAGTCCAAGTTCTAAAAGTAGGTAAGGGGAAGAGCCTTCCCATGATAGTATGAGGATAACAACTTGGAATTTTAGGGCCCTTAATGCCACTAGCAAAAAATGCTTACTAAAGTGAAATATATATCTAAATCTGAAATCATATTAATACAATAAACTAAACTGAATAAAGAAGAAGGAATTAAATTAGAAAGGAAACTAGTAGTTGAAATATAATAGTATAGGAATGAAGAGGAGCTTTAGGAGGGATAGGCATGATATGGAATCTGAGGAAGATAACCCTAGATTTGATAACCTTAAATCATAACTGGATGGGTTGTAAAATCAAGAGTATTAGGAATAATCTCCAAATTATCTTAATAAATATATATGGGCCAACACAGACTGTAGGAAGAAATAAGCATATTCATTAGAGATTATCACAATGAATACATACTAATAGGTTGGGACTTTAATGTTATTCTAAATCTAGACGAAAAATACGGGGGCATGCAGGATATCTCACAAGCTACTATAGACTTCAAGAGGTGGATAGAAAAAAACAACTTATTAGATATTCCTACCAATGATGGAGTTTATACATGGAATAATAGAAGGAAAAGTACCACCTACATAGAAAAAAATTATATAGATTTGTCTTCAAAGGGGAGTTAAGAGATATAGACATGGTACTACAGTCAACAATCTTAACAATAGTGGGATTAGATCATTATCCTGTGAGATTTGAGTTAACTAAACTTAAAAGACTCTTAAGAAACTCCTTTATATGTGAAAAAATATGGTTTCTAGATAACAGTTTCATGGAACACATTAAACTATGGTTGTCTCAAGGAAACTTCCAAGGCTAAAAAATGTATTGCTCTATGGCTAAGATGAAAATGATTAAAGAAAATATACTAAAATGGAACAAAACACATTTTAATAATATATTTAAAGAAAAATTAGATAATGAGGAAAACCTAAAAACACCAAATAATGAAGTGATAAAAAAGGGAATGGGTACTGAGAAATACCTAAAAGAAAAAAGAATTACCTACAAAATAGGAGGAAATATTGGTAAAAGAGAGATCATTTAGAGATAAAAATGAAGAGTTAGCAGAAGGGGACCATAACACAAATTTTTTTCGATAACAACACTATTTTTAATATAACAAAATTATTTGTAGATTATTTCAAAAACATATTAAACAATTTTGACTACTCTAATAGGACTTCACAAAATAAGATTTTTAGACCTACAACTCTTTGTTATTAACTCAATGACTTAAATTGATACTTCCTAAACTCATATAAGAGGAACAAATAGGTTTTGTACCTGAAAGATCCATCTTAGATGGTATAATCATTATTCAAGAAATGAAACACTCTGCAACCAAGAATAAAGAGGCAACTATGTTTATAAAATTTGAAATACAAAAAAACATATGATATGGTGGATTGGAGATTCTTATGTAAAACATTAGAAGCCTTCGGGTCCTCTCACCAATGGATCGACATTTTTTTTAAATGTATATCGACTCCTAAAATATCACTCCGCAATAATGGATCCACAAAAAGATATTTTGATATCTCAAGAGGTATTAGACAAGGAGATCCTTTGTCACCGTTCCTTTTCATAATTATGCCAAAAGCTTAAGGGAGGTCAATAAAAAAACTCAAGTAGAAGGTAAAATCAAAGGCATTACTGTTACAAAATATACTCCAAATATTACTCACCAACAATTTGCTAATGATACAGTTCTGCCAGGAGATAGCTCTATGGAAGAAGCCCAAAACTTCAAAACTATAATTCATCGATATATGGAAGCATCTGGTCAAAAAGTAAATGCAAAAAAGTCATAAATTTTCTTTATTAATACCAATCTTGAAATAGAAAACCAAATATGCAACATTATGGGATACAAAAAAGGATCATTCCATGTAAATATTTAGATATAAAATTAGAAAAAGGTACGAGACACAATAAAGGATGGAATAATATTCTAGAAAGAATAGACAAGAAAATTGGAAGTTGGAAAATAAAGTGGCCAACAAAAGCAAGAAAAGTTACAAAAATTAAAGCACTACTTTCAACTCTACCCACATATCAATTATTATGCCTCCCACTTTCCAAAAAAGTGAATAAAAGGATAGAAGGAAAGCTCAAAAGCTTTTTCTGTGATGATATAGAAGAACATAAGAAAATGACAATAATAAAATGGGATAACATGTTTAGGCATAAAAAATTTCAATTGGCAAAATGAAGCTCTAGGAGCAAAATTGGTATGGCGAATATATCAAGAACGGGAAGAAAAAATCCTATACAAAAACTACTTAACCCAACTTCCCATTTTAGAATGTGCAATTTACCAAAAGGATCATAAAGTTTAAATTTCATAGTAAAATGTCAATCTCTTCAATATATTACTTCGGATCTAGGTAAGGGAGAAGAAGCACTATTCTAGGAAGATTTGTGGGATGGTCTTCCCTCCCTAGATAGGCAATACCAACTAATGTAAAAATCTATTAGTGGACTAATGGGGGATATGTGGGTTTGGAAATTATTGGAAAACATAAAACTAGACCTTGAAGCATAAAAAGGGAATCCTTCTCCCAAGGGTTTTATTATTATTTTGAATCTGATTGTATTTTAGTTGCAATAAACAAATTTAAAGATAAGGGTAAAAAGACAACAGCTATGTCCAAAGGTTCAAAATTTTAGGTTTCTATGTCTATATTCCATGAACTACAAGATATTGCAGAAAAAAATATCAAAATCATATACCTAATGATTAGACAAGAAGTGCATGTGAAAATCCTTTCCATGAACTACAAGAATATTGCAGCAAAAAAATTTATTTACAAGTTATGTAAAAAGATTGGTGAAAAACTTGATGCCAGTCATTTTTTCCATGAGCTACAATGTGTGTTATCATAGAAAATAATGGGGTTCTATTGCTAAAGGAGAATCTACATTAGTAGTCAGATTTATGAGGTGGTACAGAAACTCCAACAAAGTCAAGATAGCACAGGTCATCTACTAGAAAGATCAGATCTAAAAGGAAAAGGGAATGAAACAAGAATTTAACAATGGGGTTCCATTGCTAAAGGAGAATATACATTAGTAATCAGATTTATGAGCTAGGACAGTGTTACTCGGTTATAAAATTGTTTCAAATTTTATAAGCCTCAGTAAATTTTTGAAACTTGCCTAGTTTTAAGCTTTAAATTGGCCATTTTATCTCTAAGTTTTTGTGAGTTTCTAAATCTTCATGTCTCTGGCTTGTTCCTAGCTCCGCCCAGCACTTGAAATTTTCAAAATTCGGCTTCCAAGCTCCAACTTATTGTAGGTTAATGTTGAGACCCAAAATATGTGTTTTCAAGTCTATCATTAACCATTAACTTCTCAAAAGGTTAATGATAACTTTCAAATCGCGCATTTTGGAATAGGTTAATTAACCTTTCCAAAAACATGTATTCATTAACCTCTTTGAGACAATTATTAACCTCTTTTGTTTAGCTGATTAAAGGCAAAAACTGGAAGTAAAAAAAAATCATCATGTTGAACATCAAATGGAGTTGGATGAGAAAGGCGGATTAATTATTGAGAAGGATCAACAAAAAAAAGTTGAAGAAAACACACCTGCACAGATAGTAATAATGTTACTCTTTACTCTGAATGTGAGTGGATCTGTCTGAGCATTATAATTACCGAAGCCTTCTCCCACCACATAGAAAAGATAACCATGAACATGCATTGGATGGATATCTTCCTGGGAAATATTCGTTCCCTGTAACACCACCT
This sequence comes from Cupressus sempervirens, assembly GCA_028749045.1. NCBI lineage: Eukaryota > Viridiplantae > Streptophyta > Pinopsida > Cupressales > Cupressaceae > Cupressus > Cupressus sempervirens. The sequence continues at coordinate 433,892,565 of CM053789.1, forward strand.
TGACAGCATCATTATAATTTAATACCTTCACCTTTGTGGCAGAAACAAGCGCCCAAAGACTTTGGGGCATGTCGCCAGTATAATCAAACACAAGAGATGGGTTTGAAGGGAAGTTGGTAGTAATGACATCATTAATGTTGAAGTAATAGGATTCAAATATGGAAATGTTTTGCCAGACAAAAGATACATTTATTCACACTTGCCATGATTCTTGTGTTATTAAGGGCACTACAGGTTACACGGGTTGGAAGCGAAGCAAACCGAAACCCATAGTTATGAAGAGCCTCTCATTTACACATTTTAGAAATTCCATCGAACAGGCTAGTGGAACCAAGCTATGCATTACCCGAGTAATGTTGTGATCGTTGCAGTATCTTTGTGTTGTGGAAGATTAGGAAGAAGTGGATTGCTGTCAAATTGGAAGCCATATTAAAACCATTCTCAACCTACAATTTTTCCTTGTAATTCATGTATTATAACCTTATGAAGCTGCATATTATAGAGGCCAATCATGTGCACCATGCTCTCTAAAGTAAAGATACCAAAGCGAATAAGCATGTGGGTTGTTACCAACTTCACGCCAACAGGGTAAAGACACTCTAAAGAAGAAAATAAGCTTGCATTTTAGCAAGCAGTCCCATGCTACCTTGCGCATCCAATTGCCAACCCAAATGCATGCTCTCTCCATCTAAAGGGTGGGTATGATGCTGAAGTTTGAATACATTCTGCCCTCCTTCCAAGTCTGCCAATAAGGGAGTTTAGAATAGCGTTTCAACCCAATTTATATTTAAGTACCAAGCTTTTAAACATGTATGTAATGAGTAATAGCCTGGCTGATGCACGCTAACTATTTGACAAATTGTCAACCACAAATATCTTCTGACGGAATGCAATGATTGCAAGATTATTCACAAAATGATTGGAGTGCAGAGGCAGTGGATTATTGTTTTAAGGAGTTACTGCAATCTGATACAATGCCAAATTCTTTCACTTTCCAAGCATTCTAAGAGCATCTACAAGTTTAGAGGCGGTTGAGTTAGGTAAACAGATACATGCTTGCATTGTGAAAAATAGGCTTGCCCCAGTGCATTTGCTATGACTATGCTTAGTTGGAGTGATATCGAGTATAGTGGAAAGTATGAATCTTTAGGAATCTCAATCATGTTAAAGAGATCATTAAATGGGGAATGGATTACCTTCTCAATACATTCAATTCATCTTCTGATGATATAAATCTCATCTATTGTTAGGTTGGAAAGGGGGATACCGCAGGTGGGATGAGCCATCCAAATGACCATTATTGCTGGGTGAGACCCGAAGATATTGACTATACATGTCCAGTAACTGCATGCTCTTCTGGTTCAGATTTGGCTACAGAGATGGCAACTACTTTGGTAGGAGCATCAATTGTTTTCAAGAATAACAAACACACTCAAAGAAGCTTGTGAAGAGTGCAAAGACTCTTTTCAAGTTCTCTAGAACCCAAAGAGGTCGATATAGTCTTGGTGGTAGTGATGCTACCATCTTCTACAATTCCTCTGGATACTATGATGAGTATGTCTGGGGGTGCATGACTATATTATGCTATTAGAAATTCTTTATACCTTCAGCTAGCCACACCACTTTGCACCAACATTAGGAAAAGAGAATTGGTCTACTATATCTGACCTTGGACACAATGCCTCATTCAACTATATTATGGTTCGTATATATCAAGTCAATGGTTTAGAGTCGACAAAGTATCAACAAGCGGATGTGATAATGGCTCATCAAAATCAGCTTCAAAAGGATTGAAAATTCTATAATCTATATCAATGGGAAGTCAAGATTGTAGCATCACTATCTAGATTACAGTTGGTGCATGAGCAATTAATGTTGTGAAGGATTGTTTCTTTGTCAATACTCAATATGTCCAACTTGATGATGATCACGAAGAAGAGTCTGCATCAAATAACTCAACAAGTCGATGATTCAACCTTCTGAAGACTTTTTCTAAGCCATACATTTTAATTAGTGATCTTTGTCATTTAAGGTTAATTGTGTAGAGGTTAATTAACCTCACCCAAATCACGTATTTGAGAGATAGTTATTAGCCCCATAAGGGTAGTTATTAACCTCTGTGTCTATATAAGGGCTCTTTTGGGGTTTGTAAAGGGACTTTTTTTGGTTTTAAAAATAAGGGAACACTATGTTGAATTTTGATTGAGGGATAAATTTTGGAAAGTATGTACACTTTTTATCTCTAAAATTGAAAAATCTCTATTGCTTTCTTGGTGCAAGGAAATGAAATGAGATGCGCTTTGGGTTTCTTATTTTAAAATCAAAATTGTTATATGTAGTAGTAGACATTCTCATGGTGCTATGCAAGTGTTTATGAATGATAATGAATGTACTTGGTAATATTGGTTGCCTTCAAGCGTAGTTTTTGATCACTGTTGTTATCAATCTTGTTTACTGAAGAAGGTTGTGAGGGCGTGTGGTGCATTCGTCCTAAACGAATTTCTTCTGATCTTTAAAATTTTAGATTCTTTATTTGAAAATCCTTTTCAAGATCCATATTATACGAGGGAGCTGCCCCTCTAAACATAGAGGAAGGCTGCATACCAAGGGCCTATCCAACTATTGTGAACGGTTTGCCACACACTCTATTGGGCAAATTCTATGGTGACAAATTTGTTTACCAACAGAAAAAAACTCGAACAAATTCAAAGATAGCACAAACCATCTACTAGAAAGATCAGTTCTTACAAGAAAAAGGAAAAAGGAATGAAACAAGAATTTAACTGCCTTCAATACACCAATTATTTTTGGGGGGAAGTTAATATCTATTTTAAGTCCGATGGGATGAATGGTTTTACTTTTCAAGTAGTCATTTTCAGGCAACAACTCAAAATTTTCACAATATTACAAGTGGCTTGTTTAGCGAAATAGGCTTTAAAGGAAACCTCAAACTATATGACATCTAGTAGATTAAACAAAATTTCAATATCTAGATAATTTCTAATTGTTTCCTTAGAATAAATGGTATGAAAGCCCTCAATATATACAACAGGGACGCATTTCCCGTATTGATGTTATTTCAGAGAATCATAATTTAAAAAAAAAAAAAAAAAGTAAAACTTGAAGCAATTGAAAAAAAATTTCAAAAAAAGAAAATAGGAGTGAGAATGATAAATGACATACCGAGAATCACCTCCATTGTATGAATTTGTGAGGAAAGAAGCACTCCATACATGTGTCATCAAGCCTCTACAACACACTTAAACTAGTGCTTATACCCCGGTAGGGTGCAAGAGTACAGCTGATAGGCATTGGGGCTAAAGTGTATAGCTGAATATTTCATCCATGCTGGTGTGATTGTGGTGGAGGTGAAAACTAACCATTTTTGACAAAATGTTTTATATGATTTGATACTAGGAAATAGGAGATTTGTAACAGACTGAACCCATTTTTTTAAGAAGACCTACCACCTATTAATATGATTTAAGATGGTCTGTTTTAGCCAAACCTACTCAAACAACATAATATCAAAACATAATGTGCCTGTACTAATGAGTATGATCAAGCTTCTGAACACCTTCAATGGTGATAACTATAGATACCAACATGGCTACGATGGGAATCCCAAATCCCCAAACCCATCCATTTAGGTCCTGAACATATACAGGCATAATTATTCCTAACAGTGCACCAGTGTTAATGCCAAAGGAGAACTAGTTGAAGGAGGAGTACTTTCCCTTTCTTTCCTCCTCATCTATCTCATCAAACTGATCTGCTCCAAAGGAGGAGACACAAGGCTTGATTACTCCTATTCCAAGTGCAACTATGTATACAACAATGTATAAAAACCCAATCCAAGACTTGAAAGCTAGCTCACACCCACTTTCAGTGCATTTCGGTGGCCTGAGAGAGTTTATTGATGCATTTAGGAGTAGAATAATCATCCCTTGTAAAATGGGTCAAAACTGAGATTAATTATTATTTGTTAATACTAATTATTATCATGTGTTAAGTTTGAATAGACTCGAATACAAGATCTCAAACAAGAGGCTCATTAGTTATCATTGAGATATAGACTCTTTCCTAGTTTCCATAGAAGCTTAATGTAAGAACTTAAGAGGATAATAATAATTGGGCAAGCTGAATTATTCCTTACCATAGCATAAATGCAAGAAAAGATAATAATTGTTTTAAAGCATCCCAAATATGCATCAGCAAGGAAGGCTCCAAGTAGTGTGAGCACAAAAGCAACACCTATCTAGTCTGTAACAAAATTAGCAGCTTATGGTATGCTCTCATGCATCTCTGTTATTAGATATGAGAACATGTTCATAGAAACTGAATAGTATGCAAGCCTTTTAGCCCCCTCATTTACTGCAAAGTATCACATCAATTCAACATCAGTATCATTTCATCTAATTTGACTAAAAACACATTTAGAGGATAGGGACACTAAAATTGTATAGATTGACAACACACATTCAAAGTAATTAAATCACAATTCAAAACTCAAAAAAATGAGAGACCATATAAAGATTATGTTGTTGAGGAAGTGCTAAACTGTTAATACACACAAAAATATTAAACTTACTTTCATTTGTTTAATGTTCTACATAAAGACAAGAGAAGAGTCTAATACACAACGGTAAATTACAAGCCTCTTATTTGAAAAATCTTGTGTCAAGTCTACTCAAACATAATGCTTAACACTTAACAAATGAATACATAATAATGATAAATGAAACCGTAAATGTTACTTGACACAAGTCTACTCAAACATAATGCTTAACACTTAAGAAATGAATAAATAATAATAATAAATGAAACTATAGATGTTACTTGAAACCAAGTAATGCTTTGATTACAAAATGTGCTAGTCTACTATATCTATAATGATAGGTGATGCCCTCCATTCCCGTGTTGTTTTCTTATCAGCTACATTCCCTTTCAAGTCATATGCTATATGTGGAACATAACAGATAATTTTGCCCTTCTCTCCATTTCCTGCAATAATTTCAACAAGGGGTCATAAATCATGATAAATTGAACTCCATAGAACTTCCATATCTGGTATTGATACTTTTGAGATTGATGGTTTTTTGAGGCATCCAATGTATAGCTTTTCCTTCATGTCATTTTTCTGCTGATAATTTCAAAACAAGAACTTAAGAAAACCATCATCAATTTATGTCCATAAGCCTACCCTGGATGCTTATATTTCAAACTCTAACAATTTGAGGGAAGTATTCTTCTTCCCCTATAACAAGGCTTAATAAAGCATGCTGGAGTTGAACAAAATCTCTTGTTGCATGGATGTATTTAAAGGGAAATGAAGATAATTTGAGAGAAATACTAGAGAACCTCAGAGAGAAGATGCCATAGACAAATACAAGCTTCCAAATAGTATATTTGGTAAGAATGTAAGAAATATATTCTTTTTTGGCTCATCTCTTTGGCATGCATGTGTTCCACATGTCCATGAAGCCAAGGATAACACTTAAAATGTATATTTAAATCTCAGAGTAAATCAGCTTGTGCCTTACATCTATTAAACTAAAGACACAAGTTTGTCAACTTTTAGTCTCATGTCTAATAACTATTGACATAAGCGTTGTATATCTTCTGGATTGTAACAATGTGCTTGAATTCTATATGTTGTCTCCATATTCTTAAACAAACATGCTAATGGTGGAAGTGCCTTCATATTCCTATAATCCATTTGACTTGGCTAATTATGATAATGAAATAATGTATATTTAAATCCATTGCAGGCTTTTCTGAATTTTACTGATGATCAGCTTGTATGATTTTATCTCCAGCCTTTTTAGAGGTGGGAAAAGAACTCCAGGTTTTTGCACACCCGTTTTTGGGATATTTTATACTTGATGACAAGGACATAATTAAATTTTCCCCAAAGAACACTCTGAATCTTTCTTAAATTGTTATAAAAGATTTTGATCTTATTAACAAAAGCTTACAGATTTTAAGCCTATATATTATAATCATAAGACAATAACATTTGTAAAATATATGAAAAATTTTTATTCCTTCAAATTATTCTGAAGGTAGTTGATGTGATTCCATTCATGTCTTATGGATGAGACTTTCCACTCTTTCGCAGGAGGAACGCATGGTGAGGGTTGCCGCTGGAAGTTGCCTGTACAATGGAGTTGAAACCTTCAGAGCTCGCAGCTCATGCACTTCCTTCTGCAGCCACCTGTTCTCTTCCGTCAGATTTTCGCAGCACCACTTCGGAAATTCGCAATCCATTTCTGTCTACTTCACGCCATTTGTAAGCAGTATGTTCTGGAACCAGACTTCAACCTGCCATGGACGAAGGTTGAGCTGCTTTGCCAGGGCATTTTTTTGCTTCTGCGCCATAAATTTATTTGAGCACTTATTTAAAGAGTTTGAGCAGGATTTGAGCAATTGCATCAAGATTTGAGCAGTTATTTATATTATTTTAACATTTTCTCCAAGGATTTGAGCACTTATTTAAAGGTTTTGAGAAATTACAGAAAGAATTTGAGCAGTTATTTAAAGGATTTGAACACTTGAAGGATTTGAACACAAATTTAAAGAATTTGAGCACTTATTCGAAAGGATTTGAGCAAGTATTTACCAGATTGAGTGTGTTGTGCATTTTAAAGCTTCCTTCTAGGAGAGCCGATTGATCCTTGGAAAGGCGGAGCTTCTTCCTGATATTATCTCCTTCCTCTTCATCACTACCTCTCCAGGATGCCCTGTCGCTCTCCCTTTTGTTTTTTCCAGGAGAAGACACGACGGCCTCATCATCATATTCGGGCGAGGACATCTGGAACATATCAATGCCCTGCCTCTCCCTCCTCCCTACACCACGCCATACAAAAAAATAAACTCAGAAAACCCTACAATTTCTCTAAATAACTAGATAATTTCACCAAATAACCAGAGGATTTCACTGAATAACCCTACATAAATGCAAGAGAAATGCAAAAACACACCAAAGGATGTCATCCAGGACCATAGCTATCCATGGAGGCTGGCCTCGTCTTCGCCCAGTAAGGAAGCTCAGCCATCGAAGAGGAAGAGGAGATATTTAATGGAGTTAAGCAGAATTCCAACATTTCTAATCTGAGATTTTTACCGAGCGGTGGTGGAGACAGCTGACCCCGCTTTCACCGGGTGTTGCAAAGCACACCTTGATCGTCCCTATCAACCAAAATCCCTAATTCCTCACACTCCATCTGTTTCTTTGTCAACACATATTCATGAGAGTTTTCTAGATTCTTTTGTCTGGCTTTTGAAAAACATCTCAACTAATTAAAACCACCATGGCTAAGCTCCAGATGTATCAAAGATCAAAAAACAGAAAGAAAAAAAGGTCAAATTTATTTTAAACAAATTCGTCATTTTTTCTTAAATGTCTGACTGTATTTAATTACAAAATATGCAGATTATCAAGAACAAATGCTAAAAATTTGGAAAAAATCTGTTGTGATGTCCCTTTTTTGAAATTTGATAAGCTACATCTTGTTTGGAGCTAAAATGGGTGAAGAGAGGGTTTCAGACATACATGTTTGTGATTGTTGAAGGCAAGTATTAAATTTTTTTTTATCTCTTTAAGCATTTTGGCATACTGCATCTTTGTTCAGTGTATGGTAACTAATGAGTTTCCCCTGCAACTATATTTTGCAAGACTTATTTATGATACTTCTAGAGAGGAAAATTAATTACGAATAAGATGAGAAATAATGAAAGAAAAGGACAATATAAAATTGGTCTTTCTTGTATTAAGATCTTGAAATAAAACTGGATACATGGCAAAAGAAAAGTGAACAACCACATAAATATGTAAAACTCTCACTTGTAAAGACAATGGATCAGGCTCTTGGTTTCCTTTGGAGGAATACATAGATCAATCTTTGTCAAAGATTGAAAACACAACTAGAGGGAACATTTTAATCAATTCTAATATACCTTATTTGCACACAATTTGTTGATCAGACGTCAGAGCTCATACTTGAGGAACAGACCTGCTTCTTGGAACTTATTCTCCATTGCCAAATCCATGCGCCTGTTCATTTCTGGAGTGAAATGATTCTTCCAGTCACCCACTTCACCTTTGCGAAAATAATCTCGATTACTAATGTGACCAGTTTTGTAATTTTGTTTGCCATTTGTGTTAATGTCTAGAGTGGAAAGAGATTGAAAGCTGCAGAGACTATCTATGCAACAAATGTCTTCCACTTTCAAACAAGACTGCCCAAGGAAATCAGATATCTTTTTGACATGGGACAGAGAGTCCGCCTTCATATCTTCATAAGTCAAAAACAAGATGTTGCTCTGATTTCTACTGGCGTTCCAAAAGCCCAAGACATGATCCACAAAAGGACCATAGAAAGAGACGCCATTACAGAATGAATCGAAGAATACCTCCTTGGAGACTGGAGATGTAGGTTCGCCATTCAAGACGGCTTGTATTGCAGGCAAATACTTCCAGTGGGAAACGAAAGTGTCCTTTGGATTTCGAGCGATATAAATGATTCGGCAGCCCAAAGACATGATTTGAGGTGGGAGAGCAGAGTAAGGAAGATGGCTGCCGAGCATCCGTGGGGATGGCATTTCTGAAAGCACACTGGGGGCGTTTGGCGTTGCTCGTGGATTGTAGAATTTTTCTATGTTGGGAATCAACTCGTGGGCATTCTTTCCCTTCAAAGCGATCCCCTTGTTTTCGCTCATAACGCTGGCAACGATAGATTTGACCCAAGTGGTTCCTGTCTTCATTCCAGAGCACACAAACACATCGTCCTCTCGTGCTTTGAACTCTGACTGTAGTCTCATAATTGCTTCCACAACTGAGGAGTCATAGAAGAAACCATCACGTTCAGAAAACTCAACTCCGTAAGGACTTGTTGAATCTCTTCCTTCGCCAAATACTGCAGACATATTCCAACAATGGGTGCCTAAAGAAAACAGACAATTCTTACAAAGTAAAGTTTACCAAGATAACTGAGAGAATGGAGTGAATCAGTTATTTAATCATTAATTATCAATTTTTGGTTGAAGTATAGGAATGGAGAAGAGGCATGCTAATCTACAAAATGAACTAAAGACAAAACAAAGTCAAAATTCAGGAAAAGAGGATAGGCTTGTCCAATGGAAAATAGGAATGCAATATTGGGAATAGAAATGGGTATTGCAGTGTTTTTTTAGAATGGGTATGAGTTCATTTTAGAGGCAAAATGGAAATATGTATTCTATTCCCTATTCCAATTGAAAAATCAAACATAAAATGAAAAAAAGTATTCAAAATTTTCTATTCTTATTCCAGCAATCAGATGGAGAAGAGAAACCTAAAATAAAAAAAAATATTCCAAATTTACTATTCCTTTTCCTTCAACCAAACCGAGAACAGTGGACGACGTTTTCAATTTAAAAGAATTTTTTGGTTCCTGCCATTGCTTTACCTTAAACAGTGATTAAACATATTTGCAACAACCAATAACATTGTTTAATCTTTCTTTTACTAAACTATTATATAATCTTTATTACCAAAGGATGATCGAACTTTAACATTCACCTCAAATATGTGATCGTTGGAAGATCCCCGTTGGCCAAAGCGAAGGCAGTACAGACTTTCAGTTCTTTTATGCATAATACGAGGTATAAGAAGGCGGGATAACAGAGGTATAATTTTGCAGATTGTCAGTGAGGTGCAGTACATGCAGACGCATTCTGGTTGACAGGTTGCTTGTATCTGATCGAAAAATAGAAAAGCGGGTGCTTTATGCAGTTGTGCCATATGGATGAATTTGCGCAGACATGTTGGCAAAATAAGATTGTTTTCAATATGTGGTGCAAAGTTAATATTTATGTTCTCCACAAATTTTAAAACTTGATGAATAGTTCCAAAAGATATATCAGAATATGTAAGGCCCCGTTTGGTTGGGGAAGATGAATTTTTGACATAACCAGGTTATCTTATAACCATGTTTTCGAAAACCTGGTTTTGTGGTTTGGAAAGCCAATGGTCCGTTTGGTTGACACGGAAGATGAATATATTGTGGACCCCACAATATTATTAAAAAAACTATCATAAAATTCAAAACCTGGTTTTAATTTCGAATTCCACCTTTTTACTGGAAGAAACTTCTTCCAATTTTTGATCAAAATTGGAAGATGAAATTGGAAACCAGGTTATAATTTTAACCAACCAAACAACAAAGTTTTTTTGCAAAACCTGGTTTTGCCCCTGATAACCCGGTTTTGGCCCTCATCTTCCAGCAACCAAACGGAGCCTAAAGGAAGAAGCTTTTGTCCAATTTTTATTAGTTTCATTTAAATCAATTGATTTGCAGGTATTTGAAATCCCTGATCATGGCCGAATCTAAGCCACATCAAGCTATCGACTGATTACATTGAAATTAGAAGCGTCTGTCGATGTGATGGATGGGCTGATGAATGCTACACTGAAGATCCCTATTCTGCAAGGTGTTTTGGAAATGGACATGTCAAAGTGAAAATAGTAGCTTGTCCTTCCTCTGCAGAAACTTCAAGCATGTCAATTAGTAAATACCCTTTCTAGAATCCTAATCGCTAGTTGCATAAGGTATTCTACATCGATAAATCGTATGAGGAAAGCTCACGTATATTAGATTGAGTCCAACATGCCATCATTTAAGGTAAGGATCATATTTGATTGTCATGAGGAGAAGCATTGCTTATAAATATTAGCTATTGTTAACAATACAATTGAGCTATGAGTCTTTGTATGTTGAATCCTTCCTCAAAATAATTTTCCCATATAAATTTTGTGTTATCAATTTGTTTGTTTGAAATGAATATGTATGTGCTTAATTAATGTGAAACAGTATATCATGCATATTGTGTGACCGTGAACCAAACATTTGGATTGAAAATATAAATGGAAATGCTTCTTTTGAAAAATGAGTATATTCACATTAGGTAAGGTTCTACATGGATTCAAGATTGTCTTCCAGCATTTTCTTGCTACAAAGTCAATACAAAGTGAATTGCAGATGATCTTAATTATATATATTTGTTAAACTTATTTTCCTCTACTAGTCTTCCACGCCGCTAGTACCAGCTGCCAACCTTCCCTTTATCAATTATGAAAATAGAGATCAGTCTACAAGCTTATAGGTCAGCCACGTCTAATCTCAAAGATTCACAGGTTCTGAGAACAAGACTTAAGTTGTGGAGGTCGTTCTTAGTGTAGACCATTAGTGGTGAGCCTTCTTAGACAAGAAACATTGCTGCCAAATACTTTTAATTTTAATTCAATTTAGTTACATTGAAACTACAAAACATGTCCTCCTATAAACTGCAGTGTGTCGGATAAACTTTTTAACATGATCGGTAGCGATGGCGAGACACGCACCACACCCACCGATACCACGGAGACGGGGGACTAGAACCCGTGACCAACCCCCTACCCTGCAACAATTGAAACTACAAAATGTTGATTTAAAAGACTTTTAGAGTTGTTTTCGTTCAAAACAAGTAATGATTTGAATACAAATCTATATTTTAGATATTTTCCCATCTTGTGTTCTTCTAACTGGTGAAATAGTGCAGCTCAAATAACATACATTCAAATGCAAGGTACTCACATACAACTCCAAACAGTATGCGTAACTATTTCCATTTCTCATTTTTTATAACTGTCCTGCCAGCTTTGGCAGGGACTATGCTGCTCTGCAGCCCTTGTTTAATAATATCCTTCGTGGACGCAAGTTTTCTGGGACATTTTTTTAATAATATCCCTCGTGGGCATGTCTCTCATTTTTAGGTATGATTTCTCAGCTGCTTGTCCAACGCATTTATCACGTTATTTTAACAGTATAATATTAGATACATTATTTTTCTTCGGTTCACATGTCAATGTTCTGTGACGCACCATTGTAGGATCTCCATTGTACATTTTGTCTACTTGTAATCTCCAAGGTCATCATTGAAGGCACAACGTGAAAGCCAATAGCATCAACAGCTATATTTCTTCTATAGAATAAATTATTATTATATTTATAAGATAAAATTAAAATTTTATTATTTATTAGTCTCTATCTATTTATAGGCATATTAATTAATCCTTAGACTACTTGTCAATCTCATTTTCTCACCTACTCACATAAATTGTATTTTTGTTTTTTTCCAATTGTATTTATTTTGGAATTTCTAGTCAATGATAATAATATAATATTAATCTACTCATATTAATTGTATTTATTTTAAAGTTTGTAGTGAATGACAATGAAATGCTTATTGACAATGAAATGCTTATAATATAATATTAATTCATATTTTAAAAGTATTTTAAGATTATTAGATGCCCAAAAATGGATGGTCTAAAATTTTATTTCAAATGGAAACATATATAATAATATAGCAATTTAGCAATTTATTAATGATATAAGTTAATTTTCAAAACATTCTAAAGTTAGAAAAATTACCAATACCATCAAAGTTATCATTTGGACGAATTTTTCTTAATAGAGAAAAAAATTAAAAATTAAAAATTATCATTAAATAAGAAAGAAAATATTTCACAAGTATCAAGATATAAATTTTAAGAACCTTTTCTTGAATTATTAATTTAGGCGTTTTGAACAATTTCATTAAAAATAAAACATGTAAGGTGTGATGTTTAAATAAGGGTATGTTTTAACCTTGCTTCACAAATTTTCTTTTCAAATAGTATTATGTTAAATATATGATGTTTAAATAAGGGTATGTTTTAACCTTGCTTCACAAATTTTCTTTTCAAATAGTATTATGTTAAATATATGATGTTGCATATGATGTTATAAATAATATTGATATATAATTTTAGTTGTTCACATCTCATTCCAATTTCATCAATTCTAAAATTTTATATCAATATTATCAATAAGAGTCGTCATATATTTAGGAAGGAGCCTACCTCACAACGGTAAATTGTGAGCTTCTTATCTAATAAGTCTGGATTATAGTTAATAAATTATGAGATATAATTTAAAATATATAAATAAAATAGCAAATAATCTTGTTATTCTTTTGTATTTACAATTAGTAAGATACCATGAAAGTAATTTTTATTATAAAAGATTATCTAGAATGTACTAAAAAGAGTTATATATGTCTAACAAGTCATATAAATGTAGAAATTTCATTCTAGTATGATCTGATAATTTCCCATAGAAGACAAAAATATCACTTTGATTTGATTAATTTATTGAATATAAATTATAATTTTAAGTGTATGTAATTAAATGGATTGAATTTAATTCACCTGAAATGTTCTCTTAATAAATATAAATATAAATAATTCAATATTTTATTAGGTAATGGGCTAAAGCCTAGGTTAATTATGAATTATTATTACTTGTTAAAATTAGTTATTATTATGTGTTAAACTTGAGTAGACTTGAACCTACAATTCTCTCATAATTGGTGAAATCATAATAAATCAAAATTTTCTATCCTTAATTGCATATCATGTATTTATAACATGGATATTAAGAAAGTTATTAAATCATCCTCTAATTATCCAAGTTTGGCATTCATAATGAATGTTTTGTTAGCATGAATGCTGATGATATTCCTATGGGGGAGTATCCTAGCATTTCATGAGTACTTGAGAGATTATTACAATGGTTACATATTGCCTTCATGACTTTGTTTGTCATTGATATCAACATACTAGCAAAAAAATATAGAGATCGTACGATTTGAGGATTGAAGATGAGATCAAGTGAAGTTGATGACATGTTCTATAGAGTGTTTTGATGCTATGGCTAAGAGCACATGCAAAAATTCGAAGACTAGTAACAATTATTTGAGATTTATAGAATATAGTATACATATAGAATTCTTGAGAAGTGGTTTCTTGTAGTCGGGTTATATCTCCTAACAGGGATAAAATTTGGCTATCCAAATTTGAAGAGAGGTAGAAGAAATCCTTATGATGATGTTAGTAAGCACACAAAATTCAAGGTTGCAGCTATGAAAGATTTGTAAAGACTATGAGCTGACAATGTTATATAATTATGAAAACATATATTGTAGCATGTATTAATTTATCTTAATGAATTCCTATTGTAATTGTAAATTGAGAAAGCCTCAAGGACAACTCAATAAATTAATTTGAAGACTTGATATAAAGGAAAGTTATTTTCCTTGTGATTGATGAAGAAATAGTTCACATGTGTTGTGTTGAAGTAAGAAAGAAAATTGTATGTGCAAATTATATGCAAGTAAACTAAGGGATTATTGTGATGCAAGTTTTTGGATCTTGTATTCTGATCTAAGAAGTATTTGGTGTAGCAGAGGCACAATGAATGAGTGCAATGATTACATTTTACAGAGAGTGCTAGTGGATAGTTGATCATTTGCTATTGTTCTGAAAGGAATAATATAGAGGCCAATTGGATAGTGATTTTTGAAGTGCCTACCCCTAGTTTACTTTTCATATTATATTGTCAAATTCTTTTAGGCCATCTTTATGGTTATATTTTATTATTTAATGGTACTCGATTATTTAATGTGCTCATGTTTATCCTTTTGATGATGATGCTTCATATGTTGATATAGTATAATTTTAGCTATTTCATGATGATACTTAGATGGATGATTTATATATGGTTTTCTATGGTTGCTTACCCCATACTTGCATGTGTATGGTGTACATATATTTTTTACTTTATATTTGACTTTTCTGATGTGGTTGAGGAAAGGAGTCATAGTCACGTGCTAGTCAAGATCTACATGATGCGCCACTCGCCTCCATTGCCTATTTAGTTTAAATTTATATCTATGTATACATGCTAAGATTTTATGTAGATTTCAAGTACCAGGCATCAACTTCCTTGAATTTCTAGGATGAGCGTGCCCTATCATAATATCTCAATGATAGAAAGGCGAGATAGTTTTTGAGTCCAAATCATAACCCTAAGCCAATTTTCCTAGAAAATAGGACAAGTGTCCGAGTTATTGACCCTTCTGAATTCATCAAATTCATCAAAGTGATGTGAATTTGAGATTTTGACCCTTGAGTTTGAATTTGTACTTTGTCTTTAACATAAGTTTTCTAATTTAGATTTGTGGGCCCATTGTGATTTTTGGTTATAATTAAATCAAATAAAAATATTATTAATGATTTAATTTAACAAAAAAATAATATTGAAAAATCAATTTTCAATTATATTTGACTAATTAAGAAATTAATTAAATAGAAATTTTGAATTTAAACTTTAAAATGAGTTTTCTTATTTAGATTTGTGGGCCTGTTGTGATTTTCAATTATAATTAAATCAAATAAAAATATTATTAATGATTTAATTTAACGAAAATTTTATATTGAAAAATCAATTTTCAATTATGTTTGAATAATTAAGAAATTAATTAAATAGAAAATTTGAATTTAAAGGATTTAATTAATGTTCCAAATTCGGCATACTAATATTTATTTAAATTAATAATAATTAATTTAGGAGTTTCATTTTAATTAATGAACTCTAAATATTATTATTATTTAAATTAATAAATATAATATTAAATATGTCTTGTGATTGAATAAAAGAGAGAAAATAAATTAAATAAAGTTTATTTTAATCAAACTGTAAAAAGTTTACATATAAAATTAAAATCAGTTAAAAATTTTAAAAAAAGAAAAGGGTTTGTGTGTTTGTAAAGACTCGGTGATTCAAACTCATTGATCCATGTTTGACTCAAAATCACTACTCATGAAACATGGGACTCAAAATCACATAGTTAAATCTTGATAGGATGATCACAATTTGGCTTGCTCCTACTTAGCAATTGATGAGCTTAAGGGGCTTCCTAATGAATGGTTCATAAGGCACAATACTTTGTGAAGGTTTTGCAAATGGGGTTGCAAGCTTCGAGTTTAACCATGGAGGAAAATTTGTAGTTAAGCATGCTCAGGCTAGAGTAATACTGGGATGGGTGACCTCATGGGAAGTCTCGAGGCTTCACCCCTGCGGACATCAACTAAATCCAATGAGTGCTAAGTGTTCCATTTATTCTCAAGAGAGATAGATTCATGTTGAATCACTACTCACAAAACATGGGTCAATGAGTTTGACTCAAAATCACACAGTTAAATCCTTATAGGAATTTCACAATTTGACTTGTTGCAGAAATTCTCTCCTACTTTTCATATTATATTGCTGAATTCTTTTAGGCCATATTTATTATTACTATTTAAATCAATAAATATAATATTAAATATGTCTTGTGACTGAATAAAAGAGATAGAAAATAAATTAAAAATTAAAAAAGAAAAAGGGTTTGCATGTTTGTAAAATCAAAACCCTAAAGGAGAATGCTCTTTATTAAAAAATTAGAGCTCATTTCTCCACACATAGGTTTGGAGGAGCCAATATCTGGAAAGGGTTTCGAGAGACAAGAATTCTCCCAACTTCCAAATGTTGGTCTAGTTAGCATCATATCAAGGTAGGAACTTTGTAGAAATTTCTACGATAGATTGCATTGAATTTCCTCTCTGTCTCCTTCGTGTTTAATGGTAGATCTTGTTTTCAAAGATAGGTTCTGGTTGAAACCCTTGTAATTTGAGAAATCTTGTTATTCATTATTGAATTAACTGTAAGAGAAATCAATTGAAATTCTTATTGGAAAATTGGAATGTTTCAGAAAAATTAAGATCAAGATAGGGTTGAAAAAGAAAACTAGATTTAATTATTTAATTTGACTTTTTCAATTTCTTTGCCTTATCGGATCTAAATTTGAAATTTATATTAAAAATAAAACTTATTAATTACCATAGTAATAAACTATTACTATGGTAATAACACCTAAAAAATGCAATTGAGAATTTTGTTTGTTTAAAACAATTTTTTTAATAAAAAAATGAGAGGCGGGCCATTAACCCCACACCCCCTCCTTCCTCCATTTTTTTTTCAATGACCTTTTTTAATAAGTTCTGCATACGATATACATTCTATCGTAGTAGTAGGTACTGTTGATCCAATACCCTACTGCTATGACAACAAGGCTGCCACAACAACATTAGTAGCCTACGAGCTTTAAAATATTAGTGTAGGAAGATTTTAAATTTAGTTTTTTTAATTTTATATTTTAAATTATTAAATATTAATTTTATTAATAAAAGGCCAAAACCATGTACATTTTTATTATAAGATAAAGAATACAATAGTATGCCTTCATTCAAACAGGCACTAGTAGGAAAGAATAGAGAAGAAAGCCTCCATTCTCGCCTAGGATTTTCATCCTATACACTTTTAAATAATTAAAAGGGGCATACCCTAGTATAAATTAATTTAAATACAACATTTTGTATCATATAGTAACTTGTTGGATTCTTCAAGATACCTATTTCATCATTTACTAAATGTAACTATGTTTTCTTGATTTGAAGTATTTAGTTATTATATCAAGAATTTTTAGTTGATTTGGTTCTTTCTTTATAATTGTTTCATGTGTTGTCCCTTATCAATTTTTGTCTTAAGATTTTCATCAGTTATTTGGATGATATTATGACTTTTTGTCCAATAAACGTAGTCTATGGTGTACAAGATTGAGTATGGAAGATTTTCTTCATTTTCCACTATAGTGTTTTATGTGATGTAATGGGATTCTCATCTAGATTCCCTTCTATTTGACCTCATAATGTGCTAGTTTTAAGTTTAGCAAGAATGTTAGGATGATGTTTGGTGTTTCTTAAGTTTATAGGTAAGGTGCTAGTAAGATTTGGTGAATTTCATGTTTCTCCTTAAAAAGTGATATCCATTACTAGTGATATATGTTTTATAGAATTTTTTAGTACTTAATTATAAAATTGTGGATACTTTATAAGTTTTACAAAATTTATGATTTAGAAGGGATTCAAGAGCCAAGTTAGATTTATTAGAATTTGAATTAAGCTTGGTTAGGGACCCCTTATTAAAGTTTCTACCCCATCTGCCCCAAGGTTTGCTAGTTTTTCAACTTCTTTGTTGCTTTCTTTGTAAATGTGTTGTATTCTTACATCTTCAAACTTGTCTATTAGATTGAAGATAGGTTCTAGAATTGAATTTATCCTCCAATTTGGAGTTTCTCATTTTCTTAGTGCATTCAAGATAATCTTTGAATCTCCTTCAATTATTAAGTTCTTGATTTGTAGCTCTAGACTTAGTTTTAGCCCTTTCTTCTAGCTTTGCCAAGTTGTTCGATAAGATACCTAGTGGTTTTTCTCATTTGATTATCCATTCTCAAGTGTCCTTTGCAATAGTACAACTTAGTCTAGCTTTACCTAGATTTCCTCTTCAAGCTCCATCAAAGTTAATGTTCATCCAATTTATTTATTTATTTATTTTCTTTTGGGGGGGTGGGGAATCCATTTACAATCTTTTCATGCTAGTTAGTTTTTCTTCTTATAGGTTAGTGGTGGATTTATGAGGTTAGTCCAATTGTTTTTCATCTCTGTGTCTTAGTATATAAATGAACCTTCTTCTTTCTAGACTTTCTTAAGATTACTATTTATAGCTTCTATTATGTTGGCTTCAACTTTATTAAGGAACAAGGGTAATTATAATGACATTTTAAAATAGTCTTCTATATCTTTCCTTCCATATTTCCCATAGTAGGATGGAGGGTGATACATAACAAATTTTATTATAAACATTTTTTTTTTCTCTTGGCGGCCAACTTAATAGGTTATTAGCTAGAGTGGCAGGAAAGGGGATTGCCAATTAAGTTTTTGTATTAGCGATTCCCAACATTTTTTGATGTATAGACACTAATATAAGATGTGTTCAGTTGTTTCAAAATTGTTTAAAATGGGTTTAATAGGAGATAATATTTCATAAGTGATAATATTTAATTAAATGGGTTTAAAATGAATTAAAAAGAGTTATTGATTTAGCTTGCCTATGCCTCGAGTGCTAGTACAAGCTAGGGTGGGAGTAGAGAGGATGCTTGGTTGCGACCTTGCTTTATTAGTATACCTTATTTGTACAAAAGGATATTGATGCCACAAAGAGTCACTAGGGGGAGCACAGTCGAGAAAGGCTACCAGGTTAACCTTAGAGATGGCTCATGTGATGACACTTACCCACTTACATAGAAAATTTCTTACATGTATTTTTTTCTTCTGGGATTAGCTATTACTTCTGTCTTGGTGCCTTTAAGATAGATTGCTATCAAGATTTTCTTGACCTAGATGATAGTTATGATTGTTGGATTTGTTATCCATTTGGAACTTGAGATTATCTCCATAGTATGGTGCGAGTGGAAAATTTAGGTTCCACAAGGTCAGGTGGTACTGTTTCTTATACCATTGAGATCTAATAGCTTGATGTCTTTGTTGGATGTACTTGTACAATTGTTCCTTTAATTATGATCTTGTGTTTATGTTCGATGGTCATTTTCTAGTGTAGTATACTTGATTATCTATAGATCTTATGAGATATTGTATTAATTCATGATGTATATTCATTGACCTTTTCATACCCTATGACTTCTACAGAGGATGATTATGCATTATGGTTATGCCATATGGCATCTTATGTAATTATATATTATTTCATTTGATTTGTACTTATGGTTATTCTGTGATGTGGATTTTGCTATGTATCATATTTAGTATTAATAAAACTTATGTATGTGATTCAACGTCATGGAACCCTTAAGAGATGTAACCTAGTTATGAACTATTTGTGTTTATGTGAGTTATTACTTCTACTATGTTACTCTTATTGTTTTCATCTTTAAAAAACTATTTGGAAAAATTAGTGACATATTAGGTTAATTTCTTTTGGGTTTCTTGGTAGGGTGTTACATCAAGTATCAGAGACTAAGTTTCTACATTGGGAGCTCTGGGTTTATTGGAATTCCATTAGATGAAAACTAGTTAAGTTGAAATGAAACTTAAATAACTATATGTATCTTTTACAACTTGAGCACTTGATTTTCAAACTCAAACACCTAAACCTTGAAATAGGCAAAATTGGAATACATCTTAAATTATTTTCAAAACATGTTCTTATGTTTATGCTTTATAGTAGTATGCCCTTGTTGATATTATTGCCATTTCATTGTTCATTCTTGGATATTGTTGTAGGATGGTATCTAGGACAAGATCGATAGTGAGAGGCTATAGATCAGGCCATAGTAGAGGTCATGGGTGAGACTAGGATATTAGTTTGCATGAGTCTAGTCATGAGAGTCTTGTTCAAGAAGATAACAAGGAGGGACACCATGAGGAACATCAGGCTGATTCAAAGGAGGTTGATTTGAGATAGGTGATGAGAACTATTATAGAGTGCCTACCTTTTCCAAGGGGTGTTGATCAGAAGGAATCAAATCATGTTGGGATGAGAAAAGTTGAAGATCCAAGAGTCCTCAGGGAGACCTCTACAATGATCATTAGAGGTTACCCAAGGCCACTTAAATAAGGGACCTATAGAGGTTCAAGATCAAGGTAGCTGGACCAAGATGGTGTACAAAAGGGGGTATAAGTTGACATCTTTTTCAGAAATTAGGTAAACTTGAACTTTTGCAAGACATTAGAGGGTCATCCACTAAACATGAAAAGATGTGTAAAACATATAAATTTTAGTACTCTAAATCTACTTTCTAAACTACTATATTTTTAACAAAATGGATAAGATTAGGTGGGTCAAACCTTGTGCACATGAAAAATAGTGCCTAGTTTTTTACAAAACATAACATAGCTATTTTCATGTGCAACACAAAAGACATAGTTATATTTTTTATTTTGCATACCCCTTCGGTAGGATGATAGTCATGAGTCATATCTAGAAGTTGTGAATTTTATTGTAATTTTATGATGATATTTGTTTTGTTATGAATTATTAAATACTCTACATCCTTAAATTTTGGTACTTTTTCATGTGTTGAGAATAATTTGCATCAAAATAATTGAAAATGTTTTTTTTTTAAAAATGTGTAAATAATCAAATGTAGAATAGAACTATGTAATTTATTTTGAATTTGGTTAAGTATATCAAAAGTTATTAAAAAAATGGTAGACATATGTCTATGAGGAATGCCAAGGCATTGTTAAAAGTAATTAAAGTTTACAATGTTAATGTTGTCCAAAAAAAGAAAAAAAAATTGGTTAGAAAGATAAGAAGACATGTAAGATTATGGTGGTGATTTTAGAGACACCCACTTAACCATTAGCGTACCTAATGAAGAAAAAGATGAAAATTCATTTTAGAAGGTGAAAAAATATCTAAAGAAAATAAAATGGAGGGAAAATAGTCTCACAAGCCTTTGGGTCATTTCCCTAGGCTATCACCAAGCTCTAACCCAATTGGGTTTATTGGATTCAAATAACCTAATTGGGTTATGAAAATAAAAAATGTATTTAGAACCTGATCAGGTTTTGTATTGTACTACTACACAAGAACTCTCTCTCTCTCTCTCTCTCTCTCTCTCTCTCTCTCTCTCTCTCTCTCTCTCTCTCTCTCTCTCTCCCCATCACATCCCCCCCTCTCTCTCTCTCACATTCCCTCTCCCTCTTCGCATCCTCTTCTCTTTCTTTATCCTATGCCCACCCTCTCTCTAATTCTCTCCATCACTTCCTCCCTCTTTCAATCTACCTTTGTGTAGTAATAATACATAACTCGATCAAGTTATACAAAACCTGATTTGGTTATTAGTTCATATGGATAATGCAATCATAATTCAATAACTTGATCAAGTTATTGAAAATTTTAAATAAAACAACATGTCAAAAGTTATTATGTTATTTTAGTTCAGTCCACTAGATTCTACTATTGTTTCACATGTATTTCTATACCAAGTATGCAATTGTAAGGTTTTTTGTGCTTGGAAATGCTAGATTTTATATTTTTCATGTGCCAACATATTATTTTATGTTAGTATCTTGTGATTGAGCATAAAATAATCATGCAAATTTTTTTAGTTTTGTATTTTATTATTTATTTTATTCATGTTATTGTTTGTAGGGTAATTTGCATCGATAATCATGGGAAAGAAATAAAGAAGATTGATTGAAAAACAAGAGGTAGCAAAGGAAAAAACAAGGGAGCGTATGAGGAGATTACATGAAGGTACATCATAAAATGCCTTCAATGTAAGTGATGAAAATATACCTATTGATATTGATGTCATAAACACACCTAATTTGACAAACAAATTTTTTTAACATACCCCAATTGAAATGATTAAATGAAAAATGCACTTATGTCACTAATTCCCTTAATGCGATATCTCAAGTTGAAATGATGAATGTACATGATGTAAGTAATGAAAATATAGAGCATGCACATACATCAACATCTCCTAGAATAATTTGTAGAAAACTAAAGATTTTAATTAACATTAATGAAAATATTTTTAAGCTAATGCATGATAAAATGTTAGAAAGAAATTGTAGGGAGTTGTTCAAAAGATTTGGAATAACTATTTTGAAAATCTAAATCAAAGTGGAAGATGCCAACTTGTTGTAAAAATGGTTAACAATCTGAAATTTAAAGAGACAATGAGAATTTTGGGGTTAAGAATATCTGAAAGAAGTAGTGAAAGAAGCGTTGTTAGAAATCTCTTTGATGCATACCAATCCAGTGGTTCAAAGAACGTACTAAAGATGCTAATACAAGTCAATGATTCCTCACATCAACAATAATGAGAAAGGGAAAGGGAATGGAAAAAAATCGTATGATAAGAAAAACAAGTAAATCATTAAGGATAAGTAGAACAACATTAGTCAAAGCCTTAGTGAGGAGAGAGAAAAATGAGAATTCTAATGAGACTTCTTTTTGGTCATTCCAAGGTAGACTCCCATGTAAGTATAAAGTTATTGTTGATGCACTAATAACATTGATATAAAACTTTTGGCATAACAACATAAGGGCTTCACCAAACCAAAAATATGTTATCAAAAGACAATTTGGAAAAACAAATAGTGAGCCATGTATGCAATTTTTTTTTTGATATGACTCAAATATAAATTTATGAAATGTTTCTTCAAATATTTCATCAAATTAAAATCAGCCAAAGCTTTTTTGAGATGACAAAACAATTCTATGTTAATATAAATCATACATGCACTAGATGTTGTTGCAGGGTTCATATTGAGTTTTCTATGCATTATGATGTTTATCATTATACATGTTGTACTTTGCATACTAACAAAATATTGCAGGAATATGCTCTACAATTACCTCCTAAGTCACTGAGACAATTTATTGCAAGTGTACTATGTAAATAAGATTATGGGTGCATTTTTTATAAGACCATGCATTTGAAAGTTTTTGCCCTCAATGTGGTGGTTTTCAAAAGTTGCATAGATGCATACATCTAGATAACACACATGAATTTGGTAAAACGCTAGTTTCTCTTGGAAAGTACAATCTAGTTATTTATGGTGTTAAAGATGGAAAAGAATTAAAGAGGTGAAAATTAGTAAAAAGTGATGTATGTGTATCTGATTTTATGAAATTGTTTAAAGAGAAAATAGTTTATGACTACATAGGTCATACACATAGAACTAGATTGTTAGATGAGCAATTCAAGTTGTGTAAAGACACTTTTCCCTTGGGTACAATTATGTCAATTGTTGACTTTGCTGAAAAATATACACTAAAACCTCAAAATAAAGTGCAACCAATGTATTACAATGCTATACAAGGATATAGTTTTAGTGTATAGCATATACGCTATACAAAGTCATATATACACTATGCAATTATTGCATATGACAATAATGATGAAGGAACATATTACTTTCTATGTTAGTGTATTGACCCTAAAAAGAAACTGAAAGCTATAATCATTGATGGTGAGGATGTTGAGTACCCAATAAGATCTGTCATTGTGACATGTACATGGCTTAGAAGGTAGTATATTTTTGTCCCCTGCCATGAAGATCTCTTTAAGTCAATTTGTCATATATAGTGTATCAATTTGACTTTAAATTGTCTTTACAATTAAATGTAGGTAAGATATCAAGAATTATACCGTGTGGTTATTTGAGGATTTTGAAACGCATAGACATATTCTTCATTACTCTAATGTTATTGTTGCAACAAATATTCAGTTGATACCAAATTGTGGTAGGCCTCTTAACAAGAAGTTGTGGAAAGTAAATAAATCTGATCAAAGGGAAATACTTCATACAATAAGGGTTACTGTTGATCCAAAAGGTTCCCTTGATTGATTGTGTGCTATATAGTTGAATCATTCTACATATGGTAGAATAATTCTAAATTTTTGTATATTTGTTATGAAAAGTGTTGCAACTTCGTAGTGATGTGCATATGTAGATGAAAAATTTTGTATATAAAAAAGAGAAGACATGTAACATGTGCATATTTATATGCCATATTTTGCATAAAAATCTGATAAGAGATGTAACATGTGCATATTTAGATGCCAAATTTTGTATATAAAATTGAGAAGAGATGTAAATATTGTACATTATTGTAATTTTTTTTAATAAATTTATCTCTTGAACTCTTTTTTGTGGGTTTTATGATATCCTTAAAAAAAATTCAATTATCTTCAAGTTATATAGATTTAGGTGGCTTTCCTCTTGCATTTTTCTCCCAAAGTTCCCAGAACATTAGGAATATAAATTATAGATTTAGATACCCATTTGGATTCTCTACAACATTTGTAAATCTTGGATAGGATTGTTTTGGATTGTGTCCTTGTTGTCACACCATAGCACCCCTTTTTAGGCTTAAAATAGCCCTTTAATTGGCATAATGTATGATGCTAATGTCATCATGAGGTCAATAGGGTCTAGGAAGAGTTCACTTAAGATTTTTACCAGAGGTAAGGTTTGTGGTTAACTTTGAGATGATAGGAAGGTCATTCGACCAAATTGGTGAAAAGTTGCAAAAAAATGTAAAAGTTGCATTGTGCAACTTTGCAACTTTCAAAAGTTGCTTGAACAACTTTTGGCAAGAAAGTTGAAAAGAATTGAAAAGGATTCCTAAATGGTGAACAACCACCATACCACCCTATATAAAGCATGAGAAGACCTATGAGAAGGGTTGAAATTCCTATAGATTGTGTGTTTTTGTAATCAGCATCTTGAAGCATTTTGGGAGCAATTACTTTGTTTTGAATTACAATAGGTAGTTAGGAGTTAAAGATCCATACTATCATTTTTTCATAATTTGGTTCTCATGTTTTCTTGAATTTTTTTTTTGGTTCATACCAATACAAGAACAAGCCCAAAATAATATTGTTTGTTGAAGCAACCAGTTGGTGTAAGAGCACAAGGTAGACAATGACTCTAGATAGTGGAATCAATTTTGTTGTGTAATAAAATATAAGGGTGAAAAAATTGGGTAGCTTGAGCCTAAAGACCTTTGTGGTAATTTTTTATAGGTTGGTGAACTCATTTGGAGACAAAAAGATCACCTAGTGTTTGTTTGTCTAGGTTGTTCTAGGTTAGTCAAACATAATCAACATTTGGTCAAAGGTAGACTCAAGGTTGGATTTAATAATTTTTGGTCATATTTAGTCTATAAACATTATTTGGAGTTATGAATACCAAGTTGGAGTCAAATTGCATAATAGTGCAAAAAGTTGTTATACAGTTGCAATGTACAAATTTCACAAAAATGCAATTTTTGCAATTTCTTGCAAAAGTTGTCAAGAATGCATAACCAAGTGAAAAATTTAGTTAGAAAATAAAAAAATGACTTGGATGAGTATATATGTGTTGGAGATCACAAATTTTTTTGGTTGGAATCAAGAAGACATGTTTTGGAGCAATTTTTATGCCTTCTAGAGTGTCAATCCATAATTTTCCAATTTTTTTTTGGTTTTGTGAGATGAGATGATTGAATCCAGCTCTTGGATTGATTTTAGATGTTTAAGGCATTGATTTGAATCAATACAGTAGATTAGAATGATATATTGCATTCATTTTCCTTCATTTTGTGCTTTCCTAGCAACTAGGGTTTTGAAGATTCTAATGCATTCGTAGCAATCCACAGCTACTGTGTTAGCTTCAATTGATCAATTTTAGGCTAGGACTAACCTTTTTTCAGCCATAATGACCCTCTAATAGTATCAAGCACACTGAATGGAAGTGTTCATAAGGGTCTCTAAGCACCATCAAGTTGTGATCTTTGATCGAGCTCTTCTCTAAGCTCGTGCAAGTTATTGATAGGGTGTAAGGTGCTACATGATTATGTTATATAGGCCTACAAAAATGTATCTCAATTTTGAGAGATTTAACTTTGTTTGGATTTGGCATTTGTATCTCACATACTGCCAAAAGTTGTAATGTTGCTCAGTTCAAATGAGCAAGGTTGTGTATATTTCAAACTGTTGTTCTTAGGATCAAATTGTCTACTTTGTTAGCTCTAGTTGGTTGGATAGGCTAGGACCAACCTCTTTTCATCTACAATTTCCCTCTAATAGTATTGACCACATAGAAGGGAAGCATCCCTAAGGGTCTCTAAGTATTATTGGGCTGTGATCTTTGATTAGGAATTTCTCCAAGATCATGCGAGGTATTGACAAACTTTTAAGTGCTACATGATTGCATTATCTAGGCCTACAACAACCTATCTCAATTTTTAGAGATTTCACTTTGTTTAGATTTGGCATTTGTATCTCACCTATTGCCAAAAATTGCAATCTTGCTTAGCTCAAATGAGCAAGGTTGTGTATATTTCAAACCATTGGTCCTAGGATCAAATTGTCTTCTCTGTTAGCTCTAGTTGGTTGGGTTTAGGCTAGGACCAACCTCATTTCAGCCAGAGCATCCCTTTGATGATATGTATCATATTGAATGGAAGTGTCCCTAAGGGTCTCCAAGTACCACCGCACTATGATATTTGATTAGGCTTTTCTCTAAGCTCGTGGGAGGCATTGACAAACTATCAAGTGCTACACGATTGCATTATCTAGGCCTACAATGACCTATTAAGTTATCATTTTGCATGATTCTTAATGGCAGGAATCCTTTCAAACTCCTCTCTTAAAAAACTAATCTGAGATCAACTCCAAAGTTCCTGGTGATCTTGCGACCTACTCGAATCCACTCAGTAGAAGATTAATTTGAGTGTTCATAAGGAGGCCTTTGCTGGTTCTGAATAATTTTGGATAAGATATGGAATTTTCTTGCTATGTCAAAAGAATAACCACACAAAAAGAAATGTATTTTTGTATTTTTTTGTTTTATAATGAATGCAGTTTTTACTATGCAATTATATGAATTCCTAAATCAACAAAGTTTTTATAAAAACAAATAATGAAGATATGATAGGAAGAAGTTTAAGAAAATGACTTAAACAAAATAAATCCCTAATGGACATAAGCCATAGAAATAACACGTCTACAAATTAAGCATTTGAAAAGATTGGTAGGTAACCAATGAAAATAGGAGCAATGCTTCCTCAATTCCACTTATGCAATCATTGATGAGAATTTAGTAACAATAAGATGTTTCACTTTTCATCAAATTTTGCAAGTCCATGGAAAGTACACTCATGCGAGACAAAAAGCTATGTAGGAACAATAGTGTGATCTCTTCTCCAACTAAGTATGTCAATAGAATTTGTAAACATGTGGCAAACACCAAAATTAAAATATCACTTAGTCAAAATAACACAATAAAACTATGGGCTCCATTACACTCCATGAACATACATTCACAAAATATAACACACTCAAGCAAGAATAAGTACATTCCAAATGAGAGCACCAATAGCATATATTATTGCATCAAAATAATGGCCTAGAATATATGTTTAATTCCTCAATTTATAAGAAATCTTCTCCTCAATTTGTGTTGAGAATGAGAGATTCCTTAATGCAAATATATATTTCTAAACTAATTTTTAAAAAAATGTACAAACTGACTCTCTAATTGGTGCTAAGTAGGACTCCACCCTTATTTATATCATTTAATGGGTGCATGGGAGTCTTTGGAGATCCCAAACATAGAAGCTCAACCTTCTTTGGATGTTTGTAGGAGTTAAACTATTGTCAGAATGTGTTTCTGATGCATGGAAAGCTCTAAATTTGGAACTTGTAGTTAACTGACGGTGCACCTCTAACTTCTAAAAATTTTGGTGCACCTTTGGAGAAGCACACCTTGGGAGAAGCACACCATGGAAGACAGGTCCAAAAAATACAAAATTTACCAAGTGTCAAAACTAAAATTCTAGCTTCTGGGTTTTGTTCCCCTTCATACCAAAGCTATGTCTGGGTATTTTCTCTTGAATTTCTCTATAATCTCCATCACTTAGGTTGCATCTAGAAAATATAAAGCATCATATTTATCTTTTACCTTTTTTCAATAGTTTCCCACCTCAATGCGAGTCTCTGAAAAATCTTCCAATTTCCCATCTAACTCTAGCAATGCCTCTTTGGTCTTAATTACTTGTCTGATATCCATTGTTGTAACTCATCCTCTTAATTTGTAACATGAATAGGTTGCGTAAGAATGTATGGTGGTGTTATAGTGGAGCTTCTTCTTTGTTTTACCTATGTAGCCCTAGCAAGACGAGTCCCTTGACTTAAAGGAAGGTTATCCTCTTCATCTTCATCATTCTATTCTTCTTCCTTTGGAATAACTTCTAGGACTGATGGAAAAGGAATAACCTTTCTTATTAAATTTTGTCTCCTTGTCCTTTAAATTGGAGTTTTCATCTTTCTTTTCTTAGGAGCTGATGAGGAGGTTTCTTCCTATTGTGTAGGTGGAGACACTTCGTATGCTTTTACTTTAGCTCCTTGCCCTTGTTTTGATGGTGGCACTAGCAAATTATTCTAAGTCTAGATGACTTCTACATTTTTTTCCCCTTCTACATTCTCTACCCCTTGGTGCTCTAATGCTTGAGTTGCCTCCTCTTCAGCTCAGGTTATTGAGGGGAAGTTCTTTCCCTCTTGTTTTTACCCGTCTGTGCCCTAAGGTACCCAACTTCTCTATCAGGCTGATGCACTATGATTGCCCTTATTAGAGTTTGAGCTATAAATGTTGGCACTATCACCTTTGCTCCTCTACCTTTCTATTGAATTGTTGATTAGCACCTCCTTTGGGGTTGATGAAATGGCTTAACGACCTCTCGTAGATCTAGGTAAGTCTAGTTTTTGTGATGTTCATTGATAGCTCAATCTTTTGGCACAATGAAAAACATACCAACAATTAGTATCAGAGCCTTGGGTCATGGGTTCAAATCTCGGGAGGTCTCCTTTATTCTGTTAGTGTGAAACCCTTAGTAGGTGTTGAGGGGGAGATTTTTGACTTGATAGTTAGCACCTCCTTTGGGGTTCAAAACATTGCTTAACCACCTCTTGTGGATCTAGGTAAGTCTTGCATTTGTGATGTTCATTGATAGCTCAAGCCTTTGGCTCAATGACAAACATACCAATACTTTCACTAGGAGGGTTGTAGCTTGGAAACTATAGTTTGTGGAATCAAATCCATCTTGAATGATCTCTTGATCCAATCCTTGGCTAACTAGATGACATGCCTCACCCTATGATTAAGATCTACATTTTCTTCTCTATCGATGTATGCATTCATAACATGCCAACCATTTATCTTATTTCTATTATACAAGGGATTTAAGACTTCTTCACTATCTTGCTATACTATCTTTAATGGGATCTTCATTTTTAAGGCATTGCAGGCGAAATAGAGAGTCATCCTACAATAATCCCTTATTTGAATTTTGTAGTCATCCACTGCATTCATCAAATGATCTTGTACGGCATCTTCATGGTTGGAATTGTTTCCCCACCAAGTTCTAAACTTTTCCAATGTTATCAAAATAAGGACAAGGAGAGTTATAATCCTCAAAGGGATATTGATCCCCTTTACTCTCAAAATTTTCTATATCTTGCTTCTGTTTAACACCAAATGGACCAATAGTGATGGGCCATACCTAGGTCTTCTTATGTTGCTTCCTTAATCTCTCATATGCTGATGAGAGTTGTCATTCAATTTCTAACAATATGAGTCTATCACATGGATACCAAGGGAGCTTCTTTGGATTCAAAACTATACCTGCTACCCTTAAATAGGTGAATGTCTTGAATTGGATGTAATATGCACCTATTTATGTAATCTTTTTCGTTGTCTCTTCTAACATCCTTTTCTCATAATGTACTTTAATAAACTAGATGACTACAAAAATGAAGGCATCATTCACTATTCAATATTTCTTGCTATGATTTGAAAGCCTTTTCCTCACCAACCAGGGGTATAACACATAAGGTCATGCATTAGCATCTTGCAAGTTGCCATTTTTGAACAACCTTAGATAATCTATTGCTCATGCAACTAATAGGTACACCAAATAAGATGTCATATAGAACCTTTGGTTGTTTTTCACTACCACTAGTTGTTCATCTAGATTCTCACTAACAATTGAGGCCTAGTCAATTGCAATCTTTACCACTCTGATGGTTTCATTGAATTTTACCATCCATATATTGAAGTGTCCTTCTGCTAGTAATCCCATGATTCTACTTAGTAGCAGTATAGAATGTTTGATATCATCTTTCATATAACCCCTCATCATGTCTACTTTTCCTACTTTTTTCCCAAGAGGAGTCTTATCGATGAGATACAAGGATTGGATAACTTTTTATGCTTCCTCTTCATGCTCTCTATGCCACCTTTCTGCTTGATAATATGTTAACCTAATGTATTGATTTGCTAATGGAAGATGCAATACTTTCTCGATGTTCTTAGGCCTCAAATCTAGGACAATTTCTCCAGTTATGCTTTTTATAACTCTCTCCTCAAAGTAATGTTTTAGGAACTTCCCATTGACTAGAAATGGAACTAATTCCCCTTGTAGGACCAATCCACAAGTGTTGAAACTTAGTGTGGCTTCCCAACGTTTCTTTT
Organism: Cupressus sempervirens; assembly: GCA_028749045.1. NCBI lineage: Eukaryota > Viridiplantae > Streptophyta > Pinopsida > Cupressales > Cupressaceae > Cupressus > Cupressus sempervirens. The sequence goes on from CM053789.1 coordinate 433,923,406, forward strand.
TCCTTGTCCCACAATAGAACAAGGTCTAATATTCTAAAAGTTTTTATCTTGGCCTACTTGTCAAACCACCTCTTAATGACATCCTAATGTTTCACCATATGCTCTGAAGTAGATGTTTATTTCTCACCCATCTCTAAAAGATTCATTAGTCTAATTTGAACCCTGTCAACATCTTCAACGTACCCACTCATGAGTTTCAAAATTGGAATCCTAAGGTTAAGTGGGATTATTGTCTCTTGTCTATAGACAAGCAGATATGGAGATGTTCCCAAAGCATTCTTGACCTTAACTCGATCTGTCCATAGGGCACATTTGAGTTGAGTATGCTAATCTTTAGGATTCTCCTTCAACAAATGTCTTATTATCATGATCAAGTTCTTATTTTTAGATTCAGCCACACCATTTCCTTGTGAATTATAATTTGAAGAGAACTTGATAATAACTTGGTTTTCCAATCCCCATTGAGTAAGAAATATCGATGCAAATGTTGATCCATGATTGAACACTAGAAAGAATGGCATCCCAAATCTAGTTACAATGTATTCTTCCAAGAAGTTTGTAACCACCTTTTCTTTGTAATTTCTAAATATCTCATCTTCTATCTAGCATGTACAATAATTAGTAGCTGTGAGAATAAAGGTATGTCTAGTTGAAAATGGTGGGTTTACTAGACAAATGAAATCCGACCCCCAGTTTGCAAAGGGGTATACCTTAAACACTGGTTGTAATGAAATTGTAGGATATCTTTCTCTATTAGCACTATTCTAACAAATGTGGCAAGTAAGCACATGTTAAAAAGTATCTTTGAAGACCATAGGCCAAAAATAACTTGATCTTAAAATCATATGGGTCATAGCCTCTGCTAAACCATGTCCTATACCATATTTATCATGAAATTGTTCCAAAAAAATTTTTACTTCTTCACGTGCTAGACACTTTAGGTAAGCCACTTCAAAATTCCTTTTGTATAATTTTCTGTCATGTAGCAAGTAGGATTCACACTTTATTTTGAGTCCCTTATGCTATGAACTATTCATCCAATTTGGGTATTGATTTTGTAAAGGATAGTAAACAATATCTAGGTACCAAACATCTATTATTATACCTTGGTCAATACCAATTTGAGATATTATAATCTTCTTCCAATCTTCCATCTCTATTTCACCATCAAATCTAAATTTCCTCTGATCCTCAATCTAGTTATTAGCTATCATTTTTGATAATCCTTTCCTTCTTACCAACTTCATGGGTTGAATCTCTAAATCAAATTCTTGAAGGATTTCCATCCTTTTTCGTTGCCTTTCACCTAGTTTATTTTGCATCAGTAATGTCTTAATCGTAGGATCAGGAACAATCACATATACCTTGCTCCTTAGTATATAATGGTATAATTTCTTTACCACTCTAATTAAAGAAAAAGAATAATTATCAAGGTTAGAATAATTTAACTCAGCATTATTTAGAGGGCAACTTATAAAGGTAGTGGACCTTTCATCTTCTTTATCCTTCTTTTGTGTAAGTATCTTAGCACATGAATGTTTTGAAGCAAAAGAGTATATTTTGAAAGGTAGTTCATAATCTACTTATAAAATTTCGCATGAAATTTATCTTTCCAAATAAAGACTTAAGTTCTTTTCAACTATGAGGAGGTGACAACTTTACAATGACTTCAATTCTATTAGGATCAATGGATATTTTGGCTTTAGAGATGATATGGCCAAGGAGCTTTCCTTTAGTAACTCCAAATGAAAACTACTTGGGATTGATTGATATGCCATATTTATGACATCTATTGAATATTTGTCTTAAATTAGCAACATGAGTCCTTTGACCCTTTGAAAAGATAGTTAAATCATCCATGTAGATGACTATACACTTGTTTATTAATCCCTTAAAAGCTTCATCCATGGCTCATTGAAATGTATCCCTTCATTAATTAGACCAAAAGACATTCTTTTGTAAGCAAAAGTCCCCCATTTAGTCATGAATGTTGTCTTTATCCTATCCTCTTCATCAACCATTACTTGGTTATATATCTCAAATATCCATCCAAGAAAGACATCATCTTGGAACCCTTAAAAATTTGCAAAACTTCATCCAGTGAGGGAAAAGTGTAGTTATCCTTTTGAGATGCCAGGTTCAAATTATGGAAATCTACACAAAGATGAATATCTCCAGTGCTTTTCCACACCAGAACTAAGTTAGCCACTCACATAGAATGGTGAATGGGAAAGATGATCTTGTCATCAACCAACTTGTTAACTTCCTTCATTATCAATGGTTCAATAATGGGATTACCATGTTTTTTCCTTTGATGGAAGGGTTTGGCATCTAGTTTCAATGGAATACCATGCATAATGATTTTAGGATCATATGTTTTGAGCTCTTCATAGCTCCAAGTGATGGCATCCTTGTATTCTATAAGAAATTTGTGCATATCTTCCCTTTCTTGTGCATTGCACACCTTTCTGACCCTTACCATTTAAGGATCTTCATTAGTAACCAAATTATATGAATTGCATTCCCCAATTCCCTTTTCTTTGATCAATATTTTGTTAAGAATTGATTCATCACAATAAAAAATGTATTCCAACTCAACCATCCACTTAGGGATAATGTTGGTCTTCAAGTTTAGGATCCCATCTTCATCTTCAAGTTCATCATCCTCATGTTTGTCATCTAGAGTGTTATCAATCTCTTTCCCTTCAAAATGGTCATTTTACATGATAAATTTGAGTATATGTTAATCATCTTGAAATACTTGGAAGTTCGTATTATTGTCTAAGATGGACAGGAAAATAACCAACTCTACTAAAAATCTTTTCAATTTTGTTCCCTTGACTAGTTTTGATGCACTAGATAAAATTGTGAGGGTATCTACTACCATGTTTTTCCTCCTTGGAATGGATTTTATGTTCAAAGATTCAAAATCATGCATTAGATCCCATACTCTTTTTTTGTAGGCAAGAAACCTCCTATCATTGCAAGAATATACCGATTTCACTTATCTTATCACCAACTGGGAGTCTCCCTTGATTATGAGAGCTATGATTCCTTTCTCTAGTGTGAAAAGACGTCCTCAAATCAACACTCTGTACTCTACAACATTATTAGTACATCTAAAATATAATCAATATGTTGCATAGAAAGACTTACCTTTTGAGTTGATTAACTCAATACCTACGCTAGCTCCTAATTTGCACCTGGAACTATCAGAGCGAAGTGTCCAAATTGGATCTTCTTTGGACTTCCTAGATTTATGCTTATTCATCTATTAGATTTTCCTTTACTTAGGCCTAAAAGGATTGTTTGTTTGGGATCCACTGTAATCTTTTGTGGGGTGGACTTGATGATTTTCCATTATTACTCCTTGATATGGGGGACATATGTTTTTCTTGTTTTTTTTTAATTTCCCCAATTGATTTTTTAATTTCATCCACTTTGGGTTTAGGATAAAAGAATATTGAAGTCCATCTTTGACCTTTTAGATAACATTTCCTTCTTTGGACTTTGATCATTCCTGGTAGAGGAGAAGACAAACCTCTACCATCTAAAGAGGTATCACTGTATGATGCATTTAGATCTTCAATTTCCACTTTAACTTTTTCCACAGATTGAGATATATCTGTAGAATTTTGAATTTCTATGGATATTTCTTTTAGAATTTTACCACTCTTTATTTCCATTATCTTTGTCAACACTTTAGCAACTAATTCTTGGAAATATGAACATTCAAAATCTAAATGACTAACTTTATGTCAGTTGCAAAATCTTGGGAGAGGCAGAATACTAGGGTCAGCTTCTTCTCCTAAACATTGTAAATTGGTGAAAATTTTGTCTATGAACTGTGTTATGGTCTCTTTCTTCAGGATTGAAATCATTGATCTTCCATCTTGGTCATCTAATATTATAGTTTAAGTTGTATCAAAAGCCATCACTTTGTAAGAGCCCAAATCTAATTGTAAGAATGCAACCTCATTTGGTGCATTTTATTCTATAATCATTATTTTTAACTTTGGATCCACATCTATCTTGATATGATTACTCAAACCTTTCCATGGTAACCATAATTGAGTAAAATCCATAGAAAACCATCCTGTTAGGAATTTTGTCCATTCTCTACTTAGTAGCAATCTGTATGTCTTAGGAATCTTAACCACATGTATATCAATGATGTCTTGAATTGGGGGTCAACTGTCAATTGCATCCAAACATCTTTCAACACACTAGTAACTTGTACTTCTATTTTATCCAATTGTATCACTATTTTATTAAATGAGTTGTTTCTATTTATATTTGTAATAGAACTATTGTATTTATCATGTGAAATGTGTCAAAGATAATTGTAATATTGATTCTAGACATCAATTGAATTTTCATAGATTAGATGTGATGCACTTCAGAATGGCTTGGCTCTTTCTTTGTATAGTATAATTAATGTTTCATTATTACCAGCAAAATATGGAAGATGTATTTTGTTTACAATGAGTCTATGTGAGGAGTCTTGTTAAGACAAGTTGTCCATTAACTAATTGAGTTTTATTGTTTAGTTGATATACAATTTGCAAGGTCCATTATCTCTTTTATCTTTAATCTTATATTAGATTGATTCCATCGAAACTTGGAGTGATCTTGTAAAGAAACAAATATCTACCGATGAAAAGTTTAAGTGGAATCGTGGAAGGTTAGTATACTTCATAGATGATTCTATAATTCACATATTGATGAACATAAATCATTGATTAGATAAGTAGTCTCTTCAATGCCAAAGACTGTCCATTATAAAAAAAATCATATCGGTAGTCTCACAATATTGATATCTCCCTATCATACATCATTACTAAAGGGACATTATGGATGGTTCATATCACCATTTATGTTTTAAATAATGTCATTCTTGTTCAAGGAATTCATTGAGGCAATAATGATACTCCTATTTGGCAATATAAACATTTAAATGGTTTTTAGATGATCCACAAAGATGTAATGTAGAAGGATTTTCAGGATTTCTTCTAAAGAAGATATCTATTTATATTGCTCCATGAGATTAAGAACCCCCTTTATTTACACTTCTTCTAAATAAGCCTATTAACCACATAATTTTTTTCCTCCTTGCTAATTGTCTTAGCTCAGATATGCCACATGTTGTGTATGAAGATTGTGAAGCATCCAAATTCTCTTATAAGGATATATGGAATGGATTTGTCCATGTTTGATGTTGAGTTCTAATTTGAACTTTTTTTTCCCCATTATTTCCTTTACTATTTTTTAGATGCAAAAACATGCTTTGACATCATTTCTAATGTTTCCAACTGGTTGGATTGGACAATTTAATTCAATTACCATGAATTAAATCCCTTTATTTATTCCTCCACTTGTATGTTTCTCTCGTATTATGCGCCTCTCCCATGACATTATTTTTTTCTATATCCTGATGATATTCCCTTTGATCATCTCCCCTCATTTTTTCAAATGTCTCCTATTGGTTGGATTGGACAATTTAATTCAATCACCTTGAATTAAATTCCTTTATTTATTCCTTGACTTGTATGTTTCTTTGGTATTATGTGCCTCTCCCATGACATTTCTTTGCTCTATATCCTAATCATATTCCCTTTGATCATCTCCCCTCATTTTATATTCACCATAGAAGGAATGAGATAAGAAATTTTCCAAATGATCCTTCGTTGAAATCTTAAAGTGTGTAGATTTAGTTGTATGTTTAGAATTCTATTAGTTCTCCTCCACTAAATTAAAATTCTTAATAGAGAAATTATGCATAAATTGATATCTCATCCTACACATATTAAAATGAATATTAAAAAATTATGAATTAAGCACAAACACTTAGATGATTTTTCCCAATACTTCAAGGCTAATTTCTTGTCAATCTTGCTTATTTTTCTAACATTGGGCGAGACTCTATCTGCAGAGGTTGTTTAGATAGAAATGATATAAAACATAATTATAATGTTTGTAATTCCAATTAAGATTTTGATATGCACCAAATGATTACTGAATGAATTTAAGGGGGACAATAATGCTAGATATGTTTTTCATATGTATCCTCTTTAAATATGAATATAGTTGTTTATATATAAATGATATCAGTTGTTTAGATAGAAATGATATAAAACATAATTATAATGTTTTTAATTTCAGTTACCAAAACTATTTAGGGCATAAACATTAGTCACATTCTACACCATGTCCAGGTTAGCATGATTAAAAACCACGTGTTGAACTTTCTTAATTACTTTGGAGAAAGTTAGATCTAGCCAAGAGGACTGACTTATAGATGAGGACTAGGCCTCTAGAACCACCTTTAGATTCAATAGGAAAACAACATGAAGTAGGCCAAATATACTTGCTTACAATAGAAAAAGAGGACCTAGCATTTTAGTTTCTTGTATAAGAACAAAATTTGGATTAATATCCTTAATAAGATTCTTAACTAACATCTACTTTTACATACTATTGAGGACACTCATATTCAAGGAAAAGACAATAATTGAGACTGTTTGGAGGAAAGATGCTTAGGATTTCTCTAGCTCCCATTAGAAATGTCCTTCTCAACAAAAATTTTCCTCAAATCTCTCCTTAAACATCACTAAATATTCTCAAAAAAACCCATGTTCATTGACTTGTAGGTCTTAAAAAGGGAGGAGATAGAAGGAGGAAGGAGAGTACTGAGGGGAAGGAGGAGAAAAGGAGAGGGGGGATAAAAAAACTAGGAGATAAAGTGGGGGAAATGAAGGAAGGGGATGGCTAATAGGGAGAGGGGAGGAAAGGGGGCAGAAAAGGGGAAATGGTCCAAGCAACAGAGGAACTATCTCCTAGGGGAAGGAGGAAGACAAAAAATAATCAGGGAAGAAGAAACACTGGAGGAAGGAAAAGGGGGGAGAAGGGCCTAAGGGGGAGGTTGAGAATAGATCCATCTTGAGCCCAATACTTGAAAACAAAAGTAAAGATCTAAAAGTAGTCACAAAATCAATTGCTATAGATTTTGGAGAAGGCTTAGCTAGAAGAACATGAGGGCACACATTAGAGAGGTAGCCCGCTGAGGGATAAAACTGGTAGTATAGCATAGAATTTTCATATTCCAAAGGTTGGGAAACAAAACCTAGCCTGAGATTGAGGAGCACTGAAACCTTGAGCTCTATATTAGGGACCATCAAAACACAAAACCTAGCATAAATAAAGTGGGCCCAATTGTAGGTCACAACATCAATGCCCAATAATTCCCTAAGAAAGTTAGCAATCCCTTCTAACACCTCCTCATCCCATGATTCTAGGGGACGGCTAGGAAGGTGAACCCATGTGGAAATAGCTCCAAAGAGATGGGTCACTAGATCAAACCCTAGATGCCACCTACAAATCTGCAGAGGCATCTTTTCCAAAATCCACAAGAATCCTGTCAAGATGCACAAAAAGTCATCCTTCAAAGAAAAGGAGAATAAAATCTAACCTTTGGGAAACCTAGCAATCGTAACAAGACCTTTAAGAGCCCATAAAGAGAGAGCACACTAACTAATAAAAATAATGTCTCATCTTCTCCCACCAAACTTACCAACAACTGATCTAGAAAACTTGGTCAGATTCCTATCTAAAGAAGAACCCATTAGATGGACACATGTCCCATCCACCAATTTTGAGACTGAGACACCACCCTAGGGAGGCTTTGGCACATTTCCAAAAAGGTATTTTCAGTCTCCTAGGGTGATTCCCCTACTAACAAGGCGGGAGCCACCGGATTCAATGTCTAAATGCCTAATTCCTCTGCTATTTCAGGGAAAATCATAGTAGAGAAGGAGGCACATAGAAAGAAAGACTCAACTTTGAACTTCTTACCACCATCATGTAGAATACCATTTGCACCTAAGACAACAGCACCTCTGCCTTCACCCATGAACTGCTCGTCGAGGACCCTTGTGCTCTAACTCGAGCCAACTCCTAGTCAAAATTTGTAGAGAACATTTCAAAAATGATACAGTATTATATTATATTTTTATTACTGTTCAATTAAGATTAATATTATGTTTCTTTTTAGATTAACAAGAAAAATTACTAAGATGAGGAGAGTGATTTTTTCTTATTTTTTATTGTATTGTACATTTGCCCAAAATTTTAGTAAGTAAAGTTTTTTTTTTAAATCAAACTATAGAGGTGTCCTCATAGCCCAACCCAATGCCCAACTAGCCTATACCTTGGTCTTTCAAACTCCCAAGTTAGAGCCCAAAAGAGGTGAGTTGGGGTGAGACCAGTCCTCTATGGGTAGGGAAATAGGCTCACACTATGGTCCCACTGGTGAAATCTGGAGAGAGTTTCAAACCCAAGACCATGGAAGTAACCCATAGCCTCAAGCCTCTGCTCTCAACCAAATGAGCTAGCCCTTTCATTATATATATAAATAATTCATCATCATAAATATTTAATTTTAAAACTTTCATTATTCAAAATTTTTACCTTTAACATTAAAATCTCCTTAAAGTGTTATCAAATCAATCAATTTTCACAAGACAACATTATTTTTAAGTTTTATTGTTGGGTTGTATGTTGCTCCTTATTTTCTTCACCTATTTCTAAAATAACACCCATTTTTCTATGTGTTTCTATAACACTTTCAATCTATCTTTGTGTGATCCTATAATTATCCCAAATTTTCAAATTCACTATTATGCCTTCACCCATTTCATAATTCTACCACCTCAAACAGACTTTTAATCAAGTTTCCTCATTCATCTTCTTCTTTTTCTAAAACATTTATCTAAGATATTTTTCAAATGATTCTCTTTAATGAATTTGGCCTTTGAATTCCTTGTCAACTTCTCTCAAATTGTTACATATATTAAACAAACAAAAGAATTCTAGACCTAGTTAGCTATTCTTAAATTAATAATGTACAATTAAAAAGTTGTGCTCATGATGATTTCATCAAGGGTAAAATAATTATAATGTTGATAATTGATCAGAGTATACAACAAAGGTAAACCATATGTCATTGATCATAATGTTAGAATTCTTTAGAATAACTGAGAGGTGGAGTGAATCAGTTATCCAAGGTCCAAATGCCCTAATAATATGTTTTCGCTACTTTTAATGAATCCATAAACTTTTTATCCATCCAAACTTAAATCAACCATATTAGCAGGTTACAGTAAATCAACATGCAGAGATAAAACATGCAAAATCAACAGATGACACAGTGATTTACGTGGAAACCCAATTTGGAAAAAACCACCAGTAACATGCTACTTGATTTTTACTCTTCTAAAGTGATGCCCTATTAAAAGCCTTCCCTGTTAAAGGCTTACAACACACTGTTAAAAGTGACATTATTAGAGGATTTCACCAAACTGTTAGGAATGGGCCTTGTTAAAGGACTTCTGAATATTCACTTGGAATGTCACCCTGTTAAAGGATTTACCTCATGGCTATTAAACCAACCTAAGTCCATAGGATTTAAACTAACTATTACAATTGGTAGAGAGTAACGATAATGGCTTTTTGATCTGATACAACTTACAACATACTTTACAGATTTCAGATCACACTTCAGTTCTATCCTTTTGCTTGGCTTTAATCACTTTAGCTCTGATTGCTTCTCTTCCTCTCAAGCTTCGTCTCCTTGAGTCTTCTTACTCATCATGCTAATGCAATCATATCTGGGGTCTTCTTATCGAAACAGAGTAGTTGTGCTCTCTTTCTCCTTAGCACCTCCTTCAGCACTTTATGCTTTCATGCTTGACCACCTCTCTCTTCTTCTTTTTGCTTCATGACCTTATGACTCCTTAAATAGAGATCTGGTTTTCCTTTGCCGCTCGATTCTCCCTCTCCAATTTTTGGGATTCAAATGGATTAGGTAAGATACAATGTATCTACTCTATATCTTGCTCTTATCTAGAAACTTTGTCTAGACACCAGTTGTAATCTCCAAAAACATTCTACATGGTGTTATGTGCCACCAACTCATCATTCTTATCTTCCATTTAATTCAAAAACTTCTAGATAACAAACTTGTCAGCTTAGATCTGGTGAATCTTCGATTTTCAAAATGATGTAGCAACTCAGCATTATTAGTTTACTGATGCTCGACACCTCTGTGTTACTCGGCACTATTGATTTACTAGTGCTCGAAACCAATATCTTCTCGGCACTTGTTTCTACTCGGCACCTATTTCTTGGATAGCTCGGCACCTAGACAAAACTGTACCACTCGACACTTGATAAACTCTATATCACTCGGCATCTAAGTTTACTTGGTATCTGAAGTTTACTCGACATCTAGAGTTTACTCAGTATCTGAAGTTTACTCAGCATTTGAAGTTCACTCGGCATCTGAAGTTCACTCAGCATCTGAAGTTTACTCAGCACTTGAAGTTGAACTTGCTCGGCTTCAACTAGGAATCTATTCGGCACATACTAGCTTGCTCGGCTCCCTCTATCTAATGAACTTAGTTGGGCTTTACAAAAGACTTAGCTAAAATCTTACATCTTTGATATGTTTCAGTGTGCCCATTCTCTGTGTCTTATAGTATGTCATCAATACACTTTTTCATCAATGGCTTAGCTGATCCTTGTACTTCATTACAACATCATAACTTCAACCTTTCTCTAGGTGTTCTAGTTACATCTTATTGATTGCCTCCTCCTTGTCAATCAACTAATTGATAGTATTAGGAGCAATTGTCATTCCTGCAAGTAGCAAGTTTGACATCAATGACAAAACAATGATTGAGAACATTCTTTGCCAGTTCCATATGATCATTCCAACAACTTTCCTCATGATCTTTTCAATCATTTCCAACAATCTCCCTCTTTGGCATTGATGGAAAACCAAACTGATCAATTGATCAACTTAGTTACCACCAAGATTGTATATGTTGTCTGCTACTTTTCTTGGCTACTACGTTTTTACTATTGATCTCATATATCTCTCTCTTTCATATATATCTCCCTCTTGCTTTGTATTGATCAAGTTTCTGCATATTTCTCCCTCTTTGACATAAATGCAAAAGATGTAGCATCTTTATCATGCAAAATATAAGCTTTGGATTCTTAATGTTTTCTCCCTCTATCACCATGCTTGTGACTAATTTTGAGTTTCTACTCCTGCTGTCATCCTCTGCATCAATCTGTTGATATTTCAATGATTTGTTCCTATTGATGCAGGGCAGCTTTCTTGTTTCTTTAAACTGCTTGAGTTAGGGGTATTCCCCCCAACTTTCCTCTAAGATATTCATAAGCATCCTTGGGCAATGGTTTGGTGAAGATATCTGCAGTTTGTTCCTTTGTGTGAATGTATTCCAACTTCACTTGTTTTTCTTCTACCAATTCTATGACATAGTGATACTTGATTGCGATGTGCTTAGTTTTTGCATGCATTACTAGATTTTTGGATATGTTTATATCACTTGTATTATCACAATACAATATCACAGGTTTTGTTACCTCTTCTTTCATTCCTTTCAATAAATGTGTGAGCCACACAATGTTTGTGCAATTGACTATTGCTGCCACATATTCTGATTCTCCAGTGGACTGGGATGTGCATGTTTGTTTCTTGCTAGTCCAAGTAACTAGCCTTTTGCCTAAAAATAATGCACCTCCACTTGTTCTTTTTCTATCATCAATCTTGCCTCCCCAATCTGTATCTGTATATGCATTGAGCTCAAACTTTCCATTCTTTTTGTAGTATAGACCAAAGTTATCAGTTCCTTTAAGATATCTCACTATTCTTTTTACTGCTATGAGATGATTTTCTTTAGGAATAGCAGAGAATCTAGCCACTATTCCAACTACTAATGCTATGTCTGGTCTACTATGTACAACATATTGTAGTTTTTCAATCATGGATTTGTACATTGTTTGATTGACTTCAGCTGATTCATCATTTTTGGATAGATTATTTCCTGTTGCCATTGGTGTGATGACTGGTTTGGACTCCTCCAATCCAAACATTTTAAGAATCTCTTTGATGTACTTTGATTGTGTAACAAATATACCATGTTTGAGTTGATGTACTTGCAATCCAACAAAAAAATTGATTTCTCCAAACATAGACATCTCAAATTCATGTTTCATTTTGTTAGCGAAGCCTTTGCAAAGCACTTCCTTTCCACCAAACACTATGTCATCCACAAAGATTTCAGATACAATAATATCCTTACCTTCTTCTTCTTTGATGTACATGTTGCTATTATCATCAATTCTTTCAAATCCTATTTGCACTAGATACTTGTGAAGTCTCTCATACCATGCTTTGGGTGCTTGCTTCAAACCATAGAGTGCTTTATGTAGCTTACAAACCATATTCTTGTTGTTCTCATCAACAAATCCCTCTGGTTGTTCAATGTAGACTTCTTCTTCTAGTATGCCATTTAAAAAAGCAGACTTTGCATCCATCTGATAGACTTTAAAATCTTTATATGCAGCATATGCAAGTAAAGTTCTTACTCCTTCCATTCTAGCAATAGGGGAAAATGTTTTCCCATAGTCTAGTCCTTCTTCTTGAGCATAACCCTTGCATAATAGTATAGCTTTGTTTCTAGTAATCTCACCATTCTCATCTAGCTTATTTTTGAATACCCACTTGGTGCCAATCACATTCTTGTCAACTGGTCTGGGAACTAAACTCTAGGTTTTGTTTTTTTATATTTGATCAATCTCTTCTTCCATAGCTTTATACCAGTCATCATCCTGTAATGCACCATATACTATCTTAGGTTTAGATTTACTGATCAGACATGATTCATGTCTCAGTCTATTCCTTGTCATTGGTCTTTCATCTTTGTCACCAATTATCTGCTCAGCAGGGTGATGTCTTTTTACATATTTGGATAATCTTGGCTCTATCCTTGTTTCCATGTTTGGTCTTTTAGATTCAAAATCACTATGCACTTCATTGTCAGGTTGTTCTTCATCTATTTCATGTGTACTATCTTCAAAATCAGATTGTGCATTTTCTTCATTCTGTAACTCGGCTTCTGAATGCAACTCGGTATTCACTAGTTGGGGCTTAGCTGAGACTAAAATTTGTTGTTGAGTTTCAATTTGATTGACAACATCCTTATCAATAGGGATTCCTTCATAAGAATACACAAAGGTTTTGTATTCATCCATTCTCTTTGGTTCTTCAGCTTGGACTTCTGTGTGCCCATCAAAGTTTACATTTGCACTTTCCACAATTTTGTTAGTGTTAGTATTCAAACACTTGTATGCCTTACTTCTAGTGGAGTAACCAAGAAATATGCCTTCATCACTTTTTGCATCAAATTTTCCATTTCTAGCATCTTTAAGGATAAATCATTTGCAACCAAACACTTTGAAATGTTTTACATTGGGTGAGTGACCATACCATAATTCAAAAGGTGTTGTATTTGTACCTTTCTTGACTTGTACTCAGTTCAGTGTATGAAAAGCTACACTTATAGCTTCTCTCTAGTATTTTAAAGCAACAATATTTTCCATCATTAATGTTCTGGCACAGTCAATCACAGATCTATTTCTTCTTTCAATAATTCCATTCTATGGGGGAGTTCTAGGAGCTAACATTTGTCTTTTGATTCCTTTATCATTACAAAATATCTTGAATTCATTTGATGTGAATTCACCACCTCTGTCTGATCTTAGGCATTTCAAGATCTTTCATGTTTCCTTTTCAACTCTAGCCACATACCACTTAAACATTTGAAAAGCATTAGATTTCTGTTTTAAGAGCATAACAGTCATCATCCTAGAATAGTCATCAACAAACAACATTATGTATTTATCTCCTCTATAGCTTTGTACTTTCATTGGACCACATAAGTCAGTATGAACTAACTCAAGTACTTCTTTAGATGTATAGTTTTTTCTTTTGAAGCTTGACTTTGTCATCTTTCCTAGCTGACACTGTTTGCACATGATATCATCATGCTTCTTCAATTTTGGTAAACCTCTGACTTTCTTCATTTTACTGATATTGACCAGATTGTTAAAGTTGACTTGACATAATCTTCTATGCCATAACCATTCATCATCAAATTTTGCAATTAAACAAGAAACATCATCCATATCAAGGTAAAATATATTACTCCTTGTTTGATCTCCTTTTCTTATCAGTTTACGATCAGTATAATAGATTTTTGTAGTTTTGTTTCCAAATTCTACTTTGCATCCTATATTGCCTAACTGTGAGACACTCAGAAAATTGTAGTTTAATCCTTCAACATAGTATACATTATCACATGAAATTTTCTTTGTGAGCTTAATAGAATCTTTTCCTTTGATTTGACATGGAGCATCATTACCAAATCTAACACTATTTCCATCATACTGAGTAAAGTTAATGAACTTACATTTTTCTCCTGTCATGTGATGTGAGCATCCACTGTCTATGATCCACCTATCATTCTTGTTCATACATGTTACCAGTGTTGTAGGCTCTTCTTCATCAGATTGGTCCTTCATGGCTACATAAACAACTTCATTATCATTACCATCAGAATTTTCTTCAACAATATAACACTTCTTGCCTTTTTCTTTGTAATCTCTCTTGTCATCATCTCTTCTGAATTTGTTTTTATTGCCTTCCTTGTAATCCTTTTTCTGTGTACACCTGAAAGCAATATGACCTACTTCATTTCAATTGAAACAAATGATAGGCATCTTACCTTTAAATTTTCCTTTTCCTCTGTAAAATCTTCTAGAAGCAATGCTTCCAATTGTTCCACATCTTCCTCATCTGTGCTACTATCAAAAGGGGGGTATAAGTGGACATTTTTTTCCTAAAATCAGCAATTTCTAGACTTCAACAAGAATTTGAAGATAGTTACGCTCAAAATTTTAAGATATGACAAAAACAAAAGTCATAGTCCTTTGAATCTAGTTTCTAAACTACTATTTTTTTTCCAAAATGGTTTAGTTTTAGGTCCTCAAAAAAGCGGGCCACAGAAAGTGGTACTGTTTATTCCAAAAAAATATAACATAGTACAAAGTGTGGCCCCCCTAAAATTTTAACTTTTTTTTCAAAACTCTTTAATCGCTCCAATCAAAAGTTACCTAACACTATGTAGTTTATCCCAAATTTTTTGGGTAATTTTATAATGTGTATATTTTCTTTAATGAATTTTTTAATCAGATACATCCCAAAACTATGAAATATCTGTGTGCTCCCCCTAGAAATGATTGAAAACTAATCTAAAATCAAAACTTCATTTTTTCAAAGTGTGTAGAATGGAGTCTAGTTTCTAAAAAACTAAGTTGTTGCAAAATTTGATGAACGAGCTAAAATCTACAACCCAAATGGTACATGTTGGTTTTTGACAAAAAATGGACATACATTCAAAAGAAATTATAGATGAAAGGATTGAAATGGTTCAAATAAAAAATAAACTATATGGTTCTGTAGCTAACACAAAGTCAATTGGGATTTCTTGCGAAAAGTTCTTCTTGCTTTTGGCTTCAGTCAAGATTGGGTTAGATGGGTTCTTAGTTGTGTTACTACTCCTTCCTTCTCAATCCTTCTTAATGGTGAACTGATAGAGCTTTTTGGGGCTTCTAGAGGTCTTCGTCAAGGAGATCCCATCTCACCTTATTTGTTTATCATTATGGCAAAGGGACTTAGTAGACTTATCAAGTTTCATGTTTCAAAAAATTTGATTCAAGGATGGCATTGGGGCAATGGTTTGCTTGCTCTTTCTCACCTTCAGTTTGTTGATGATACTACCCTTGCTGGGAGAGCTCAGATTCGGGAAGCTAAATCCTTTTGGCTCACCTTGGATACTTATTTGGCTGTCTTTGGGTAGAAAATTAATGACCACAAGTCCTCTATTTGTTTCTTCAACACTCCTGAGCTGATCTAGCGAAGGATTGCTAATATCTTGAGATTTTAGATTGTGTCTCTCCCTCTGCCTTACTTGGGGGTCCCTATTGTGGTGGGTAGACAACCTAGGCTTTTCTAGCAAAGCTGGCTTGACAAACTTCAACAAAGGGTCAATAATTGGAGTCATAGGTGGCTCTCTACTATTGGTCGGGTGAACTTCCTTCAATCTATAATTCAAGCTCTTCTCATATATAGAAGCATGGTTCAGGCTGCCCCGGTGTATTTTCTTAAAGAATTTGATGCCCTCTCTCGCCAATTTCTTTGGAGTGGCAATTTGCAACATACCAAATGGAGCCTCGTCAATTGGGATACGGTTTGCTGGCCAAAAAAGGAAGGAGGCCTTGGCCTTCCGTCTGCTATCTTGTGTAGTCAAGCTCTTGCTACCAAGCTCTATTGGCATTGGTGTACTAGTCAGTCTTAGCTTTGGGCGTGTATCCTGTCAGACAAGTATTTACCTGGTGTTGAACCTTCAATAGTTTCCTAGTTTTCTCTTGAGGGAAGAGGCTCTATGGTGTGGAATACCCTCAAGATTAGTGCTCACCTAGTGAAGAGAAGTTTATTTTGGATCTACAACGGAGGCACTGAGGCTCTATTTTGGAGTGATTCTTGGAATGGGCTTCCTCCTCTCCTTTCCTCTCATCCTCACTTGTAGGCTCTTTGTGATTCTTTCCTTTCTATTTGATGGAATAAGGTGACTCACTATAAGGAGGCTTTTAACCTGGTCCTTGTTGTGGGTTATAGATGGAAGAATTCTTTTGATTGGCCTCTAGGTGGCTCACTAGGAGATCAGCTGGAACTATCTCAGATATTGGCTTCTAGGGAGTGCAGTTCATTATAGGGACCTGATGTTTTGGCTTTGAGAGGTGTTTCTTTTGGCAAGTATTATGTTTCTTCTAGGTACCTTGCATTGACAAAGAAACTTTTTGGTGAGGTGGAGGTCTCTTGGTGGAAGAAAGTTTGGAATAGTTTTTCATGGCCTAAGTGTAACTTTTTCCTCTGGATTTTGGTTTACAATCGTTGTATCACTTGGGATAATCTCTGCAAGTGAGGCTTCCAGGGGCCTTCCATCTGTGTTCTCTACCGTAATAGTGAAGAGACTATATTTAACCTTTTTTCTAGTGCCCATTTGCCAAATAGATTTGGCACCTCTGGTGGAGTGTGTGGGGATGTATGTGCTTGCATGCATCCTCTTTGTCTCACTTCTGGGACTGTTTGGGCCATTCCCCTTCCAAGACTTCTTTTCTTCAAGTTGCTTGGACTATCGGCCCTTCCCTTATTTTATGGCATGTTTGGCTTGAGAGGAATAGAAAGATCTTTCATGATTTGTAGTTTGAGATCAGGCACCTGTGTGGGAAAATTGTTAATTCTCTTCAGGAAACACTCCTTGCTAAATGTGACATTGGTGGGGGTTTGGATCCTATTGATGCTGGTATTTACTCTCGCCTCTCCTTTCCTCTTTAGGGTTGCTCTCCTTCGATCCCCCACACCTTCTCTAGGAATAGAGCTAAGCAACCCCCTCAGCGTGTTAATCATCAGGGATGTTGGTCTCCTCCTATGGTGAGCACTCTTAAAATCAACATTGATGGTTCTTCTTGGGGAAATCCTAGTCCGACTAGTATTGGTGGAGTTGGGCGTAATAGTTCTGGTGATATCCAATTTTTGTTTTCTATATACAAGGGTTACCATACTAATAACCTCATGGAAGCCCTGGCTATCTTGGTTGTAGTGGAACAGTGTTGTCTACGTGGCTGGAAAAGAATCATCTATGAGATTGACTTGTAGGTTGTTGTGAACTTATTGCATAATAGGAACCTTGTGCATGTGGATTGGCATTTGGCTCTGGTTATTCAATAGATCCTTCAGTTATGCAATTCTCTAGATTTTGTGTCCTTTATGCATATCCCTCATGATTGGAATGGTGTGGTTGATTGTCTAGCTAAATGGGCCTCTGAGTAGGGGCCAGCTTGGAACATTCTTGATCCTAGGATGCTTCCCCTTGATTTATCTTAGATGTTGGATCAACTTGTGGACCAGGATAAAGCTATGTAGTTCTCCTTGTTTCTTGTGTTTTTTAGCTCTCTTTGATATTCAATAAAAATTTTACCCCTCTTTTAGTGAAACAAAAAAAAAAAAAAAAAGCACAAAGACCTACAATTTTATGTAACCAGATTTTATCGATGCTCAACTGAGAGGAAATTGGAAGGAGAGAAAACAAGAAAAATCAATCATTTTTTGTATGTTTGCAGAAAAACATGTCTTAGACCAGTTTATAGACTCCAAATCTTTGGGTTGGATCCCCAAAGAAAAACCAAACATTAGGCTTGGTAGAATGTAAAGCTTTAAATAGTTCATGCATGCTATAGCACGCACACACTATTTAAAGCCTTTTAAATTTACTTTTAAATAGCGCGTACACACTTTGTAATTTTTTTTTTGAAAAGTGTGAATGTGCTTTAATGCATACACACTATATTGCATACGCACTATGGCTTGGCACACCCAAGCCATAGTGCGTGCGTGCTATAGTGCATACTCACTATAGCGCGTGCGCGCTTTGCAAAACTAGAATGAAAAATAAAGGTGTCATCTTTTTGGCACCACAACTTGGTGCAGTGTAATAATATTGGACTTTTTGTTGTTGGAAATAGCCCATGGATTGTGTGAACCAAGTTAAATCTTGGTGTCTTGTGTTCTCTTTTGTGCAATCTATTATTATTTTTATATTGGTTACATTTCCATGTAATTGTCATTTCTATCCATGGTTAATCCTAACAAGAACTTGGTTGGTACCATCAATGATTTCAAAGCACTTTAGATTGATACAAATCTTACATCACTTATAACTAATTATTTTACCTCCATTGAGGACTTTTTGATGAGATTTAAACAACATATATCATTGTTACAAGGTTGTGGGAAGAACAAGACTGATATAGAGTGCATCTACCTAATTCTATCAAAGCTTCTAGGAAACTTTCATATTTTCTCTTCTACCTTCCATTCCACTATGGATGCTTCGAGTCCTAGATTTACCATGCCCACAATTGAGGTATTATGTGATTGGTTGAATAGAGAGAAGACCAATCTTACATAGTTGGACTCTCTATCAAGATCAAAGACTGAAGCTTTGGTTTCTCAAACATCTACAAGGAAGCCAATGCCAAAAGTAGAGCCCAAAACAAATTTAATTGGCAGTGAAAGTTCCTCCAAGACATCTCCTAGATTAGAGACTCAAAAATACACTCCAAAGGGTAAACCTTCAAAATCTGGCGAGTCTTCCTCCAAGACTAAGAAGTTCATAGCTGATCCTCAAATTTTTTGTGGCAAGGAAAGAAATCTTATTTCTAGGTGTTGGAAACATATTGAGGCTTTAGAGGAGGCCATGCAGTAACACACTATTGTCTCTTTGGAGCCACTAAATTCTCCTTCAGGAAAAGGACATGCTCTTTCTGCATGATCTTTGTCTTCTTTTTCTACTTGGACCATTGATTTAGGTTGTTCCCACCATATGAAACACTCACCTAATTTGGCTACCTCACTTGCTTAGATTATTAATACATAGATTGCAGTTGGTGACTCTACACAACTTTCAATTTTAGGGCTAGGCACTATCTCTTTGGAGGGTGGTTCCCTATAGGATGTCCTATTGGTTCTAGCCATTTCTATGAACCTCTTGTTTATCTATCAGATTTTTCATTCTAGCTCTAGTAAGATAGTTGAGTTCTGACCACATGATGTGGTTATTTGAGACCTCTATGATCCTGATTTGGTTGTTGCTACTAGGAATGTTGATTTATAGTTTTACTTATATTAGTTTGATGGCTTTGAGAGATATGATTCTAAATGTGTTTCTCTTGTTTCTCATGTAGACGCAATGAGAAAACTTTGACATGAAAATTTTGGTCATGTCAACTACAAATATCTACAATAGATGAGTACACAAGACCTAGTGATTGGGCTATCTCAGATTTCTTGTACTAATGGTGTTTGTCGATGCGCTTGGAAAATATCATAGAGATCCTTTTCCAGTAGGTCGATCCACATGTGCTAAGACACCATGGTGTTGATACATAGTGATCTTATGTCATTCCCCACTCCATCTTTTTTGGGTGCTCGATATGTTCTTACCTTCATAGTTGAATTCTCTAGATGCACATGGATTTTATTTTTGAAGTACAAGTCTGATGTCTTTGAGTCATTTCAAATATTTAAGACATTTAAGGCTTGGTCTTTCTATCAAGTGTATACACACTAAAAATGATAGGAAATATGTGAATCAGTCTTTCAGAAAAAACATTAAGCATGGTTTACATCATCAATTCATAAGTCCTCATACCTCTCAGTAGAATGGGATTGCTGAGAGAAAAAACATAACATTACAAGAGATGACCAATTGTATAATAAAGTCTCAAGATATGAGTCCTTCCTTTTATTATAAGGCTATCAAATGTGCCAACTATATTTATAAATGGATGCCTCATAAGGTATTCTAACATTTGACTCATGAGGAGACTTGGACTCATGTCAAGCCCGATGTTTCTACATTCTGTATTTTTGGTAGTGAGGCTTGGACATTTATTCTAGATGCACAAAGGAAATCCATGGAGAGAAAGGTTTGACCACTTATATATTTTTGCTACTATGAGGATGTGAAAGCATAAATGTTGTTTGATCCTAATTCCAGAGAGGTCTTGTTTTGGGAAGATGTCCAGTTTGATGAGCATTATCCTCTAATGGAGCCTTCATCACTAGCTTCTCCCTAGATGCCTAGTACTTCATGATAATGTTAGCATGAATGTTGATGATATTTATTTGGGGGAGTATCCTAAGCATTGTGTAAAGCCCTTAAGAAAGAGCAGAGGTTGAAGGATGCTTCATCATATAAATTCTCCAACCAGAACTATAAGAGGAAGTTTCAGGATAACAGGTCATATCAGGATAACAAAAGATATTGGGATGATGGAGCAAAAGGAAATGGTAAGAAACAAAAAATAAAGAACATGAAAGAAAAAATACATGAGAATTTTGACAGGAATAAGGAAAATTGGAACAACAATCAAAATTCCAGAAATGGTGGTGGTAGGAATGGAAACAACCGAGGAGATCAAAATAGAAGAACACCTAGGGGAGGCTATTTTATATGTGGAGGAACCCATTATGCTGTTAAGTGTTTGCAGTGAATTGATAAGAGGGATTTTCCTTTGTAACACCATATCCATGTAGTAGTTGATCACCGATAGGAAAATTTTTAGGACACTCCCATTCAGATGACTAGTACACTTTTTGGTCACCCTGTTTCTATCTTAATAGATACTAGTGCTACTGAATGTTTTGTTGATCCTAAAATATTAACCAAGATACCTATTACAGCTAGTTTTATGGCTGAACCTTGGATTGTAGAGTATGGTAACAGGGTTGAACACAGGTTAGAGCAATGCTTATCTTGTAGCATGTTGGAACTTCCTAGCATCCAAATTGAGGTCAACTTCTATGTAGCACCTTTGGGCTCATATGATGTCATTTTAGGTATTAATTGGTTAAGTGAGCATAAGGCTTTGGTGGATTTTTGGGATAAGGTGATTAGATGTCTTGATGACATAGGACATTCAGTGACACTAAATGGTGTCAAACGACCTTTGGAACTGAGGCAAATTTCAGCAATGGAGTTGAAGAAAGCCAAAAGAAAGGGTTGTCAGTTATACATTGCCCATATTAAGAATCTGGATGAGACTCCACCTTGAATAGAGGATCACCCTATTTTACAAGAATTCATAGATGTATTTCTAGAAGATTTTCCTGAACTACCCCCTAAAAGGGAGTTTGATTTCTCTATAGATCTTGTGCCAGGAGTAGAACCTCAATCAATGGTTCCATACTGTATGACTTCTACAGAAATGTATGAGTTGAATATTCGGTTACAGGAACTTTTAGATAAAGGGTTCATACACCCTAGTGTATCACCCTGCGGAGCTCCTATAATTTTTTTCAAGAAGGATGGTACCTTAAGGTGGTGCATAGATTATTGTATGTTGAATAAGGTGACCATAAAGAATCAGTACCCACTACCTAGGATTGATGAGCTCTTTGATCAAATGAAAGGGGCAACCATATTCTCCAAGATTGATTTGTGATCTGGGTATCATCAACTTTAAATTCAAGAGGAAGACATATCTAAGACAACTTTCAGAACAAGATATGGCCATTATGAGTTTTTAGTCTTACCTTTTGGACTAACAATTGCACCAGCTACTTTTATGAACCTGATGAATAGCATCTTCAGAGATTTTCTTGATAAATTCATGGAGATATTAATTAATGACATATTAATATACTCCAAGAACTTGGAAGAACATGAAGAACATTTGTGCATAGTGTTGCAGCAACTCAGAGACAAGAAACTTTATGGGAAACTTTCTAAGTGTTTTTTTTATCAAAAGGAGATCCATTATTTGGGACACATTTTGTCAGCCAAAGGCATAGCCATGGACCCCACAAAGATCAAAGCCATCCTTGAATGTCTAACCTTGAAAAATGTTAGTGAAGTTAGAAGTTTTATGGGTCTTGCTAGGTATTGTAGGAAATTTGTTGAAGGTTTTTCCTGCATAGCAGCACCGATTACATCTCTTCAGCGCAAGGGAAAAAGGTTTTTGTGGACAGAAGCATGTGAGAAAGCCTTTCAGTTACTTAAGGAAAAACTCACTACGACTCCTATTTTGATCATTCCAGACCCAAATGGGCATTTTGTTGTCACCACAGATGCCTCAAGTGATGGACTTAGGTGTGTTCTAATGCAGGATGGTAAAGTTGTGGTTTACGAATCTGGGAAACTCAAATCTCATGATGTAAACTATGCCCCCCATGATTTAGAGTTGGCTATGATAGCACATGCCCTACAGATGTGGTGACACTACCTATTGGGAAAGCCATTTGAGCTGAAGACTGATCATATGGGGTTGAGGTATATTTTCACTCAACCAAATCTGAATGCCCGATAGAGACGATGGCTTGAGTTTCTTAGTGAATATGATTTTGGCATTGAGTATATTAAGGGTAAGGAAAATGGAGTACCAGATGCACTTAGCCATAGAAAACATATTGTTACTATCTCTACATCTTGTACATGCATGAGAGAATATATCCTTCAGTATCTTCTTGGAGATACTCATTATGAGTGGGTAAAGTTATTTTTGGATACAGATGCTTTTGATCCACGATTTGATGACTATTCTTTGGATGAGGATGGTCTACTTAAATATCAAAATAGGATTTATTTTCTAGATCATGAAGGATTGCAGAAAGTTGTACTTAAGGAGATGCATAACACTCCATTTTTAGGGCATTTGGGGATAAATAAGATGATGGCTAACTTAAGGCCTTTATATTTCTGGCCAGGACTCAAGCAGGATGTGACAGAGTATGTAGCTCAATGTTTAGAATGCCAGCGTGTTAAGGCTGAGCATGCCCACCTAGCAAGTCTTATGTATTCCCACGAGATTCCACAATATAAATGGCAGGTCATCAGCATGGATTTTTTGTAGGGTTTACCCATGACTCGACACAAACATGATGTCATCTTAGTCATAGTTGACAAGTTGACTAAGGTTGCTCATTTTATTCTGAGTAGTTTGAAGGACGAATCTCCAGTGTTAGAAAGGAAGTTTGTTCAGGAGATTTTTCGATTGCATGGTATTCCAGAGACCATTATTTCTGATAGAGACACTCGGATGACTTCAAGGTTTTGGACAACCTTGAATGCTACTTTGGGTACACATTTGAACTTCAGTACAACATACCACCCTGAGACTGATGGTCAAATGTAGTGGGTGAATTAGGTATTGGAATATTTACTATGCATGAATTGTATGGATTAGCAATACAAATGGGAGGAATACCATCCATTGGTGGAGTTTGTTTATAATAACTCCTATCATTCATCTTTGGGAATGGCTCCATTTGAGGCTCTTTGTGGACGAAGATGTTAGACTCCTATTAGTTGGGATAGGGTTGAGGAGAGGA
Organism: Cupressus sempervirens; assembly: GCA_028749045.1. Lineage (NCBI taxonomy): Eukaryota > Viridiplantae > Streptophyta > Pinopsida > Cupressales > Cupressaceae > Cupressus > Cupressus sempervirens. The sequence goes on from CM053789.1 coordinate 433,947,287, forward strand.
TTATTGTAGGTCTTGAGATGTTAAGAGAAATGGAGGAATAGGTAACCCTAATCCGCAGCAGATCGACAAAAGAGTTATGCAGACAAGAAATGCACCTTCCCCCAGTTTCAAACTGGGGATAAAGTGTTTCTAAGGGTTAGGCCGCAAAAGAGTTCTATCTCATTTGGCAAGAGTTCAAATCTTGCTCCAAGATTTGTTGGCCCATTTGAGGTTCTAGAAGTCATCAGCCCAATTGCTTATCAGCTTGCTCTATCGCTTGCTTTAGCCCATATTCATAATTTTTTTCATGTGTCCTTTCTTAAACCCTATCATCCTGCTATATCTCACATTCTTGACTGGCATGCATTACAGGTATAGGATCCAAGGGTGATGGTAGTTCAGCCCACCCGAATCATTGAGCAATGTACCCTTAGGGTACTCTTTAAGGATGTACTCTAGTGTAAGGTCCAATGGGACTAGTTCGGTGTGGATAGTGCCACTTGGGAAGATGTTGATGATTTACAAAATTCATTTCCCCATCTTCTTGCATAGCTGTTTGCTTTCAGAATATATATATATATATATATATATATATATATATATATATATATATATATATATATATATATATATATATATATATATATATATATATATATATATATATATATATATATATATATATATATATATATATATATATATATATATATATATATATATATAAAACAGTTTTGGTATGTATAAATTAAATTTTGTCTGATTTTATCAAGGCAGCTGGACAAGTCTACAGATTTTGTCAGATTTAATGTGCTTTTGTTCAAGTAGTTTCAGAAGGATTTTAAGCAAAACCATCATCACAAAATAGTATAACATGAAACTCAAACCATTTCTTGACACCTTATTTTGAGCAAGGATTTGATCTATGGATCAGTTACCCTAAACAATGATCTGAAATTGATTTTTAGAAAGCTGTTTGGCAGCATTAGACAATTTTTGATTGTAGGCAATCCCAAAGGAATTGTGTGACGTCTCACCCTAGAACCCTTTCTTTTCTTGCTTATGTGGCCATGTTGACTTGGTCAAATGAATTAGACTTAATTGAAAGATAAATGAAAGATTAATGTTTTAGATTTTTTAAACTAAACTGATTATTTGTGATGGATATGTATGAGGTAATTACACTTGATGATGATGTTATTTGATATAATCATGATGTCATGCTATAGTTTTGACTCAGTTTATGTTATTTCTCAATGATGATGTAATTATGATGTTAATAATGATCAATACTAACTCTGTGTTATGGTTGTGAGTGTTTGAGTGGATGCAGGGATCGTTACGACGGAAGTGTGGTTGAGGTAGAGAAGGTTAGCCTTCTAGAAGGGGATGTGTCAGATGTCCGTGTGACCACACACACATCACGTAGCTTAATGTTGTTATATTTTTGGAACTAACCTTGAAAGATCAAAATGAATTAGATGTTTAATTTGATTTAAAGATAATATATTTAAGATGTTAGATAGAACATAAAAGCAAATGACTTGCCAATAGGAGAGCTTCGTTGTTTAATTTTAATATATATACATATTTATAAAAGTTAAATTGGTGATTGGAAAGGATTTTAGCAAAAATAATGTTCTTTTATAACTTTATGTGTGTGTTTTTATTTATATAGTCATTGTCTTTTAAATTTAAAATCTTCAAAATAATAAATACATTATTTAAAAGCAATGTTATGGCTTCAATACCATACCTTTTCCCATTTTTTTTATTGTTTTTAAAGCCTGAATCAGATACGGCAATACACATGTCAGAAATTGAGGAGTCACGTTTACGGCAACATTATTTTAAAATCTTCAAACTAATAAATACATAATTTTAAAAAAATGTTATGGCTTCAATACTGTAGTTTTTACCGTTATTTTTATTGTTGTAAAAGCTACAGTATAAGGCATGAATATCTCTATAAAGAAACACTTATGGAGATGATGTTTCTATAATTATCTTAAATTATTTGTGTATCTGTATCAGATACGACAATACGCATGTCAGAAATTGGGGAGTCACAGAAAATGGAGATGATATTTTTATAATTATCTTAAATTATTTGTGTATCTGTATCAGATACGGCAATACGCGTGTCAGAAATTGGGGAGTCATGTTTCCGGTAACATTGTTTTAAAATCTTCAAAATAATAAATACATAATTTAAAAACAATGTTATGGCTTCAATATCGTAGCTTTTACCATTGTTTTTATTGTTTTTAAAGCATGAACCTAAGGGGAGGTTAGGTCAGTTACATTATTGCTATACAAACAACATACTCTACAATTCCTATCGCTATACACTTGCACCCCACCTAGTGCAAGCGCTAGTATATCTATATGACAACATATTTGAAATGCGATTTTCAACTATATCTTAAAGTAAATTATTAATACTAAATAGTTTTAATTTTTATCTAGCTAAGAGAACATTTGAAATTGAATTTTGAACAGTACCCAACAAGAATTCAAACAAGGGCTACAGGGCAGCTTAGTTCCTGCCAAAGGGTAGGTAGGTAGGCAAGCTGGGTTTTAGCTTGAAGATAAGAGTGACAAAGAGTTTGTGCATGAAAAAATAGATTTTTCATAAAATGGCTACAACTTATCATCTAGCAAATGACAACAAATGACAGTTGGAGTATAGAGTGGCATTAAGAAAAATTGCTAGGAAACCATGCTATGAGAATATGTTAATTGTGGTATTAACCATTGTATGAATTCCATTGTAGGACAAAAAGGACATTATATAGTAAAGAATACACTTCTATTATTATTAAGATTATTGTTACTAATCTTACTTATGGAAATGTTCTAAGAGATATTTGGCCTAAATAGAAAATAATACATATAGGGAGAAATTAGATTTCAATAGCTTTCAAAGGAGGCTCCTCAAATCTATTCTTTTAATGTGATTGTGAGTGATTATGATTGTTTCAAGCATTGTTCATAAAATTTCGTTTTCATAGCGCTAAAAAAATCCATTGTCATAGCACTAACTCTCTATTGTGCCATTTCATTTCCAAGATTGATCCAATTCCAAACTCTCTATATTGTGCCATTTGATTTCCAAGATTGATCCAATTCCAAACTCTCTATATTGTGCCATTTGATTTCCAAGATTGATCCAATTCCAACACTATTTGGTCTATTGTGCCATTTTATTTCCAAGATTGATCCAACTCCATTACTATTTGATTCGTGTTCCTCCTTAGCTAAGAAAAGATTTGACAGATTTGTTGCTCTTGCTATTGTTGTTGTTTGCCATCGTTTGTTCTATTGATGGCACTATATCTGCAATTATTTAGTTCTGTATTATAGGATCACCAAAAATATGCACATGAATTAGATAATCATATAATCATATACTTTTAAATAGAGCTTATTTTTGTACAATATTATAGACTTATTTTTGTACAATATTTTCAATGTATAGAAAAAAAAGGACTATATAAAGTAAACAATATCCATACGACAATTGTAAAATAATTTATCTTTCTTATTCAAGAGATAGTAATATGCACAATGTTGTTGTTGAGAACTGAGCCAATGTGAATGTGCCATACAGTGCACTTTGCATTGTGAATGTGTCATAGAGTGCACTTTGCATTGAGTTTTTGAGATGTTTTAGAAATAGGAAAGGTATTAAGGGCTAGAAAAGGATTCAACCAAGGTTAGCTTTAGGGCTTTAAATTTGCAACAACAAAATTTTCTGTTGCATAAACTTTTTGTTTACTATCCTGGTAATTCTATTATTGATTTATGCCAGCCAGAAGGTAATTACTTGGCTATTTTGGCAATTGGCTATTTTCCACTGACAAGTTAGTCTGGATAGGAAGCTAGCAATAAGCATTAAATATCACCTCTACCACCAGTTAGAATGTGTAATAGTTGTCTATGTATGCCTTTAGGGATCAATTCTTCTTTTGCCTGCACGTTTTAACATATAAATTGAACAAGGTATACTAGGAATGGTTCTTATAGTAGTACAAATGAGCAAATTGAACAAGGTATACTAGGAATGGTTCTTATAGTAGTACAAATGAGCATACATATTATGGAGAGACTTATGTTGGAGAGTGAAAATATTAAATAACAATGGTAAGGTTTCCCTATAGAAAGAAAGTAAAACTTAATGTATATATAAAAAAAAGAATAATATTTTCTACTAATTTCAATCCCCAAAATCTTCCCTACTGCATCTCTCAAGTTTGATTTAGAAATCAAAGCTTGAACAATTATTAAGCAATAAATTACATTCATTCAAATGAAGCGTCTATAGGTTGCAATGCATATTAAGTCTCTCATAAGCAACAAGTGTCTGCGTAATCCAGCATAATAAAGCTACTGTGGAATTGTAGATATAATTTAAAAGAAATTAGGACAATTTGAGACTACTGCCAGTGATTTTGGACTTTGGACTGAAATTTTATTCAGAAAGAATGAAGTGAAATTTTAATCAGCCTTTACAAATTCTAACATTTTAGATCTAATGATTTTTGACTGAAATTTTTACACATTATAACCTTTTAGAGCTAGTGATTTTTGACTAAAATTTTAATTAGATAGAATGATATGCTTCAACTTTTAAACACCTAATTTTATTCTACCCAAGAAAAAGGGTTTTACAAGATATTCAATAGTTTAGGGATGGAGAAAGCATCTTCCAGAGACCATTTTAGACAACATTCTTATTTGCAATCTAATTGAAGATTTTGCAGTTTGATTGAACTTCAATATAAAATACTTTTGACGTAAATTTGCAATCTAATTGAGAATTTTGCAATCTAATTGACCTTCAATACAAAATACTTTGAAATAAATACTTTGAAGTAAATATTCCCTTGAAACTAGTCATTGTTAGCTATACGGACTATTTTCAACTTCATAATTGTGAGACACAATGTCTTTTTTTATCACTAAAACTATTGTTGTGTTATCACTAGTTAGCTCTGCATGAGTATTTGAGAATAATTTTTTAAAAGTGATTACGGTTGATCAAAGGCACCATGGTTTTTACAAACAATATTTTTTTTGTAAAAAATTATTCTTATTTTCACAAAAGCCCTAAATCTGAAATATTGGGTGCTCAAGACATAAAAAGGTGAAAAATATTTCAAACAAACAAAGACAAGGAATGAAATTATAAGAAAAACAATGAAGGATCAACTATTGTGAAAATAAATTGTAAAAGCATAAATTGAAAATCAGTATGCAATTTATTCTAACAATCCTTGTATTTAATTTTTAGATCATTGACATCTGCATCATGCGCTGGCTCTCTACAAGCTACCCACACATAATCACATTACCATTTATGTGTCTCCTTGTCATCTACAGTTTCTGTGTAAAATTCCTAACAATACAGTTGACATGCATGGAATAAATGAAGATTTTGCTATATAATACAAAAGGAAATATCATGTGGGAATAAAAAATAAAAAATTGTTTTACACGGTTACTTTGAATTTCACAATACCACAAATTGAATATTTGAACAAATAATTATGAGGCTGCATACTCTTGCAAGATGTGCATGCTAGGAATGGGATCCGTAAACATAGGTTGCACTCGCAATGTTGAGTTTCCTTCCCACCAGAATGTAGACAACTCTCCACATGGAAACTTTGGCTCAAAATGCCCACTGAGATTTTCCGTAACTTTCAACTTAGAGAATGGCATTTGACCCTAACTGCCAAGTCCTCCCCATTTTTCACTTTCGTAAACTAGAGATCTATGTAGTGGATGGACTGGTGGATGAACAAAATAGCAGCAGAGCAGATTGGCAGAATGTAAAAATAAAAACCCCAATAGATGAATATTAGTGTGTTCTTGCACACTATCGCCAACTGCAATTACATAACACCAGAGAACATGAAATTAATATTTAAGTAGAAAATATGTAAGTTTCACTTTGCGCATATTATAAAAGGAAAAAATTAAACTGTAATGAAATATTGGTTGGCTGATTGTAATGCATCTGATCATAGTTTAATTGTACTCACTTCAGTGTAGTTGTTTTTGGCCTTATTTCAGGATATAGTAGAACTCACCAGATAACACAGAGGCAAACAACAGAAATCCATCATTTGTACAATCCACACAACCTTAAATTCTGAGAATATAAAGCATGAATGCTCACCTTCATTTCTTGGGCTAGCATTCTATCACTAGGAGAATGACTTTTGTGCGCTATGCAGTGGCTATAATAACATTTCCTAAACCATCCTTAGGAACAAGGTAGCATCCAAAGCACAACATTGGATTCAAGAAAGAAAATTTCTTCTAACTCCCATGCATCTTCCATCCTTCGTATATGGAAAAGCAGCTAACACCTTGCCATTGCAAAATGATATATAAACGGATCGTAACTCATTGTTGATGAATGAATGCATAAGCATTTGATTAAAAAACACATCTCATTCTCTTAGAACAAAAATCTCTATTCATTGATCCTCTCAAGCTATGAAAATTCTATTGCATGAGGGCATGTTCAAGTTCAGATCTGGTAGACTAGATTGGTATTTGGCCCTTTGTACATTGGCCACGTCCAAGTCAACATGTGAGATGTCAATAACCAAGGTATGTGGAATGTTCAAATGCTGCCATCTTGAGTTGAGAAATCAAGAAGAACAAAGAATTTGATAAAATTAAAGCCAGCTCACGAACATTAAAGATAAATTTGTCATTTCTCAAAATCACCAAGTATTAGATGACCAAGATTTCCTAGGAAACAAAATGTTTTTGATAGCCTGAATATAATTTCCCAAATGTTGTGTTCTGTGATATTTGCGATTACCTAGATGCCTCGTAATGTGGTGACATTTTTAAATAAAATAAAAATTTTCTTAAGTTGTGTGCAATGGATTTTTCAATTACACAGATGCCTTGTAATGCGGTGGCCTTTTGCTCATTTGTAGGAATTCATTTTTCCCTTTCTGCTCGTAGAATGTGTCTTTTTATGCTTTGAAATTTGTGTTTTTTCTTCAACAGTCTGTTGGTACCAGCTAATGCCCAATCCAATGTCTGATAAACATTTATAAGATATTCTAAACTTTAAAAAATTGCATCTTTCCCTGGGCTAACATAACATTAATGTAGAAACTAGCTAGAAACTACTAGAAATCTGATCTGTTATTTGTTGATTACAAATAGATTAATCATTGTTTAAGTGGTATGCCTTGGCAATAGTTTCTTGCTTTGGCAGGAAATAAGAAACAAAATGGATTAATTTTGTATCTGATTTTTTCTTTGCATACCCAAACTGCATGCAGCCCATTGCTTTTTGAAACATCACTATCCATTTGAAACACGATATTTGCTACAAAGGAGAAATCATTGTAATTATGAGTATCTCTGCATACCCAACTGCTTGGACGTCACTATCACTTTTCTATGACTAGTCCACTGATTCACTTCAGAACACAATATGTTCATGCCCAAAAAAACACCAATTTAAGATAATTATAAAAACATCATCTCCATAAGTATTTCTTTGTAGAGATATTCATGCTTTATATAGTATCAGGCATGAATCTGACACTGTCACGATATAGGCCATTGCTTTTTGAAACATCTCTATCCATTTCAAACACGATATTTGTTGCAAAGGAGATATCATTGCAATTATGAGCATCTCTGCATACCCAACTGCCTAGACGTCACTATCACTTTGCTATGACTAGTCCATTGATTCACTTCAGAACACAATATGTTCATGCCCAAAAAAACACCAATTTAAGATAATTATAAAAACATCATCTCCATAAGTATTTCTTTGCAGAGATATTCATGCCTTATATAGTATAAGGCATGAATATGTCACTATCACAATATAGCCCATTGCTTTTTGAAATATTTCTATCCATTTCAAACACGATATTTGCTGCAAAGGAGAAATCATTGCAATTATGAGTATCTCTACATACCCAACTGCCTAGACATCACTGCCAAATTGTTATGACTAGTCCACCAATTCACTTCAGAACACAATATGTTCATGCCCAAAAAAACACCAATTTAAGATAATTATAAAAATATCATCTCCATAAGTATTTCTTTGCAGAGATATTTATGCCTTAAATAGTATAAGGCATGAATATCTCTGCAAAGAAATACTTATGGAGATGATGTTTTTATAATTATCTTAAATTATCTGCGTATCTATATCAGATATGGCAATACGCATTTCATAAATTGGGGAGTCATGTTTTCGGTAACATTGTTTTAAAATCTTCAAAATAATAAATACATAATTTAAAAACAATGTTATGGCTTCAATACCGTTGCTTTTATTGTTTTTAAAGCGTGAACCTAAGGGGAGGTTAGGTTGTTTTAAAATCTTCAAAATAATAAATACATAATTTTAAAACAATGTTATGGCTTCAATTCCGTAGCTTTTACTGTTGTTTTTATTGTTTTTAAAGTGTGAACCTAAGGGGAGGTTAGGTCAGTTACATGCTTTATCAGGGGGAAAGAGATGTTTCTTTTAATAGGGTTTGGGAAGATTAAAAGAAAACACAAGGGAGCTAAGCAGGGAGGCAGTTACAGCAGGGACGACACTGAGAAGAAGAGGTAGTGGGAGCAGACACAGCTACGGGTCTAAACTTCAAAGTTCTTTCCAGGTTACATTTCTCTATTTACATTTTGTGTATGATGGAAAATTTTATTAGGGAATGATTTCTGTATGGTGTGCTCTACATATACAAGTCATGTATTGGAACCAATGGACCTTGAAATGAAAATTTGGACTAGAAATTTTGAAAATGAAATCTTTATTGCTATGGTTTGGAAATGTGTTAAAACGGTTCCTCTGTTTGCATATGTTATTGAAAAAGGATGTCTTGCTAGAAACATTGATGCTAAATGGCAATGCTGAAAAGCCTTAGACGTTATGCTAGAACTGGTGATGTTAAATATTATGAATGATACCCTAAATGCAAATTTGTAATGATACGCAACTGTTGAAATGCTGAAATCTAGATCAGCAAATCTATAATGATGTATGACATTCAACATGGACGTATACTAATGATCAAAAAATTTAATTAATGATGTATTATTACTCTTTGTTAACGAATAGTTTTGACTTTTCCACTTTTATGTTTTGGTTATGCTCCGCATTTTCCGGTTTATGATGATGTGGCATAGCTAGTCTAGGTTTGGTTCTTTACAAATTGCCTATCGGCTAATTAAAATTGTCAAGAAGATATTTGAATGGGGTTTGTTGGGATACATGTTGCCTCCATTTTACCATTTCTTCTCTTGGCCCATTCATTATTATAAAGTCTTTTAAACCTAGATCAAGATGAAAAGTATATTTAGAGCTTTCATTACTCGGGTATGAAAATACTTCACTTACATTTTAGTGATGCGTTGAATATCATGCTATAACTTTTATAATTAATCTGATTTCGAGATTAATAATTATCATTCTACATCTCTGTTTGTCATAGGTCTATTGATTTTAGTGGTCTATTGAAAAAATTGAAGAAACACAATACGAAAAATAATAGTAGTTGTGTTAAAAGCAATGGAGATGTTTGATAAAGTGAAGCCTTGTGTAGCAAAGTTGATATTGCAATTTGCATATGTAGGGGGCTCCATAATGACAAAAATATCTTTAAATGACAGAATGAATCACTATGTCTTGGCAGTGTACAGAAACCTATGTTTCCACATTTTTTCATTGCTAATTTTGGGTCATATTTGAATGAATTATAACATGGTCTGATGTATTGAATGGCAGGAATTCTTGAAGAAAAGTAACTTTTCCCATATTTCGTCAAAGTTTCATTGTTGGGCTGTTAGGGTAAATATAAAGAACTTTTTTCATTTATTTGAACCATACTTTTTTTATCATACTGATGGAAGGTTTTTTATATATTTTTAGGCCTCTCAGTAACAACTTTTATTATGTGGGTTTGGATTTTACTTCTCCCACGTTTGGAAGTGCACTATTTAACCTTGTTCCTGTGATTACTTTTGTGATTGCTCTCATCTTTAGGTAATTATAAGAAAATATAATCAAGAATTTTGTGTTATTACTATAATGTTGAAGTGAGAAATAGTTCACATGAACCTATTTCTTATGAGAATGAATAAAAGACACATCTTTCAGTCTATCTAAATAGTATTTTTTATTATATAATTAACACAGTGGAAAAACACATTTGTGTGATTATTTAAAATGGAGGAAATAAAAGTTGGGGAAGTACGCAGTCTAACTCCCATGCATCTTCCATCCTTCTTATATGGTAAAGTAGCTAACACCCCACCACTGCAACATGATATATAAATGGATCGTAACTCATTGTTGATGAATGAATGCATAAGCATTTGATTTAAAAACACATCTCATTCTCTTAGAACAAAAATCTATATACGTTGATCCTCGCAAGCTATGAAAATTCGATTGCATGAGGGCATGTTCAAGTCTAGATCTGGTATACTAGATTGGTATATGGCCCTTTGTACATTGGCCACATCCAAGCCAACATGCAAGATGTCAAGAACCAAGGTATGTGGAATGTTCAAATGTTGCCATCTTGAGTTGCGAAATCAAGAAGAACAAAGAATTTGATAGAATTAAAGCCAGCTCACGAACATTAAAGATTAATTTGTCATTTCTCAATATCACCAAGTATTAGATGACCACAATTTCCTAAGAAACAAAACATTTTTGATAGCCTAAATATAATTTCCCAAATGTTATGTTCAGTGATATTTGTGATTACCTAGATGCCACGTAATGTGGTGGCATTTTTAAATAAAATAAAATTTTCCTTAAGTTGTGTGCAATTGATTTTTCAATTACACGGATGCCTTGTAATGCGGTGGCCTTTTCCTCATTTGTAGGAATACATTTTTCCCTTTCTGCTCGTAGAATGTGTCTTTTTATGCTTTGAAATTTTTGTTTTTTCTGTGACAGTCTGTTGGTACCTACTAATGCCCAATCCAATTTCTGATAAACATTTATAAGATATTCTAAACTTACAAAAATTGCACCTTTCCCTGGGCTAACATAACATTAATGTAGAAACTAGCTAGAAACTACTAGAAATCTGATCTGTTATTGGTTGATTACATATAGATTAATCATTGTTTAAGCGTTATGCCTTGGCAATAGTTTCGTGCCTTGGTAGGAACTAAGAAACAAAATGGATTAATTCAGTATCTGATTTTTTCTTTGCATACCCAAACTAAATGTACGCCATTTCTTTTTGAAACATCTCTATCCATTTGAAACATGATATTTACTGCAAAGGAGAAATCATTGCATTTATGAGTATCTCTGCATACCCAACTTCCTAGACGTCACTATCACTTTGCTATGACTAGTCCACTAATTCACTTTAGAACACAATATGTTCATGCCCAAAAAAACACCAATTTAAGATAATTATAAAAGCATCATCTCCATAAGTATTTCTTTGCAGAGATATTCATGCCTTATACAGTATAAGGAATGAATATGTTACTGCCATGATATAGGCCATTGCTTTTTGAAACATCTCTATCCATTTCAAACATGATATTTGCTACAAAGGAGATATCATTGCAATTATGAGTATCTCTGCATACCCAACTGCCTGGATGTCACTGTCACTTTGCTATGACTAGTCCACTGATTCACTTCAGAACACAATATGTTCATGCCCAAAAAAACACCAATTTAAGATAATTATAAAAACATCATCTCCATAAGTATTTCTTTGCAGAGATATTCATGCCTTATATAGTATAAGGCATGAATATGTCATTGTCATGATATAGGCCATTTCTTTTTCAAACATCTCTATCCATTTTAAACACGATATTTGCTGCAAAAGAGAAATCATTGCAATTATGAGTATCTTTGCATACCCAACTGCCTGGACATCACTGTCACTTTGCTATGACTATTCCAATGATTCACTTCAGAACACAATATGTTCATGCACAAAAAAACACCAATTTAAGATAATTATAAAAACATCATCTCCATAAGTATTTCTTTGCAGAGATATTCATGCCTTATATAGTATAAGGCATGAATATCTCTGCAAAGAAATACTTATGGAGATGATGTTTTTATAATTTATATAAGGCATGAATATCTCTGCAAAGAAATACTTATGGAGATGATGTTTTTATAATTATCTTAAATTATTTGCGTATCTATATCAGATATGGCAATACGCGTGTTAGAAATTGGGGAGTCACATTTTCAGTAACATTGTTTTAAAATCTTCAAAATAATAAATACATAATTTTAAAACAATGTTATGGCTTGAATACCGTAGCTTTTACCTTTTCTTTTATTGTTTTTAAAGCGTGAACTTAAGGGGAGGTTAGGTTGTTTTAAAATCTTCAAAATAATAAATACATAGTTTTAAAACAATGTTATGGCTTCAATACCGTAGCTTTTACCGTTGTTTTTATTGTTTTTAAAGTGTAAACCTAAGGGGAGGTTAGGCTAGTTACATGAGCTTTATCGGGGGGAAAGATATGTTTCTTTTAATAGGGTTTGGGAAGATTAAAAGTAAACACAAGGGAGCTAAGTAGGGAGGCAGTGGGAGCAGACACAGCTAAGGGTCTAAACTTCCAAGTTCTTTCAAGGTTACATTTCTCTTTTTATGTTTTTCGTATGATGGAAATATTGCTTAGGGAATGATTTCAGTACGGTGTGCTCTCCATTACAAGTCATGTATTGGAACCAATGGACGTTGAAATGAAAATCTGGACTAGAAAATTTGAAAACAAAATCCTTATTGCTATGGTTTGGAAATGTGTTAAAATGGTTCCTCTATTTGCATATGTTACTGAAAAATGATGTCTTGCTAGAAACATTGATGCTAAATGACAATGCCTAAAACCCTTAGACGTTATGCTAGAACTAGTGATGTTAAATGTTATAGATGATACCCTAAATAGAAATTTGTAATTATATGCAACTGTTGAAATGCTGAAATCTGGATCAGCAAATTTGTAATGATGTATGACATGACATGGACATATACTAATGATCAAAAAATTTAGTTAATGATGTATTATTAATCTTTGTTAACGAATAGTTTTGACTTTTTCGTTTTTATGTTCTAGTTCTATTCCGCATTTTCTGATTTATGATGATGTGGCATAGCTAGTCTAGGTTTGGTTCTTTACAAATTGCCTATCGGCTAATTAATATTGTCAGGAAGATATTTGAACAGGGTTTGTTGGGATACATGTTGCTTGCATTTTACCATTTCTTCTCTTGGCCCATTCATTTTTATAAAGTCTTTTAAACCTAGATCAAGATGAAAAGTATATTCAGAGCTTTCATTACTTGGGTATGAAAAAACTTCACTTACATTTTAGTGATGCGCTGAATATCATGCTGCAACTTTTATAATTAATCTAATTTCAAGATTAATAATTATCATTCTACATCTCTATTTGTCTCAGGTCTATTGAGTTTAGTGGTCTATTGACAAAATTGAAGAAACACAATACGAAAAATAATAGTAGTTGTGTTAAAAGTAATGGAGATGTTTGATAAAGCGAAGCCTTATGTAGCAATGTTGATATTGCAAATTGCATATGCAGGGAGCTCCATAATGACAAAAATATCTTTAAATGACAGAATGAATCACTATAGCTTTTGCTCCTTTTGCTTTTTTTCTTGAAAGGTATATGGGATTTTCTTAAATAAACCTATGTTTCCACATTTTTTCATTGCTAATTTTGGGTCATATTTGAATGAATTATAACCTGGTCCGATGTGTTGAAAGGCAAGAATTCTCGAACAAAAATAACTTTTCCCATATTTTGTCAAATTTTCATTCTTGGGCTGTTAGGGTAAATATAAAGAACTTTTTTCATTTATTTGAACCATACTTTTGTTATCATACTGTTGGGAGGGTTTTCTATATTTTTAGGCCTCTCAGTAACAATTTTTATTATGTGGGTTTGGATTTTACTTCTCGCACATTTGGAAGTGCACTGTTTAACGTCGTTCTTGTGATTACTTTTATGATTGCTCTCATCTTCAGGTAATTATAAGAAAATATAATCAAGCATTTTGTGTTATTACTATAATGTTGAAGTGAGAAATAGTTCACATGAACCTATTTCTTATAAGAATGAATAAAAGACACAGCTTTCAGTCTATCTAAATATTTTTTTTTATTATATAATTAGCACAATGGAAAAAAAACATTTGTGTGATTATTTAGAATGGAGGAAATAAAAGTTGAGGAAGTACGTAGTCAAGCAAAAGTACTGGGAACGCTAGTGTGTGTGGGTGGAGCCATGCTTATGACCTTCTACATAGGACCAATTGTTCCCATGCCTTGGCCTTCACATGATCCCTTGAAAAAGGATAATGCCAGTAATCAAGATATGGTCAAAGGTTGCTTGTGCCTGATTACAATGACCCTGTCCTGGGGTTCCTTGTTTGTTCTTCAGGTATTTCACTTCTTCACATTTTCTAATACTATTATTTTGATTTAACATTATAGTTTTTGTGTCAGTTTATTGACTTATATTTCATGAATAGTAGTTCACATGAACCTATGTCATATTAGAATAAATAGAATACTCAACATTCACTGCATCTTGTGTATAATTGATGATACTAGCTATGTCATATTATAATATATAGAATACTCAAAAGTTATTGCATCTTGTGTGTAATTGATGATAGTAGCTAATTTTGAAACTCCTTAATATTGACAAGAATCAACGAATACCCATATATGAAAGAGAAATAACAGAGGTTAGTGCTCTATTTTGCTCAATAAACAAAATGCACAGCTGAATATGAGGGATGGAGATATCAAAAATTCAAACAACCAAATAGCTGGAGATGTGCAAACTTCATAAAATAATAAAACTCAAAACTACTACTGATGTAATTAAACTTGCAGTAATCTTGAGCTGCATAAGAACAACCTGGAGCTACTCAGAGCTCTCCCAAAACATTGTCTAGAGCAGTCATTGCTCAATCAGATAATACCAATAATGCTGCTGCACAGAATTACCTGCGGCTGCAAAAACTACCGTATGAGAGAATAATGGAAAATATTTTCTCTCTCTTTTGTATTTTGGCTGTCCACAAATTTTTCCCACACAAAAATTTGAATTCGAAGTTACTTACAAAAATTTAATGCATTGTCAGAATCGAATGAAATCCAAAAAAAAAAAAAACTAGCCATTCCCCTGATAAGTTGGAGATAATTTTTACATTGTCAGAATCTAGCTGGGAATGAAATCCAGAAAAAAACAAAAATAGCCATTCTTCTGATAAGTTGGAGATAATTTCTACAACAAGTTAAATTGTAATATTGCTATCAGGATTTAACTCTGTGATTTGAGAATAAATGGAACACTTAGTACTCATTGGATCTAGGTGATGCCCACAGGGGTGAAGCACCAGGACTTCTCCGGAGGTCACCCATCCCAAAACTACTCCAGCGTGAGCACACTTAACAACTAATTTTCCTCCATGGTTAATCCCAAAGCTTCCAACCCCATTTGCAAAACCTTCACCAAATGTCTGCTTGACTCAACGACAACAACAATAAATGATTTAAATTCCAACAAATATATGTTATTAAAGAACATAAGCGTTTAATTAAACTCTCCACCACAAAATATATCTCATTTTTTTTGACACTTGCTCTAATTTATTTCAGTCTGTACAAATTGTGAATGCAGGCCTGGGTTCTCAAGAAGTATACTGCACAACTCTCCCTTGTTACCCTCGTATGCTTCATGGGCTCAGTTCAGTCAATTGCAGTCACCTGGGCTATTGAACGACATCCATCTTCCTGGGCAGTTGGATTCGACATGAAGCTTCTGGCAGCTGTTTATTCTGAAAGTTTAGTAGTTTTCTATCCAACCAATTTTTTCTGTAAATGTGACAAGCTTATGTTAAACGTGTTAAATATTTGAAATTGATTTGGTTAGCTAATTTAACTTTCTATGATGAATTCAGGGAGTGGTAGTTACAGGCGTGGGATACTATCTTCAAGGGTTGTGTATGAACACAAAGGGGCCTGTTTTTGCTACTGCATTCTTTCCGTTGGGCATGATAATTACAGCTATAATGGACTCCATTGTTCTTCATCAGAGGCTCTATTTGGGAAGGTCTTTTTTTTCTTCTAGAAATTTTTATTTGAATAAATGTATTATAACATAGCTTGCATGTTTTTAATTTAGTTTAACGCTTTGCAGCATGCTAGGAGCTATTGTGATAGTGGTAGGATTGTACGTTGTTTTATGGGGCAAATTGAAGAACACTATACAAACTCACGAGGAAGATTAAAGATATACAAATACTAGCAGAAGAACAATGACACTTGATTAAATAACGATGTCATAGCAGTTATAATTGTGATATTCACTGAATATCAAAACCCAGCAAAACGAGACTTATTTTTATCTAAATTTCGAGAAAGAAGTGGGAATTTTTTTAATCCCATAATCTTGTTGGAAGCAGTCAAAATCTTGTCATCAAACAGCTATGATAGAACATTCAGTCTACTGCCAGTCTGTCATCAATAAGTTACAACAGATCTTTCAGTCTAATGCTAGTCTGTAGTGCTTGCCTAATCAAAAATAAATAAACTATCAGTGCTGTAACACTCCTCCTTCCATGCACACTTGACTTTGCCCACTTAGGAGATAGTTCTGGAAACTTGTTACTGATATCCGACTGGTGAATGTGCTCTATATATAGAGGCTAAACCAAAATGGATTGATTGTATAAAAGAGTTTACAGATCAATAAAATTTGTCTTGCTTTCTCAGTTTTATTCTGTCTTCTCTCTGTGTATTTCTCTCTATATTCAATATTTTTCAATATGGTATCAGAGCCAATGTGATTCTTGGGCAGTGCTAGCTTGTCTTTGTGCAGAATTCCAGTCGTCTGCAGCAGGCATAAATCTCATTGAGCAGCATTTTTTTTGGTAAAGCAATTACTATACAAATTTGGTGAGAATTTCTTTAACTGATTACCTTTACAATGTTGAAAGTTCTGATTTTTTTCTTTCTCATCCAAAAAGGAGAGAAGTTGATTAATGGATTCTCTTTGTGTTCCTCTACCATCAATTAAATTGAATGGAAAGAATTACTATGATTGGGTTTCACAAATTGAATTGTCTCTAACTCTACAAAACTGTTATGATATTGCTAATGGTAGTGAGCAGAGACCAACAGGTGCTGGAAAAGAATGTGATGATTGGGATAGGAGAGACAAGAAGGCAGCAGCTTTGATAAAGTTAACACTTTCAGAAGAAGTATTTCTAGAAGTTCGAAATGAAAGAAGTGGAGTGCAAGTATGGAAGATTCTGAAAAATTTGTATCAAAATTCAGGTGATGTATGGACTATATCACTTACCACAGAGTTATATAATCTAAAATTAAAAGGCTCACAAGAAGTAGTGACTCGTTTAAGTAAATTAAAGGAAAAGAAAAATGAATTGGCTTCTCTTGGAAAGAGCATAGATGATAAAGATTTTGTGCAAATAATTTTACAAAGTCTTCCAGGCTCTTATCAATCTTTTATAAGGGGACTCGATACTGCTGATAAATTAAAAGGAATCAAACCTGATGAGTTGTGTGCAAAGTTGATTCAAGAAGAAAAACGTCAAATAAAAGAAAGAGAATCCTTTGTTGTTGATTGTGAATCTCAAGCATTTGTAATAAAAGGAAAACAATATCATCAAAGGACACAAGATAATAGATCTAATGGAAAGAATTGGAAGTATGGAGATAATAATAATTCATATAGGAATCAAAATAGAAGTAAGCAGAAATGTCATTACTGTGGTAAGCAAGGACATAAATCTAATGAATGTTACAAAAGGATTAATGATTCAGAAAAGAACAAGTTTACACAATCATTTGATTCAAAGAAGAATGCCTTTTGTGTAGCACTTAAAGCAAATAGTTCTTTTAAGGATGAATGGATAATTGATTCTAGTTGCACACAACATATGTCACATAATAAGGAGCAGTTTGAGTTATTAAATGAAAGCAATGGTGAAAATATATATCTAGGAGATAATAGTTCTCTAAAAGTTCAAGGAAGTGGAAATGTTCAAGTAAATAATGGAATGTTCAAAAATGTGAAGCTTGTTCCTCAACTCTCAACAAATCTTCTATCTGTCTTTCAAATTGCAAATCAAGGATACAAAGTCGAGTTTTATAATGACAAATGCTTAGTCAAGGATGTGAATAAAAATTATGAAGTAACTGTAATCGGTAGAGTGGAAAATGGCCTTTATAAATTTCAAGAATTTGTTGGAAATAAAGATGTATGTGCTATTGCAAAGTATGATGATGTGAGCAGGTTGTGGCATGAGCGTATAGGACATGTAAACTATCAAAGTCTCAAGCTTATGGAGAAGTTGAAGATGGTGCATGGTCTACCAAGAATCTCTCCAACAAAAATAGTATGTGAAGGATGTGCAATGGGCAAGCAACATGTAGAAAGTTTCCCACAAGGAAAATCATGGAGAGCAAAAGCACCTTTGCACTTAGTCCATAGCGATGTGATGGGTCCTTTCAAAACGCCCTCACTTGGAGGTGCAAGGTATGTTCTCACATTCATAGATGACTTTTCAAGAAAAATTTGGGTATACTTTCTACAAAAGAAAGATGAAGTGTTTCATAAATTTAAGGAGTTTAAGGTTCTAACTGAAAAGCAAAGTGGAAATTTTCTAAGAATTATAAGAACGGATAGGGGCTCTGAATACATGAATAAAGAATTTTTGAGATTTTGTAAACAAAATGGCATAAAGAAAGAATCCACTATTTCCTACTCACCACAACAAAATGGGGTAGCAGAAAGGAAAAATAGGACTATAATGGAAATGGTTAGGTGTATGCTCCATTCTAGAAATATAGAAGTACATCTTTGGGCTGAAGCAATTCATACAGCAGTTTATATTTTAAATAGAACTCCTACAAAGGCTGTCATGAACATAACCCCTGAAGAAGCTTGGAGTGGAAGAAAGCCTATTGTATCTCATTTTCGTATTTTTGGTTGCACTGCTTATGCTCACATCCCTGATGAAAAAAGAAGTAAATTGGAAAGGAAAAGTGAAAAATACATCATGGTGGGATATAGTGAAGAATCAAAAGGATATAGGCTATATAATCCTAATACAAAGGAAATTCATATCAAAAGAAATGTTTGGTTTGATGAAGGCTTTGAGAATACTAATTCTTCTGCATTTTCTCAAGTTCCTTTTTTTGAAGAAGATGAGCATATTGACACTAATGTTTCAAAACAAAATATGATATCTCCTACAAAAGGAAAAGAAGTGCAAGATGAAGATTCAAGCAGCAGTGATGATGAAGACACAAGAAATAAAGGAAAAACTCGAAGCATTCAAGAGGTCTATCAAGAAGGTCCCAAGATTGTTGCTAACTATGCTCTCATGGCTAAGGTGATGCAGGTTGAAACTCCAAGAACATTTGAGGAAGCAAAAGGAAAAGAAGAATGGGAGGAGGCTATGCAAGAGGAGTACAACTCCTTGATGAAGAATGGAACTTGGGAATTAGCAACACTTTCAGAAGGAAAGAATGTGGTTAGTTGCAAATGGACCTACAAAACAAAGTTTGCATCAAATGGAGCAATTGAAAGATACAAGGCAAGGTTAGTGGCCCGTGGCTTCTCACAAGAAGAAGGTATTGACTATACTAAAACATTTGCCCCTATTGCTAAAATGACTTCCATTCGAACTATTATAGCTTTAGCTGCAAAATGTGGATGGAAAATATTTCAAATGGATGTCAAAAGTGCTTTTTTATATGGAGACTTAGAAGAAGAAATTTATATGCAACAACCTCCAGGATTTGTTAAACATGGTGAAGAAAATCTAGTATGTAGATTGAAGAAATCTCTATATGGCCTTAAACAGGCTCCAAGAGCATGGTACTCCAAGATAAATGAATTCTTTGTAACAAATGGACTTAAAAGGAGCAAAGCTGACCCAGATGTCTATGTCAAGCACATTGAAGGTGAAATTGTTATCATTGTTTTATATGTGGATGATCTAATCATTACAGGAGATTCTAGCCAATGTATTGATGACATCAAGACACAACTTAAGAAATTTTTTGAGATAACTGATCTTGGATTGATGCACTATTTCTTGGGCATGCAAGTTTGGCAAGAAGATAGTAGGATCTTGCTTTCTCAAACCAAATATGCTATTGATGTATTAAAAAAATTTAATATGAGTGATTGTAAGCCATCTCCTACACCATGTGAAGTAGGTTTAAAATTAAGTGCTCATTCTAATCAAAAGAGAGTGGATGGAAAACTATATAGGCAACTTGTTGGTAGTCTCTTGTATCTCACCATAACTAGACCAGACATTGCATATGCAGTTGGTGTTGTCTCTAGGTACATGGAAAATCCACATATTGAATATTGGAAGGCTGCTAAGAGAATCTTGAAGTACATCAAAGGCACTTACAAGCTTGGCATTGAGTACCAACATGGAGGAGACCCTACTTTAGTAGGCTATACAGATTCTGATTATGCAGGTGATATTGATGATAGGAAATCAACTTCAGGATATATCTTCCACCTTGGATCCAGACCAATCTCTTGGAGCAGCAAGAAGCAATCTACAGTGACACTATCATCAACAGAAGCTGAATATGTTGCAGCATCAAAGGCATCTCAAGAAGCTCTATGGATCCGAAGATTACTTGAAGAAACCTGTCATCTACAAGCTCATCCAACTACCATATTTTGTGACAACCAAAGCACTATCAAACTTGCAAAGAATCCTGTCTACCATGCGAGATCCAAGCATATTGAAGTTCATCATCACTTTGTTTGAGACCTCATGGAGAGTCAAGTCATCAAGTTACACTTCACAGGCACTGAAGATCAAGTTACAGATATTTTTACCAAATCATTGTCTACAGTCAAGTTTCTCAAATTTTGAACCTTGTTATGTCTCCAAGAAGTTAATGTTTAACTTTATTCTTGTACTAATTTCTCCCACACAATATTTTCATGGTAAAAATTAAAGGAGGGTGTTGGAAGCAGTCAAACTCTTGTCATCAAATAGCTATGATAGAACATTCAGTCTACTGCCAGTCTATCATCAATAAGTTACAACAGATCTTTCAGTCTAATGCTAGTCTGTAGTGCTTGCCTAATCAAAAATAAATAAACTATCAGTGCTGTAACACTCCTTCCACACACACTTGACTTTGCCCACTTAGGAGATAGTTCTGGAAACTTGTTATTGATATCCAACTGGTGAATGTGCTCTATATATAGAGGCTAAACCAAAATGGATTGATTGTATAAAAGAGTTTACAGATTAATAAAATTTTTCTTGCTTTCTCAGTTTTATTCTGTCTTCTCTCTGTGTATTTCTCTCTATATTCAATATTTTTCAATAAATCTTTGGTGCATTTTATAGATATTTTATAAGAAATAAGTGCTATCATTTAGTAATTTTTTAAAGGAAGTGGAAAATTTTGCTTCAAATTAAATATAATGAACTAACTCAGTGTTGTCTTAGCCGAGTGATAACTTTGTCTTGGCTTATGTTCTTGCCGAGAGACTTTGTTCCTATTCACCGAGTAACTCGGTCCTCCTTGCCAAGTTTTCTTTGTTGACTGAGTGACTCACCATCCTCCTTGTTGTGTCCCTCTTTGTGGACTTTCCGAGTTATTCCTTCGTGACTGAGTGACTCGGCAACCTCTCTTATCGAGCAGCTCGGTTACCTCTACCCCTAGCCCGACCTTTTTCTTTTTTTCTCATTTTGTTTACTAATCTTTAATATAAATTTAGCTTATATCCTCACATTAATGAGTGCATATATATTTTAATGGTCTACCATAACATATTATTGTCTTCTAAATTGGTCATTATTTTTTTTTTTGCAAAAAGAGGGGTAAAAATTTATTAAGACAGAAAGGAATACAACAAGGAGAGCTCAACAAGGAGCTCGATCCTGAGCAACAAGATCATCAAATTCTTGCACCATCTCAAAGGACAATTGCCTCCTATCCCTAATATTCCAACCCGGATCATGACTAGATGCCCATTTGGCTAAACAATCAGCAGTTCTATTCCATTCACAAGGAATATACGTGAACCTAATGAACTAAAAAGAGGAAGAGAAGAAAAGAATCTGCTTAACAACAGTGGCCAGCTACAAACTAACATCCTCAAGCTCTTGCGAAGAAAGCATGTTCACCACCACCTGGGAATCAGACTCACAGATAATCTTACTCCATCCCCACAAGCAACACTGTTCCACAGCATATAAAATATACTGAGCTTCCATGAGATTGTTAGTATAATCACCCTTATGAACTGAGAAGAAAAATTTAACATCCCCAGAACTACAATGAGCCACTCCGCCAATACCATCCGGACCCAGATTCCCACGAGAAGAACCATCAGTGTTAATTTTTAGAACTCCACAAGGAGGAGGAGTCCAGTGCCCATCCCGGTTAACCCGACCCTTTCTCTGATGGTGAAGCTTCCTGGACATAGAAGGAAACCTATGAGCTGCAGCCCCATCCTACAGATGAAAATTGAGGCGATTACAGATAGCAAGATCAACCGGATCCATACCCCCATCAAGCTCACACTTCACAAGAATAGTTTCCTAAAGAGAATGTGATATTTTCCACCAAAGATGCAAAACACCAAGCCGAACATCTTGGAATATGTGACGATTCCTCTCCAACCAGATATGCCAAAGCATAAAAGATGGGCCAGCAATCCAAGCAGCATGGAGAAAAGAAGACTTGGAGGGAGTAGTACCCAAGCGGGCCCAGAACTCAGGTAAAGAGGAAGCATTCCGACAAGAGCAACCCCAAGCGCTCCACCAAAGGTGCCATATCTGAGTAGAATAGGAGCAATGGAAGAACAGATGGGAGACAGACTCCTCTCCATTACCACACAAAACACAATAAGAGGGGCCCTGAAATTCACGTTTACAAAGATTATCCCAAGTAAGACAATGGTTGTGAGCCACTAGCCACATGAAAAAATTGCACTTGGACCAAGAAACTTTATTACAAACTTGCTTCCACCAAGGGACCTCAGCATCCCCAAATAATTGTCTAGTTATCTCTTGATACCCAGCAGAGACATGATATTTACCAGACAAGGTACCGCCCCAAGCCAAAACATCTGGACCAAGCAAAGAAGAACACTCTCTAGAGGCCAAAATTTGAGAAAGCTCCTGACGATCCATGTCTGTACCTCCAGGAGGCCAATCAGAAGAATGCTTCCATCTATAACCAACAACAGGTCCCAATTGATAAGGAGTCTAGTAATGAGCCACTTTATCCCATCCAGCGGCAAGAAAAGAGTCACAAAGAGGCTAAAGATGAGGGTATATGGATAAAATGGAAGGGAATCCATCCCAAGCATCAGACCAAAACAAAGCTTGAGAACCTCCTTTACATATCCAAAACAGACCCCTCTTTACCAACATTGCACCTGTCTTCAAAGTATGCCAAACCATTGAGCCACGACCTTCAAGAGGAAGTGCAAAAACAGAGCAAAAATCAGCACCATGAAAATATTTATGAGTGATAATACAAGCCCAAAGTTGATGTTGTCCAGAGCACCATCGCCAATAAATTTTAGCAGCCAAAGCTTGACTACTCAATAGAGTAGATTGAAAACCAAGACCACCCTCCTTTTTAGGCCTACAAACAGTTGCCCAATTAACCAAGCTCCATTTAGTACTACACAAATTACCACTCCAAAGGAATTTCCGAGAAAGAGCATCTTTAATTAAATGAGTTGTTTCTATTTATATTTGTAATAGAAATATTGTATTTATCATGTGAAATGTGTCAAAGATAATTGTAATATTGATTCTAGACATCAATTGAATTTTCATAGATCAGATGTGGTGCACTTCAGAATGGTTTGGCTCTTTCTTTGTATAGTATACTTAATGTTTCATTATTACCAACAAAATATGGAAGATGTATTTTGTTTACAATGAGTCTATGTGAGGAGTCTTGTTAAGACAAGTTGGCCATTAACTAATTGAGTTTTATTGTTTAGTTGATATACAATTTGCAAGGTCCATTATCTCTTTTATCTTTAATCTTATAGTAGATTGATTCCATGGGAACTTGGAGTGATCTTGTAAAGAAACAAATATCTATTGATGACAAGTTTGAGTGGAATTGTGGAAGGTTAGTATAATTCATAAATGATTCTATGGTTCACATATTGATGAACATAAATCATTGATTAGATAAGTAGTCTCTTCAATGCCAAAGACTGTCCATTATTAAAAAAAATCATATCGGTAGTCTCACAGTATTGATATCTCCCTATCATACATCATTACTAAAGGGACATTATGAATGGTTCATATCACCATTTATATTTTAAATAATGTCATTCTTGTTCAAGAAATCCATTGAGGCACTAATGATACTCCTGTTTGGCAATAGAAACATTTAAATGGTTTTTAAATGATCCACAATGATGTAATGTAAAAAGATTTTCAGGATTTCTTCCAAAGAAGATATCTATTTATATTGCTCCATGAGATTAAGAACCCCCTTTATTTACACTTCTTCTAAATAAGCCTATTAACCACATAATGTTTGTCCTCTTCACTAATTGTCTTAGCTCAAATATGCCACATGTTGTGTATGAAGATTGTGAAGCATCCAGATTCTCTTATAAGGATATATGGAATGGATTTTTCCATGTTTGATGTTGAGTTCTAATTTGAAGTTTTATTTCCCATTATTTCCTTTGCTATTTTTAGATGAATAAATCTAGCATATTTTCTTGTTCTCTTCAAGCTAGCAAAAACATGCTTTGACATCATTTCTAATGCTTCCAACTAGTTGGATTGGACAATTTAATTCAATTACCATGAATTAAATCCCTTTATTTATTCCTCAACTTGTATGTTTCTCTAGTATTATGCGCCTCTCCCATGACATTGTTTTTTTCTATATCCTGATGATATTCCCTTTGATCATCTCCCCTCATTTTTTCTAATGTCTCCTATTGGTTGGATTGGACAATTTAATTCAATCAACTTGAATTAAATTCCTTTATTTATTCCTTGACTTGTATGTTTCTTTGGTATTATGTGCCTCTCCCATGAAATTGTTTTTCTCTATATCCTAATCATATTCCCTTTGATCATCTCCCCTCATTTTATATTCACCATAGAAGGAATGAGATAAGAAATCTTCCAAATGATCCTTCGTTGAGATCCTAAAACATGTAGATTTAGTTGTATGTTTAGAATTTGATTAGTTCTCCTCCACTAAATTAAAATTCTTAATAGAGAAATTATGCATAAATTGATATATCATCCTACACATATTAAAATGAATATTAAAACATTATGAATTAAGCACAAACACTTAGATGATTTTTCCCAATACTTCAAGACTAATTTCCCATCAATCTTGCTTATTTTTCTAACATTGGGTGAGACTCTATCTGCAGAGGTTGTTTAGATAGAAATGATATAAAACATAATCATAATGTTTTTAATTCCAATTAACATTCAGACATGCACCAAATCATTATTGAATGAATTTAACGGGGACAATAATGTTAGATATGTTTTTCATATGTATCCTCTTTAAATATGAATACAATTTGTTTATATAAAAATGATATCAGTTGTTTAGATAGAAATGATATAAACATAATTATAATGTTTGTAATTTCAGCTGCCAAAACTATTTAAGGTGTAAACATTACTCACATCATACACCATGTCCAGGTTAGCATGATTAAAATCCATGTGTTGAACTTCCTTAATTACTTTGGAGAAAGTTAAATCTGGCCAAGAGGACTGACTTCTAGATGAGGACTAGGCCTCTAGAACCACCTTTAGATTCAATAGGAAAACAACATGAAGTAGGCCAAATATACTTACTTACAATAGAAAAAGAAGACCCGGTGTTTTAGTTTCTTGTATAAGAACAAAATTTGGATTAATATCCTTAATAATATTCTTAACTAATATCTACTTTTACATACTACTGAGAACTCTCATATTCCAAGAAAAGACAATAATTGAGACTGTTTGGAGGAAAGATGCTTAGGATTTCTCTATCTCCCATTAGAAATGTCCTTCTCAACAAACTTTTTCCTCAAATCTCTCCCTAAACATCACTAAATATTCTCAAAAAAACCCATGTTCATTGACTTGTAGGTCTTAAAAAGGGAGGAGATAGACGGAGGAAGGAGAGTACTAAGGGGAAGGAGGACAAAAGGAGAGGGGGGGATACAAAAATAGGAGATAAAGTGGGGGAAATGAAGGAAGGGGATGGCTAACAGGGAGAGGGGAGGAAAGGGGGCAGAAAAGGGGAAATGGTCCAAGCAAGAGAGGAACTATCTCCTAGGGGAACGAGGAAGACAAAAAATAATCAGGGAAGAAGAAACACTGGAGGAAGGAAAAGGGGGGAGAAGGGCCTAAGGGGGAGGTTGAGAATAGAGCCATCTTGAGCCCAATACCTGACGACACAAGTAAAGACCTAAAAGTAGTCACAAAATCAATTCCTATAAATTTTGGAGAAGGCTTAGCGAGAGGAACATGAGGGCACACATTAGAGAGGTGGCCAGTTGAGGAATAAAACTGGTAGTATAGCATAGAATTTTCATATTCCAAAGGTTGGGAAACAAAACCTAGCCTGAGTTTTAGGAGCACTGAAACCTTGAGCTCTATATGAGGGACCATCAAAACACAAAACCTAGCATAAATAAAGTGGGCCCAATTGAAGGTCACAACTTCAATGCCCAATAATTTTCCAAGCAAGTTAGCAAGCCCTTTTAACACCTCCTCATCCCATGATTCTAGGGGAAGACTAGGAAGGTGAACCCATGTGGAAATAGCTCCAAAGAGATGGGTCACTAGATCAAACCCTAGATGCCACCTACAAAGCTGCAGAGGTATCTTTTCCAAAATCCACAAGAATCCTGTCAAGATGCTCAAAAAGTCTTCCTTCAGAGAAAAGGAGAATAAAATCTAACCTTTGGGAAACCTAGCAATCGTAACCAGACCTTTAAGAGGCTAGAAAGAGAGAGCACACTTCCTAAAAAAAATAATGTTTCATCTTCTCCCACCAAACTTACGAACAAGTGATCTAGAAAACCTGGTCAGATTCCTATCTAAAGAACCCATTAGATGGACACATGTCCCATCCACCAATTTAGAGACTGAGAGACCACCCTAGGGAGGCTTTTGCACATTTCCAAAAAAGTGTTTTCAGTCTCCTAGGGTGATTCCCCTACTAACAAGGGGTGAGCCACTGGATTCAGGGTCTAAAGGCTTAATTCCTCTGCTATTTCAGGGAAAATCATAGTAGAGAAGGAGGCGCATAGAAAGGAAGACTCAGCTTTGAACTTCTTACCACCATCATGTAGAATACCATTTGCACCTAAGACAATAGCACCTCTGCCTTCACCCATGAACCACTCGTTGAGGACCCTTGTGCTCTAACTCGAGCCAACTCCCAGTCAAAATTTGTAGAGAACATTTCAAAAATGATACACTATTATATTATATTTTTATTACTGTTCAATAAAGATTAATATTATGTTTTTTTTTAGATTAACAATAAAACTTACTAAGATGAGGAGAGTGATTTTTTCTTATTTTCTATTGTATTGTACATTTGCCCAAAATTTTAGGTAGTAAATTTATTTTTTTTGAATCAAACTATAGAGGTGTCCTCAAAGCCCAACCCAATGCCCAATTAGCCTTTACCTTGGTCTTACAAACTGCCAAGTTAGAGCCCAAAAGAGGCAAGTTGGGGTGAGACTAGTCCTATATGGGTAGGTAAATAGGCTCGCACTATGGTCCCATTGGTGAAATTTGGAGAGAGTTTCAAACCCAAGACCATGGGAGTAACCCATAGCCTCAAGCCTCTACTCTCAACCAAATGAGCTAGCCCTTTCATTATATATATAAAAAATTCATCATCATAAATATTTAATTTTAAAACTTTCATTATTCAAAATTTATACCTTTAATATTAAAATCTCCTTAAAGTGTTATCAAATCAATCAATTTTCACAAGACAACATTATTTTTGAGTTTTATTGTTGGGTTGTATGTTACTCCATATTTTCTTCACCAATTTCTAAAATAACACCCATTTTTCTATGTGTTTCTATAACACTTTCATTCTATCTTTGTGTGTTCCTATAATTATCCCAACTTTTCAAATTCACTATTATGCCTTCACCCATTTCATAATTCTACCACCTCAAATAGACTTTTAATCAAGTTTCCTCATTCATCTTCTTCCTTTTCTAAAACATTTATCTAAGATATTTTTCAAATGCTTCTCTTTAAGGAATTTGGCCTTTGAATTTCTTGTCAACTTCTCTCAAATTGTTACATATATTAAACACACAAAAGGATTCTAGACCTAGTTAATTATTCTTAAATTAATAATGTACAATTAAAAAGTTGTGCTTATGATGATGTCATCAAGGGTAAAATAACTATAATGTTGATAATTGATGAGAGTGTACAACAAAGGTAAACCATATCCCATTGATCATAAAATAAATAGGGTAAACTTCAAGCAACCCCCATCTAGAAAAATATATAAAAATATTGGTGAATCTTACATCAAATTTGAAAAATAAATAATTTCTAGTATTGAATTGGTCAATCTTACATTATTTAAATATTTTTAGAACCAAATTTTATAAAAATGTGGAAATTGTAAATATGTTTAAGAACTAAATTATTAGCCAAGATCTTCTCAAATTAGCCAAATGGTAAATATGTAATACATAATTTTTTAATAGAAATGCAAAGACACATACACTCTAATAAATCAACTGAATTTAAAACAAGGTGATATAGTCTTCTCTTCAAACTAAACTTAGAACACTTATTCTAATATTTCTTT
The DNA here is from genome assembly GCA_028749045.1 of Cupressus sempervirens. Taxonomy (NCBI): domain Eukaryota; kingdom Viridiplantae; phylum Streptophyta; class Pinopsida; order Cupressales; family Cupressaceae; genus Cupressus; species Cupressus sempervirens. The sequence continues at coordinate 433,976,203 of CM053789.1, forward strand.
CAAATAAAAAATTATTGAAATAAATAAAAATTGCAACAAATTATTTGCACGTATCACACACTATTATGCTTGCACGTATTCTTCATTTTCTTGATTTACACTTCAAAACTCAAAATATACAACAATGTATTAATAATCTCGTATACTATAAACATGCATTTTTAATTTTCTTATTGATTGAACATGTTATCCAACAACTTAAACTCCAATTTAATAACTAAAACCCCCAATGGCTCTAAAATGGTCTTAATTGTAGTTGATGTGATGAAAACATATTTTTAAAAACACATGTTTTATAAAGATAGATTAGGAAAAAGTGTTCATGACCATATGTGATGTCAAGATATATTAGAATAAAAGATTCCATACAATGAATAAGGGTTGGCACAAAGTTGTCAATTGCTATTATTTTTTCCAATCAAAGGTTTTTTTTAACTACAATGTTCTAGTTTCCACAAGATATGTTACTCCCTGAGGTCATAAACTTAGGACATTAGTTTAGCATTATATGCATTGTATTTAATCATTGATGTCAACTCTTGGTGGAAACATTGATGTCAAATTGTTGAGCCTAAGGAGTTATTGAGAATGTTATATTGATTAATGATGAATATTTTATGTATGGTTTGTAGAAAATAATAAATGATGATTAATAAATGTTTAAAGGAGAATAAGTATATGGCCTTGAGGTTTTAGATGTTATGATGATAATGCTAACAAAGAATGAGGCATGTCTTGATGATGAATGATCAACATTCCTCTACATAAGATAAATCTGACAAATTGTTATTCTAGTTATATAGTATGTACTATGTGAATATTGCACTATCATTTTCCTACATCCTGAATTAATCATTTCAAAAAGTTATGATGCATTGTTGGGTAGCAGTATGCTTTACTATCAAGAAAGGATTGGACAATGTCATAGAATGTTCCACATTTATATTCTAGGGAGTGTGTATTGGTGGACATGGTTAGATGGTTTGTGCAACATGATTGAAATATGTGAAATAAAAAACAACAGATTTAAAATTTCTAATACTAAAATAAACAGAAAATGGAATGTGAGTTGTAACAAAAACATTAGAGCCCCCTATCTGTAGGAACCTTTTAGCCCCCCTTCCTGTTACACTCTAAAATTGTGCAACTATAATTGTGTGCCTAAAGTTGTAGACAACTTGATTCATTTTAATCATATAGCTGCAACTTGTAGATACCACAGGACTGCCAGAAAACTGCAAAAAGGAGGCCAAGTGCCTACCACTATCCACCCTAATGAGATTGATTATTAAATGTTCATAATTTAATGTCTTCCCGCTCTAACATGCTAAATGCATTTCATGGTCTCATTGACCTTCCCTTGGTCTCAATTGATTGTGGATGTAGTATAGCATCTTGCTTTCTTTCCTTAAATTTTGTTTGATAAAATGTAATAAGAAGCTGAGTTGTATCAAGGGCAAGATGAACCATAGGGGATTTGTGTAAGGAAGAAAAGGTGCGTGGAATTGCTTCCTATGCTAATCTTTGAGAGGACAATTATGTAAATCAAAGTAACTATTGCAAAGATCTCAAGAAATGCATAATAACATAATCAAAATAACAAAGAATACACAACACAGTGATTACTGTGGGGAAACCCTTCCAGGAGAAAAACCCCACCCTCCTTAACTCGTACAATGTATTATCAAACCAAGATGATTACAATACACTTGCAATGCAAGTTCTTACAGGAGCGCATCACCACAACTTGAACTTGGAGAGACTCCTTCTAGCACCAGTCTTGCAAACTAAACTCAATTACACAAACACCTCCCCAAGCCCTCCTTTTATAGTGATTTTACAACCTGGAAACCACTTATGGTTTTACAAAACCATGGGTAAAACTACCATGCCACATGTTACCCATTTTTGACATTTACATTTCCAATATGGAAAAACAACCAGGTTAAAATAGTAATCCCGTCCACAATTTTGTCTCTTAGTCTAGAACCCCATAAAAGTCACAAAATGATTCATCAAGGCTCTAAAAATGACCTACCTATATTCTACTATGGACAAGACTCATTTTAACAACTCACTAACCATTTTCCAATGCATAAACAAGTGGAAAACTTCCACAAAAAAATTCTAGAATTTTCCAAGAAAGGATTGCAAGGTTGAGAAACATGTTTCTCAACATTCTCCTACTTGTCAAACACCTTGCAAGAGTCAGGGGATCTAAAATATCATGGACTTAATTGCTAGGGGCCGAGAGGCCCATAGACTCTGAACACCATCTGAATTTCTCTGTGCTCACGGGCTTAGTTAATACATCAACAACATTTTCCAAAGTCTCTACCTTTTCCAGCTTCACCTTGCCATCCTCGACCATATCTCTCACAAAATGATATTTTACATCAATGTGCTTGGTCCTCACATGAAAAGTCGGGTTCTTCGCTAGGCAAATTGCACTCTGGCTATCACTATAAATTGTCACTGCACCCTGTTTGAACTCTATATCTGAACACAATCTCTTTAGCCAGATGGCTTCTTTGTAGGCATGAGTAGTTGCCATATACTCTGCCTCAGTAGTGGACAAAGCGACCACAGCATGTCGCTTACTCATCCAACTGATTGCACCACCAAATAATGTAAACACATATGCACTGGTGGATCTTCTTCTATCAACATCACCAACCCAGTCTAAATCCACATAGCCTCGAATATCCAAAGAATGCTCACTTCCTGTTCCATGAAAACATATTGAGTACTCTGAGGTACCCTACAAGTATCTGAAAACTCTTTTTACTGCATCCCAATATGCTCTTCCTGGATTAGACATATAACAGGAAATTACTCCCACTGCTTGGGCAATGTCTGGTCTTGTACAAACCATAGCATACATCAAACTTCCAACAACACTCTGATATGGTACTCGACTCATCTCTTCCATCTCCAATGGGGATGTAGGACACTGTGAGATAGAAAGCTTTGTTCCCATAGTAATAGGAACACTCAATGGTCTTGCATCCTGCATATTGAATCTTTTCAAAATAGTACCAACATACTTACTTTGGCCTAGCCAAAGCTTTTTGTTCCATCTATTTCATATAATCTCCATTCCCAGAATGTGCCTAGCTGCACCAAGATCTTTCATTTCAAACTTTATTGAGAATTGAGATTTTAACTCTACAATCAAACCTTTTCCTTTGCCAATAAACAACATGTCATCGACATACAAGGCAATAACCAAAAAACCATCACCATCAAATTTGAAATATATACAATGATTAGATTTAGATCGCACAAATCCCAAACTCAACACATATGTATCAAACTTCTGGTACCACATCCTAGGACTCTGTTTTAAACCATACAAGGATTTCTTCAATTTACAGACCAAATGACTTTTACCTTTCACCACATAGTGCTCTGGCTGTGACATGTAAATTTCTTCCTCCAAATCTCCATGAAGGAAAGTAGTTTTTACATCCATTTGCTCGATCTCTAGGTCATAAGCTGCTGCAATAGAAAGCAAAAATCTAATGGATGTCATTTTGGCTACTGGAGAAAAAATCTCACCATAATCTACTCCCTCAACCTGAGAGTAACCTTTTGCAACCAAATGTGCTTTATACTTCTCAATGCTTGCATCTGAACCCATCTTCTTTTTGAAAACCCATTTACAACCAACAGGCTTCTGTCCTTCAGGCAATGGTACAAGGTCCCACGTTTGATTCCTCTTAAGAGCTGCCATTTCTTCATCCATGGCTATTTTCAAGGACTCTGAATCATTCATACCAAGAGCCTCTTCTACAAATCTCGGTTCATCAATGTTAGAATTCAATGTAAATATGCACCTCCAATCATCAGGAGAATACCCATTCCTTTCAGGTGGTTTCCTTTGTCTAGTAGATCTTCGAACAAGATCTAGTTCAAGTTTAGGAAGTTCAGATTCATGATTAGGTTCCCCCTCTTCCTCTGATGATTCAGAACTCATAGAGCTCTCTTCAACATCTTGTCTTTCTAAGGGCCTTGATTCAACTTTCTCAGGTGTAGCAGAAAGTTGAATCACATCTTTCTTTTCTTTAATTTGTTCTGGCTACACTTTAACAGAAGAAGGCTTAGTTTCTCTAAAAATAACACTTCTGGAATAAAATACCTTTTGTGCAATAGGATCCCAAAGCTTGTATCCTTTCACACCATAACTATATCCGATGAAGATACATTTGACAGCTTTTTTGTCCAATTTTGTTCGCTTCTCCTTTGGCACATGAGCATATGCCTCACAACCAAACACTCTCAGATGTCTAAGTGAAGGCTTGTGGCTCGACCAAATTTCCATTGGTGTCTTATCAACAAGAGCTTATGTAGGAGACATATTTATCAGGTAGCAGGTAGTGGCTATAGCCTCAGCCCAGAACTTTTGTTCTAGTCCAGCACCACTCAACATACTCGTAGCCTTCTCCATCAAGGTCCTGTTCATTCTTTCTGCAACTCCATTCTATTGTGGAGAATATGGAGTTGTCTTCTCTCTTTTAATACCACAATCTTTACAAAATGTGTCAAAAACATTGGAGCAAAATTCACCACCATTATTAGTTCTCAAGCATTTTAGTTTCTTTCCAGTCTGCAATTCAACCATTGCTTTAAATTTTTTGAAATGACTGAAAACTTCAGCTTTACTCCTAAGGAAATAAACTTGTGTTCTACTAAAACCATCAATGAAAGAAACATAATAAACTGATCTACCAATAGAAGGAACATCAACTGGACCAAATACATCTGAATGAATTAGATCCAAAATACATGAAGACTTATGAGAACTTGAGTAAAACTGAATGCGGTTTTTTTTACCATAGATACAATGCTCACAAAAATCAAACTCAAGATTGCAGTCATTCAACCCATCAACAAGGTTCTTATTTTTCAAGGTCTGTAGACCCTTCTCACCTATGTGGCCGAGTCTCTGGTGCCATAACATAGTCTTCTCTGTAGGCAACTTTGATTCAGCAGACAGAGCACCCTTGGGTATCCAAAAATCATGACCATTTGTTGAAAGAGAAACTCTCTCCTTCTCCAACAAAGTAGTCTTTCTCATAATCTTATCAGAAGTACTATTGCACTCGACTGTGCATGCATCAAGTTGGTACAATGTACCCAATCTACTTCCTCTTGCTATTACCATAGCGCTTCTCACCATTTTTACACTTGCTTCAGAAAACTGTACATGTACACCTGCATCTATTAGCTTACTAACAGATAACAAATTCCTTGCTAGTCCAGGGATATGCAAGACACCACCAAATCTTCTAATTCTACCATCAAAAAATTTCACATGAATACTTCCACGACCAACAATATCAAGTACTGAATTATCACCCAAATACACCTTACCACCATCAAAATTTTCATACTTACTAAACCAGTTCTTATTAGGAGTCATGTGGAAAGATGCACCTAAATTTATTAACCATGCATTTTCACCTACATGAGTGGCCAAGGCTGCACTGAAAGCATCTCCTTCTTCCTTCTTGGACTCAGAATCAGAATCTTGCTTCTTCTTCTTCTTCTTTTTCTTCTCCTCTTTGCAGTCCTTTCGGAAGTGTCCAGGTTTGCTGCAATTCCAGCAGATTGCCTTGGACTTACTAGGGGATTTCAATCTCCCCTTATTTTTGGACTTAGAATGGCCATGCTGCTTTTCATTCTTGCCTCTTTCTTTTGGTCTTCTGCGAACACTCAAAGCATCTTTGGCATTCAGAGAGACCTTCCTTCTCATCTCCTCAAAAAGTAGAGAACCAACAACGTCCTCCATCTTCAAGACAACTGAAGTGCTCCCTATAGCCATCACAAGACTATCCCATGAGTCTGGCAACGAACATAACAAGATTTGACACCTTTCTTCTTCATCGATTGGCACCCCTACTGAGGTCAACTGAGTCACCAACATATTAAACCATTCTAGATGCTCAGAAATTTGTCCACATTCTTCCATTCTCAAGGAATACAACTTCTTCCTCAACAAAATCTTATTCACAAGTGATTTTTCTTGATAGATCTAACTAAGCTTTTTCCAAAGCTTCTTCGCGATAGGTTCTTCATGGACATTAATCAAAATCGAGTCCGCAAGACACAATCTAATGAGACCTTTAGCTTTTCTATCATTCACATCATATTGTGCAGCTAATATCGGATCTGTGGGCCTTAGCTTGTTCTCATCAATCACATCCCATAGATCCCGATTACTCAACAAATCTTCCATCTTCAGCTTCCACATCTCAAAGTTTGTGCCAGAAAATTTTTCAACATCAATTTTCCCTGACATGCTTGCCATCTTTTCAATCCTGCAACACAGAAATGAAATGCTCTGTACAAGTTCCCATTCAAACCTTGATTAGCTCAAAAAACCCTGTACCCAACAAATAGAACCAAAACTGGCCAGGCTCTGATACCACTTGTAAGGAAGCAAAGGTGCGCAAAATTGCTTCCTACGCTAATCTTTAAGAGGACGATTATGCAAATCAAAGTAACTATTGCAAAGATCTCAAGAAATGCATAATAATGTATAATCAAAATAACAAAGAACACACAACACAGTGATTACCGTGGGGAAACCCTTCCGAGAGAAAAACCCCACCCTCCAAAACTTGCACAATGTATTATCAAACCAAGATGATTACAATACACTTGCAATGCAAGTTCTTACAGAAGCGCATCACCACAACTAAAACTTGGAGAGACTCCTTCTAGCACCAGTCTTGCAAACTAAACTCAATTACACAAACACCTCCCCAAGCCCTCCTTTTATAGTGATTTTACAACCTGGAAACCACTTATGGTTTTACAAAACCATGGGTAAAACTACCATGCCACATGTTACCCATTTTTGACATTTACATTTCCAATATGGAAAAACAACCAGGTTAAAATAGTAATCCCGTCCACAATTTTGTCTCTTAGTCTAGAACCCCATAAAAATCACAAAATTTGACATCAAGGCTCTAAAAATGACCTACCTATATTCTACTATGGACAAGACTCATTTTAACAACTCACTAACCATTTTCCAATGCATAAACAAGTGGAAAACTTCCACAAACAAATTCTGGAATTTTTCAAGAAAGGATTGCAAGGTTGAAACACATGTTTCTCAACAATTTGATGCATAAATTATATTACATTTCTCGTATAGACTCTACTTTTTCTTTGTGCATTTATAATTCATTCATGAATTTGTTGAAATCAATCTGGACTTGTGTTACCTGCAAATGCCAATTTAGTTTAATGCTTGGTACTTTCCATTTCAAAATTACAATACATAGTTATTTATCATTACATGTCAACAGATAGCTTTCGTGACAATGGACTGCTGGGCTAAATTTAAATTGTGGTGCCATGTTTTATCAAACTAGTAGCTCATAATTAGTTTTCCTATTTTATTACACCCAGACCTGCCCATACTTGGCAATTAAGTCAGGCCAGGGTCATGGTTGTCTTGCTCTCTTCAGCTGGTTTTAATTCATTTTACAGCCGGCTAGATTGTGTTCATATTTGGGTACCCTGCTCTACCTATGTGGTTTCAATACGACAATGGACTGCTGGGCTAAATTAAAATCGTGGTGCCATGTTTTATCGAACTAGTAGCTCATAATTAGTTTTCCTATTTTATTACACCCAGTCCTGCCCATACTTGGCAATTAAGTCAGGCCAAGGTCATGGCTGTCTTGCTCTCTTCGGCTTGTTTTAATTCATTATACAGCTGGCTAGATTGTGTTCATATTTGGGTGCCCTACTCTGTCTATGTGGTTTCAATAAATCTTAGTTGATAGTTGTGGTGTTTGAATTAATTCATTTTACAGCCGGCCAGATTGTGTTCATATTTGGGTGCCATACTCTACTTATGTGGTTTCAAAAAATCTCAGTTGAGAGTTGTGGTGTTTGAATCCAAGTTAAACTATTCATTTTTTGGGCTTGTTCTTATCTCACGATCAAAATGCCCTGACCTCCTCTACTGCTGAAAATATTTAAATTTGTTTCTCCTATGCACTCCAAATTGTTTTTTTGTCTCAGTTTCTCGTAGATTTCTTCTCAGTTTATAAATTTCATGTATGAACGCAACTTTTCTTCAAGTTGCAAATTCCAAAAGTTGAGCATCAGTCTTCCTTCGTTTACTTTCAAAAGTATGAAATCTAAGAGATTCTGGTATCATATATCTATACTTAAACAATTGTTCTATTTTCTTTATCATTTATATCAACAGGTGCAGTGACTACTGCTGCTTGATATTTGAGCTATTCCTTCTTATCTATATTTATCAGCCAAGCACTTTTCAGCTGTCTCTCCAATTTTTCTCAAAGAGCTAGAATTGATGCTTACAACAAGCTTAGGATAAATTATTTTGTCAAGCATGCCTCTTTTTTGCCAATGCATAGGCCACTATGCTATGTTTTCTTGGTCCCTTGGTAGCGTAGGATTAATGGCTGGCCTAGTACATAGCACCTCCATTAGAGATACTCCAAAAGAATAGTCATTAGAATTCACTATCCTTATTATCTTTCACTGGTTGCTAGGTGTATGGTATCTTCTGTGTCATCAATATTATTTTATTATCAACAAAGACAACAGTGATATTTCTACATCTACTAGGTAACTATTTCCTCCAACATATTTCTTTGAGTTGTATGATCTTTCTTTAATTTGCATAGTGTTTGCAATTGCTATAGGAACACTACAAGTACGTATGTATGATTTTTCTTCAATTTGCATAGTGTTTCCAATTGCTATAGGAACACTACAAGTGTGTGGATCTTTTGGTGATTGTATATGCATAATAATGCTTGTCATAGATATAACACATTCTTTACCCCCTTACCTTATTTTGGAATGGCACCGCAACTTTAGAGTTGTATTTCTACATATCCAAGTGACCTTGGTTACACCTTCTCTAAATCTTTGCTTATGAGGCACATGTCTGCTTGCAAGTAGAAAGCAATATCAACAATCTTTGTTTATACAACTCATTTACTTTATGCTTTGGTTTCAATACAATCAATAAAGAGGAGGTTGTTGATGTGATTTATCAACAGGCGGTTTATCTCTAGTGGCCTAGTCTACTTTGGTATGTGCAATAATCTAGGTGCGTAATGGCGTCAGAAGATCGAGAAGATGTCATTACCATCTCTAGCACCAGCCAAGGGAGCAACAACAGGGCACAAACAAATAATAGCACTACAGAATTCGAGGTAGCGTTTGCACCCAGACATGAATGTCGAAATCGAAGAGGTCTCCCACAACATTGAACAATGTTGTGAAGAGATTGTTCAAGACATAAGGCATGTATCTGTCATCATGGAGACTGCTACCACCATCAGTGTTGAATGAATGGAACATGCTGTAAATACAGAAGAAGCAATGTGCAATGTGGCAGATGCCTTATATAAGTCATCATGTCAAATTGTACATGCGAAGCTGTATGACATGGCCACCTAATGGTGGCAGGATACCATAACCCAGAATGCTAGCACCGCAAGATCTGTTTGCCTATGAATCTAATTGTACACAGATGTAAGAATAATTGTATAAATCGACAAGAAATGTAAAAACAATTTTGTGTCATGTTGTACCCCTGAATCCTTGAAATAGTGATAGCACATACAGGCAGATATGTAGGGGCATAGCACGTGTCAAATAACTATCCACATGACATACACTTAAATACATAGCAAGTGTTAATCATGTTTACGAATTGTAATGTGCGGCTCTGTGATACACATCATCTTTTGTTTTCTGTGAATGATTTTGAAATGAAATGATTCTATTTATGCATTTGTCCTATAAATTGGATGTATCGAGGGTCATTGATAATGTTGCCTATGGGATTCTGCCTGTAAAATTTACTACCATGAATTGTCTTTTTGCTACAGCATTTACTGCACTTATAAAACACAGACCCATATGAAGGTGTGCAAGATCACATCAGTGCTCCTGCCTCCAAAATTAAATACCAAAGATTCTCTTCCTTCTACAACATTTACTTGACTTTTAAAACTCAACACCATATAGATCTATGAAAGCCCATGTTGCACTGGCCAACTTAGGAACTTCTTTCCTACATCATCCCTCTAGCAACATCTTTCTTACTTAATCCCTCCAATCAACACCATCTATTTCCCACATCGCACATGCCTTGGTTTGGATAGTTCAATTTCAGCTCTTAGTATTTACAATTAGGAGCAACAAGCAATATATACAGCCAATTTCAGATTGCACTATTTCAAGTTTCACATTATGTAAAAAATCCTAGGACAAACCTCGTGTAAATCATCTACATTTTAGCTATGATTTTTGAGTATTAACAATTAGAAACGCAACATCGAATTAAGAGCATACCCATATATAGCACACACATTAATCTTGCATACTACACAGGTGACTGCTGTGCACTTGAATTACTATGTTTGTAGAATGAACAAAGATACCTTCTGATACTCCTCAATGTAATATGTAGAAGTGATTAGAACATAATATATGTTATAGTCATTATGATTTCATCAATGAAGTGGGGTCTAACATAATTCTAACTATACATTTACATCCACTCTGCATTCCAATGCAACCAGAGTAGCATGCATTATGGATACACTCACATCAAATGCTATACATCAATTGATTATTGGCCACAATGTCACTTCGCTTGTCGTGCAAGTATGTTCAATCAATATTCTTCGAGAAGGCCTAGGTGAAGCAAACCGCTACAGCCTAGACATCTTTGATGGTACGCATGTGCACCAAGTGTCGCTACCCACGAAATACAATGAGAATATTGTCCTTGGTGAAATCAAAGTGGGCTCAATAATACAGCTGACAAAGTACAATTACTCTACATCAAACAAAGCAAGGTAAGACAATAGAAGACACACAAATTAGAATAGTTATGCTACGTTCTTATGTCCTTTCATACCTATGATAGTTAACATCCTAACATTACTGCTGTTGCACAATGTCCATATAAAGGTGGATTATCATTCTTGCATTGGAATTGATATCTATAGCAAATGACATAACCGAATTACCAACAAAGCTCATGCTGGAACACACTAACGAAGCAAGAACAACCCCAATGTCGCCAAATATGCATGAACAACAAAAGAATCATTTTGGCCTAACACCGCCACATCCTCTCAAAGAGTTGCCAGATGTAATTACAACAATAAAGGATATAAATCCATACCAAACATGGTGGACCATTAACATTCGAGTAACTGCAAAGAAGGAGCCTCATCACTATAAGACACAAAGAGGAGCAGGGCACATGTTCAGCTTCGATGTAATAGACAGCAACAGAATGGAAACTCGTGTATGCTGCTTTAATGAATTAGCAAGTGACTACTATGAGAAAGTGCAAGTTGGTTCTATATATCTCCTATCTAGAGGAATAATAAAACCCACGAACAAATTGTACAATAGATTGAATAGTGGATTAGAAGTAGCATTGCAAGAGAGCTCAAGTCTCATAACTTGTGAAGATGACAACAATGTCCCAAGCCATACATTCTCATTTGTACCACTGGAGACAATTACAACCCTACCTGATAACTCTGTGATCGATGCCATAGGGGTTGTCATATGTGTACAACCAACCTCTACAATAAGAAGAGCAAATGAAATAGAAGTTTCTCAGTGCACCATACAATTGCTTGATATGACTCACATGCCCATCGATCTGACGCTCTGAGGCTCAGCAGCCGAGCAAGTGGGCAGCAAATTGCAACAAAGCTACTACTTGCAAGACACTACAGTTCTAGTGGTGAAGGGGGGCCGTGTTACCGAGTTCAATGGAAGAGTACTGAACACCACAGGTATTACACAACTAATGATCAATGTCCAAATTCCAGAGACGGTAAAGTTAAAGTCATGGTTTGATGATAATGTTAAGGACAGTGGTGAGCCATCGGTAAGGTATGCCCCACAACCTCCTGCAGTATTGAGAATGACAATTCATGACATACATGATCAAATTGGTCGTTCTACTCGTGCTATAAAGTGCATCGTGAAAGCAACCATTATAGAGGTCAACATAGAGAAGCTATCCTACCTGGCCTGCCCCAACCAAGTGGCAGGAAAGGAATGCAAGAAAAAGTAGTCTGAAAATGCAAATGAAGAATAGTATTGTGAAAAATGTGACAAGCAATTTACAGAATGCAATTATAGCTACATGGTCCTCCTACAATTACAAGACCACACCGGGGAGCTATGGGCAACCGCATTTGTTGAAGGAGCAACACAATTGCTCGACATGACTGCGAATACATTGCTAGAGCTAGGAGCTGAAGATGATGCAGAATACAAAGCACAACAAGTTGTCAGGAATGTACAAAACAAGCCGCACATAATTACATTGACATGTCAGGCAGGAACATACAATAATGAAGACCGGCTGAATGCAACCGTCGTACTAGAACCAGTGGACTACGTAATAGAGAGTAATAAACTCCTCGAACAGATCCTTGAGATGACTACTGAAACAGGAAATAGCCTGCGACAGTAGATAAGCACAGGAGGCAGTTAGGAACATGCCCGCTCAATGTACAAACAATGTTCATACTTAGGAATGTTTCTCCAGTTATATGTTACAGCTTAGAGATCTACCTCGTCTTCGTCTACTTATATTTGCTGAAATCTTGCTGCAACTGAATACCACCATATCATTGTACAAAATAGCACAACAGTATACCATACTATTGGCACATCTTCCAATTGTATATTTGTCAATATATCAACCCAGGCTATGTAATAAATATACAGAAAAAGCAATGTGATCAGAACAAACAAAGAGCTTCTGCATTTTATTGACTACCAATGTTGGCATTGGAAAACGGGTTCTTTTATAATTGCACATGTGGCTCTGGTTCTTCATTTCCTGCACAAACTCTTGTACAAATATGTTCTATTTCTTTAATTCTATACTCATGAAAAAAAATAAGAAAAAATATCTTTTCCTGTACAAAATCCTGTACAAATATGCTCTATTTCTTTAATTCTATACTCATGAAGAAAAATAAGAAAATATTTCTTCTATTTTTTCAAGCACCCAGAGGATCTTTCTTAGAGAAAATCTAAGCATTCCCTGTCTGATTCTGTACTCTTGTACTATTCTTTGGCAGAAAAAATAGAATCATAAGGATTGTCCACATTGATTCTTTCATATATATATTTTTTGGAACTCCAAATTCCTCTATATAATATTTTACAAACTTCTATATTGGAAATTATTATAATCATGCTGCTGAGATTTGTGCTAAACACAGGTAAAAGTGCAACCGTACTGAGTGGTACTCCATGGTGATCAAGATGATCACTTATGACATGACATTTCTAAAATTGAACGATTCCTGTAACCAAATACAAATTATTAACTCGTGCAGCTTGATACTTATTTTCGAGGATTTTGTTGCATCCTTTTAAACTATGGCTCCTGGAAGAAAACCATCGTAGAATATTGTCTCTTACAAAATATGCTTTATCATGATCAAAATCTCTATTGTTGAACATTTCTAAATATGAAATCAGAAATACTATTCTATATATGAAACTGTTATCAATAATCTTTTTGATATCAAACATGCCGAGAACTTTATTCCTTTGAACTACAATTATATAAATATTTGCACTTGAACTTCTCAGATTTGCACATCTTTCTCATCTCATTACTATATCAGTCCAATGACGTTATTGATAAATTTGATGTTTTGTTATACACATAACTGGTGCAGCTCATCACTTCATTATGCTTAGTTTAGAAAATATAATGCATATTGTTGTTATTGTCCTTATTGGTATGAGAGGTGGACAACAGCACTTGGAATTCTTCTCAGCGATTTAGGTAAAAGGCCATTATGCGATTGCATGTTCTATAGGGAATCAGATACTAAATTTTCATTGATCAATCTTAACAGCCCATTATGGTGGAGTTTTGTGTTGTCCATATATTATGGTGGAGTTTTGTGTTGTCCATAGGAATATAGTAATTGAGCAATGTTTTTTTATTTGGTTTTGGAATGCATTAATTGGATCGCTCTTTTGATTTGGTTTGATATATGTTTAAGCTGGTGTTTTGTCAAGTTATGTAAGTAATTGGTTTACTGGTTATTATAACCCAAATACAAAAGTTCCATTCATCAACCATGACCTCCCATTATCATGGAGATTTGTTGTCTGGTGGATTGCAATAACTGGGCCATGCTTTTGATTTGGTTTCAGGTGTAATAGCTTCTTTTGTTGTGAAATTTGGATGTTTAGCTTTCATCCCTGCTGAATACTGGTGTACAAATATTACCTTGTTCTGCTTAAATTGTCTGAGTTTGGAAAGTTTTTATTAGGGTGAAATTCTTTGCCAGTGTGTGGAATCCTAATGTTCTGACAAGCTGACCGAGCCATATGGCGTGATAGATTTGGACTCTCAGTTTTACTGTTTAGTTTCTGTTCCTCATCTCTTGTCTATCCATGATTGTGGAATGTATATTTTATATATTTATTTTTAGTTCTTCATGTTGGTGATTGTCAGCATGCAGCAAAATCGACCTTCCATCATATTGGGATATTCAAACAGGTAAAAATAAAATAAAAGTTGTTGACTTTCAGAGCTCAAATAAACACTACACATGCACAGTTGTTCTCCTACACCTGCAATTAAAGATATGATGATGAGACTCCACATGATAATCTCTGTAAGTTTGAAACTCAGTGGGTTGAAGACAGACATCTACTACAGAACTATAAACAAGGATGACCCAACCACCAAGAAGCTACTAAGATAAAGTACTCCAAATGAATGTAACCAAAAATGAAAGAATACAATCTGCCATTAAAGTATGTCCCCCACTAAATATGTATCTTACTATCACAGGTATTATCGAGTTTTAAGATTTTCAAGATGAATTCTCAAAGTGAAAGATAGAACATATAAGCAACTGGTTTATACCTCTCAATGTATAGAAATGATCTTTCTAAATATCTTATGTTGGCTTGCTCTTTAAGATAATGGTGGAATGTTCAGAGGATGGAATTGATATCAAGATTATCTTCTCATTTGTTTGCATTATTTGATATTATGATGAAGTTGATAAGATTTTCTGAAACAACTTTTGTTGTAACCCAAGTGGCCCAATGGCTGGGTGTGGGCCTCATGGGCCTATGCCTCCACCTCAGAGTAAAGTTGTTGCTTTATTATTACTATAAGGCATATCACCTCAAAATAAATGCTAGTTGTTGTGAACTTCCTGAACTACCTCTAAATCTTCAACCATCAAAATTTTACCATTCTAAAATGCCGGCCGTGTGGATTAAAACAAAAAATTCCAGTCATGTAATTATGATTTTATGGGCATCCTATTAATTATGCAGCAAGTAGCTCCTAAGTATGAGTTCCTATATGGCCTCTTAGAGGCGAGTTGTGATTTCTCAAAGAGTTTTTCTCTCCAAGTTGGATGAGGAAAGAAATAGTTAAGCATAATCTTGAGGGAGTCTGGCTTGCAATTATAATCAAGACTGTGAAGTCAACAAGTGCTGATAAGATTGGATCTCAGACCCAAGAAAATTGATTAAGATCAATCCATTATGTGGGTACTATGTCAAGAAACTATCAACCTACATACTAAAAAATTAAGCTAAACAAAATGTTAGGTACACGCAAAAGAAGAATTTTGGATAATTTAAACATAATTATAGGAAATGGATGCATTAACAACCCACTTAACATAACTGAAACATCCTTGCATTGATCAAGTCCACTTAATAACCAAACATGTGTTCACATTGGTCAAGTTGGGTAGATGGCTCTGAAAACACTTGCATTAAAAAATTGGGAAAACATTTAACTGAGTTAGTTGAGAAGACTACATAAAGAGCAAAAACCACCCTTATCTTTGATAAGAGGATTATCTAAACAAAAGAAAAATGCCAAATAGTCAGCTATCCCTCATCATCCAGCTAAACTAATTAACTCTTAAGTCTTCATGCTTGACATCCAAAACTAGATTTATAACCCACCTAGACTTTTACGCAAGTATAAGATCTATAATTTTAAAAACTTGACATGAACAATGAAATTTCAAATCTTCCAAAAAAGCAATGCAGTCTCCGATCCTCTAACTTCTGCACACATCATACATTGGCTAAATACGCACACTTTTGACTATAGCTTGTAGTTTTTTCCGAAATCAAATTTATAACCCACCTTCTATATACAAGATGCCCTCTAGCCTACAGGAATGTTGAAATCATATAGCCCAGAAAGCCTTAGGCAAACACAAATATCAAAATATCATTAATATTAAAGCGTAGCCCTATAGGGTTACCTGACAAATTTATATGAACATTAATACAAGAATACTTGCATGCCAGTTAATTTTTGTTATAATTCTTTACTGCTGTTACTTTATACATGGATTCTTTTTTAATCTGTGCTTTATTCATGTCCTTGATAGTCGGACTTCTAATTTATCCCTATTTAAAATTGAGAAAAGATGACAGATTATTGCTAAGTTTCAATAAAAGTTGTAACTAGGGCATGAATCTGGAAATGAACTTGCACCAGAGATTTTTATTGCAAGTTAGATTTGAAAAAAAATTTAGGAGCATAAATAGAAAGATCTAAGTGCTCTTACGATCAGAAAAGAAACAACATTACCCAGAGTTTTTAGGAAACCACGACTGAGTTGTTGGAAATGAGAATAGAGTAACTGAGAGGGGGAGGGGGTGAATCAGTTACTACAAAACTTTCCACAGTCCCTAAGATGTCTAAATATACCCTTGATCTGATTAATATAAAATGCTGAAACTTGATAATGCAGCAAATGATAAATATTAAGAACTGATATGTTATCCTGCACAAAGCAATTCAGCAATTAAGAACACAAGAGACACCAGTTTTAACGTGAAAACCCAATATGGAAAAAATCACCAATGTAACTAGATACTGTTTTTCACTCTTCTGAAGTGAGCCCTGTTAGGAGCCAACCCTGTTAAAGGTTACAAAACACACTGTTAGGTGTGACCCTATTAAAAGATTCAATCACCCTGTTAGGAGTGGCCTTGCTAGAGGTCTTTAGAACAATTCAACTAAACTGTCACCTTGTTAGAGGATTTATTGAATGGTTGTTAAACCAACTCTGTTAAGAGATTTTGAATTCACTATTACAATGGTTAGAAAGCAACAATGAAGTGACTTGATATAATGTGCAACTTATCTTTGTTGATTACAGATCTCTGTTATGCTTGACTGGATCCTTACTGATCAAATACAACTTTATAGCTCCTTCAACACATCTGATCCTTCATCAGACTTTGCTCAACATTTGCCTTTTCATTTCATACTATAATTCGCATTCATAACTTCTTTTTCACAATCACACACACCTTTTAATTCATAATTTGAATGACCATATATACCTTTCAGATTATCTTAGTCGGCTCAAATCAATGACTAAACAAATAATTACAACAGTCAGCTAGAAGTAATTAATTAGCAAATCCTTATACTGGCCGACCTTGCACGGTGAACTTTGTTCAAAAAATAATTCTTGTGCTAATCGACTGAGCTCGGTTAATACAGCGAACTTCGTGACAATCCTTCAATCACCAGGAGAACTCAGTAAGTACTGAGTTTCCTGAGATAACCGAGTGAGCTCGGTGGAAACTACCCTTTGGAGATCGAGTGAAGTTCGGTTAACACTGAATTCTCCATGATTCCTTTGATGACTGAGTGAGCTTGGTGGAAACTACCCTTTGGAGACCGAGTGAAGCTCGGTTAACACTGACTTCTACATTTTCTTTGTTGACCGAGTGAGCTCGGTGAACACTATCTTTCACCTTTCCTTTGTTGACTGAGTTAGCTCGGTTAACACTGTCTTCCACATTTCCTTCGATGATCGAGTGAGTTTGGTTGGCACTGTAGATTGCATTGCAAACTGTCTGAGCTCGGTGAACTTGAGACTAATGACTGATATGACATTTGTGTGACATCAAGGACAACATTATCCAACAATCTCCCTCTTTGGCATTGATGGCAACACAACATGTCATAATAGAATGAAATTTTGAAAACAAGTCCAACAAGATAACAAACTTCTCCCTCCTTCAATAATCTCCCTCTGTTAAGGGACTTCATGGCAAACTTTTCAAATCTCACAAATTTCAGAAGGATATGACAGCAAATCTCTCCCTCTTTGACAACACATGCCAAAGACAATAGATGTTAAGTGAATTGTAATGTACCTTTAGTACTTATTCATATGCAATGATTTCTGATTAAACTACATCAACAGATAGATCTTCAATCTTGTATGCGTTGATGCATCACTAGAACTTATTTTTAGTGGACTTCAGATAGGGGAATGACCCCTAACTTACCTCTGAGATACAAAAATGCATCCTTAGGTAAAGGCTTTGTGAATATGTCAGCAATTTGTTCCTTTGTATGGACATATTCCAATCTGATCTCCTTGTCTTGCACCAATTCTCTGAAAAAATGATATTTTATTGCAATATGTTTGGTCTTGGAATGCATCGCTGGATTCTTGGATATGTTGATTGCACTAGTATTGTCACAGAACATGACAACTGGTTCTTTGATTTTCATCTTCATTCCTTGTAATAACTGCTTAAACCAAACAATATTTGAACAGTTTACTGCTGCAGCAACATACTCTGCCTCTGCTGTAGATTGGGATGTACAATTTTGCTTTTTGCTTGTCCAAGAAACCAATCTTTTTCCAAGAAAGAATGCTCCTCCACTTGTGCTTTTTCTGTCATCAAGGTTTCCTGCCCAATCAGCATCAGTAAACACTTTCAAATCCAAATTACCTCCAAATTTGTACCATAAGCCATAATCTTCAGTTCCTTTCAAATATCTCATTATTCTTTTGATTGCCATCAGGTGAGTTTCTCTTGGCTTTGCTGAAAATCTTGCAACAATACCAACTGCAAGGGCAATATCTGGCCTGGTATGAACTACGTATTGTAACTTTCCAATCATAGCTCTATACAATGTTTGATCTACCTCTTTGGATTCATCATCTTTGGTAAATTTCAATCCAGTACACATAGGAGTTCCAACAGGTTTACAGTCCTCCATACCAAACTTTTTCAATATCTCCTTGATGTATTTTGATTGAGTGATGTAGATGCCATTCTTATTTTGTTGAATTTGAAGACCAAAAAAGAATTTTATTTCACCACACATAGAAATTTCAAATTTCTTGTTCATTTTTTCTGAAAATTCTTTGCAAAGATCATCATGCCCTATGAAAACAGTATCATCTACAAATATTTCTACCGAAACAATCTTATTATCTGGTCCTTCCTTTATATACAAGCTACTATTATCATTAGTTCTTTGAAAACCAATCTGAATAAGATAGTTATGCAATCTTTCATACCATGCTCTAGGGGCTTGTTTCAAACCATACAGTGCCTTGTGTAATTTGCAAACCATGTTCTTTTTATCTGGATCAACAAAACCTTCAAGTTGTTCAATGTAAACATCTTCATCCAGTATTCCATTGAGGAATGTTGACTTGACATCCATCTGATAAACTTTGAATCTTTTGTGAGCATCATATGCAAGTAAGGTTCTAACTCCTTCCAATCTTGCAACAGGAGCAAAGGTTTCTCCATAATCTATGCCTTCTTCTTGAGAGTATCCTTTGCATACCAATCTGGCTTTGTTTCTGGATACCTTACCATCTTCAGTCAACTTGTTTCTGAATACCCACTTGGTTCCAATTACATTCTTATTTTTAGGCCTGGGTACAAGAGTCCATGTCTTGTTCTTCTCTATCTGTTCTATTTTCTTGTTCATTGTCTCAATCCAACTATCATTTTGCAATGCATCTTTAATGCTTCTAGGTTCAAAATCAGCAAGTAAACAAGTATTTTTCAGCTTGCTTCTTGTCAAGGTTCCTTCATATTTGTCTCCAATGATCTGATCTAGTGCATGATGTCTTCTGACATATTTAACTAATCCAGGTTCTTTGCCTCTTGAATGAGTTTCATTGCTATATCCTTGTGCTTCAATTTCATGTTCAGGCTATTTTGGCTCAGTAAGAATTGGCTCAAGCGCTTCAAACTTAGTAGACACTTGCTCGATAATGTCTGAATGTTGTTGTGGCTCGGTTTGAACTTTTTGCAACTCGATTACTGATGACTTGGGAGTTGAGGATTCTTGAGTGAATGGTATGCTTGGTATAGTATCTAGTTCAATGTAAACAAATCTTCTGTAATCTTCAGGTACCTTTTTGCTTTCTTCTTCAGATTTGTCTACAAACTCATCAACTTTCACATGTGCACTTTCTATGACTTTGTGAGTGGATAGATTTAAACATCTATATGCTTTGCTTCACAACTTCTTTCCTGAATTGCAAAAACTCTGATTGCATAAACAAGAAGCAAGGTTTCAGAACTTTTCTTATAATTGTTTCTCCTTTGATATCACCTCCAGATGCTCTGATTGCATTGACACATGCTTTAACTCTTTCAACATACTTTTCAATGTTTTCATCCTCTCTCATCCTCATTTGATCAAATTGTCCTCTTAGACTTTCTGCTTTTGCTCTTCTCACATTATCATCTCCTCCATAGATCTCTTTTAGCTTGTTCCACATCTCGAAGGCAATTTTGCAGTCCTTAATGTCATCAAATTCTTCATAACTGAGATTGGATGCTATGTCTATCATTATGTTGTTGTGAGTCTTCTTTTCAGCAATGTCATTGACAGACAATGTGCCAGAAGGTTCTTCATATTTTTTTTCAAGGTATTTCAGTCCAGTATCACCAATAGTAGCCAAATGAAGTCTCATCAATCCTTGCCATGCGGAGAAGTTATCTCTGTTGAGTTTTGAAATTTCTCTTTTGTAAGACATCTTGATCTTTGGCTTAGATCCTTGAAATCTTTTCTTGCAGGCACCAAAAGCTTTGATACCAATTGTTGGAAATGAGAATAGAGTAACTAAAAGGGGGAGGGGGTGAATCAATTACTACAAAACTTTCCACAGTCCCTAAGATGTCTAAATATACCCTTGATCTGATTAATATAAAATGCTGAAACTTGATAATGCAACAAATGATAAATATTAAGAACTGATATGTTATCATGCACAAAGCAATTCAGCAATTAAGAACACAAGAGACACCAGTTTTAACATGGAAACCCAATATGGGAAAAACCACCAATGTAACTAGATACTGTTTTTCACTCTTCTGAAGTGAGCCCTGTTAGGAGCCAACCTTGTTAAAGGTTACAAAACACACTGTTAGGTGTGACCCTGTTAAAGGATTTAATCACCCTGTTAGGAGTGGCCTTGCTAGAGGTCTTTAGAACAATTCAACTGAACTGTCACCTTGTTAGAGGATTTATTGAATGGCTATTAAACCAACTCTATTAAGAGATTTTGAATTCACTGTTACAATGGTTAGAAAGCAACAATGAAATGACCTGATATAATGTGCAACTTATCTTTGCTAATTACAGATCTATGTTATGCTTGATTGGATCCTTACTGATCAAATACAACTTTACAGCTCCTTCAACACATCATATCCTTCATCATACTTTGCTCAACATTCGCCTTTTCATTTCATACTATAATTTGCATTCATAACTTCTTTTTTACAATCACACACACCTTTTAATTCATAACTTGAATGACCATTTATACCTTTCAGATTATCTTAGTCGGCTCAAATCACTGACTAAACAAACAATTACAACAGTCGGCTAGAAGTAATTAATTAGCAAATCCCTATACTGGCTGACCCTGCACAATGAACTTTGTTCAGAAAATAATTCTTGTGTTAACCAACTGAGCTCGATTAATATAGCGAACTTCGTGAAAATCCTTCAATCGCCAGGAGAACTTGGTAAGTACTGAGTTTCCTGAGATAATCGAGTGAGCTCGGTGGAAACTACCCTTTGGAGACCGAGTGAAGCTCGGTTAACACTGACCTCTCCATGATTCCTTTGATGACCGAGTGAGCTCGATGGAAACTACCCTTTGGAGACCGAGTGAAGCTCAGTTAACACTAACTTCCACATTTCCTTCGTTGACCGAGTGAGCTCGGTGAACACTGTCTTTCACCTTTCCTTTGTTGATCAAGTTAGCTCGGTTAACATTGTCTTCCACATTTCCTTCGATGAGCGAGTGAGCTTAGTTGGCACTGTAGATTGCATTGTAGACTGTCTGAGCTCGGTGAACTTGAGATTAATGACTAATATGACATTTGTGTGACATCAAGGACAACATTATCCAACATGAGTTTCTCCTAGTCTTTCTGAGTTTGGAGCATTGAACAATAGTTGAAGGATTCATGAAGATACATAGCCAAAACAAAGGACTTGTGTTGGCAATGATTGTGGTTTTAGTTTTTTAGAACAATTTTGATTGAAATATAGGTAAAACTAAAGAGGTGCAACTATTTTTGAATTGCTTCTAAGATTTTCCCCATTGTTGAGAAAATTGGCATGGACCTAATCAGCTAAAGATTCCAATCTATATGGAACATAAGAAGGTTTGATGGTATGTAATATAACTGTATGGAATATTAAAAAGGTGACAATAAAATCTGCAAACTAGTGCACAACCTCAAAGCAAAGGAGACCTCTATAACTAGGGTATAAATCTAGAAATGAACTTGCATCTAAAAAGCTTCGTGTGATGACAACTTTTCCTGAGTCTCTTCTTCAGCTCTGGGTTATACATATAGGGTTTGAATATCTGCACTATAGAGAGACTACAATCATAATCTCTCCTAACAGCTAGCATATTAATGAAGTCTCGGTTAAAGTCTTATTGAAAGTAAGCCTAGATAGTACTGATCCCATAGTGTATAGTAGTAAATCTATATAATTACACAGTTTCAAACATTGTGGAAAACTATGACCAAAAAGTATAGAACATTTTCTTTTTCACTAATCCATCACAAACATAAAAGTGAGACAGGATATAGGTGTAGATGTTTTGGACTTAAGTCTTTATAATCCTCTTCGTAAATGTCTTTATAATTTTTGAAGCCTTAATTTCATAAGGTTTAAAAGTTTATCTAACACTTGTGCTTGACCAACTAATCATATGTCTAG
The DNA here is from genome assembly GCA_028749045.1 of Cupressus sempervirens. Lineage (NCBI taxonomy): Eukaryota > Viridiplantae > Streptophyta > Pinopsida > Cupressales > Cupressaceae > Cupressus > Cupressus sempervirens. The sequence continues at coordinate 433,999,313 of CM053789.1, forward strand.
TTGTGATATTAGATTAAGATATGCTTGGTAAATGGTTTGTAGAAGGAGAGGCATGTTAAGAAGCATGAGCTTACAAAAGCTAGAGTAATATTTGTTAAAAATTAAACTATGTTGTTTTTAATAGATACCTTTGGTCTACGTGGCTATCTTTTGCATTTGATGTAGGCTATTGGATTCATGGTCATTCTTTTCTTTAGGTCCCTGTCAAAATTGGAGTGATTAAAGTGCAACTAGTAAAGGACATTGACTATGTTCTAACTCTTTATTGCATAGGGAGTCTAAAATAATGTACCATTTGAGTAAAGGCTGGGCTGCAACACTTTGTTGGCTTTTGGTTTCCATCTACTTAGTAGAGCTACAAAGCATAGGAGGGGAGAACATTGAAGTTTTTTGAATGTGATAGAAACCTGAATCTGCAATCCGTAGCATAACTTAACTATCTTACCATTGAGCCACATGTTGTGGAGCAACACCCTCTTGGCTGTTGGTATCCAGATTGTTAAGAAAACTACAAAGAATAGTGAAAGAGATCATGTGGGAAAACATTTCAATGCAGGGAACTGTGGAAAGAATGATCTATAGAATAAGAACACTTCCTTTGCATTGTAGAGTGGTTTTTTTGGTACAAGGGACGTGGTCTGTGGCCTCTTGCTGTGAATGTATTTATCACATAGAAAGTAGTAAGGAGTAAGCAATAACAACTTTTCAAAATGGTAAAACAATATTTTCATTAGCATAACTAAGAAATGTTTTAAAATAATACCATTGGTCTGTGTAGTTGTTTAGTGGATGTGGTCTGATGGGCTTGCTATGCAGTGTTTCCATGCTCAATTTTCTATGACATGAGAGATTGGGAAAGTGTAAGCAATGGTGTTTGTAGAAAGTGCAATGAGCATAAACTATGAAGCATAATTGTGGTCTCTTACCATTTTCTAGTATAGTCATTTGCATCCCTATGTGCATAGGAATTGGTTTCCTTGTACTTGGTACACCTACAAATTGAGGGGAATGAGACAATGTTAGATTGCATATTAGTATGGACAATGAGGGGAATGAAAATAGGAGTATGAGACATTCTTGTCTAGATTTGCATAAGTTGTAGTTTTCTAAGGGTAACGATTAATCTTTACCGTTTTGATGCTATTTGCAGTGCATTATCAATATCATGCATCTTTGGTTCATTTCTTTTGGAGTAGCTAACAACATCTTAGCAAGAAACATTATAAAAATACTCTGAATAGGACTGAAGAGTGTGGTATTAGAAACCAAATTTTTTTTTTTTTTTACTATTTTAGATAGGTTTCTTGTGGAATGCTACTAGCTTGACTGTTTGTATTCTTCTTTCTTATGCATCTACAAAATGAAGATAGAGTGCAAGTGTTACTTTATAGAGGATAGTAAAGAACAGGGCTATATAATAATGATACTATTTGAAACATGATTTTGTAATATATCTAGGTTTGTAATTTTGAGTTAAATTCATATATTTCACCCTTTTGATGGTGAGACCAGTCTAGTAGCAATACCATGTGGAATTGATGTTGTGGTTTTGGAGTACCTATGAATGTAGGAAAATAAAACAAAACATTGTTAGAATGATTTAGTTGATGAAATGTTAGAATTCATGGTTTAGTTAGAACAAGGAATCTGATTTTCACAACCTAGCTAGAATGAATATAAGTTGTGTTATTTGTATTATAGATCTTCTCTTTTGTACCTGTACCTTTCTTTTGCTTGCTTCTATTCTGTATAGATGTTGTTAGTAGGTTGTTTTTTCTTGTTAGTATTGCTTAGTTGGCTACAAAAGAGTACAATAAATATGGTAGATAATGATTAATTAAGAAATGGAATTTAGAATTAGGTGTGGGAGTGATAGATTAATGTAGAAAGTGACAATGTGCTCTTGATACTTAACTGATGTGTGTCTTCTTTGAGGTATTGCTTGGATGAAACCAATCCAAATGATGTATCTTGAATTGCACTCATGATGATCAAAGAGCCTACAAGTTTGTTGCTTTCTTTGTTAGATTTTGCAATATGAGATTGCAAGTGGAATGAGCCATAATGAAAGCATAGACAGGCACTGGGTAGCAAGTAGGCTGTAAGAGTGAGATTATTTGGAAAGGACTGAACAAGCTTTGGGTAGTTGAAGTTCATGGTGTGTAGAAGTGCAGATGAAATCATTGTGCATAAAGGAAAAGGTGCAATGTGATAAGCATGCATGTCAAAAATATCCTAGGCAAGTTTTTTTTGTGCAATACATATCTGGTTGTTGCAACATGTGGAAAGTGTATAAATGCATGGTTTCTTGTAACACATGGGTAGATGTTGACTTTGTACAACCATCAATGTTGGATTATGATGCATGTTGGGATGCACTCGTGATGACTAAGGGCCTATAAAAAGCTTGAGGTACTTGAGGTGTGTTGTGTCCAGAAATGCAATGGAATATAGAGTGCACAAAGTACAAATTGTTTATGTCTAGACCCTTTTCGAGGTGCATTGTGTCATTCATGAATAGCAGACAAGTCTCAGACAATTTTCTTTTTCTCTATACATATGGTAGCTAGAGGATATTAACAATGCTAGTTAATAGAATATCATGATCAGTCTAGTATGCTTCAAATATTTGAACTAGAGCTATAGATGAGCAATTGTTTGTCCAAAAGTGATCTATTATTGTACTTGGTAAAGGGCCCAATTGTTCCTTGAGCATTTGCAAATTGTATAAATGCATGGTATTGTGTAATACATGGAGACTTTTTGACTTTGTAGAGATGTCAACATTAAAGTCTCCAACAATGTAGACAAGGCTTTGGGTGGAAACAATTGTCATTACTTTGTTAATTGTTGTAACAATATTTTTTAGTGTAGCAGTTGGTCTTGCGTATATATTGCAAATGAATATTGTTTGGCTATTTATGAGCAATGAGATGACTAGGACCTCTACATTGTCAATACTTATTGGTCTAGAGCTTAGCACATGAAGTGTTTGATGAATGCATGTCATTATACCGTGGACTTGGTGCATTGCAAAACAATTGTATTCTGGCAATGGATTATTGACTATTGTTTCCTTTAGATGGGTTTCTTGTAGACACACAATAGTTGATGACATTAGATTTTTGTCATGTAGGATGTCCTCTAGATGCAGTTGGAAATGACGAGTATTTAATGTAGCTACTCTAACAGAGGTTATATTGTCAAGGGACTTGTAGGGGCTATTAAGTATCCAAGAAGCATTTGTTCTAAGGCGTGTCATTTCTTGTGTGACTATTTCATTTACCTTGAAGTTTTTTGGTGTGAGAGGATTTAGCAAGAATAGTGATGTAATGCTTATTGTTCAGGATAGGATTGTATATGTGAGGCCATGTTTGTGCACCCCTAGTGGATCAAACGCAAGACCTTGCATAGTAAGTCCTTGTGCTCTATGAATGGTACATGTGCATGCCAATTGTATAGGGAATTGTTTTTTAATAGTCATTCTGCACATAGCATTTTGCTTTTGGAGTGGTTTCACAAGTTGAAGAGTTGGCACCCCACTATTTTGTAAGTATCTTTGCTTAAGGTTTGTCAATTGGTTGGCTTGGGATCTACCAATGTATGGGTAATTGAACTTCAGCCAAATAATGTCTGAGTCAGTGTCCTGTGTGTATGCTTTGAACTTCCCATCAATTCTATTGACAAGGCCATTTTCTATGTCATAATTGCCACCATAGATTTCGATGGTAATGTCCTCTTTTAATTATATTTGTTTGGCCATTGAAGGTATAGTCTTTTGATGAAGATGTTCTATTGCGACAAAGAAACCATGCTCATCAATTGCATTAATTGTAATCAGCTCTCCAGGGAGAAGATAAGATTTTGTGATTGTGTGTATCGACATCCTTTCTTCTATAAAATAAAAAGGGGAATGTTGGGTCAATTGGTGGTAGGCATAAGCATTGTTCATTCAAGTATGCTATGTCATCATTTTTTTTGTAATCCGGTGCATATTCTGTTTAGGATACTAATAAAGGTATGGTCTTTTGTCTTACAATTGTATGTAGGTTGTAGCATTTTACACTTAGTTGCCAAAAATTGTAAGGTGCTAGGTCATTATTATTTGCTAGAGTTTGGAATACTAGGTAGTTGTGTATTGGTTCTACTTGGTAGAAGTCTTTACAAATAAATTACGTTCAGGCCTCCAAAGAATCTAGTAGGAACTTGCATTATATCATGCAATCTTTTATCTATGCAGCATAACAACCTTGCTCCAACCAAAGAGATCTCATCAATGATGATGATTCACAGTTGGCTATATTGTTTTGTTAATATGTCTAATCTCTCAGAACTTAGTGGATTGGAAATAGATTTGTTGAATGGAATGTGTAATGTAAAATGAAGGGTTGTGCCTCCTAGATTGTAGGCCGCTTTGCCTATATATGCAAGTAATAGGCCTTTGGGTTTTTTCGGGTCACTTCCAATTGTGTTGTTGTAAATATGGAGGATGCCCTAGTATATTGCCTTTGCAACAAAGGTCTTTCCAGTACCAACACCTCATATCAAGAACAACTATAGTGTTATGGAATTTGTATATTTTTCTCAGTAATATGTCCTTTTTTATGGCTAGTTCTTTATTAAACTTTCTTCGGAGGCCATAATATTCTATGTTGTTAAGTAAGTGTGGGTGTGGAGAAAGTTGAAATTGCCTTGGAATCTTCATTGTGTGGTGCTTAGGGCACATTGTGTCCATATCTGGTTATAAGTAGTAATCTTCTTTTGTTGGATAATTCCAAGTCTTCATGTGATTTATGTCTTCATTGTTCCCTTCTTCAATGTCGACATCATTAATAGCATCGTCCATGTTTCCCCATGTCTTGTTTATACTGTATGTCTACTTTATTTCATTAATTTATATTATTTTTCATTGGCAATAAAATCATCTTCCCATATGTTTTAATTATGCTTTAATGTGTTCTCATCAATAGAAAATGGTATGTAAAGCATAAGCCTCTCTCTATAGTGGTTTGCAGGATCAACTTCTTTGCTATACCTTATGAATCTTATAATTTGTGGTCTACATCATGGCATTATTTTCCCTTTTGCTAATGTATATTCTATGACAAATTTTTCCAAACAAATAGTGGTCATTGACAAAGGTCGTATAATGTAGTGGTCAATTAAACTTGTACAAGCAATGTTGTGTGACTCATCTGATTCTTTGTCCAAACATTTTTGTGACTATAAAATGAATGTGCAGTTACCAGCAGAAAAAGTGTCTATGAATGTACATCTTCATGAGCTATAGTTAAGAGGGAGACCAAGAACAATATGTACATCTTGTTGAGATGACATCTATTGCAAGCTTAGTAGGGCATTACCTAATCTTTTCTTCATATTTATAACATCAATATTATGTTATCTATGGTTTTTTCATATCTTGTTGAATGCATTGGTCATTGAGTTATCAACTTTTGTCATATAGGAGCTACAATAAAATGCTATAGTATAGGCATTTAGAACAAATTGGGCATTTGTATTTTCTTGCCATAGCTATGGTATTTGAGGTGTGAAAGCGTTGTTCCAAATATGTGTGGGTTACCTTTTCAAAAAAAATGTCGGTCTTAACAATGTCAATCATATTGTGAAGATATAGTAATCCTCAGTTAGATGCAAGGCTTCTAAGAAATCTATAAAGGACATAGTATTATCCAAGGTTGAAGTTTTGAGGGTGCATCTTAGTTGTTCAACAAGATGTTTTCTTTTTCCTATGTTTTCACTACATGGCTCGAGTATTATTGTTCTTTTCATTCGTGGTTATTGAAAACCAAAGTGACAACCTTTCTTTTTTCTTTTTCCTACATTGCCTAGTATGATGATGTCTATGTAGTTTGGACATTTGTTCATCTAAGAAATATGTGTTGCATATTACATATTTGTCCAAAAAGTACTCAATGCTAGCATTAGAGTTGTTTCCAAAGATTGGAGCATTCTTTACACATAGAATGAAATGATTGTGTTCATTTCCTTAGTTTTGAAACTATGTTACTAAAAAATAGTCAGTTATTTTTCCAAAGAATGTATCATTAGAACAAAGCGATTTCTTCATCACATTGATTCGTTTCTTGTAGTACCGAGTGGAAGTGACTAGGTCAAATTTTATTAGTGTACAAGAGTCAATGCCATCAATACTTTGAGGTCCACTTTTTCTAGAGCTTGTATAGTGTGTTTGATATAATTGGTTTAGGGTCGTGGTCAATGGAGTTCAATTTTTCTCAGCACTAGTAAATGTAATGAAGAATGTTGGAGGGCCTAATTGTCGTATCATTACAAAAACTTTCTTTTTCAGATGATGAAAATAGTTTGGGGACTTCCTAATTGTCTTGAAATCAGTATAGCCAATATTTGATTGCAAAATCTTCTTTAGATTGGGCATGCATTTGAGGTCCTCCGTCTTTAATGTCCTACCTACCAGTTTGCCTTTGCGAATTTGAAAAAACTTGAGCTATTAGTATTTTGACAATTTTGAAGAACAAGTTTGTTGTGTGATTTACAAAGGCTTGGTTTGAATTTTGTATTTCCCATTGTGCTATTTTTTTATACAAAAATGTTTTTTCACTATCTTTGTCACGTGGTTCACCAAAAATTAGTGTAGAAAAGGTCATCTCTTCTGCATGCTCATCTTAGAAGATTCCCAATGGTTGTTTACCCTCTACTAGTACTATCTCTATTACTTTGTCTTGCAGGGTATGAATAGTTCTTGCTTTAGTAAACCCATGGACTAAGGTATCTATTTCAATTTTTGGGGAACTCTCAACTTCACTATTGTCATCACTTGATGAGTGGGTATTTTCTAGCATTTTGTCTAGAGAAGGTAGGGACTAACCTTCCCAATTTATGTTAATATTTATATTTTGTATTTTGCATAGTGTTGTTTTGTGTAGCTCTTGGAGTGAATTGAAAATGGCCATTGGTCATACTCTTCCTTTTTTATATGCAATTATACACTATAAATGTCTCTTCAATGTAACAGAAACTATCCATGTGTCATTTATTGGATTTGGTAATACACTTTGTATTAGATTAATATTAGTTGGTACATTGATAATTGTTCCTATTAAACCATACTAGGATCTTCTATGTCCTAGCTGCCAGATGTGTGCAAATTCAATTTGCAATGAAACTAGTATTTCTTCTAGTTCTGAAAGCATAGTTGTGTGTTGTAGGGGCATATTTGTTTTGATGTTCTTTGGGGCTGCATAGGATGGCCTTTTGTATTGTTGCAATTTCCTATTGAAAAACATGCATATCTTGTCTGTTGGCAAAGTCTCTCTTTGCAATAGCAAAATGGAACATCTATAACTTGTATCTAGCATAATATCCTTTAGACATTTCTTCAAATGAAGTTGTGTGCAAATTACACATATATGTTTTGGTGTGTCTTGTATTTGTTCTAGGCAAGGGTCAATTTTTGTTTGTGGTTTCCTTCTTATGCTTTGTTTTCCTGTGAATGTAGTAGTTGCATGTATTTGTTGTTTGAATTTGCATAGTGATTGATGTGGGATCCTATTTTTGGTTATAAGAGATTGGATTAATCTATCTTATTACATCCCAAATTTTTGCCTTAATTTTTCATTTTGATCATAACTATTGGTTAATGAATTATTTCTTTTCCTGATCATGTGAAATAAGTTAGTTATTTATATACATTGTGTCAACTATTAACGAATTATTTCTTCTCCTGATCATGTGAAATGAGTTAGTTATTTATATATCTTGTATCAACTGTTATTGAATTATTTCCTTTTTCATGATCATGTGAATTGAGTTGGTTATTTACAGGCATTAATGAAATGACCAGTAACCTATAACTATTATTAGATGATTAGCAGTTGTTTGAATTGAATTAATGATCAATATATTTTTGAATTAATGTTTTGGCAAAAATGTTTTTCTTGGGTGATTGTAGAAGACTGAAGAGAGGGGAAGCATTTCTAAAAGGGATCATCATAATGGGATGGTTGTTTGGTCCAGTCATCAGGATCTGTACATATGACCTAAGACTCCCTTGGAAAGGATACAGAGACTTGTCCACTGGTTACATTATGGGACCACATGAGCTATTAGGGAATGTTCAACATAACAAAAACATAAAATAATCTAATATAAAATATAATACATACCTTTAGATAATGATTATTAAATTTTCTTATCTTACCATTATAATAAACACTTAAATATGAACACATAAATATAAAAATGTAATGGCACCAATAAATTATAATGATATAATCTAATGATGTCACCTCACCAATATACTTATGTGAATGTATATAAGAGCATATTATAGTAATAAAATAAAGTTTATAACCCTTCAACTCCTTCTTGTTTCTTTTCTCTCCTTCTTTCTCCTTTTTTCAAATTGAATTATGTTTGAATTTGATGGATTATATTGGAAATTGATAGAAGTCGAAGAGTCTCAGCTAAGTCTTTTAACGAGTCGAGAGAAGACCAAATGTCATGTCCCCAATTTTTGGTGATAGTTCAATTTAATTAATTTAATTAATGGTTGTCCAAGGATGACTAATTAGTTATTTTAATTAAATAAATAAATATTAAAAGATGACCTTGTATTTAATAAAGTGACTTGGAAAATATTTAATAAAGTCACTTATGAGATAAGATCAAAATTGTTCTAGAAGTCTCTGGAGAAGGTGGAGGGAAAAGAATAAATAGGCACCCTGGGGCTCCATTCGAATCAGGCAGTTGATTATCTCTCTTTGATTTTTAGGTTGTGATTCAATCACAGGTGCATTGTGGAACCTAGGGTTTTTGCAATTGTCACAGTTGGCCATTGAGAACGATAACTCTCAATTGGTGCGCAATTTTGATGGTGTGAAATATCATCCGAATTATTGCAGATTGGAGGTGACATTCAGTCATTTCATCAGGGACAGAATCTGTGGGCTCAAGGCCAACAATTTCGGAGGATCTTTCTGAGGATTGATATTCGAAGATATAATATATTCATAAGGTTTACAGGATTAGTTGCAGCATTGAACAGATCTAGAAAAGAAGGCGAGTCTCCTAGTCAATCTTCCAGCAACACTGCCATAAATCATTCAGGCCGACCTTAGTTGAAAGCGTATGAGTATCAAAGGTGAGCTTGTGATCTGTACCGGCATTATCTCTTGGTGAAAGGTTGAAGAAGGGCACTCGATACAGTCTGGGCACATCGGATCACCTACAGCGTGTTGTGAATCGATCCAGAAATCTACCTCTAGAACGACCAGTATTGGTTAATTAGACAACACTATTGCCCATCAAAATGATTCAACTCGGCAACAGCCAATGCTAGACGCCTTTCCCCTCACGCATTTCAGTCATTGTCTGAGGAAACTGGAAAGTGCGAATTGTATATGCGACTACAGGCCATCGCTTCAGCATTTGGGAAATTCATCAGTAATAATCGTTGTCTCAAGCCACTGCCAGTGACGTGGGCAAGAGAAGACCGGAGTAAGATTCACATATTGTCAGCACAGGTTTACCAGCAAGCAATGAATTCAGATTCAAGCTATCGGGTTCAAAAATTTAACATGAGAATTCCAAGCTGAACGTGGGTCGTTTGCCGCGCAGCTACTCCAGGCCCTACTTCAACGCACCTAGGAACCCAATGAACATCCAAGAGCGGTGCAGAAACTCATAGTCCTCAATCGCTCCAGTCCAGCATTTAAATCTGAAGTCTAACACTGCACACGCATCAGGAAAGAAATACAGAAGGGAATGATTTCGGCAACAGGATAACAAGTTCTCCATGAGGGTTCGGATTTATAAAGGAAATGCACAAGACTAGTGGAATTTTGGCAACCAGGTCAAAGACATCCAAACTTCCAGTGTCCATATTCGGAGATTATAAAGAAAAATTGCCAGGATAATATGCAAGCGGGCAAGGGCCGGATTGAAGACAGTCAAGCATAATAGCGGTGAGCTTGGAAGCCCAATTTGACTCAGCTTGTGAATATGCCAACGAATGTTTCAGGTGCCTAGTTGGGTATTTATTTTTTAGCTATGATTGTTATGATTGCAGAACCTATAAATGCAATTCATGAATTGATTTTGGCAAACTCAGTTTGTTTCATTTGCATGTTATCTGTTTAAGTACTAAAAATCAAAAGCATTCATCCGATACCATTCTAGAGAGTGAGTCAGCAGGATGATTACTATGGTATTCGAAGGTTGTTTGCAAATTATTTGACGAATTGCCACAGTACATTGTTGGGATTTAGTGACCTTTATAGTTAGGGTCATTACACCAAACCATTCATTCTTTTCTCATCTATCATGTCTCTCCACTATGCCATGAAACCCCTTTCCATTTGAACTAAATAAGTTCTATTGCTCAGTTTGTAAAACACCATTTAATCCTTATTTCTATCAAGAGATCAAGCTAGCACTGAAAGGAATAACGCTATAGGAGCATCTATCAAGGATGAGAGGAGCTACATCCCAACTAATATCCAGCCAAAATGCAAGTCATGATTTAATTTCTTGCATTCCATATTATTGTACCATCATCCCTGAATATTGGACCAACTACAGTCAACTTTTTACAATACTAAGTGTATGAAAGAAATTGATCTTTTTCTTCCCTATTAGAGTAAAACCGCTCATATATCATTAAGACTATGAATGGAACATTTCATGTAATTTGATTTCATAAGTCTATCTTCATTAGATAATAAACTAAATGCACCAACATATAATCTACCTTGCTAGTGGCCTTCTACAAATCCTTGAATTTATTGAGATCATTTAGTTCTATCTCTGTATATTTGTAACATCTTTATGAAATAGAACTGTAACTGTAATGAGTGTTGAAAATAGTATCAATAAACATGTTGTCATAATGAACAAAATACTCGTGGATTTAGAAAATTGAGGAATTCACTGGCAAGAAGCCATAAAATGGTGAAGAGGTCTATCAATAATATCAGAACGTTATAATCTCATAAACACCGAGGAATTCACTAGCAAGAAGCCATGAAATGGTGAAGATTGTATCAATAACATTAGAATGATTATAATCTTTTAAACACCTAGGATTCACTTGGCATAGAGGCCATAGAATAGTGAAGAGGTGGAATTTAACCTGCAAGAAACAATAATGTAGCTAGATTTGAATAATGATTAATTAATAGCTCATGCAAGTCCCGATAATGGAATCTGTTGTCAAGTCAAGTGGTGTTGATCGGGTTCATGAACCCAATTGAAATTCTTGGGCAAGGTAGTTTCAAAAATATGTGCCAATCTTGAGATCAATTGTTTGTCTGTAGATGTCATTTATATAGGTATAACTGATGGGGCATTCAAACCACCCGGTAGCTCGAATGGCTGGACTAAAAGAAATCCCAAGCTCAATCTCGAGGTAGGGAGGGTCATTCTAATTAGTTAGAATGTGTTGGGATAAATATAGTATGAGGTTGGGAGGTTAAGCCTATGTCAATGCTTCTACACTCATCAATGTTAAAGCTTGAACAACAAGATAAAGGGATCCTTCTTTTATTTTTGTATGTTTCTTTTACACTTTTACCTTTTATCCTTAGAAGAATAATTAGATAGTTTAGTTTTTCTAAATAACATAATTTGAATGAATATATTAGTTGACATAGAAGTTAGTCGTTACTTTATTTTCAACTGAATATGTTATTAGTTAGAAATGGTTAAAATGTTAGCAATGTATTTATTTATTTCTTTTGATCTGGTTATATCAACTAAACATGAAATACAACTAGAATAGAAACAGTTACTTTTATCATAGTTTTTGATTAGATAAACAGGTTTTACAGGGATCCTGAAACCCAAGAGTTAAAACATAAACAAGGTTGATAATAAGCATGAAAAGCCCAGCCAAAAAAGTACCAGTTCAAAGGCTGATAATAAACACAAGGCCCAGCCAATAGATTAAAACCATAGAAAAGACCAAGAACAAAAACCATAAGAAACGACCAGGGAAAAAGCCCTTACAAAAAGCCAAAAAAAGGCACAGGAAGAAACAAAAGAATAGGTAGAGGATTAGTTCTCATTCTTTCTCTCCAGGTTTTGCATGACCTGAGCTGCCTCATAGGCCATCTTGTTCTCCTTAGCCTCATGCAAGTGCTCCCTTTGATCCTCATGGTCCTAATTATTGTTGATGTTGTCCATAGCAGTGTCGACCCCCATTCTGGCTTCATCTCTATATTTTCCATCCTCATCATCCTTCATAACTCTATCTTTGATCCAATTTGTTAAGGATATGATGTTGTTGTTAATGGAGCTAAGCATCGAAATCATCTGATTCGAGAGCTTATGATTGTAGATTTCGAGATTGTTAATCCTTCTCTCCGCCAAACTAAGCCTCTCACCGTTGCCTTCTTTTTTATCAGAGTCTGCTCCATTCCCGTTATACTCCATATGACCCACCTGCTCTTTGACCTCCTCCAACTCATGGAAAAGCCACTTGATTGATCTGAAGTTATCAATCATGCTATTGCAGACATTATTCAAGAAATTCAACCTAGTTTCCCTTGCTTTGTTCAAAATTGCCACAATCGTCGGGTCTATGAGTTCTTCAAGCCTCGTCTCTTCTTAGTTATCCACGAGGACCTGCGAGATCATGGCCTCTCTAAAAATGCCCATTTTTGAGGTCCTGACTTTGAAGTTTTTCCAAGCTTTCCTCTTGTTATTTACCTGCACCTCCCCACCCTTTGTCTTAGAATCCAAATTTTGTTCCTCAAGTTGTGCATGAATATGGATAGGTGATTTTTTTTACTTTTATCATAGTTATATTCCATTAATGGAAGTCATTATCACATGAAATGGAATCAGTTACTTATTGGATCAGATTATTAGGTGTTTTAAATTGGTTATGAAAATTCATTTGTTACATATGGTATTAGAGCTAGGTTCAACATTGAACCTAGGACACACTACCTTCAATAGAAACTTGAAAGTTCTAGACTAATTGCACAAGATGTAAGTAAGAAAAAACTCCCCACAAGAAGATTGGACATCCTATTTTTCCTTATCTAATAAAAAACATGCCAAAAATATGACTACACCTACTGTTCCATGCCCCAAGTCAATGAAACTTTGAATTAGGCAATACAAAAAATGAAGAAAGAAAGAGTCAAATGGACTCCTACTAGCAAAGCAATGGATATAAACAAGTTGATCCAAAGCTAAAACACTCGATAGAGCAATTCTCTTTTATAGTTCTGTAGATCATGGATGGTGCGAGACATGTACCGATCTGAGCCAAAAGTAAGTGTTGTAAAGCAAGACTAAATAATTTTAATGTAAACATCCTCAATAGAGGAAATTTTGTAAATAAGGTTGCTCTACGTGAAGCAACAAAGTATTAAGTTATACACTAGTACAAAAACAACAATATATGACTAAGTAAACTACTAAAAATTGTAGATATATGACCATTTTTTATCACATGACCATTGATAGTTTATTTCCAGTCATTAATCTAACATCCAAATTTATGACTAAACTATTTTAATCACCAATTTAGTCATTTATTTGATCATTGATTTGGTTGTTGATTGTTATTAAATAGCAGTTTATTTGGTAGTTGATTGTTATTAAATAGTAGTTTATTTGGTAATTTATTTGGTAGTATATTTGGTAGTTGATTTGATAGTATATGAGGTAGTTGATTTGGTAGTATATTTGGCAGTTGATTTGGTAGTTGATTTGGTAGTTAATTTGATAGTATATTTGGTAGTTGATTTGGTAGTATATTTGACACTTAATTTGATACTTGATTTGGTAGTATATTTGGCAGTTGATTTGCTAGTTGATTTGGTAGTATATTTGGTAATTTATTTAATCACATTAGGACATGATGGAATCGAACCAACATCCTCCTACTTGTAAAGTAGGTGCTTGTCCATTGAGCTAGTACCCTTTAAAGAATAATAATATTTTTAAATGTATAATATAAATATTAAGAGAATGTTTTTATTGTTAAATTCATTACATGTGGCTTGTTCCCCTTATTATAATACATTTATTATGTTGCTTGTTTAATAAAATCATAGTATTATGTGACATATTTGCAAGTAGTTATATGGTAGCCACTTCCTCTAAATCAACATTTTCCCAAAGAGAACATGGCTTGAATGTGGCCATTCATTATTATACTCCTGTCACATATTCTTGATGAATTGCCTTTGCAACAAGTGGTAATACAGTAAATATCACCAAAACATTCTTTACCAACTACTGTAAATATTGACTGAAAACTTGTTTTCCACAAACAACACTATTCTTTGTATATCAAAATCAAATAGCTATGCACTTATTTTTATAACAGAGTTTTTCAAAAAAGTATAAATATTTCCAATAATTCTATGCAATGGAAACTAAAGCACGAGATGGGATTGAACAAAAGATAATTTAAGAATTCTTAATAACATCTTCTACAATTTCAGAACTTAAAACAAATGACTTCATTAAAATTACCCCTACAACTAATAGAAATTGAAAACTAAATGACCTAATAAATCAATCCGTGTTCAAGAAAACAAAAACTTCTCTTGATGTTATGTAAGTAACAATATGTCCTCACAAGGATGGATCTCTTATTGTTATTTCCTTTTATCAAAAAGGAATGTAGTACTTAGGTAGATTATCCAATTTATAGATAAAAATTATAATGATAAATGGATCTTCACTAGAAATTTATGTTTAGATTGTATCGATGATGCATTATAGTAATAAAATATTACTTGGCCTTTTAATGCTAGTGTTTCTCCACAATATTTATAAAGGACTAAACCAAAGTAAATCATCACTTGCATGTCCTCAATTTGAACCAAAAAAAGGTGTACCCAACAAAAAATCTTGATGCTCCTTCAGTCTTCCATACAAGAATTAATCATTGGAAAAAACAAAAATATTAAATAATGTGTCAATATTTGAAAATGGACTCTAAAAACTAATTTTTTTATAGAAGCCATCATAAGTTGTTTTCCTTCATATACACATGGATTGATTTTTTTTGAGTAGCTTATATATAATAAATAATAGCCAAATCAACTAAGATATCTATAACATATCTATAATGAGGATATATATGTAAATTTAATAAAAAAATTGTGGATCAAAGTAGACAAGGCTCTGCATTACAATCATGAAAATAATTTGGGCAACATACAAAAGTAATGATGAAAGAAATAATAGCTGCGAGTTCTATAAAATGTTTGCACAAAAAGGACCACACACAAGCAATTGGGCATTTGCAATGTACGCTTCATAGAACATTTCCATTTGAGATTCCATTGATGCAACTTTTTGAGAGAAGATAATGGAAACTCCTTGCTAAAGTTGTAGGAATCTAACCCTCTAGATAACAATTAATAACAACAGAGGGAAATTAAAAAGGGAAACAATTTACGAATAATAATCAAACTCTTTTGCCTTATGAAATAATAGAGCTTAAATGCTCAGAAAGAACATGAGTATAATGTCTAGAGAACCTGAGATACCATAAATAAATTCTCATAGATATGATTTGTGTTTATTTAAATATTATAAAGGATGGATCCAATTAAAACCTAGATATTTGAATGAATAGATTTTTTAAAGATTTAATTTCTATTTTCAACATATATAAATACAAAATGTACACTTGCAAGTACATCTTTCTTCATAGGTCACCGGCACTTTCTAGTCCCATGACTGGATAATCTCCGTCAACAAATAGACCTTGGCTAACAATATCATCCTAGCTAGTCCCTGTAGTTTCTTCAATCAATGAAAAATGTGTACAATCAACAAAATTGTCCGCTAAATGTCATTTCTTAAGAAAGCCTTTAAGCTCTTCATTTTTTACAAGATCCCAGGAAAAGCTGGAAACCTCACCTCAGTAGCAAAAATGCCTTGGAGCAGATTTTAAGTAGAGATCAAAGATGAAATGCTTCATATTCAAGGGTAAAAATTAGGACATTTGTGAGAGGATTGATAGCAATTTGTAAAGAAGTTTGATAAGGTTTATGAGCAGGATTTTGAAGAAAGTGTTGCAGATGCTAAAGATGATTTAAGACAAAATTATAGTAGACTCTTCAAGGTGATTTATATTGAAATTCAAGGAATTTTAGCGGATTGGTTAGAGAAAATTTCTATAATAGACTTTAGAAGGATTGATAGCAGATTCATAAGGAAGAGCAAGGGAAGTTGTGAGGAGATTGGTAGCAACTCGTAAACAAGTTTGAGCAGTTTATGAATAGACTTGAAGAATGTATGGGCAAAATTTTGAAGAATTTACAACAGATGCTAAAGATAATATAAGACAGAAAGAAAAAATTTCAAGGTGATTTATATCAAATTTCAAGGAAGATTTAGAGCATATTTCTAGAACATATTTAAGAGAAGACTTGGAGTATAGATTACAAAAAAAAATGCATCAAATTTATGGAGGATTGATAGAATATTTGTGAGGAAGAATGAGGGCATCTATGAGGAGATTGATAGCCATTTGTAATGAAGTTTGATCAGGTTTATGAGAAGACTTTTGAAGAACTTATATCAGATGCTAAAGATGATTCAAGAAAGAGATATCACAGTCTTTTCAAGGTGATTTATATCAAATTTGAAGGAAGATTTAAGAATATTAGTTAGATCGATTTTTGAGGAATACAAAGACTTTGTTGTGATTGGGGTTGGTGGCACATATTGGAAAGGTTAGTGCCTTCTATCTAAAGAAGAGATTGGCAACTATGATAGTGGAAGAGATTGTGCAAGTTCTCCTAGTACCCCTTTAAAATGGCTAATGAATTCAAAATGGAGTTCTTGATGATAATGAAGATGTATATTTGACATTATATTCATCATCCTTCTTGAAGGTGATCATCATCTGGAGCCATACCTTATTCCTTTAAGAAATTGTCTTATGTATAGAAGTTCACAATTTTCCAATATATTATTCTTAACCTAATATATAAGCACCGCTACTAGTTAATATTTGTACTAATAGGTGTTAGAATGACTATAACTCCTTGATTAAAAAAGTACTTAACTACTTTAGTGTGGCTGGTTCAAGAATTGGGAAATTACAGTTTGACACTATCATTGTTGGCAATTTGTAACTGGCTCGCTCCTTTCTACTAGAATATGCACATACAATCTAACTCTGACCACGGAAAAAATACAAATGTCATTATATTTAATTTTTTTCTATTATGTACTAATTTACTATCTAAAGTAGTTCAGAGATTATCCAAAATACTAGCCACATATTTTTTGTAGATTATTTGCACTGTGAGAAATAACCTGGTCACTAGAAAGGAACAATATGCTTTGAGCCAAGTCAAACAATACTTTTTGTGATGAATAACTTGAAGAGCCTATAAATGATTATTGCTATAGTAAACAAAAGAACTTTCAATGTAAGGCAGACTGTGTAGAAACTATCAAACATTATTATAGGTGATTTGGTTTCCTTGGGGAGAGATGTAGTGGCATCTTAACAACATGAGGAAATCATTCAAGGCATTTCTAAACATAGTCGATTGTCCCCATGTTCATACACATAGTTTTCTAGGTGTTGTGTAGAGTGGGATATGTTTATGGGGCTTTTATTGAGCACAATATAGCATGGTTTGTCTGTAGAATGCTAAAATCAATAAACTACTAATTGATATAGCTACGTCTTTGTGACAATCTACAACATTATATACAAGAACTTTTTGGGAGGAAGCTAAAATATTATTGCAGAAGAAACTTCCTATCTAAAAATCTCAGTGAAAGTTTGGTGTGATCGTCCAACAGTTGTAGAAGTAAAAATTATTAAATAATAATTTATCATAAAGTTCACATTGTTTGAGCTTCAAATGTGGAATCCATCCTCATAATTATATAGCCAATTCATCTAGAAATGGGACATGTATGTCATTGATATAGCATCTCTAAATTTAAGAAATAGAAAATTCTTGACCTTCCAAGTTCTCTTAATATACAATATCCAAAAAAAATGTTATTCTTTTTTCTTGATCTTTCTATGTTCCATGAATACTTAGACATGATTTCCTATTCTGATAAGAATTGTCAAGATATCCATGGTCTACCTTCTAACTATACTATTTGCAACATTTTCCATCCAGCTGACTAGATATCTATCACTGGTCTTGTTGGGAGGTATAGCAAAGTATGATGTTGAGTACTCTAAAATATTTCACTATAGAATCTACAAATATATTTTGGTTTAATAGTGACAGATATCATCATATCTGAGTCTATTCTTCTTTTAAATGGGTTGCTTGCATACTAAGAAAATGATCCATCATTATTCTTATAAATTTTATCTTTCATTAAAATCTTGTCTTTTATTAATGTCAGAAAATATAAGTGTACATTAATTTTGATGCAAGATCAAAATATAAGAACTAAATAAAGTAGAATTCATAAGTAATTATCCCTCTCCTAACTTTTATAATGAATAATAGAACTCAAAACCACCATACAGGAAGCCACTAGATAATATATGCCATTAATTCAGAAACTAATTGCACAAGTCTTAACTGAAGCTGAATACTAAATCCTATAAATATATACCAAATCTAAATTTTATATATATTTAATTAGAGACATTTGAAAAAACAATATTTGAAGTGCTTCAAAAATATATCAGACTCTATGAGATGACTAATACAGTTTCCTTGGGTAGAGGTAACTGTTAAAATAATTATCCCTTAAAAACACTACAAATGTGTCTAAAGCATGCTAAATTTTTAAGGAAACAACTTACTTCATGGAGATAGGGATCACATGCACTTTGTTAGTGCCATGTGAAGCTGAATTGTTCCAGTTCTTATGAGGAAGAAAAATTCCTAAATTTTTGCATTTTGCTAGTAGTAATTTTGCTTATATATTATGTAAAAAAAATCATCTAGAATAATCACAACATAAGAAAAATAAATAAAATATGCTTACAAAGAGATCTTAAATCCAAAATGATATGGATAATCATAAGAATATAAGAATAACAAAATGAATTTGACTTACAAAATTTTAAAATAATAAAATATGTGATCCACATATGACAAGAACCAGTAGCAAAAACTTGAAGAGTTCTACTCTTATAAGTTATAAAACCATAGACATGCTATAGACATGCACTAAGTACATAGTTAATTAAGTGTATTTTATTCTCTTCTCAATCGAGCTCATTGATGAATAGATAAATCATGTTGTGAGGATTTTATGAAGATCTCCAGGTGATCGCAAGACATCATTCTATAGTTTAGACCTAAAAGCCTAAGTTCGGGTCAACACTGTACTAATAATAGGTACCAATGTTGCAATTGCTTCACAATTGTGCACCATTAAGTATACAAAGGGATGCTACAAGAGTTTAAAAACATGTGACAGATATTTAGTGGGAATATTATAAATTCTTGGGCATGTTGTACTTTATTTTTACCATCTATTTAAGAATGACATAAAAAAATATCTACTTAACTTAGTATGCAACTATATTAACATCATAGCACAAGAGTAGGAATAGGATTACAACTAAAGTGGAAACATCAAAAAAATAAGATTAGAGGGTAATAGAGTTGGAAAATGACATTCAAGTTGAAGTGGAAAATGGTATATTTTGTTGTGAGGATTTACAGCTGCAAAATATAAGATCAAGAGAGCTGGAATATTGAATATGTATGGATTTTGGATGATTCTTTTAGAAAGAAATTAGATGGATATTTTTTGAATCAAATAAATTGCATGTGAACAAATAATTCTAGAATTAGGCTACTGAATATGAATAATCAATGAAATGAAATTATAGACACAAAAAAAGAATTCCAAAATATGTATTAAAAATGTAAAAAAACTTGGGTATAAACCACTGCAACAAAAAGGTTATAAGAATGGCATCAAAATATAGAAAACCTATTGAATTGGATAGAACAGAAAAAAATTTAAAGAAAAACTTCATTGCTAGAGAATTAAATAATATAAATTTTCAAATAAGTGAAAGGAAATGATTGCACTTTAGGGCCTCATTATTCATAGTGACATGACAATCAATCAATACTAAATGGATAGGTACGAGAGTACATTAAAATTGACTATTAAAACTCAAAAATAATATTGAACTAATTTGATCACAATGATCACAAGGATGCATTACAACCATGCTGTAATAGATTTTTGTAAAAACTAAAATGTTTTAGAGAAGAGAAAAGACAAACACAAGTCCTCATCCTAGAATCAAATATCTTCATTCTACATTATATATTCCACAAATATGTGGAAATCTTTATATATATGACAAATATGTAGAAATCTTTATATTTATTAAAAGGCCACAACAAAGAAACATTATTTTTATTATAAACATTATTTTCAGATACAAATAAAAACTTGCCACTTGTAAATAATTCCTCAATATTTGTCAACATGGACAAAAATATACAAACCCCCAATTGTAGCCTGACATAGAGGAAGTGTACAGAAGCGTAGTTTATTTGACCTTGCCATTGGAGTTAATAAATTGAATCGTTTTGGCGGATCATCAAAGTTCGAAAAATAATACATATCCTCAAAATTGCAGTTGTAATGAAATAATATAAAACACACATAATATCTATGTTTGAAGATAAAAAGCTTACTTATATTTGCAATAGAAGTTCGTGATCTATAATACATTTATATTTTAAATCATAACTTCATTTCTATTATTTAGAGTTTGATTTTTTAATTTATAATAGAAACAAATTTGATAGTTAAAGAAGTTTAATTTATTTTAAAATTAGAAAGAGTGATTATAAGAAATTAATTTAAGATGAATTAAATAAATTAATAAAAAACTTTCAACTTTAAAGGATTTATAATAGGGTTAGTTTTTAAGAGATAAAATGTTATAGAAAGATCATTTGTAAAAGATTTGTATAGAATTCTAAGATGATTTTTAAAAAAGATAATGAAACAATTTATTCATAATTAGAAACTTGTTTACATTTTTAGAATTTGTAATCAAAAGATTTATTTTACAAATAGAAACTATAGTTACTTAAATAATGATTAAAAATAAATTTATAATTTATAATCAATTGTTTTAATATTATTAGAGCATGTGGTCTTTGAAGCTTCAATCTCCTATTAAAGATTCAAATAACATAAATAAACTAATAAATAATATGAAATCATCAACCATTTTATGAAATATGTTGCTAAACAATTCTTACGTAGAAAGTAGTAAATGTGTTTTAAATTTCATAATATTATTTTAATGAAAATATATAATATATGGAAGGTTGCACTAGAATGTAGCATTTTATAATAATTTACTTAATAAATATTCAAAAAAAACATTCTAGAATGAAAATGAGAAGATATATGAGCTCATATGTTCATATTATTCAATAAATATAATCTAAATATTAAATATATTACATTTTTATATATTTAATATTTATTGAATAGTGGAATTTACTATTATTTTAAAAAATTGAGTGTAATAATAGTAATATAATATAATACAATTAAAGGAGATAAATTTCAAGGTCATAATTGTAAATATCAATAATTAGTTGTTGAAATTATTAAATAACTAATTATTAGCTATTTTGTCTATGTAAATTGGTTTCTATCAGATTAGCTTCTTTTAAGCTCATTTTGTATGAAGGGATTTTTTTCAAATTTTGAGTGTAATTTTAAGCAAAGAAGGGCATTCTATTTCTTCCTTTGTCAAATTAAATAGACCTATTTTTAGAACTTCTTATGCAATTTAAGGTTATTTCAAGGTCATTTAATTAGTATCAAAGTAGAATATCAACTTTGAGATAATTTGAGGATCAAAATAGAGAGAAACTAGAATAGATGAGTAATTTAGTCATTTATTTAATCATTTTAAATTTATATACCTAGTTTTTAATCATGAGTTTACCAAATGACCAAATTAGTCATGTATTCAATCATTTATACTTGTGAATTACAAGAAAATATTAGCATTTTATCATTTCTAGTCATGTGACTAAAATTTTTGGTCATGTGACTAAATTTTTTAGTCAGGTGGTCATTTATTTTGCCAAATTCTACTAGTGTTATTTAAGTTATTAATTCTTGCAATTCATGTATTTGCAAGACTTTTTCTTTTTGTAAAAAATTCTCCTTTTTCCCACTTAATTGACACAAATTTTTAAATTAACAGGTAAAAACAATAAACATAAAATGAATAGCAATGATAATGTTATAGATCAAGGCATAATCCATGAAAACACTCAGTCCTCTAATGACTTGTTACTTCAGATCTTACAAGAAACACAATTGAAGTTGGAAAACATGGAAAGAAGAATGAGTGAAATGACAACCCAAATGGGGAAAAATCATGAGGAAACTCAATCCTCACCTCCTCCTAGAGTGGAGACAGAAATCTCTAAGCATAACAAGAAAAACTCCTCACCCAAACAATTAGAAAAATAAAAGAAGAAAGAAATAGTGGTTGATTTGTTAGCAGGCATTAAGAAAATAAAACCACTGAAGTTTTTCGGTTTTGAGTTCAAGGAGGAAGCAAAAGCTTGGTTAATTGAGATGGAATAGTATTTTGAAATTAGGAATTTCTCTGAAACCTTAAAAGAAATTTCAGGAATATATCATTTTATCAAAGAAGCTGCAACCTAGTAGAGAACCACCAAAGTTGAGTAGAACATAAAAACCACTGAGATCACCTGGGAAATATTTGTGAACATTTTCTAGAAGTGTTGGCTACCTCAAACCTTTTATGATCAGAAGCTTTTAGAATTTTAAAACTTAAAGAAAGGAGACTTGTCAGTGCATAAGTACTAGGAGAAGTTCACCCGATTGTTAAAATATGTACCACCATATTAGCAGGATACCAATTTGAAAGTGAGAAAATTCATCATGGGTTTGAACAATAGGATAGGAGGAGTTGTTGATGTTCTCACTTGCCAAACCATGGAAGAATTTCAAGAGAAATTTGTTCAACAAGAACACAAGATTAGGAAGTGTGACTCCATCTAAGACAATAAGAGAAAGACATCCTAAAATTTAGAGGGTGTCAATTTTGGACCCCAGAAAAGACAATCTAAGGAATACAAGTACAACAAACTAGAGTCAAAGGGTAATGGGGTTAAGGATGTTAAAGAAATTCTCAATGCAAATACGAATAACAAGAATAATGAAAAAAAGGGACCATTTCTAGGATGCTTCACCTATGGAGGAGATCATTATGCTAGTAAGTGTCCTGGTAAACCCAAACACCAATCAGCCACAACGACCACCTTTTCCGCAACAACAACAAGTCTTTCAACAAAAGATTCATGCAGCCTTGGATAATAGATAATTAGAACAACAGATAGACCCCATTGAAACTTTGGGTAAGATCTACAGAATCTTTGTCTCCATTTTAATTGACAATAGAGCTTCTGAATGTTTTATATCACCTAGACTGTTAAGTAGGTTTCCAAAAAGATCTAGCATTATGACAAAACCATGGACAGTAGAATATGCAAACCAGTCAAGGGTTAAGGTAGAGTAGTGCCTTTTTGAAGCTCAAGTTGACTTTCCAAAATTTTCAACATAATTGAATTTGTATGTAACACCTCTAGAATCTTATGACATTATCATAGGAATCAATTGGCTCAATGGAAATAAGGGCAAGGTAGATTGTCTTGCCAAAACTGTAAATTGTGTGGATGATTGAGGTAGACCAACAAGTATCATAGGGATTAAACATGAAATTAGATCAAAATGAATTTCTGCAATACAACTTAAATGATATGGAGGAAAGGGTTGTGAGATTTTTGCAGTCAAGATTAATGTCATGCTCGATATTCTACATGGAAAAACACAACTAATTTTTTTTTTGAAACTAAAGCTAAAGATAGGAAACTCAATCTATTCTAACTAGAAGATGATGAAGTTACATGATGAAATGTAGTTTACTCGAAAACTGGGTCACAAGTTCACTATGGGGAGGGCACCTAGTTGCATGATAATAAAAGCCTCTATGTTAAGTTGCAATGGTTACAAACCCCCATACTACTGCACCTAAAATAAGTCTCTCAGGAACAAGTGAGGTCCAAGTTGTGCTATTTTATGTTAAGAGTTCTAAGGTTGCATCGAGCAGATGTATATCGATTATACTTTTTGTTCCATCATTATGGATTTTTCCTTTATTTTAAAATTGTTAATTATTTATTTATTTTGTTAATCAATTATTTATTTATTAATTACTAACTATCAATCATTATTATAATTATTATTACAAAACCTCTCAAACCATCATACATCTTTTAATTTAATTGCTAGTTTTATTATTATACTCTAATATTGAACTAAAACTACTAAAATTGTGAATAATGTACATTTAATTTTTAGGAAAGCTGTCATCTAAATTCTATACCACCATCAACCATCTCACGTCTTCATCTATCATAGTAACATAACAATAATAATGAAATTAAGTTTCCTATTTACCTATTCCATCTATACTACCCTGAATGAATAGTTCATATATCTAATACATTTCCAATATAATATAAAAATACATGTTATCCTTAAGCTTATCAAATTAATAATCACAACGCCACATAATCATAACTTGCCAATAAATTAAAGAAAACATCCATTATATAATCCATATATTTCATAAAAATACTAAACTTCTATTCCACCCCACTTTAATATCATATATTTTTATTTTTAAACTATAAGTATATTGTCATCTCCTAATGAAACCTAATATACTATTACTAAAAACACTTAGAATTTTATCTAAACCTATTTCCTTTTAATTGCCTTTTATCCATCAACAAACTACCTCTAATTATAGCACCAATATTCTAATATATGTAACAAGAGCTCTGTGGAGCTATAGTCCTGCCTTGTGAAAGAGAGAAGTATAAAACTTTTAGGTATTTTCTTACTTATTTAGATAAATATAAATAAGACTTGAATTAAGATATTTTTATTGCATGAATATATAATAATAGTTAATAAAATTTAGTGTATGTATGTATATACATATGCATATAATGATATATTAAAAAGAGAGAGTTTTAATTAAGATAATTTACCAAAACTTGCATCATTACTATATAATTAAATAATTTAAAAAGTAAAAAATTATAAATAAATATAATTATAGATTATTTATTAATAAAATATGTAATTATTTCAAATTTGTTAATATAATAGATTGAAGAAACTTATTACTAGTAGTAGTACTTATTTATGTATTCTATATTCAATAGAATAAAAATATTGTTATCAAAAAATAGTTTCATTGATAAATGTGTATATATGCTCTAAATTGGTAGCAATCAATTTGATGACATTTTAAAATAATTATGAATATGTTTTAAAAATAATTAGAAATACCTCATATTAATTGTCATGGTGGGTGGCTGCTTTATTCACGGTCTCACAAATTTTTCACTTTTTCATTTGTAGATTTTTAAGCTTTGACTCAATTGTTGACAGTTTATTTTAGTTTGAAATTTTCTAATTTTTTAAATAATTAGAAAAAATCTAAAACTTATCTTTTTCTAGTAGCATACATGGCCTAATCACAAGTCTTAGTTTAAATTTGTTTTACACAAAATTATAATGTTGAAATCGTATTTATTTAAATATTAATATGGATTATTTTGAACTGATATATTGACAATTGAGAAAGGCCCATGAATATTGAAATTAGGGATTGTTGAAATAGGCACAGAGGCTCTTGTGAATGTTACAAGTAAAGAGAGGTCTGAACATTTGGCTGATGATGTGTCACACATATGCTGTGTTTTCTTTGCACTTGGCAAGTAGCAACAATTGCTTGTGAGAGACTTTGACAACTGGCATTTACAAGAAGAACAAATTACTTAAGATGCACCATGTATTGTGCCTCGTTCCTGGTTCAAACTTGATGCTGTGACTTACCTCCTCTAAGAGCTTCGCTACCATGTACATGATGCCAAATAAATAATTGTGGAGCAATATGTTTGCAATAAAGCGTGCAGGTGCAGAGATCCAAATTGAGGGACCAATCCACGATTGAGGTGTTTGGCAAGTCTGTTTTGATCAATTTGAAAGTGAAATGAGCGGCTTCTTCACTGAACAATGTCATGTCAAATCACAGACATTTTTGCAGTACAACAACAAAAAATATGTTTATTGGATGAGCATGAATATCTCACATTCCATTCAACTAGAAATGGTGAGCACACACGCAGGGATAGCAATCTGAATTCAATGCACAAAAGCTTACTGTGTCATAATTGAAGATTGATGCTCCAGTTTGCCTACCATACATTCAAAATTTCGTGCTAGTATCATGTTTAGTTTTGAGTAGTTTTTTTATTTTTTGATTGTGTTAATTTAGTTTCAATACAGATCTTTGTTTATATGCAATAGTCTTTTATTACTTTGCATAAATTTAAGTCGATAAACAATCCAGTTAGGCTGAGTCAAAGTATTGGTTTTGAGAATCCACTGTAGATTTCCTATGTATTTACATGAATAAGAGGGATCATGATTTGAACTTATTTTATAAAAGCAAGGGTTAGTATCCTCAGAAATCAAATAAACTTAATATATGTAATGAGTTCAGGATTGTTATTATCAACGCTGCAGTAAAATTAGTTTTTACTCTACTCAAAACAGAGCATTCTCTGTCCTCTGTACAAAGTTCACAGTATATTGGTTGTATTAAAAAATTCATCTTTGCTTGCTACAATAATAACTAATTGACATAAATCTGTCTCCAATAGATATTGAAGGTTCATTTCTAATCTGTCCCATTAACTATTTATCTAGTAGCTTATACAGTATTTTTGGGGTATAACGGATGGTGTTTTTTAATAGATTTCTTGTGGTTTCAAGGGCATACGCATTATTTTGGTGCATAGAATTTCTTTCAAGCATGGTAAGCATGGGGTAATTGCCTAAGAGGAATGGAAATTTTTAGGGTGGATAGCGCGGCCCCAGCTTCAAAGTGTTTTGGAGTTCTAGTATGCTTCTTCCTTTTGCATAATTATAGAAGAAGACTTGTTGACTGGACTAGTCTACCCATGCAAAGTACATGATATTATAATAAATTTCTAGCTATTATTTTTAAAATCATTCGAACTTTATAAAAAAATTAAGACCTTCAAAGATTAATTAATTCTATTGGCTGATCTTTATCACACTTAACGATTGCAATAGTTTTAATAATATTATTATTAATTTGTTCGTACTTGACCGTAATTTTTTTTATAATTTCTAAATTGGAAAAAGCAAAAAACCACTGGAAAAAATATCGGTGGCCAATAAAAAAGAGGAAATATTGAAACAAAATTAGAAATAATAAATTAGTTAGTTGGAGTCTTTAGGAACATTGGAAATCAATTTTAATTCTTTCCATGACACAATTTTCAATGCAAACAAATAAATAAAAGTTCATGCGAAAACAAATACTATATATATACCATGTTTCTCTATACCATATTACTCTTTCCAAAAAATCCTAAAAGAATTAATGACTAAAGACTTATCCTCCTAGCCACTGACTCCAATCGGGGGGCACCGGCTACGGTGCAACATATTTGCACCGAGCCGCTGCCCGTCTCCGCACCCTAGGCTGCCCACACCGTGATGTCCTTTGCTGACAACACAGTCAGTAAATAATTCATCCTGTCAGCGAAACAATGATTGCCATGCAAAATATTTTTGTTTGCTTCAACATAATTTTTCACTTATTATAGCACAGAATATATTTAGTTTTTTCTAACCAAATCTTTTATACATTTTAAGATTTAGATTAATGTCTAAAAATTTAAAAATTATAGATAATAAAAATATTATTATTTTTGTTTAATTTTAGATAATTTCAAACTTAAAACTATTAAAATAATTAAAATAATAAACTCATTTTAAAAATGATAAAATATTTTTTATTGAAAACTTATTTATAAGTATTATTTCATAATTCTTTAGTTAATAAAAATAGGTAATATAAAATTAGTACTTAAATGATGCATTATAAGATTGTGAATTAAATCATTATTGAATAAAAATTAAAAGAGTAATTATTAAACAAAATTTCTTCTCCATGTGTAGGACATCATCTCTTGATCGATAGAGTGTACATCAAAATAAAAACAACTAATTCCTACAAGAATGTTTATTAAATTCACAATCAATATGTACAAAGCTCGTATATGTATTTTTTCTATGAATTTATATTTTAATTTGCTAATATTTCTTTTGTCTATAATAGAGACCAACCAAAAATTACTCTATAGACAGAAAAACTTGTTGAAAGTTATTACAACATGACAATAGTAAAAAAGTTGAACCTAATCTAAAAATACATGGGAGCAATCATGTATCTTTGGGTTTCCTTCAAATTTTAGTTTTAAGTTATAATTTAGAAAAAAAAAATTTAAAAATTGTTTTCGTAAATCATAAGATTTTTATTTTATTTATAAAGTTGTAAAGATTTTTTTTTGTTATTTTCATGTTTTAATTATTTTAAAGCTTTAATTTGATTTGTCAACCATTTTACCAAATGTTATAATGATAATTTTTTTTTTTTAAAAATGAATTTTACTTTTACATTTAAGTCTTGTTTTAATTAAATTGTAATATATGATTAATTTTAATTGATTATTAGGCAAGAGCCTACAACACAATGGTTATTTGTGAGTCTCTTATTGAAGAGGTCTTGGGTTCAAATCTACTCGCAGTCATAGAAAATAAATTCATAAAAAAAATACATATATGAACTTTGTACAATAATAATTAGTGTTGACTTCGACCTTATACTGATTGAAAAAAATAAATTTAATTGATTATTCATAAATATCTATTTTTTATTATTATTCATAACATTTTAAATAATTTGAGTGTTAAGATAAGGATACCGATTTACAAAATATTATAATAAAAAAAATTTAAAAATAAATAAATTTACTTTTAGATTTAAGTCTTATAAAATTTATTTTACTCTTAGTTTTACATTTAGGTCTAGATTTAATTTAGTGTTCATAAATTTATCTTTTATATTATACATAATATTTTAAATTTATTTATTTTTTATTTCATAGTTAGAATTGTGATTAGATTAAGGTTTAAAAGTTTCAAATAAAGGGTTAATCATAGTTAGAATTATAATTAGGGTTCCAATTTTGATTAGAGTTGGTGTTAAGGTAAGAATTGAGATTACATTAAAAAGTATGCTTAGTTTTGTGATACTCATATTAGGATAATGGGTTAGGATTGTGTTTACAATTTGAACTAAGATTTTTTATTAAAAATACACCTAGTCTAGGCTTACCTATTGCACCTTATTAAAGGTGCAATTTCTTAGTTTTAATTATGATTTAAACACAGTTTCTATGTTAGTAGTTATGTTTAATGATTTGAATTTTATTCAAATTTTTATATATTGAAATAATTATATTATTGATATTATATTACATATGTTATTTTATTTTCTATTAATTATTATTAAAGCATAGATAGAAAAAGTTCAAACAGTATTAAAGAGTATCACAACAACAAAATACAAGGTTATGTCAATAGACCTTTGGTCGATTGATGGTGAAGTTGAATGGCTCACAAAAGAGTCCAATAGAATCAAGTCATCGTGCGTCTAATAATTTTGACTAGTATGAAAATTTATATTATATAATGTTTAATATATCTAATTGATTAAAAAATATTTTAAATATTATTTATTTTAATATAATATAATAATAAATTAAGATCTAAAACTTATTATTCAATAAATTATTTACAACTAAATAATATATATTTATATCATAATTCTAAATTAAAAAAATCATCTATGATTTTTACCATTACCCTTGCAATTAAACCATTTAATATTTAAAAATTGGAGTTTAATTTTTTTTTAAAGTTTATCTAAAGTTTTAATTTGTTGTCAGCAATTTAAAAAGTAGTTGGACGTTTCCATGTTAGAGGGACAAGACATATGCACATATTATATATTTTTAAAAATATTATAATTTTTACATTAAAATATATGAAAAAATTTGATTGAAAAAAATAACCCAGCTAAAAATTTATGTTGGCACGGCAAGAGTCATTTCGTTGACAGTAATTTTGCACGGTAAGAAATATTTGGCTGATTGTGCCGTCAGTGAAGAACAGCCCAAGGCGCGTAGATGGGCAGCAGCTCGGTGCAAATATGTTGCACCGTAGCCGGTGCCCTCCAATCGGCCCTAAACCCATTAACTATCTTCATTTAAAAACATCACAAATTTAAAATGTAATTAAACTTACCTAGGCCTTCCTACCACCTACCCTACAAATTTTCTTGGAGCTGAATCACGTGCCCAACACTGCTCCATGCAAGTGGGCAAGGCCCCATTAACCTTGCTTAGGTGGTTGCACATAACTTTACTTGGGTGGCATTAATTCTCCACCTTTACCCACTTCTTCACTCCAATTCTTTTCCCCATCGTATGCTTTTCCTTCTCCACTTGATGTGGGTTGTTACGAGCATTAATAGTTACTTTTTCTTGCCCCCAAAATAGGTAATAAAGAGGAAATCTATGACATGTCAGGGCAATCATTTTTTCTGATCTCCTTGTTTAAACCAAGTCAACTCCTAATTGATCACTTGGAAAGGAGGCCAGCCCATCGGCCTTTCTAACCAATTTTATATGTATTTTATTTTTTTAAATTCTTAGTAGGGTGAAGAGATGGTACGTAGGATAGAGGATATGGGGTTTCTATAGGAACATATTTCCTCATTAATTAGGATGGGTAGAAAACCTTTGTTAATATTATCTTCTTTTTTTTTTGTTCTTTGTTAGTCCTTGCCACCCATAGGCAGGGACTTATGTTTTCATTGCTCTTCTGTATTAGTTGCTGCCTTGAGATTTGGGTAAAGCGCTAAAACAATGCAACAAAAATCCCCCTCCTTACTCTTTTTCTATTTTCCATTATTTCTTTCTTGAATTTCGTTGTTGTTCTATTGTCTCAGGATGCTTTTCTTGGTTGTCTTTTGATTTTTGTTTGCATAAAATACATTTTACTATATTCCACATGTTTTTGGCAACATCTAACACACGTCTCTTGCATGCTCTACTGACATGACTGCATAGGCCTGCATCGACTTACTTTCGTGGCTCATGCTTGTTCCCTCGAAATAGGTGTTGCTGCTTGAATTCTTTTTAACATCAAAACTTCGCTTTTAGGACTAGAAAAAAATCCATCAATTTTGTCTACCAAACAAAATTCGTTCACTTTCATCTGCTCAATATCAGGTATGCATCAACTACTTCAAACAATTTCTACTACTTCTTATCACGAAAAGATTTGTAACAAGTTATACATTTGGTTCTGATTTTTTACACCATGATTTTATTTATCCACATACAAAACTATTCTAGTTTCCAAACCCATAGCTACTTCTTGTTGAATGATTTATAAATGGGTATTTTTGCTTTGGTGCTTTATTCCTTCAGTCATGTGATAATTAGGGCTTCTCATTTTGTTCCATTATTTCAATTTATCTACTTCTAGATTAGATTCTATGCTGTTGTGAAAGAGTCATTTTGTTCTTTCTGTATCAAACGGCAGAGCAATATTTCTTACCTTGTTTTGTTAGTGTGTGGTCTCGTGCGTTTTACAGTAGGCATCTTCATATTTTTGCATTTTTTTAGGAGCCCGCTCAGGGACCAATCAATGGAGCTAACATTTGCAATCATTTCTTCAATTTCTCTGCACAGTGCTAGTAATCGAAAACCCTAAAATTCACTTCTCACATCTCAGTTGACAGCATAATCCTATTTTATTTCTTCCTTTAGAGACTTGGATAAACTTAATCACCAATAGCATTACATGTCCTCCCAATTTGTAACTATTTTACAAATTACAATGATCCCTCTTAAAGTTAAAACACAATCTGTGCTTTAGTATTAATAGTAGAGAACAGGAAAAATAATTGATATGTCCCTTTGTGTTTGTGTATGCAAATTTAGTGAAATAAAAAAAAATTCCCCTAGAATGGTTCCAGAACAATTGCAAATGAAGAGTTCCACCAATTTTCTAATAGTATTGACTTTCATATGTTAGTTTTTAAAAATCGGGGAGATACAAGTTTATATAGACAGTATAGTATTTGTAGTGTTCAACTTCCTGTTGCAATATATTCGACAATCATCATACTATTATAAAATATAGTTCTCATGATTTCTCTTTTATTGATGGGCATATGAATTTCAGAATTCTATTTCTACCCCATACCACTATAATCCACCAGAATGGTCTATCATCATCTTATAAATTCTATTCTACATTTATGTTTCATTTAGAACTGCTATCTTTTATTTTCAGAACACAATAGGAAATAATCATGACATTAGGAGACTCCATAAAATTTTATAATCACGACATTAGGAAACTTCGGTATAACTTGAATGAATTTTAATTTTTAACAACATCAAGTTCCTACATAATATTGAAAAGAGTAAATAAGAAATCATTATATAATCACTGATGTTGAGCTCCACAATTATCATGCATTTGGTGTGTATAATTAGACCATTTCCTGTATATTTCGTTTGTTGTAAACTTCTTGTAACATTTTAACCATTCTCTGAACACTTTTTTAGTGACTTGTGTGTCTTGAATCCAATCACTATGACATTAGAGAAACCATTTCCCATCTAAGATATCAGTTTCTACCTAACTCCTTAACGCTACGATTCTGGTTATTGGCTAATAACTATGCACTTCATAGGATATGTAAAAGGGTCTAAAAGTGGCGAGTAAGGAAAAGTGGGTACAAACTGATTAATCATAGATAAGAAAAATATTTTAATAATATGAATTATTGGTATATAAATGATCTATTGCTATTATTTTTATTGTGTGCAAGTAATTGAGCTTTTATTAAATCTTGAACGATAGTTAATCTCTCCTATTTTATATTTTAACTGTCATATTTCTCCAAACAGATTCTGCGCATTGTGTAGGAGATAGAATGGATAAAAGACAAGCACAAACTCACAGATAAACATTGAACTCTATATGAAATGCATAAAAAAATTTTAAAACTATGCTACAACATATCATAATCATTAATCAACATAAAGATTTAACAAATAAGTGCATTTCAAGATGGCAAGTTCTATATTTCTCCCCCGCTCAATCTATTTGTGTGTTTTCTATGTTTTCTTTATTTAATGAGAATAACACCTTAAATTCATTTTTGGATGAGTGATAGCCCTACTTTTGTGGCTTTTTCTCCATCCGCCATAGGTCTCAGTCTTCTTTGACAAAAGGTTGTCTAAGCATTGGGTGCGTATTTCTAGTTGGCAAAGTCTGCATTTTATGATTTCTTGTGTATTTTATTTAATTTAATAAGATTTGCACCTAAAGTTGTTCTTCATTTAGAACAGCTAAGATTAAAACCTAGAATCATCAATTTACTATTGAGCTATTGATCCCTCTTTTCCATCTCATCATCATCCGAATATGGCTTATTTCTAACATCGCCGAAGTGAAGCTTAACATTTGTGGGTTATGCCACAAAATAGTAGTGTCGCTCCTGCTCTAACAAAATACACTATATTATTCTATAGTACAAGTACTATAATATTCACTTTCTAATATACTAGTTCATTTATTCTATTCACAGTTGCAGTGATTACGAAAAGAGGAACCAACTACCTACAGATAGAATCCGCTTCAATTCGACTCTATTTTTGTATTTTGCATCCTAACTTATATTTGTTTATGTATATAGTATATAAACACACTTTGAACTAAATTTTTCTAATGGTAACAATGATCATCTATTGTACGTAACTGCACTGTGGTCCAAGTAATATGTAAATTCACTCTATTTTAAAGCTTCCGTAAAAATTAAAAACTGACGAAATTAAACAATATGCTTCCTACTATTATCACGTGTTAGTCTCAGTAGTAACATATGCATGATTAATCTTTCAAATTTCCTTTTATTCTTCTCAATACTTCTGATTTGGTGGAATTATTCAAATTTGTATTACCAAGCAATGCAAACTATTTCTTATGATTTGGATCCATGCATTTGGTTGTAAACTGGTTGCTTGTATCTGAACAAGTAGGGAAAGCTTCTTTGATAGGAATATAGAGGTGGTGGCTATTGTGTTATTTTCCATTACAAGACTAGAGTCATCCATCTTGAAAGAAGGTATAATCCAGGTCATCAAGATCCCCTGCTCCATCTATGCCACCATAGAATTTGTTAGCATCTGAGATTTATAGTCTACTGCTTCAATATCCATGAATGTTCTGATTGTAGTGATTTACCCTCACTACTCATGTGCATAGAGCAGTTGAAACTTTTCGACTCCTAAATTCTACAAAATTAGGATGAATAACTTGGCATCAGGGTTCTCACTTGTACACATTGAACTGCTTATGAATTGATATTAAAATTTTGCATTTGTGTTCATGTGTTTTCTATTTCTATTTACTATGTTGTAGCCTATGCTTGACAGTTTGGAAATCCATGAGTTGAAAGATTAAAACCTGGATGCGTCTTATCTTATTCATGAAATGTTTTCAATGGACTTAGTAAGGCTTAACCTAAATTGCTCCACTAATCTTAGTTGAATTTCTAGTTTATTTAGTTCTCTACCCATTTTTGCTCCATTTTGTTCTCATTTTCTATTGATTTTATGTTGATATTTGATTAACAAGTTTCATTTGTGTTCATTTCAATTCAACAACACTTAATTGTGTCTCTTAATCCATTCAGTTCTATGCTACTTTTCTAATTATCAGAATTCTACTTGCCAGTGTTGCATAATCCAATCACCATTCCTCTACTACCATACAATTTGGCCCCACCTTTTAATATCCAAACTAGACTTGTCATAAGTAGCCAGCTTGAATTGGCCAACGAAATACTCAACAGCTAAAATTTTGCTGACCAAGAACATTGCTACATCTTTCCCACCAAACCTGCCACAAGCAGGGACTAATGCTGCACGCAACACTTGTTAATATATATATATATATATATATATATATATATATATATATATATATATATATATATATATATATGTATAGGTCATATCATAGACTTAGGATCTCATCATTCAATCTCAATTTTGACATTGTTAATATTGATATTTAATTGATAGGAACAAATTGTATTGTATCCTAATAGTATTATTTTATTGTCTATAGCTTTAGAAGAGATTTTTTTTTTGAGTCCCATACATTTGGAAGAGATTATTTTTTGAGTCCCATACATTTTCCAGAATGTGAAAGTTGCATCTACAGGCTTGTTATGTTCTCTTTAATCTTATCTTATTTGTCTAAGTCCTTTTATGCAGACTTAGGATTGTTTAGATTCAAGTTAACATAGTTTAACATTCTATTATTCATTATGTCCTCTATTCTAATTAAGCAAGCCCAACATAAACAATTATCACAATTACAACAAAAATTTACATGGATCTTATATGAATTTCCTGGTTAGCATTTCCCATGAACATCAAATTCAATACACATCAAAATCATCCTTATTGCATAGTTACACCATCTACATATCCATTAACTAACCATTACAACTAATTGACGCAAAATTGAACATCAATAAACTAAACTAATCTTATAGCAACTGAGATAATAAGGATATCAAGATGAAAATGTTCTATCCATTCTTAATGGAGTATCAATGCTCACACAATTCTTTCCTTCATCACATTTCAAATTTAAGTATAGATAATTTAACTTAATCTCTTCTACATGCTCCCTTCAATTTACTTTCAACACAATATCAAGCATGAACTATATCAATCCAAACACAATGGAAAGACCATATGTTACATAGATTTAGCAACTTCTCTCTCTATGGACATATGAAAAGGAAACATACACTACACTCTTCAATATAAATTTATTCACATAATCAGTGGAGTTAATCTCTCCATTACAACACAATAATAATGAATCTCCTTCTATGCAAGACATAGACTCCATAACATCAAGTTTTTCCAAGCTCTCCAAATGAATACCTGCACAAGAGAGAGACAAATGAGGAACCATGGAGGTTCACCTCCCAACCTAGGCCTCAAGGAGACCACCCCCACGCTAGAGGAAACAAGGCTCAATCGAGATACATTCAAACATCATCACAGCAACAAGAACCAACATGAATACCACATTCAACAACACATTTACAATTTCCCAACCAAGGCTTGCACAATGATTCACAGATGGAATCATAAACATTGGGTGAAGGTGGGCTCTTCAAGGAGGAGAATTCCATATCCTTGTGAAACAAAAAATCTTGCAATTGCATTAATCCAATAAGGCTTCCCAAAAGCATGTCCTAACAAGGCTATCAACAACACATGCCTCAACAAGGCTATCAACAACACATTCTCACTTATACCTCCCATAGAAAAAGCTATCAAGAACACATGCCTCAACAAGGCTTTCAACAATTACTCCTCTTCACACATCCTCACTTATACCTCCCATAGAACATTAAAAAAGGCATATAGCTTCAATGGAGCCCATACTCCATGAAAACTATCCCCTCTCCAAGAGAAAGATTTCTCAACTACAATGTCAAGCCCAACTAACCCCTTCACCCAAGGCTACTCTTCTCTCCCAAGGGTGAGTGAAGCCTTCACACCCAATACATCATTCAATCCACAACAAACATTCCAAGAAACAAGACCAAATGCAAATAGATTCAATCATACACCCTCACATACCCAAACATTTACAATTCCACACCATACGCAACATATAACTTACAAGAATACTCTTACAAATTTCCATCTTTCGACTTCATGAGATGAGAGAAAATATGGCATGAAAAACTAACCTCCTTACAAGCTATGGCTATGAAATGGTGATGAAGATCTATTCCCTTCCTTGGCTTCCAAGCTTCTCTTCCATAAACCTATCTGTCTCTACAATTATAGAGTGGGTGAACAACCCCTAAGTTTGGCACAAGCTCCCTAAAAAGACCTCCACTTCCAACCCCACCTACCCCTCTTACACCCTTGTACCTTTCTACCAATAAGACCTTAACCAAGTGGTGGGATGAGGGAAGAAGTCATGTGACACTCTAATTTTCGAATTGGCTTGAAAATGACTAGTTTAGAGGGTCTCCTAAGTCCCCTAGGCCAACTTATGGTTATATTTAGACCCCCAACCTATTCTACTACCATGTGGTGACTTGTTTTTACCAAAATAACACTAGGGAACCTCTTTTAGGCTCTCTAAGGTTCCTATCAAATTTAATTTGAATTCCATCATGAAAGTGACTCATCCTAATGCTCTCCAAGCTGAATTAACTTAATTTCATAGTGGGGCTCGAATCTAGGTTAAGTGACTTCTTGCCCAAAAATCCTATATGATATGTCATTTACACATAGACAACACAAGTGTCAAATGACACACACCCACACACATTAAAACACTTACACATCACGATGACATGTCTCTACTTAGTTATGATCTTTAACTTACAACACCCATACTCAGTCACATTATGAAATAAACACAATACAATGAGGTTTTGAATCTTCCAAAGATTCACCTTGGCTTAACTGTGTTCACATAGGATTGAACCTTATTTCCCTGAATAATCTCCATGGTTCAACTTTCCTGCACACTCAACTTAATGTCAGTGGCCCAATGAAATAATATAGAAATACATGCAGATAAGTGCAAAATAATCTAATATCACTTAATTACATTAACATATTTAGTTAACTTCCATCTAATTGTTTTCATAAAATATTTAAAACATTGAAATATCAAGATATGTATAACATTAATCTTTCTAATCATAAAAAAATTACCAAATATTCTAAATACTAGCACAATCCTTATCTATCATGACAATGAAACATCGAAGTCAAATCTATTAAATCATTAAAACATGTAAAATGGATCCTAGTATATATGTCATAAGTGAAAATCACTATTGTGCTGACTTGTTGACTAGTATCCTTCTAATCAGGTTAAAAAAATGGCATTCCTAGCAATATCCCTTCATCTTATAAAGCATCATAATCGAATTAACATTTATCTACAAATCATAAATCATCATAATCAAATTAACATTTCGCATCGCATCAAAAATCTAATAGTATCAGGTCATAAAACTATATCCATATGTGGTCAATCATTTCATACACAATAATAGGTTCTTATGTCACATGATCAGATTAACATTCCGAACAACCTCATAATCTATTCTCTATCTTTGTGATGAAATATTAAATTCATGACTATTAAGTTACAAGGCAAATGAGTTGGGTTCGTTTGCATATCTAAATCTATCCTTTGGTGCTAATTTCCATTAGAACATTACAATTTGATATTCAAGTATTTATGCAATTCAGTTTCCATTAAAGCAATTGAATTAATTAGAACATGATATGAAACCATTAAATATATCAAATAGGTTCTAATAAGTGTGAATCATCAAAATTCTGATATTAAAATATCATAACCCTATAGCCTCAAAACTATATCAAAACATCAAATTAAAAGTACCATAATGCAATTATGTCATCTATACTATGGGAGATTGGGTGAGGCCTCACACCCTTCCCCCCTAGGCATGAACCTCCTCCTAGAGTTCATCAACAAGGTGTAGGTACTATGATATTATCTTTGTTACATTTATGAATTTTGTCCCAACTTAAGTCTCCTACTTATTGGTGTTAATAGACCAATCTTTACCTTACTAAGGTGTAACTCCTAAGTTGTTTATGTCCTTGCTTAAAGTCCTTAACATAGCATGCATCTATGGTCTTATCCAATTAATATATGTTATATGCATGTGATAAAAGAGATTGGACCATATTCATATTTATGACATACGAAGGGGTTGTGTCTTAGAAATCTTGTCTAGTAGCTTTGCAATGGATAAAAATAAGGTTTACTGGTACTCTAATTCTCTAGATAGTTTGTCAAGGATCCTTCTTGGTATGGCCATTTCAATACAATATTCTCATCAACCTATTCAACAAGAAAATGCCTCATAAGTAACTTAAAATAAAAAGATCAATTTAACAGGAAAATATCATAAATGTGGCCACACTGGTAAATCACAAAAAAAATAAGACTTGTCCTTGAGGCACAAGGGGACCAAGATCAAGAAATCTAGCAAAATTAAGTCAAATTATTAGTAAAAAAAATAAAAATTGTATAATGCAAAATTAGAACAAAGGAATAACAAAATTTTACATTGAATAACAATTTCACAAGCATGATGTGGCCGTACCAAGGTTCCTTGATGGAGAAGAGGATAAATTGATGTCACAACTCCTAGATGAATATTATCTACTTAAAGTTATGAGTTCTATATGGTAGTGTGATAAGTAGCAATCATACTAAGGATTCCAACTATCGATTACATCCTATATATAATATAGGAAAATCACACCTTGACACTACAAGTTGACTACACCACACAATGGTGTCTTGAATAGATTATTCTTCAGTATCATAGACCCCTATAAGAAGATAATAATTCCTCTACTCTATTATATATATATCAGGTACTCCATGACCTCCTTAATGTCAATCATTTTGAGGTCAACTTTCACTTCCATCTACATTGTAACAACACTTAATATTACACTTGTATTCACACCCAAGATATCATTCCATAGTTCACTTCCTCATGTTTGATATTGTTATATGCCCTTCAACTATTATCAATTTCTACACTAATTTAGATGTTATACTTTTACGACACCCTGACCCTTCAACATTATTATTATTATTATTGATAACCAATTATAACTATCACAAATATACAATTAATCATAAATAGTTCATGTTGTTAGTTATAGGAATAGTGTTAAATTGGATTAAAATATATAGCTATGTAGTGGTTGTGATAACATTTCCTAAGCCATCCTTAGGAACAAGGTAGCAGCCAAAGGACAGCATTGGATTCAAAAAAAAAATTTCTTCTGACTCCCATGCATCTTCCATCCTTCTTATATGGCAAAGCAGCTAACACCATGCCACTGCAAAATGATATATAAATGGATCGTAATGCATTGTTGATGAATGAATGCATAAGAATTTGATTAAAAAACACATCTCATTCTCTTAGAAAAAAAATCTCTATACGTTGATCCTCTCAAGCTATGAAAATTCTATTGCATGAGGGCATGTTGAAGTCCCGAACTGGTATACTAGATTGGTATTTGGCCCTTTGTATATTGGCCATGTCCAAGCCAACATGCAAGATGTCAAGAACCAAGGTATGTGGAATGTTCAAATGCTGCCATCTTGAGTTGAGAAATCAAGAAAAAACAAAGAATTTGATAGAATTAAAGCTAGCTCATGAACATTAAAGATAAATTTGTCATTTCTCAATATCACCAGGTATTAGATGACCATGATTTCCTAAGAATTTTTTTTTTTTTGATAGCCTAAATATAATTTCCCAAATGTTGTGTTCAGTGATATTTGCGATTACCCAGATGCCTCGTAATGTGGTGGCATTTTTAAATAAAATAAAATTTACCTTAAGTTGTGTGCAATGGATTTTTCAATTACACAACTGCCTTGTAATGCGGTGGCCTTTTTCTCATTTGTAGGAATTCATTTTTCCCTTTTTGCTCGTAGAATGTGTCTTTTTATGCTTTGAAATTTGTGTTTTTTCTGCGACAGTTTGTTGGTACCAACTAATGCCCAATCCAATTTCTAATAAACATTTATAAGATATTCTAAACTTTAAAAAATTGCACCTTTCCCTAGGCTAACATATCATTAATGTAGAAACTAGCCACAAGCTACTAGAAATCTGATCTGTTATTGGTTGATTACAAATAGATTAATCGTTGTTTAAGCGGTATGCCTTGGCAATAGTTTCCTACCTTGGAAGGAACTAAGAAACAAAATGGATTAATTGTGTATCTGATTTTTTCTTTGCATACCCAAACTGCATGTAGGCCATTTCTTTTTAAAACATCTCTATCCATTTGAAACACGATATTTGTTGCAAAGGAGAAATCATTGCAATTATGAGTATCTCTGCATACCCAACTGCCTAGACATCACTGTCACTTTGCTATGACTAGTCCACTGATTCACTTTAGAACACAATATGTTCATGCCCAAAACAACACCAATTTAAGATAATTATAAAAACATCATCTCCATAAGTATTTCTTTGCAGAGATATTCATGCCTTATATAGTATAAGGCATGAATATGTCACCGCCACAATATAGGCCATTGCTTTTTGAAACATCTCTATCCATTTCAAACATGATATTTGCCGCAAAGGAGAAATCATTGCAATGAGTATCTCTACATACCCAACTGCCTAGATGTCACTGTCACTTTGCTATGACTAGTCCACTGATTCACTTCAAACACAATATGTTCATGACCAATAAAACACCAATTTAAGATAATTATAAAAACACCATCTCCATAAGTATTTCTTTGCAGAGATATTCATGCCTTATACAGTATAAGGCATGAATATCTCTGCAAAGAAATACTTATGGAGATGATGTTTTTATAATTATCTTAAAGTATCTATGTATCCGTATCAGATACGGAAATACACGTATCAACAATTGGGGAGTCACATTTTTGGTAACGTTGTTTTAAAATCTTCAAAATAATAAATACATAATTTTAAAACAATGTTATTGCTTCAATACTGTAGCTTTTACCATTTCTTTTATTGTTCTTAAAGAGTGAACCTAAGGGGAGGTTAGGTTGTTTTAAAATCTTCAAAATAATAAATAAATAATTTTAAAAAAATGTTATGGCTTCAATACCGTAGCTTTTACTGTTGTTTTTATTGTTTTTAAAGTGTGAACCTAAGGGGAGGTTAGGTCAATTACATGCTTTATCGAGGGGATAGAGATGTTTCTTTTAATAGGGTTTGGGAAGATTAAAAGAAAACACAAGGGAGTTGAGTAGGGAGGCAGTTACAGCAGGGACGACACTAAGAAGAAGAGGCAGTGAGAGCAGACACAGCTACGGGTCTAAACTTTCGAGTTCTTTCCAAGTTACATTTCTCTGTTTATGTTTTGTGTATGATGGAAAAATTTCTTAGGGAATGATTTTTGTATGGTGTGCTCTGCATATACAAGTCATGTATTGGAACCAATGGACCTTGAAATAAAAATCTGGACTAGAAAATTTGAAAACGAAATCTTTATTGCTATGGTTTGGAAATGTGTTAAAACAGTTCCTCTGTTTCCATATGTTATTGAAAAAGGATGTCTTGCTGGAAACGTTGATGCTAAATGACAATCCCTGAAACCCTTAGATGTTATGCTAGAACTAGTGATGTTAAATGTTATGGATGATACCCTAAATGCAAATTTGTAATTATATGCAACTGTTAAAATGCTGAAGTCTGGATCAGCAAATCTGTAATGATGTATGACATGAAATGGATGTATACTAATGATCATAAAATTTAATTAATGATGTATTATTAATCTTTATTAATGAATAGTTTTGACTTTTCCGCTTTTATGTTTTTGTTCTGTTCTGCATTTTCCGGTTTATGATGATGTGGCATAGCTAGTCTAGGTTTGGTTCTTTACAGATTGCCTATCGAAAAATTAAAATTGTCAGGAAGATATTTGAACAGGGTTTTTTGGGATACATGTTTCCTCTATTTTACCATTTCTTCTCTTGGCCCATTCATTATTATAAAGTCTTTTAAACCTAGATCAAGATGAAAAGTATATTTAGAGCTTTCATTACTTGGGTATGAAAATACTTCACTTACATTTTATGATGCGTTGAATATCATGGTGTAACTTTTATAATTATTCTAATTTCGAGATTAATAATTATCATTCTACATCTCTATTTGTCGCAGGTCTATTGATTTTAGTGGTCTATTGACAAAATTGAAGAAAGACAATACGAAAAATAATAGTACTTGTGTTAAAAGCAATGGAGATGTTTGATAAAGCGAAGCTTTATGTAGCAATGTTGATATTGCAATTTGCTTATGCAGGGGGCTCCATAATGACAAAAATATCTTTAAATGATAGAATGAATCACTATGTGTTGGCAGTGTACATAAACATATTTGCAACCATAGCTTTTGCTCCTTTTGCTTTTTTTCTTGAAAGGTATATGGGATTTTCTTAAATAAACCTATGTTTCCACATTTTTTCATTGCTAATTTTGGGTCATATTTGAATGAATTATAACCTAGTCCGATGTGTTGAATGGAAGGAATTTTTGAACAAAAATAACTTTTCCCATATTTTGTCAAATTTTCATTCTTGGGCTGTAGGGTATAATATAGTGGTGAATTTTCGTATTTTGCCAAATTTGACATTTTACCAATGTTATTTTTGGTGATTTCTGAGCCCTTCCATGGTTTCCTAGTCGCCAAGCTTTGTTGGGTTTACGTGGTTGCCTAGCATTGTAATTGCCAAGGCAAATGTTACATTTGTGTTTTTCCCTTGCGGTATCACCTTTCACGCAGCCGACCAGGTAACGCTTATCGTGGAATGTTCGTCGGGTTTCAAGTTTCTGTTTCATGCAGCATGGGAGAATTCGCCATCCCAATTTCATTTTACTGTGGAGGAGTCGGCTCGTTTCACGTTATGGGAAGTGGAGGAGTTGGCTCGTTTTGCCAACACTCTTTCATTTTGTTGTGGAGGAGTCGGCTCATTTGGCATGGTAAATTGGTAATTGTATTGATTTGTAATATGTATAAATCCAAATTCGCCCAAGCAATGAGACATTCACTAAATACCGCTAGCACTCCATCAAATTTTTGGTAGCGTAGGACACATCGCAGGCACGACTCAGACTCCAGAGATAGCTTCCACAAGTGGTGGTACACTGGTATGTGCAGCTGTGCTATAAAATACTCTCCTTGAGCTTAAGTAGTTTAATTTAATCAGAAGCTTATCTACAGTTTCCTTTCTTATCTCATTTTCATTAGAAAATTTTCAAAAAGTGGACGCAATGCTGAAAGTTGCTGGCGATGTTAATGGTTTTTAAAGCTTGCATGCATGGATTCGTGAAAATGTGAAGTCTATTTCCTACCAACTTTCAAGTGAGATTCATGAAATATTCCCTCAAAGTCTTTTCCCTTTAACCTCTGTGAACATGCGAAATCCTTGCCATCACGGTCTCGCGGCTGCTGGAAGTCTTTTCCCTTTAACCGCTGTAAACATGCGAAATCCTTGCAATCGCGGTCTGGCAACTACTGGAAGTCTTTCCTTTAAACCACTGCAAACATGTGAAATCCTTGCCATCATGGTCTCGCAGCTGCTAGAAGTCTTTCCCTTTAATCGCTACGAACATGTGAAATCTTTGCCATCGTGGTCTCATGGCTACTGGAAGTCTTTTCCCTTTAACCGCTGCAAAGTGCGAACATCCGATGGTGTGATCTCCCTTTTCGTGACTTTGCGACATAAAATTTCACCATCATTTAAACCAGTGATGATGCGATCTCTACCCTCCTCGCGGTTTTGCAACACAATCTCCTTTATCTTTTCAACTGGCGATGATTGGATCTCTACCCTCCTCGCGGTTTCGCAACACACAAACTATTAACTTTCACTTTGACAATGACATTGCGATAGACCTGTTAAAGCCTTTCTCATGGTTTCGCAACTGCCAAGTTGCCAACTTCAAACTGATAAAACTATCATACCACTCCTTTGTACCAATTCCCTAGCCCTTCCATGGTATGTTTTTTTTAACCTTGAATACAATGAAATGATTCGCCCAAAAAATTAAAATTTTACTATGATTATTATTTTTTGTTTGCCAATGTATAAATATTTTGTGGTTATAAACGGATACTGAAAGTAATACTGCTTATTCTCAAGGAAGTAAAGTTTAAACAGATTATCAGTGGATTGAGATGTCAGGGGAGAGTGAGTCTGTAACTAATATTGCTCAGTCTCAAGGAAGTGACAAGGGAAAGACCCCCAAGGGCAGTGAAGGGATTAATCTTACATCAAAATGTTGAAAACTTAGAGATACTACCAT
The DNA here is from genome assembly GCA_028749045.1 of Cupressus sempervirens. Taxonomy (NCBI): domain Eukaryota; kingdom Viridiplantae; phylum Streptophyta; class Pinopsida; order Cupressales; family Cupressaceae; genus Cupressus; species Cupressus sempervirens. The sequence continues at coordinate 434,044,304 of CM053789.1, forward strand.
AAAGGCTTTCTTTGGAATTGACAATGTTTCTGGCCTACCAACTTTGGCAAGTACAAGTGCAGAAGGAAATCACAATACCTCACCACCACTAGAAGAGTAGGTTGTTATTCAATTAAATCAAAATGCATCAAACGAGGATAACAATGTTCGAACAACAAAAGATGTTGTAACAGAAGATAATATTGATGTTGGTAGGAAGAAAAGAAAAAGGAATGTAAAAATGGGGTGGGAGTGGGAAATGAAAAGGACTTTCCAGGTTGATTGGGTAGCAAAGTACTGGTTTATTGAACCAGTCACAAACAATGATGAACCACTAATAGAATGCAAGTGTATGATTTGTACCTGGAAAACTAAAAGAGAGAAAAAGTTGCAGTTAAAGCTCGACACTATAGAAGAACATATTGGTAAGGTTTATGAAAAAAAAATCATAGATGGAAAGGAAGTAGTGGCAGTGAGATGGAAATCAAAGGAAGAATGCCTTCATGTTAAGTATGTCATAGAATATGAAGAGCATTTCAAGAAAATAGAGGTAATTGGTAGTGGCAGTAGTGGCAATCCAATCAAGGATGGGCTTCAACATGCAGCCAATGATGCAAACTTGGCAAAGACCGTTCAGATGAGTGTTATTTTTCATATTCTATCTAGAGGGCGTCCTATGAGAGACTTTTTAGAATATGGTAATTTATTATCTTTTTTGAGAGTTCCTCACTATCCTATGTCACATTGGTCAATATACGCTGGATGGGAAATGGCAAGCTGTCTTGCTGAGGTGGAAAAGCAAAATGTATAGGAGAGAGTAAAAGAATCCAAGTTCATTTCATTATCCTTAGATGAAGTCACTACGGTAGATAACACTGCTTGGGTCTGTATGCATGTATATACTGTAAAATATCATGTCCATCAAGCTAATCTACTTTGTGTTCGTAAAATGAGGGCCAATTCAACTACAAAAAAATTATATTTAGAAGTTAAGAAAGCTTTGAATGAAATTGCTAGTACGGATGACTTGACAATTGCAAAGAAGTTAGTGTGTGTCGGAGCTGATGCAGCTGCAGCAATGCAAGGGCAAAGGAATGGTCTTTGTGCAAGATTACAAACTAGTATTGCACCTTATATGCTTGGCATACACTGCATGGCCCACCGAATGAATTTAGCATATAAGATTGTAAGTACTTTTCCTACAGTGTCAAAAGTTGAAGATCTAATCCGTGAGCTCCACTCGTACTTTTGCAGAAGTCCTAAACGCTTTGCAAAATTTAAGATTTTTTCTAAAGGAGTAACAGCAGGAAATAAGATTCTCAAGGATGTTGAGACCAGATGGATATCTTTGCATGGACCAATAGAATGAGTTCTAGCAAAATATCAATCCTTGATTGGAGTTCTATATGAGCAATGCCTTACAGTGGATAGAGCTCCTGATTTGTTAAATAAGTTAAGTGATATCGAGAACCTATTAACTTTAGCCAGTCTTCTCCCCATGCTGGATTTAATGAACAAACTTGTTAAAAAAGCCCAAGACAGAACTATGTATATTCATGAGTATTCTGATTTACGTAAAATGACATGCATGGTTCTGGATTCTTTGTATTCAGATCTCTTAGGTTATAGCCCAATTTTTTCAAGGTGGGAGATAATTACAGATTTGAATCATGCTGAGAATTTTTTACAATTCAATGGAAAAAATGAGCTATGTGTGTTTGTGAAAGGATTTCAAATACCAATGCACCAATCTAAAACAACCAAGAGAGGCAGAGTACTACCAGTTAGAAAGGATGATTTTGACAAGATTGTTAAATCTGTTAGTAAAAATGTGAAGTCTATTTCCTACCAACTTTCAAGTGAGATTCGTGAAAGATTCCCTCGAGAAGAAATTCTTGAAGCCATGAGTTGTGTGTTTCCTCAATTTTGGAAACACTTTGGACATAATCCAACTGATGCAAAGTTGTTTCATAATAAACTTGACGAATTGATAACACAGTTTTCAAAGCATACAGATTGCAATGGACAACTAATACAAGGAATCTTAGATTCAAATAATCTTAAAAATCAATGTAAACTTTTTGCATTGTGTATGAAAAACTAGATGGAAAAATTTGAGAATCCATTCGATCCTGGTGCAATAACAGGGCTCTGGAAAAGGATAATTTAGAGTGAAGTATTATGTACTTCAATATCAGAATATTTCAAACTTGCTGATTTATGTCAAACAATGATATTAGGGTCGGTGGAAGATGAGAGAGTTTTCAGTGCATTGGGGTTTTTGAAATCAAATGTCAGAAACAAACTAGACAAAAATTTGGAAACTTGTTTGAGGTTGTTTGTTACTCAATACAATGTTAGAGATTTTCCTTATGATAGGTCATTGGCCATTTGGAATTCCACACGTGAAAGACGAGGCCTTTGCAACACTTTAAAAGATGGTGCTTCTGCTTCTACTGCTGACTCCAACATAAATGATGAATTTAGGTCTCAAAGTCAAAATGAAGATGAAGATTTTACGAATTTTGAATACCCGATTCAGAATGAAGAGGAACCTATTAGTACTAGTTAGACTTCAGTTTCATATTTAAGACTGAGTCAATGAAGTGAATTGTGATTTAGTAATGTAGCATTCAGTTCTAAGGAATTTATAGGTCTACTTCAGTTCTTCCATTTTCATTATTCAGTCATATTGCAATTACAATTTACAAAAATTGAGTTCAAGATTTTTGTTACTCTATTGTTGACATAATGTTATTTTTGTACCTTTCTCTTGATTTGAGTTCAAGATTTTTGTTACTTGTTACTCTATTCATATTGTTGACACAATGTTATTTTTGTATCTTTCTCTTGATTTAGTTGTTTGATATTAAAAAAAGAGATAATAGAGACGTGTGCAAAGCCCATAACATCACAGAGAACTACTCACTACAAAACATAATGGAAAATTGAAATACATAGAGTTGGAACAATATCTTCTCTTAAAGAAAATTATACTTAAGTCTTAATTTGAAAAATAACAACAGATTGGACCATTTCTAATTCTAAGCCTTGGGAACTCATATTTATATCACTTGAGTTGCAACAAGCTTCAGGCTTACAAAGGTTACATAATGATTCATTACAAAAGAAAAAAGATAACAAAAATTAAGATAATCATTACAATTTGTTGAAACCTTTTGTGACATATTTTAACAGAAAAAGGGGAAACAATTACAAAATGTGACAAGTGGCAAGTGATCATTAAGCCTGTCTTCCAGTTCTAACTATAGCATTACCCACAGCGGATCTACCACAAAGGTAAGGTAATCTGTTATGATGAACAAATTCTATTTGATATTCTACTACAACACTTGTCCTCCAATTGATTCCCCAGGGCCACCATCTTTTGTGCTAATCATCTTCTACTGAAGGGATTGCTTTGATATCTACTATAATGTTGAAACCTTTTGTGACATATTTTAACAGAAAAAGGGGAAACAATTACAAAATGTGACAAGTGGTAAGTGATCATTAAGCCTGTCTTCCAGTTCTAACTATAGCATTACCCATAGTGGATGTACCGCAAAGGTAAGGTAATCTGTTATGATGAACAGCTTCTCTTTGATATTCTTCTGCAACATTTGTCCTCCAATTGATTCCCCGGGGCCACCATCTTTTGTGCTAATCATCTTCTACTAAAGGGATTTCTTTGATATCTGCTATAACCTCCCAGATGGCAATATCTGTATCCACAACAGGCCATGCTGTATTTCTAACTGCCTCTAATTCATTGATGTTTTTAGTCCATTTTGCATCTGTGATGGCTTTACCCTCTCCAGTAATTTTGTTCATAGTTGCTTCAATTTTGTATGTCATATCAATCATATCATATACAACTTGATCACTTGATTCACCTCTTGAAAATGCTATAAATCTTGGATGGTCTAATATTAGATCAAAAGATTCAGACCACTCTTGCCAAGATTTGACATAACCTTCATTGTTCAAAATTGTTGAAATGAAATCTGGGGTACCCAATGCTATGCTTTTCAATTTTCCCCTTACTGCTTCGATCTTACCAATGAAGAATGAATTCAATTCTTTAACTTGATGTATCATTTTCCTTATAGGAACAATGATCTCCTTAGGTAGTTCCTTTTTCTGTGTGAGTAAAGGAACTAACCTATCAAAGAATTGAATGTATGGCCCCCACTGGGCAAACAATGGAGATAATAGTGATAAAGCCTCAGAGCATTGGTATTCATTACTCTGCAGAGTAATGTACATACTATGTACATTTACAGAGGCTCTCTTTAAAGCAGTGATTATATGAATCAAAAACTGTTTCATTGTCTTGATCTTTGCATCATTGCTAATCTCAAACTCATCCACATCCATATGTGTTACTAGATGTGGTTCTTCTACTATCTGGTCAGTTTGAATATTCTGGTCTTGTACCTCCTTTACTCTTAGTGACCTTTCTTCTCTTTTCAAATCTTCATTCTCCTTTTTCGATTCCTCCAAAGTGTGTTGCAGAACATATTTTTTTCTCATTTCCTCTTCATACTTCTTCCTAGCGTCAAGGTACTTTTCATATGTTTGCACCAGTTGTTCTTGAAGAATATCAATCTTGTTCTTGTCTAGCATAGCAGCTGTATTTTGGAGGTTATAAATTTGATCTGAAGAAGTTGAATGTGCATTCGAGAAAATTGCATTACCTGTCGGTGTCTCTTTAATTTCCATCAGGGTAGGCTTCTGTGATTCTAGAGCTACACTCCAAATAGCCATTGTCTTAGTATCTATATTAAATCCTGCCCCCTGCAATTCACCAAATGGATTAATCTCCTCATAAGAGATTGATTTTTCTTGTCTCCTCATTTGATCAAGCAAGAATGATGAACTAATATCCCATCCTAGGAAAACTATCATACCACTCCTTTGTACCAATTCCCTAGCCTCCTCTATAGTGAGGCTTTCACTGTTAGGATCATAGGCTTGGAGCTTCTGCACCATTTCAGTCACTTTTTCATCTGTGTCTCCAGGTTTTACATGCAAAGAAAGTTCATTCTGTTTGAGTTTATACAAAAAACTTTTGAATTCTTCACTCTTGATAAAATCATCATCCTTCATGAATTCTTGAGCTTGTATAATTCTGTCATCCAGCATCATGGACTACAGTTCTAAACTACTGGGTCTCCTCTCCTCTGTTGTAGCTTGATCAATTAAGAACTTTTTTCTGGCATCATCAAAATACCTAGTTCCTTTTGGAAGCACTTGTAAGGCTTTCTCTCTAGCCTTTTCTAGAACCTCAATCATTTTTTGTTTCTTCTTGCCCCCTTTATCCCAGTCTGAAGGGCGAGGCTGATCTTCTTCGTCACTAATTTCCAATACAACGTCTGCCTCTGGAGAAGAAGGGTTTACCCTATCTCTAGCATTTTGAGGAACTTGAGCCATAATGTTATCAAACTCCTCAATACACTTATCAATTTTTTTAAAATAGGATAAATCAGAATAGAAGCCCTAGAAATTAGGATCTACTTTCTTCATTTATTCCTCTACTGAGAGGATTTCTCTCCACTTCCGCATCCTATCAGCACAAACATCTTCATACAATACATCCCTAATGACATCCTCTTCCCAAATTTTCCTTCCAATGATGACATTATAACCCCTCATTTGTTTAAGAGCACTTGCAACAATGTTATATGGGTCATAAACCCTAGTGGGGGCAGTGGGGAAATTTAACTCTCTTAGAAAGGCATCAACTTCCTCAATGGCCTCTTTACCAATTTCAAAATCCCCTACTTTGAAATTTCTACACACAAAAGACCCCTTTTTAATGGTTGGCCCTAGATATTCCCTATTCATGGATAACAACTGCCAGAAAATTTCCACTACACCCACCCTCTTTGGTACATATCTTGGCAAGAAATGAGGGGGTTGGGAACAACCAAAAATTCTAATCACTGTACAGTTTGCTAACAAAAAGGCATTGCCCCAATCATGATCAATTGGTCCCTCATCATCAAAACACAAAGTTGGTCTAACAATCTTCCTGATTAACCTAGGTAATCTTTCCAATTTTGAACCTAACATCCTATGAATAGTTGCAACAAAATCATTATAAAAAGGGAGGGAATTAGAAAAAGAGTAGAACCTCTGCCATAATCGTGTACATCTTTGAATAGGCAATGCCTCTCCAAAATTTTCCAAACCTTCAATGAAACTAGAATCCACATGGCCCACATTGTAGAAGAGGATGAGATGCATAAGCACCGAGTAATGTAGAAATTTGAAATTGTCAAGATCACCATGCTGAGCTGTCACCATCTGCTGATGAATACTATCAGCAATGAATGTTCCAAAATCATAACCCACATTAGTATGTGGGTCCTGAATGTCTAGAGCTATCACATACAATGTTGGGGAGGCATCCATGGATCCATCTACTCCCAATAGTTTGTTCAATCCAAAAACTATTTTTTGAAAGTATGCATGCAAATATGAAAAGGGTATAAAATCAGTAACCATTTTCAGAAATTCTCCTTTCATCTTGTTTTGATTTTCCCTCGAGATATGTCGCAACATTGCATGTGTTGTATAGAAATCTCTCTGTTTCTCAAATGTTGCTGCCAATTTTTCCAGGTTAATAGGAACTGACATGGGACCCTGCAAATGAAATGCTTCAACAAAAGCATCTTACTTAACGTACAGAGAACGCTCATATCCTTTCTATGAAAGGACCGAGTGGTTGGATTATATGCATTTACCAGTGCCTTGATAAGGTCAACATCCACATATACCTTCAGCATTATCAACTTTCCCAGGTTCCTCATCCATGGATTTGAGAAGGGAACCTTCTACACCCTATTCTTGTAAAAGTATAAGAACAATTAAGTTCCATTGGTGTACGGTACTTGAGCATCTCTACAGAAGCTGTAAGCGTCTCTAAATGCGTGGACACTAGCACTTTGAGCATTGGAAGATTTAGGGAGAATCTTCAACCATTCTTCTACAAATTTGGAAAACAATGAAACCTTGTTTCCCTCTCCAGTGCCCTTCTTTACTGATGAGTCTGCTTCTGCCATTCTGATCTTACTGCAAATTCTTGAATTTTTTGCTCTGTTAGCTGTAGATACCTGAGAATTCTAGTTTTCTGCAACTTCTTGATGGGCCACGGCATTAAATTGTTAAATTTTAATGGCTTTAAAGTTTAAAATCTTGCACATGCATGGATATCTATTATCGATCACTACCAGTAGTAAATATTGCCTTTATTTCATTTTCCTTAGAATGTCAACTCATTAGCTGTTTGGAATCAGATAATAGATTTGAAAACCTATTCTTTTGTACTTTCAAAGTTTCAAGCTTCAAAAATATATTATCATTGTACAATCTTATGAGTTGCAAAACCCTTCGTTCTACGCTCTGTCGCAATCGGTTCAACTTAACCTTGAAATCTTTTCACGAAACTGTGAAACCCTTCTTTTTCTTTTAAATCAAATATTCGCTTTATCCTTGCGACCCTGCAATAAGCCTTATATCCTGTTCTAATGAGATTCCCCTTTTGTTGCAGCTTCAGAACTTAAACGTTTCAAATTGTGTTGTCGCAGTTGTGAAAACCCATTTCCTTCTAACCGGTGCAAAGTGGCGAACACTGCTTCATCTTAACCTTTTGCGACTTCGCAGGATGACATATCTTTCCCCTTTCACCACTGTGAACATGCGAAAACTACCTAAATTAACATTTCACAGTCTCGCAACCAACAGACTAACTGCTTGCATAAAACCTCTGATGATGCGATCTCCCTTTTTGCGACTGCCGAAAGTCCTTTGCCTTTAACCGCTGCGAACATGCAAAAACTGCTTGAATTAACATTTCGCGGTCTCGCAACCAATAGACTAACTACCTACATAAAACCTCCAATGATGCGATCTCCTTTTTTGTGACTGCCAGAAGTCCTTTACCTTTAACCGCTACCAACATGTGAAAACTGCTTGAATTAACATTTCGTGGTCTTGCAACCAACAGACTAACTGGTTGACTAAAACCTTCGATGATGTGATCTCCTTTTCGTGACTTCGTAACATAAAAGTTCAAACTGATGAAACCCTTTGCGAACCTCTGATGCCATTGACTTCACATATATTTTTTTAAACCTTAAATGCAATGAAATGATCCGCCCAAAAAATTCAAATTTTAATGTGATTATTATTTTTTGTTCGCCAATGTATAATTTTTTTGTGGTTTTAAATTAACACAATTCGCCCAGATTTTACACATTGTTTGAGAGACTACGAATGATTCGCCAATGGAGATTATTATTTTTTCTTTGTAAACTATTTTTTCGCCACAAAAAATAAAATTTTTTGTCAAGTGTTTTACACCTTTCGCCAATTTTTTACACCTTTTCTAAAGGAGGGGTTTCTTAAAGTATACCCTGTTGGGCTGTTAGGGTAAATATAAAGAACTTTTTTCATTTATTTGAACGATACTTTTCTTATCATATTGATGGAAGGTTTTTTCTATATTTTTAGGCCTCTCAGTAACAACTTTTATTATGTGGGTTTGGATTTTACTTCTCCCACTTTTGGAAGTGCATTGTTTAACCTCATTCCTGTGATTACTTTTGTGATTTCTCTCATCTTCAGGTAATTATAAGAAAATATAATCAAGCATTTTGTTATATTACTATAATGTTGAAGTGAGAAATAGTTCACATGAACCTATTTCTTATGAGAATCAATAAAAGACACAGCTTTCAGTCCATCTAAATAGTATTTTTTATTATATAATTAACACAGTGGAAAAAAAAATTTGTGTAATTATTTAGAATGGAGGAAATAAAAGTTGGGGAAGTACGTAGTCTAACTCCCATGCATCTTCCATCCTTCTTATATGGAAAAGCAACTAACACCCTGCCACTACAAAATTATATATAAACTGATCATAACTCATTGTTGATGAATGAATCCATAAGCATTTGATTAAAAAACACATCTCATTCTCTTAGAACAAGAATCTCGATACGTTGATCCTCTCAAGCTATGAAAATTCTATTGCATAAGGGCATGTTCAAGTCCAAGACTGGTATACTAGATTGGTATTTGGCCTTTTGTACATTGGCCACGTCCAAGCCAGCATGCAAGATGTCAAGAACTAAGGTATGTGGAATGTTCAAATGCTACCATCTTGAGTTGAGAAATGAAGAAGAACAAAGAATTTGATAGAATTAAAGCTAGCTCGTGAACATTAAATATAAATTTGTCATTTCTCAATATCACCAGGTGTTAGATGACTACGATTTCCTAAGAAACAAAATGTTTTTGATAGCCTAAATATAATTTCTCAAATGTTGTGTTCAGTGATATTTGCGATTACCTAGATGCTTCATAATGTGGTGACATTTTTAAATAAAATAATTGTTTTCTTAAGTTGTGTGGAATGGATTTTTCAATTACACAAATGCCTTTTAATGAGGTGGCCTTTTCCTCATTTTTAGGAATTCATTTTTCCCTTTCTGCTCATAGAATGTGTCTTTTTATGCTTTGAAATTTGTGTTTTTTCTGCGACAGTCTGTTGGTACCAACTAATGCCCAATCCAATTTTTGATAAACATTTATAAGATATTCTAAACTTTAAAAAATTGCACCTTTCCCTGGGCTAACATAACATTAATGTAGAAACTAGCCAGAAACTACTAGAAATTTGATCTGTTATTGATTGATTACAAATAGATTAATCGTTGTTTAAGTGGTATGCCTTGGGAATAGCTTTTTGCCTTGGCAGGAACTAAGAAACAAAATGGATTAATTCTATATCTGATTTTTTCTTTGCATACCCAAACTACATGAAGGCCATTTCTTTTTGAAACATCTCTATCCATTTGAAACATGATATTTGCTGCAAAGGAGAAATCATTGCAATTATGAGTATCTCTGCATACCCAACTGCCTGGACGTCACTGTCACTTTGCTATGACTAGTCCACTGATTCACTTTAGAACACAATATGTTCATGCCCAAAAAAACACCAATTTAAGATAATTATAAAAACATCATCTCCATAAGTATTTCTTTGCAGAGATATTCATGCCTTATACAGTATAAGGCATGAATATGTCACTGTCATGGTATAGGGCATTGCTTTTTGAAACATTTCTATTGATTTCAAACACGATATTTGGTGCAAAGAAGAAATCATTGCAATTATGAGTATCTCTGCATACCCAACTGCCTAGACATCACTATCACTTTGCTATGACTAGTCCACTGATTCACTTCAAAACACAATATGTTCATGTCCAAAAAACCACCAATTTAAGATAATTATAAAAACATCATCTCCATAAGTATTTCTTTGCAGAGATATTCATGTCTTATACAATATAAGACATGAATAGCTCTGCAAAGAAATACTTTTGGAGATGATGTTTTTATAATTATCTTAAATTATTTGCGTATCTATATCTGATATGGCAATACGCGTGCCAGAAATTGGGAAGTCACATTTTCGATAACGTTGTTTTAAAATATTCAAAATAATAAATACATAATTTAAAAATAATATTATGGCTTCAATACCATAGCTTTTACCATTACTTTTATTGTTTTTAAAGCGTGAACCTAAGGGGAGGTTAGGTTGTTTTAAAATCTTGAAAATAATAAATACATAATTTAAAAACAATGTCATGGCTTCAAGACCGTAGCTTTTACCGTTGTTTTTATTGTTTTTAAAGTGTGAACCTAAGGGGAGGTTAGGTCAGTTACATGCTTTATCGGGGGGGAAGAGATGTTTCTTTTAATAGGGTTTGGGAAGATTAAAAGAAAACACAAGGGAGCTGGGCAGGGAGGCAGTTATAGCAGGGACGACATTGAGAAGAAGAGGCAGTGGGAGCAGACACAGCTACGGGTCTAAACTTCCAAGTTCTTTGTAGGTTACATTTCTCTGTTTATGTTTTTTGTATGATGGAAAAATTGCTTAAGGAATGATTTTTGTATGGTGTGCTCTGCATATACAAGTCATGTATTGGAACCAATGGACCTTGTAATGAAAATTTGGACTAGAAAATTTGAAAATGAAATCTTTATTGCTATGGTTTGGAAATGTGTTAAAACGCTTCCTCTGTTTGCATATGTTATTGAAAAAGGATGTCTTGCTGGAAACGTTGATGCTAAACGACAATGTCTGAAACCCTTAGACGTTATGCTAGAACTAGTGATGTTAAATGTTATGGATGATACCCTAAATGCAAATTTGTAATTATATGCAAATTTGTAATGATACGAATAGTTTTGACTTTTTATCTTTTATGTTTTTGTTTTGTTTTGTATTTTCCAATTTATGATGATGTGGCATAACTAGTCTAGGTTTGGTTCTTTACAAATTGCCTATCGGCTAATTAAAATTATAAGGAAGATATTTGAACAGGGTTTTTTGGGATACATGTTGCCTCCATTTTACCATTTCTTCTCTTGGCCCATTCATTATTATAAAGTCTTTTAAACCTAGATCAAGATGAAAAGTATATTCAGAGCTTTCATTACTTGGGTATGAAAATACTTCACTTACATTTTAGTGATGCACTGAATATCATGCTGTAACTTTTATAATTAATCTAATTTTGAGATTAATAATTATCGTTCTACATCTCTATTTGTCGCAGGTCTATTGATTTTAGTGGTCTATTGACAAAATTGAAGAAAGACAATATGAAAAATAATAGTAGTTGTGTTAAAAGAAATGGAGAAGTTTGATAAAGCGAAGCTTTATGTAGCAATGTTGATATTGCAATTTGCATATGCAGGGGGCTCCATAATGACAAAAATATCTTTAAATGACAGAATGAATCATTATGTCTTGGCAATGTACAAAAACATATTTGCAACCATAGCTTTTGCTCCTTTTGCTTTTTTTCTTGAAAGGTATATGGGATTTTCTTAAATAAACCTATGTTTCCACATTTTTTCATTGCTAATTTTGGGTTATATTTGAATGAATTATAACCTGGTCCGATGTGTTGAATGGCAAGAATTCCCAAACAAAAATAACTTTTCCCATATTTTGTCAAATTTTCGTTCTTGGCCTGTTAGGGTAAATATAAAGAACTTATTAAATTTATTTGAACCATACTTTTGTTATCATACTAATGGAAGGTTTTTTCTATATTTTTAGGCCTCTCAGTAACAACTTTTATTATGTGGGTTTGGATTTTACTTCTCCCACATTTGGAAGTGAACTGTTTAACCTCATTCCTGTGATTACTTTTGTGATTGCTCTCATCTTCAAGTAATTATAAGAAAATATAATCAAGAATTTTGTATTATTACTATAATGTTGAAGTGAGAAATAGTTCACATGAACCTATTTCTTATGAGAATGAATAAAAGACACAACTTTTAGTCTATCTAAATAGTATTTTTTATTATATAATTAACATAATTGAAAAAAAACATTTGTGTGATTATTTAGAATGGAGGAAATAAAAGTTGGGGAAGTACGTAGTCTAACTCCCATGCATCTTCCATCCTTCTTATATGGCAAAGTAGCTAACACCCTACCACTGCAAAATGATATATAAATGGATTGTAACTCATTGTTGATGAATGAATGCATAAGAATTTGATTAAAAACACATCTCATTCTCTTAGAACAAAAATCTCTATACGTTGATCCTCTCAAGCTATGAAAAATCTATTGCATGAGGGCATGTTCAGGTCCGAAACTGGTATACTAGATTGGTATTTGGCCTTTTGTACATTGGCCACGTCCAAGCCAACATGCAAGATGTCAAGAACTAAGGTATGTGGAATGTTCAAATGCTATCATCTTGAGTTGAGAAATCAAGAAGAACAAAGAATTTGATAGAATTAAAGTCAACTCACGAACATTAAATATAAATTTTTCATTTCTCAATATCACCAGGTATTAGATGACCACAATTTCCTAAGAAATAATTTTTTTTTGATAGCCTAAGTATAATTTCCCAAATGTTGTGTTTAGTGATATTTGCGATTACCAAGATGCCTCGTAATGTGGTGGCATTTTTAAATAAAATAAAATTTTCCTTAAGTTATGTGGAATGGATTTTTAAATTACACAGATGCCTTGTAATGTGGTGGCCTTTTCCTCATTTGTAGGAATTCATTTTTCCATTTTTGCTCATAGAATGTGTCTTTTTATGCTTTGAAATTTGTATTTTTTTCTGCGACAGTCTATTCGTACTGACTAATGCCCAATCCAATTTCTAATAAACATTTATAAGATATTCTAAACTTTAAAAAATTGCACCTTTCCCTCGGCTAATATAACATTAATGTAGAAACTAGCCAGAAACTACTAGAAATCTGATCTGTTATTGGTTGATTACAAATAGATTAATCGTTGTTTAGGCGGTATGCCTTGGCAATAATTTCATGCCCTGGCAGGAACTAAGAAACAAAATGGATTAATTATGTATCTAATTTTTTCTTTGCATACCCAAACTACATGTAGGCCATTTCTTTTTGAAACATCTCTATCCATTTGAAACACGATCTTTGCTACAAAGGAGAAATCATTGCAATTATCAGTATATCTACATGCCCAACTGCTTGGACGTCACTATCACTTTGCTATGACTAGTCCACTAATTCACTTCAGAACACAATATGGTCATCCCCAAAAACACACCAATTTAAGATAATTATAAAAACTTCATCTCCATAAGTATTTCTTTGCAGTGATATTCATGGCTTATATAGTATAAGGCATGAATATGTCACTGTCATGATATAGGCCATTGCTTTTTGAAACATCTCTATCCATTCCAAACATGATATTTGATGAAAAAGAGAAATCATTGCAATTATGAGTATCTCTGCATACCCAACTACTTGGACATCACTGTCACTTTGCTATGACTAGTCGATTGATTCACTTCAGAACACAATATGTTCATGCCCAAAAAAACACCAATTTAAGATAATTATAAAAACATCATCTCCATAAGTATTTCTTTACAGAGATATTCATACCTTATATAGTATAAGGCATGAATATGTCCCTGTCACGATATAGGCCATTTCTTTTTGAAACATCTCTATCCATTTTAAACACGATATTTGCTGCAAAGGAGAAATAATATCAATTATGAGTATCTCTGCATACTCAACTGTCTGGACGACACTGTCACTTTGTTATGACTAGTCCACTGATTCACTTCAGAACACAATATGTTCATGCCCAAAAAAACACCAATTTAAAATAATTATAAGAACATCATCTCCATAAGTATTTCTTTGTAGAGATATTAATGCCTTATACAGTATCAGGCATGAATATGTCACTATGACGATATAGGCCAATGCTTCTTGAAACATCTCTATCCATTTCAAACACAATATTTTTTGCAAAGGAGAAATCATTGCAATTATGAGTATCTCTGCATACCCAACTACCTAGACGTCACTGTCACTTTGCTATGACTAGTCCACTGATTCACTTCAGAACACAATATAGTCATGCCCAAAAAAATACCAATTTAAGATAATTATAAAAACATCATCTCCATAAGTATTTCTTTACAGTGATATTCATGCCTTATACAGTATAAGGCATAAATATGTTATTGTCGTGATATAGCCCATCGCTTTTTAAAACATCTCTATCTTTTTCAAACACGATATTTGTTGCAAATGAGAAATCATTGCAATTATGAGTATCTCTACATGGCCAACTACATGGATATCACTGTCACTTTGCTATGAGTAGTCCACTATTTCAGTTTAGAACACAATATGGTCATGCCCAAAAAAAAACCAATTTAAGATAATTATAAAAACACCATCTCCATAAGTATTTCTTTGCAGAGATATTCATACCTTATATAGTATAAGGTATGAATATGTCCCTGTCACGATATAGGCCATTGTTTTTTGAAACATCTTTATCCATTTTAAACATGATATTTGCTGCAAAGGAGAAATAATTGCAATTATGAGTATCTCTACAAACCCAACTGCCTGGACGGCACTGTCACTTTGCTATGACTAGTCCACTGATTCACTTCAGAACACAATATGTTCATGCCCAAAAAAAGACCAATTTAAAATAATTATAAAAACATCATCTCCATAAGTATTTCTTTGCAGAGATATTGATGCCTTATGCAGTATAAGGCATGAATATGTCACTGTCACAATATAGGCCATTGCTTTTTGAAACATCTCTATCCATTTCAAACATGATATTTGCTACAAAGGAGAAACCATTGCAATTATGAGTATCTCTACATACCCAACTTCCTGGATGTCACTGTCATTTTGCTATGACTAGTCCACTGATTCACTTCAGAACACAATATGTTCATGCCCAAAAAAAACCA
Source organism: Cupressus sempervirens (assembly GCA_028749045.1). Classification (NCBI taxonomy): domain Eukaryota; kingdom Viridiplantae; phylum Streptophyta; class Pinopsida; order Cupressales; family Cupressaceae; genus Cupressus; species Cupressus sempervirens. The sequence goes on from CM053789.1 coordinate 434,059,630, forward strand.
ATTTAAGATAATTATAAAAACATCATCTCCATAATTATTTCTTTCCAAAGATATTCATGCCTTATATAGTATAAGGCATGAATTTGTAACTGTCATGATATAGGCCATTGCTTTTTGAAACATCTCTATCCATTTCAAACATGATATTTGCTACAAAGGAGAAATCATTGTAATTATGACTGTCTCTCCATACCCAACTTCTTGGATGTCATTGTCACTCTGCTATGACTAGTCAACTGATTCACTTCAAAACACAATATGTTCATGCTAAAAAAATATCAATTTAAAATAATTATAAAAACATCATCTCCATAAGTATTTCTTTGTCGAGATATCCATGCCTTATATAGTATAAGGCAAGAATATGTCCCTGACACGATATAGGCCATTGCTTTTTGAAACATCTCTATCAATTTCAAACATGATACTTGCTGCAAAGGAGAAATCATTGCAATTATGAGTATCTCTGCATACTCAAACTGCATGTAGGCCATTGCTTTTTGAAACATCTCTATCCATTTGAAACATGATATTTACTGCAAAGGAGAAATTATTGCAATTATGAGTATCTCTGCATACCCAACTGCTTGGACGTCACTATCACTTTGCTATGACTAGTCCACTGATTCACTTCAGAACACAATATGTTCATGCCCAAAAAAACACCAATTTAAGATAATTATAAAAACATCATCTCCATAAGTATTTCTTTGCAGATATATTCATGCCTTATATACTATAAGGCATGAATATATCACTATCACGATATAGGCCATTGCTTTTTGAAACATCTCTATCCATTTCAAACATGATATATGCTGCAAAGGAGAAATCATTGCAATTATGAGTATCTCTAAATACCCAACTGCCTAAACGTCACTGTCACTTTGCTATGACTAGTCCACTGATTCGGTTTAGAACACAATATGTTTATGCCCAAAAAAACATCTATTTAAGATAATTATAAAAACATCATCTCCATAAGTATTTCTTTGCAGAGATATTCATGCCTTATACAGTATAAGGTATGAATATGTAACTATCACGATATAGGCCATTGCTTTTTTAAACATCTCTATCCATTTGAAACATGATATTTGCCGCAAAGGAGAAATCATTTCAATTATGAGTATCTCTGCATACCCAATTGCCTGGATGACACTGTCACTTTGCTATGACTAGTCCACTGATTCACTTTAGAACACAATATGTTCATGCCCAAAAAATATACCAATTTAATATAATTATAAAAACATCATCTCCATAAGTATTTCTTTGCAGAGATATTTAACCCTTATACAGTATAAGGCATGAATATTTCATTGTCACGATATAGGCCTTTGCTTTTTAAAATATCTCTATCCATTTCAAACACCATATTTGCTGCAAAGAAGAAATCATTGCAATTATGAGTATCTCTGCATACCCAAACTGCATGTAGGCTATTGCTTTTCGAAACATCTCTATCCATTTGAAATACAATATTTTCTACAAGGGAGAAATCATTGTAATTATGAGTATTTTTGCATACCTAATTGCCTAAACGTCACTCTCACTTTGCTATGACTAGTCCACTGATTCACTTCAGAACACAATATGTTCATGCCCAAAAAAATATCAATTTAAGATAATTATAAAAACATTATCTCCATAAGTATTTATTTTCAGAGATATTCATGCCTTATATAGTATAAGGCATGAATATGTCACTATCACAATATAGGCCATTGCTTTTTGAAACATCTCTATTCATTTTAAACACGATATTTGCTGCAAAGGAGAAATCATTGCAATTATGTGTATCTCTGCATACCCAACTGCCTGGACGTCATTGTCACTTTTCTATGAATATTCCACTGATTCACTTTAAAACACAATATGTTCATGCCCAAAAAAACACCAATTTAGGATAATTATAAAAACATCATCTGCATAAGTATATCTTTAAAGAGATATTCATGCCTTATACAATATAAGGCATGAATATGTCATTGTCACGATATAGGCCATTACTTTTTGAAACATCTCTATCCATTTCAAACACGATATTTGTTGTAAAGTAGAAATCAATGAAATTATGAGTATCTCTACATACCCAACTGCCTGGACATCATTGTCACTTTGCTATGACTAGTCCACTGATTCATTTTAGAACACAATGTGTTCATCTCCAAAAAAACACCAATTTAAGATAATTATAAAAACATCATCTCCATAAGTATTTTTTTGCAGAGATATTCATGCCTTATACAGTATAAGACATGAATATGTCCCTGTCACGATATAGGCCATTTCTTTTTGAAACATGTCTATCAATTTCAAACACGATATTTGTTGCATAGGAGAAATCATTGCAATTATGAGCATCTCTACATATAGAAACTACATGTAGGCCATTACTTTTTGAAACATCTCTATCCATTTGAAACATGATATTTGTTGCAAAGGAGAAATCATTACAATTATTTGTATATCTGCATACCCAACTGTCTGGACGTCACTATCACTTTGCTATGACTAGTCCACTGATTCACTTCAGAACACAATATGGTCATGCTCAAAAAAACACAAATTTAAGATAATTATAAAAACATCATCTCCATAAGTATTTCTTTGAAGAGATATTCATTCCTTATATAGTATAAGGCATGAATATGTCACTGTCACGATATAGGCCATTGCTTTTTGAAACATCTCTATCCATTTCAAACACAACATTTGCTGCAAAGGAGAAATCATTGCAATTATGAGTATCTCTGCATACCCAACTGCCTAGACATCACTATCAATTTGCTATGACTAGTCCACTAATTCATTTCAAAACACAATATGTTCATGCCCAATAATATACCAGTTTAAGATAATTATAAAAACATCATCTCCATAAGTATTTCTTTGTAGAGATATTCATACCTTATATAGTATAAGACATGAATATGTCCTTGTCACAATATAAGACATTGCTTTTTGAAACATCTCTATCCATTTTAAACACGATATTTGCTTCAAAGTAGAAATAATTGCAATTATGAGTATTTCTGCATACCCAACTACCTGGACGTCACTATCACTTCGCTATGACTAGTCCACTGATTCATTTATGAAAACAATATGTTCATGCCCAAAAAAACACCAATTTAAGATAATTATAAAAACATCATCTCCATAAGTATTTCTTTGCAGAGATATTGATGTCTTATACAGTATAAGGCATGAATATGTCATTGTCACGATATAGGCCATTGATTTTTGAAACATCTCTATCCATTTCAAACACGATATTTGCTGAAAAGAAGAAATCATTACAATTATGAGTATCTCTACATACCCAACTGCCTAGACGTCACTATCACTTTGCTATCACTAGTTCACTGATTCACTTCAGAACACAATACGTTCATGCCCAAAAAAATACCAATTTAAGATAATTATAAAAACATCATCTCCATAAGTATTCCTTTGCAAAGATATGCATGCCTTATATAGTATAAGACATGAATTTGTAAATGTGATGATATAGGCCATTGGTTTTTGAAACATCTCTATCCATTTCAAACACGATATTTGCTGCAAAGGAGAAATCATTGCAATTATGAGTATCTCTACATACTCAACTGCCTAGACGTCACTATCACTTTGCTATGATTAGTCAACAGATTCACTTCAGAACACAATATGTTTGTGCTCAAAAAAAACACCAATTTAAGATAATTATAAAAAAAATCATCTCCATAAGTATTTCTTTGTATAGATATTCATACCTTATATAGTATAAGGCGTGAATATGTCCCTGTCATGATATAGGCCATTGCTTTTTTAAACATCTCTATCCATTTCAAACACGATATTTGCTGCAAAGGAGAAATCATTGCAATTATGAGTATCTCTGCATACCCAAACTGCATGTAGGCCATTACTTTTTGAAACATCTCTATCCATTTGAAACACGATATTTGTTGCAAAGGAGAAATTATTGAAATTATGAGTATCTTTGCATACCTAATTGCCTGGACGTAATTGTCACTTCACTATAACTAGACCACTGATTCACTTCAGAACACAATATGTTCATACCTAAAAAAATATCAATTTAAGATCATTATAAAAACATCATCTCCATAAGTATTTCTTTGTAGAGATATTCATGCCTTATATAGTATAGGGCATGAATATGTTGTTAGTGTAGTTTTTTATTTTTCCTATTTTGCTAAGTTTTTCCTACACTTTTAATAATCTCGCTTAGGTTAATAAAGCATGTCTTATTAGGTGAACGGTTGTAAGGTGTCACCTTCCTACATGTGAGCATCCATTAGCTATCTTGGGAAGATACTTTGCTATATTTAGTCCGATAGATGGTTGCTCCTCATTGGTTGGTGTTGCCACCTCCTCCCTCTTCCTAGCCTATATAATATATAAGCATGCTACCTAGCTTGTATTTGTATTTCTTGTTTTTGCATCCTCTTAATGCTATTTTACTTCCAGCATTTGCATTACTCTCTTGGAAACTAACTCTATGATGCTATTTTGAATTTTGTATCATTTGCATTCATAGTTCAAATATTTATTCTTTGCACTAGTTTTTTGGGTTATTAATCTTATCAGATTCTAACATGGTATCAGAGCTTTTCTATGTGCAAGAGTAGATTTTAGTTTCCTTATTTGAGAGATTCGGGGGGGGCTAATAAACTTTATTGTATTTTTTTTTAAAACAAAGTATGCTCTTCTCTTGCATCTTTGGATGATCCTGAGAATTAGAAAAGTTTTGACAAAAATAGTTTTTCTCTGGGGTTTCAATCTCAAATTTGACAACCAACTTGCATATTTGAAGTTTTCAATCAGTATTGCAGGTTCCAGCATGCTATTGATGGACTTAGGAAGTTGATCCAGCATTTGCATGTCATATTTTGGTTGTTGGGGTCATTTTTTTATTTTTGAAGTCATTTTTTACTATTAAAGGCATCTAATTTACACTACAGCAGCATCTTCTGTACATCAAAAAGAAAAACGCTTTCTGAGTTTTGTTCGCAGCCCTGAAAAACCATCTGGGTATCTTTTAGATTTTGCATGCAAGCTGTATATTTTTTAGAATCGAGCATGAAAGGTTACAACCATACCCCTCTCTGTTGGCAGTCGCAGATTTGAACGCAATTTTCAAATGTCTCGTTCTTGCTCATACGGACTCTGATTTTGATTATTCTTGTTATGAACTTGGCAATTTTTTGTGCTCTATCCACTACTGGAGTTGTTTTTTGATTTTCATGCATGAATTCTTCAAAAATTGTAGATTCTCAGCTGTAACTGTGCACGGTTCTCGTTTTGGAAAGAGGATCATAACTTTCTCATACGACCTCGTATCGAGGTGATTCTTTTTTTGAAAGTGCATTTTTTTGAGTAGATCACAATGGTGCTATTTGTTTCCTTGATTATTGTGCCCAAGTTTCACTTTTAGCATATGCTCTTCATTAGGAGGCCCTGTCAGTTTTTCTTCCATAACTTGAGCATACAGACGTATTTTTTTGATCCAAAAAATGCGTCAAAAATTTGGTTCTAAGACGGAGATGATGGTATAGGTTTTTTTTATTTTTTCTATAGTTTGGTTGCCTATTTTGGCAGTCAAAGCCAAATGTTCTATTTTACCTTCTGGGAGCCATATCTCGCTCATTCAGACTCCTTTCTGGGCTCGCCAAATATCATTGGAAAGCTGGTTCTATGAGTTATTCAGTTGCAAAGGTCTTTTATCCAAATTTTGCCCCAGGTTCTTTCTTCTTTGAGTTTTGCACTTTCGCACTCTAGCGGATTACTTGGATTCTACAAGTCCTGGAATCTCTTCTTCTGTTCTTTTGGCTCACTCTTCTTTCTAACTTCTGAGCATTGTATGCTTCTATTTTGTTGCATTCCTTTTTCTATAAATGCATTGAGATAAAGTGCCTGCTTTTGCATATTTGAGATCTTATACACCTTGTGTTTGTTTGTACTCGCACTCAGTTATAAAGTGCCATGGGGGGTCATGATGTTTTTCCATTTTGTGCTCATCCACCTTTGTCAAGTGAATTTTTCTTCCATGACATTAGCCCGTGCAGTGTGTCACTGACACTGCCCTTTATCCTGTGCTTGTACTTCTATTGCACTATTGGTGTTCCTAATTCTTCTTCTTGCAGATGTTTTTGGCATTGCATTTTAGTGTTCCTGTCACCCCTCTCCCTGTTCAGCATTATGGGGGGGTTCACCTATTGGCTCTATTACTTCTTTGGTTCGGTTGAGTGATCTACGTATTCAGTTTTTGTTTCTATGTACTAGGCAGATGCAGTGGCTAGGCACCTATGCATTTCGGTGAGATGGTTCATCTACTATATAGACACTCATTCATTCCTACCTTTGGAGGTCACCTCTTCGATTGATCAGCTCTTCAGACTTTGTCTTCTCTACCTGATCATGCACTATTTCAATGGGGGTTCTAGCAGTTTCTTCTGACAGTGTTTGCAGCTTCATGCTTCGGAGATGCTTCATGCTCTTTTTTGTTCCTCTCTTTGGGACATTTCCTAGATTGGAGGCTTATTTTCCTTCATCTAGTTCTTTTTCTTGTATTGGGTACCTAATCAGGCCTTGTTGTCGGGACCCTTTTTCCTACTTTCATAGCTTTGCTAGGTTAGCATCCACCTAAGCTTCGCTTATGGGAGGATGATAGTGTAGTTTTTTATTTTTCCTATTTTTCTAGGTTTTTCCTACACTTTTAATAATCTCGCTTAAGTTAATAAAGCATGTCTTATTGGGTGAATGGTTGTGAGGTGTCACCTTCCTACATGTGAGCATCCATTAGCTATCTTGGGAAGATACTTTTCTATCTTTAGTCTGATAGATGGTTGCTCCTCATTGGTTGGTGTTGCCACCTCCTCCCTCTTCCTAGCCTATATAAGCATGCTACCTGGCTTGTATTTGTATCTCTTGTTTTTGCATCCTCTTAATGCTATTTTGCTTCCAGCATTTGCATTACTCTCTTGGAGACTAACTCATTGATGCTATTTTGATTTTGTATCATTTGAATTCATAGTTTAGATATTTATTCTTTGCACTAGCTTTCTAAGTTATTAATCTTATCAGATTCTAACATATGTCACTATCACGATATAGACCATTTCTTTTTGAAACATCTCTATCCATTTCAACCATGATATTTGATGCAAAGGAGAAATCATTGCAATTATGAGTATCTCTGCATACCCAACTGCCTGGACGTCACTATCAGTTCGCTATGACTATTCCACTTATTCACTTCAGAATACAATATGTTTATGCCCAAAAAAACACCAATTTAAGATAATTATAAAAACATCATCTCCATAAGAATTACTTTGTAGATATATTCATGCCTTATACAGTATAAGGCATGAATATGTCACTGTCACGATATAGGCCATTGCTTTTTGAAACATCTCTATCCATTTCAAACATGTTATTTGCTGCAAAGGAGAAATAATTGCAATTATGAGTATCTCTGCATACCCAACTACCTGGACGTAACTATCACTTTGCGATGACTAGCCTACTGATTCAGTTCAAAACACAATATGTTCATGCCCAAAAGAACACCAATTTAGGATAATTATAAAAACATCATCTCCATAAGTATTTCTTTACAGAGATATTCATGCCTTATATAGTATAAGTCATGAATTTTTTACTGTCACGATATAGGCCATTGCTTTTTGAAACATCTCTCTCTATTTCAAACAGGATATTTGCTGAAAACGAGAAATCATTGCAATTATGAGTATCTCTGCATACCCAACTGCCTGGACGTCACTGTCACTTTGCTATGAGTAGTCAACTGATTCACTTCAGAACACAATATGTTCATGCCCAAAAAAACACCAATTTAAGATAATTATAAAAACATCATCTCTATAAGTATTTATTTTCACAGAATTTCATGCCTTTTACAGTATAAGGCATGAATATGTCCCTGTCACGATATAGGCCATTGCTTTTTGAAACATCTCTATCCATTTCAAACACGATATTTGCTGCAAAGGAGAAATTATTGCAATTATGAGTATCTCTACATACCCAAACTCCATGTAGGCCATTGCTTTTTGAAACATCTCTATCCATTTGAAACACAATATTTGTTGGAAAGTAGAAATTATTACAATTATGAGTATCTTTGCACACCGAACTGCCTGGATGTCACTGTCACTTTGCTATGACTAGTCCACTAATTCACTTAGGAACACAATATGTTCATGCCTAAAAAAACACCAATTTAAGATAATTATAAAAACATCATCTCCATAAGTATTTATTTGCAGAGATATTCATGCCTCATATAGTATAAGGCATGAATATGTCACTATCACGATATAGGCTATTGCTTTTTGAAACATGTTTATCCATTTCAAACACGATAATTACTCCAAAGGAGAAATCATTGCAATTATGAGTATCTCTGCATACCCAACTGCCTGGACGTCATTTTCACTTTGCTATGACTAGTCCACTGATTCAATTCAGAACACAATATGTTCATGCCCGAAAAAACACCAATTTAAGATAATTATAAAACATCATCTCCATAACTATTTCTTTGCAGAGATTTTTGTGCCTTATACAGTATAAGGCATGAATATGTCACTGTCACGATATAGGCCATTGCTTTTTGAAACATCTCTATCTATTTCAAACATGATATTTGCTGCAAAAGAGAAATCATTGCAGTTATGAGTATCTTTGCATACCCAATTGCCTGGACGTCTTTGTCACTTTGCTATGACTAGTCCACTAATTCACTTTAGAACACAATATGTTCATGCCCAAAAAAACACCAATTTAAAATAATTATAAAAAAATCATCTCCATAAGTATTTCTTTATAGAGATATTCATACCTTATACAGTATAAGGCATGAATATGTAACTGTCACGATATAGGCCATTTCTTTTTGAAACATCTCTATCCATTTCAAACACAATATTTGCTACAAAGGATAAATCATTGCAATTATGAGTATCTCTGCATACCCAATTGCCTGGATGTCACTGTCACTTTGCTATGACTAGTCCACTGATTCACTTCAGAACACAATATGTTTATGCGCAAAAAAACACCAATTTAAGATAATTATAAAAACATCATCTCCATTAGTATTTCTTTCTAGAGATATTCATGCCTTATACAGTATAAGGCATGAATATGTCACTGTCACGATATAGGCCATTTCTTTTTGAAACATCTCTGTCCATTTCAAACACGATATTTGCTGCAAAGGAGAAATCATTGCAATCATGAGTATCTCTGCATATCCAAACTCCCTGGACGTCACTGTCACTTTGGTATGATTGTTCCATTGATTCACTTTAGAACACAAAATGTTCATGCCCAAAAAACACCAATTTAAGATCATTATAAAAACATCATCTCCATAAGTATTTCTTTGTAGAGATATTCATGCCTTATACAGTATATGGCATGAATATTTCCCTATCACGATATAGGCCATTACTTTTTGAAACATCTCTATCCATTTCAAACACGATATTGATTGCAAAGAAGAAATCATTGCAATTATGAGTGTCTCTGCATACCCAAATGCATGGACGTCATTGTCACTTTGCTATGACTAGTCCACTGATTCACTTCAGAACACAATATGTTCATGCTTGAAAAAATACCAATTTAAGATAATTATAAAAACATCATCTCCATAAGTATTTCTTTGCAGAGATATTCATGCCTTATATAGTATAATGCATGAATATGTCACTGTCACGATATAGGTCATTGCTTTTTGAAACATCTCTATCCATTTCAAACACAATATTTGCTGCAAAGGAGAATTCATTGCAATTATGAGTATCTCTGCATACCCAACTGCCTGGACATCACTATCACTTTGCTATGACTAGTCCACTGATTCACTTCAGAATACGATATGTTCATGCCGAAAAAAACACCAATTTAAGATAATTATAAAAAAATCATCTCCATAAGTATGTCTTTTCAGAGATATTCATGCCTTATACAGTATAAGGCATGAATATGTCACTGTGACGATATATGCCATTTCTTTTTGAAACATCTCTATCCACTTCAAACACGATATTTGTTTCAAAAGAGAAATCATTGCAATTGTTAGTATATCTGCATACCCAACTAACTAGACGTCACTATCACTTTCCTATGACTAGTCCACTGATTCACTTCAGAACACAATATGTTCATACCCAAAAAAATACCAATTTAAGATAATGTTAAAAACATCATCTCCATAAGTATTTCTTTGCAGAGATATTCATGCCTTATACAGTATAAGCCATGAATATGTCCCTGTCACAATATAGGCCATTGCTTTTTGAAACATCTCCATCCATTTCAAACATGATATTTGCTGCAAAGGAGAAATCATTGCAATTATGAGTATCTCTGGATACCCAACTACCTAGATGTCACTGTCACTTTGCTACGACTAGTCCACTAATTCACTTCAGAACACAGTATGTTCATGCCCAAAAAAACACCAATTTAAGATAATTATAAAAACATCATCTCCATAAGTATTTCTTTGCAGAGATATTCATGCGTTATATAGTATAAGGCATAAATTTGTAACTCTCATGATATAGGAAGTTGCTTTCTGAAACATCTCTATCCATTTCAAACACGATATTTACTGCAAAGGAGAAATCATTGTAATTATGAGTATCTCAGCATACCCAACTGCCTGGACGTCACTGTCACTTTGCTATGACTAGTCCACTGATTCACTTCAAAACACAATATGTTCATGCTCAAAAAAACACCAATTTAATATAATTATAAAAATATCATCTCCATAAGCATTTCTTTGTAGAGATATTCATGCCTTATATAGTATAAGGCATGAATATGTCATTGTCCCGATATAGGCCATTGTTTTTTGAAACGTCTCTATCCATTTCAAACACGATATTTGCTGCAAAAGAAAAATTATTGCAATTATGAGTATCTCTGCATACCCAAACTGCATGTAGGCCATTGCTTTTTGAAACATCTCTATCCATTTGAAACATGATATTTGCTGCAGAGGAGAAATCATTGCAATTATGAGTATCTCTACATACCCAACTGCTTGGACATCACTGTCACTTTGCTATGACTAGTCCACTGATTCACTTCAGAACACAATATGTTCATGCCTAAAAAAACACCAATTTAAGATAATTATAAAAATAGCACCTCCATAAGTATTTCTTTGCAGAGATATTCATGCCTTATATAATATAAGGCATGAATATGTCACTATCACGATATAGGCCATTGCTTTTTGAAACATCTCTATCCATTTCAAACATGATATTTGTTGCAAAGGAGAAATCATTGCAATTATGAGTATCTCTGCAAACCCAACTGTCTGGACGTCACTATCACTTTGCTATGACTAGTCCACTGTTTCACTTTAAAACACAATATGTTTATGCCGAAAAAAACACCCATTTAAGATAATTATAAAACCATCATCTCCATAAGTATTTCTTTGCAGAGATATTCATGCCTTATATAGTATAAGGCATGAATATGTCACTGCCACGATATAGGCCATTGCTTTTTGAAACATCTCTATCCATTTCAAACACGATATTTGCTGCAAAAGAGAAATCATTGCAATCATGAGTCAAATTGTGATATTGTTATCAGGATTTAACTCTGTGATTTGAGAATAACTGGAACACTTAGTACTCATTGGATCTAGGTGATGCTCACAGGGGTGAAGCAGCAGGATTTTTCAGGAGGTCACCCATCCCAATACTACTCCAGCTTGAACATACTTAACGACTGATTTTCCTCCATGGTTAATCCCAAAGCTTCCAACCCCATTTGCAAAACCTTCACCAAATGTATGCTTGACTCAACGACAGCAATAGTAAATGATTTAAATTTCAACAAATATATGTTATTAAAGAACATAAGCGTTTAATTAAACTCTCCACCACAAAACATATCTCGTCTTTTTGGACAGTTGCTCTAATTTATTTCAGTCTGTACAAATTGTGAATGCAGGCCTGGGTTCTCAAGAAGTATACTGCACAACTCTCCCTTGTTACCCTCATATGCTTCATGGGCTCAGTTCAGTCAATTGCAGTCACCTGGGCTATTTAACGACATCCATTTTCCTGGGCAGTTGGATTCGACATGAAACTTCTGGCAGCTATTTATTCATTCTGTAAGTTTAGTAGTTTTCTATCCAACCGATTTTTTCTGTAAATGTCACAAGCTTATGTTAAACGTGTTAAATATTTGAAATTGATTTAGTTAGCTAATTTAACTTTCTATGATGAATTCAGGGAGTGATAGTTACAGGCATGGGATACTATCTTCAAGGGTTGTGTATGAAGACAAAGGGGCCTGTTTTTGCTACCGCGTTCTTTCCGTTGGGCATGATAATTACAGCTATAATGGACTCCATTATTCTTCATCAGAGGCTCTATTTGGGAAGGTCTTTTGTTTTTCTAGAATTTTTTATTTGAATAAATGTTTTATAGCATAGCTTGCGTGTTTTTAATTTAGTTTAACGCTTTGCAGCGTGCTGGGAGCTGTTGTGATAGTGGTAGGATTGTACGCTATTTTGTGGGGCAAATTGAAGAACACTATACAAACTCACGAGGAAGCAATCATGGATGGAGATATAGTGATTAAAGATATACAAATACTAGTGGAAGAACAATGATGCTTGGTTAAATAACAATGTCATAGCAGTTATAATTGTAATATTCACTGAATATCAAAACCCAGCAAAAGGAGAATTATTTTTATCTAAATTTGGAGAAAGAAGTGAGAAGTTTTTTAATCCCATGATCTTTGGTGCATTTTATGGATATTTTATAAGAAATAAGTGCTATCATTTAGTAATTTTTTAAAGGAAGTGGAAAATTTTGCTTCAAATTAAATATATTGAACTAACTCAGTGTTGTCTTAGCTGAGTGATAACTTTGTCTCAGCTTATGTTCTTGCCGAGAGACTCTGTTCCTATTCACCGAGTAACTCGGTCCTCCTTGCCAAGTTTTCTATGTTGACTGAGTGACTTGGCATCCTCCTTGCCGTGTCCCTCTTTGTGGACTTGCCGAGTTACTCCTTGGTGACTGAGTGACTCGGCAACCTCTCTTGTCGAGCAGCTCGGTTACCTCTACCCTTGGCTTGACCTTTTTCTTTTTTCCTCATTTTGTTTACCAATCTTTAATATAAATTTAGCTTATATCCTCACATTAATGAGTGTGTATATATTTTAATGGTCTACCATAACATATTATTGTCTTCTAAATTGGTCGTTATTCATTAAATGAGTTGTTTCTATTTATATTTGTAATAGAAATATTGTATTTATCATGTGAAATTTGTCAAAGATAATTGTACTATTGATTCTAGACATAAATTGAATTTTCATAGATCAGATGTGGTGCACTTCAGAATGGCTTGGCTCTTTCTTTGTATAGTATACTTAATGTTTCATTATTACCAACAAAATATGGAAGATGTATTTTTTTACAATGAGTCTATGTGAGGAGTCTTGTTAAGACAAGTTGGCCATTAACTAATTGAGTTTTATTGTTTAGTTGATATACAATTTGCAAGGTCCATTATCTCTTTTGTCTTTAATCTTATAGTAGATTGATTCCATGGGAACTTGGAGTGATCTTGTAAAGAAACAAATATCTACCGATGACAAGTTTGAGTGGAATCGTGGAAGGTTAGTATACTTCATAAATGATTCTATGGTTCGCATATTGATGAACATAAATAATTGATTAGATAAGTAGTCTCTTCAATGCCAAAGATTGTCCATTATTAAAAAAAAATCATATTGGTAGTCTCACAGTATTGATATCTCCCTATCATACATCATTACTAAAGGGACATTATGGATGGTTCATATCACCATTTATGTTTTAAATAATGTCATTCTTATTCAAGAAATCCATTGAGGCACTAATGATACTCCTGTTCTGCAACAGAAACATGTAAATGGTTTTTAGATGATCCACAATGATGTAATGTAAAAGGATTTTTAGGATTTCTTCCAAAGAAGATATCTATTTATATTGCTCCATGAGATTAAGAACCCACTTTATTTACACTTCTTCTAAATAAGCCTATTAACCACATTATGTTTGTCCTCTTCGCTAATTGTCTTAGCTCAGATATGCCACATGTTGTGTATGAAGATTGTGAAGCGTCCAGATTCTCTTATAAGGATATATGGAATGGATTTGTCCATGTCTGATGTTGAGTTCTAATTTGAACTTTTTTTTCCCATTATTTCCTTTAGTCTTTTTTAGATGAATAAATCTAGCATATTTTCTTGTTCTCTTCAAGCTAGCAAAAACATGCTTTGACATCATTTCTAATGTTTTCAACTCGTTGGATTGGACAATTTAATTCAATTACCATGAATTAAATCCCTTTATTTATTCCTTGATTTGTATGTTTCTCTAGTATTATGCGCCTCTCCCATGACATTGTTTTTTTCTATATCCTAATGATATTCCTTTTGATCATCTCCCCTCATTTTTTCTAATGTCTCCTATTGGTTGGATTGGACAATTTAATTCAATCACCTTGAATTAAATTCCTTTATTGATTCCTTGACTTGTATGTTTCTTTGGTGTTATGTGCCTCTCCCATGAGATTTTTTTTCTCTATATCCTAATCATATTCCCTTTGATCATCTCCCCTCATTTTATATTCACCATAGAAGGAATGAGATAAGAAATCTTCCAAATGATCCTTCATTGAAATCTTAAAGCATGTAGATGTAGTTGTATGTTTAGAATTCTATTAGTTCTCCTCCACTAAATTAAAATTCTTAATAGAGAAATTAGGCATAAATTGATATCTCATCCTACACATATTAAAATGAATATTAAAAAAATATGAATTAAGCACAAACACTTAGATGATTTTTCCCAATACTTCAAGGCTAATTTCCTGTCAATCTTGCTTATTTTTCTAACATTAGGCGAGACTCTATCTGCAGAGGTTGTTTAGATAGAAATGATATAAAACATAATTATAATGTTTGTAATTCCAATTAACATTAAGATATGCACCAAATGATTACTGAATGAATTTAAGGGGGACAATAATGTTAGATATGTTTTCCATATGTATCCTCTTTAAATATGAATACAATTGTTTATATATAAATGATATCAATTGTTTAGATAGAAATGATGTAAACATAATTACAATGTTTGTAATTTCAGCTACCAAAACTATTTAGGGCGTAAACATTAGTCACATCCTACACCACATCCAGGTTAGCATGATTAAAAACCATGTGTTGAACTTTCTTAATTACTTTGGAGAAAGTTAAATCTAGCCAAGAGGACTGACTTCTAGATGAGGACTAGGCCTCTAGACCCACCTTTAGATTCAATAGGAAAACAACATGAAGTAGGCCAAATATACTTGCTTACAATAGAAAAAGGGGACCTGGGATTTTAGTTTCTTGCATAAGAAAAAAATTTGGATTAATATCCTTAATAAGATTCTTAACTAACATCCACTTTTACATACTATTGAGGACTCTCATATTCCAGGAAAAGACAATAATTGAGACTATTTGGAGGAAAGATGCTTAGGATTTCTCTAGCTCCCACTAGAAATGTCCTTCTCAAAAAAAAATTTCCTCAAATCTCTCCCTAAACATCACTAAATATTCTTGAAAAAACCCATGTTCATTGACCTGTAGGTCTTAAAAAGGGAGGAGATAGAAGGAGGAAGGAGAGTACTGAGGGGAAGGAGGAGAAAAGGAGAGGGGGTGTATACAAAAATAGGAGATAAAGTAGGAAAAATGAAGGAAGGGGACGGCTAACAGGGAGAGGGGTGGAAAGGGGGCAGAAAAGGGGAAATGGTCCAAGCAACAGAGGAACTATCTCCTAGGGGAAGGAGGAAGACAAAAAATAATCAAGGAAGAAGAAACACTGGAGGAAGGAAAAGGGGGGAGAAGGGCGTAAGGGGGAGGTTTAGAATAGAGCCATCTTCAGCCCAATACCTGACGACACAAGTAAAGACCTAAAAGTAGTCACAAAATCAATTGCTATAGATTTTGGAGAAGGCTTAGCTAGAGGAACATGAGGGCACACATTAGAGTGGTGGCCCGCTAAGGAATAAAATTGGTAGTATAGCATAGAATTTTCATATTCCAAAGGGTTGGAAACACAACCTAGGTTGAGTTTGAGGAGCACTAAAACCTTGAGCTCTATATGAAGGACCATCAAAACACAAAACCTAGCATAAATAAATTGGGACCAATTGTACGTCACAACATCAATGCCCAATAATTCCCCAAGCAAGTTAGCAATCCCTTCTAACACCTCCTCATCCCATGATTCTAGGGGAAGGCTAGGAAGCTGAACCCATGTGGAAATAGCTCCAAAGAGATGGGTCACTAGATCAAACCCTAGATGCCACCTACAAAGCTACGGAGGCATCTTTTCCAAAATCCACAAGAATCTTGTCAAGATGCGCAAAAAGTCCTCCTTTAGAGAAATGGAGAATAAAATCTAACGTTTGGGAAGACAAGCAATCGTAACAAGACCTTTAAGAGCCCAGAAAGAGAGAGAGCACATTGTCCAACAAAAATAAGGTCTCATCTTCTCCTACCAAACTTACCAACAAGTGATCTAGAAAACCTGGTCAGATTCCTACGTAAAGAAGAACCCATTAGATGGACACACATCCCATCCACCAATTTTGAGACTGAGACACCACCCTATGCAGGCTTGGCACATTTCCAAAAATGTAATTTCAGTCTCCTAGGGTGATTCCCCTACTAACTAGGGGGGAGCCACCGGATTCAGGTTCTAAAGGCCCAATTCCTCTGCTATTTCAAGGAAAATCATAGTTGAGAAGGAGGCGCATAGAAAGGAAGACTTAGCTTTAAACTTCTTACCACCATCATGCATAATACCATTTGCACCTAAGACAATATCACCTCTACCTTCACCCATGAACCGCTTGTTGAGGACCCTTGTGCTCTACCTCAAACCAACTCCCAGTCAAAATTTGTAGAGAACATTTCAAAAATGATACACTATTATATTATATTTTTATTACTCTTCAATTAAGATTAATATTATGTTGGCTTTTAGATTAACAAGAAAACTTACTAAGATGAGGAGAGTGATTTTTTCTTATTTTCTATTGTATTGTACATTTGCCCAAAATCTTAGTTAGTAGAGTTTTAAAAAAAAAAATTCAAACTATAGAGGCGTCCTCACAGCCCAACCCAATGCCCAACTAGCCTTTACCTTGGTCTTACAAACTACCAAGTTAGAGCCCAAAAGAGGTGATTTGGGGTGAGACTAGTCCTCTATGGGTAGGGAAATAGGCTCGCACTATGGTCCCACTGGTGAGATTTGGAGAGAGTTTCAAACCTGAGACCATGGAAGTAACCCATAGCCTCAAGCCTTTGCTCTCAACCAAATGAGCTAGCACCTTTCATTATATATATAAATAATTCATTATCATAAATATTTAATTTTAAAACTTTCATTATTCAAAAATTTTACCTTTAATATTAAAATCTCCTTAAAGTGTTATCAAATCAATCAATTTTAACAAGACAACATTATTTTTGAATTTTATTGTTGGGTTATATGTTGCTCCTTATTTTCTTCACCAATTTCTAAAATAACACTCATTTTTCTATGTGTTTCTATAACACTTTCAATCTATCTTTATGTGATCCTATAATTATCCCAAATTTTCAAATTCACTAGTATGGCTTCACCCATTTCATAATTCTACCACCTCAAACTGACTTTTAATCAAGTTTCCTTATTCCTCCTCTTCCTTTTCTAAAACATTTATCTAAGATATTTTTCAAATGCTTCTCTTTAAGGAATTTGACCTTTGAATTCCTTGTCAACTTCTCTCAAATTGTTACATATATTAAACACACATAAGAATTCTAGACCTAGTTAGCTATTCTTAAATTAATAATGTACAATTAAAAAGTTGTGCTTATGATGATGTCATCAAGGGTAAAATAACTATAATGTTGATAATTGATGAGAGTATACAACAAAGGTAAACCATATGTCATTGATCATAAAATAAATAGGGTAAACTTCAAGCAACCCCACTCTAGAAAAATATATAAAAATATTGGTGAATCTTACATCAAATTTGAAAAATAAATAATTTCTATTATTGAATTGGTGAATCTTACATTATTTAAATATTTTTAAAACCAAATTTTATAAAAATGTAGAAATTGTAAATCTGTTTAAGAACTAAATTATTAGCCAAGATCTTCTAAAATTAGCCAAATGGTAAAAATGTAATACACAATTTTTTAATAGAAGTGCAAAGACACATACACTCTAATAAATCAACACAATTTAAAACAAGGTGATATAGTCTTATCTTCAAACTAAACTTAGAACACTTATTCTAATATTTCTTTCAAATAAAAAATTATTGAAATAAATAAAAATTGCAAAAAATTATTTGCACGTATCACACACTATTATGCTTGCACGTTTTCTTCATTTTCTTGATTTACACTTCAAAACTCAAAATATACAACAATGTATTAATAATCTCATATACTATAAACATGCATCTTTTAATTTTCTTATTGATTGAACATGTTATCCAACAACTTAAACTCCAATTTAATAAATAAAACCCCCAATGGTTCTAAAATGGTCTTAATTGTAATTGATGTGATGAAAACATATTTTTAAAAACACATGTTGTATAAAGATAGATTAGGAAAAAGTGTTCATGACCATATGTGATGTCAAGATATATTAGAATAAAAGATTCCATACAATGAATAAGGGTTGGCACAAAGTTGTCAATTGCTATTATTTTTTCCAATTAAAGGTTTTTTTTAACTACAATGTTCTAGTTTCCACAAGATATGTTACTCCCTAAGGTCATAAACTTAGGACATTAGTTTAGCATTATATGCCTTGTATTTAATCATTGATGTCAACTCTTGGTGGAAACATTGATGTCAAATTGTTGAGCCTAAGGAGTTATTGAGAATGTGATATTGATTGATGATGAATATTTTATGTATGGTTTGTAGAAAAAAATAAATGATGATTAATAAATGTTTAAACGAGAATAAGTATATGGCCTTGAGGTTTTTGATGTTATGATGATAATGCTAACAAAGAATGAGGCATGTCTTGATGATGAATGATCAACATTCCTCTACATAAGATAAATCTGACAAATTGTTCTTCTAGTTATATAGTATGTACTATGTGAATATTGCACTATCATTTTCCTACATCCTCAATTAATCATTTCAAAAAGTTATGATGCATTGTTGGGTAGCAGTATGCCTCACTATCAAGAAAGGATTAGACAATGTCATAGAATGCTCCACATTTATATTCTAGGGAGTTTGTTTTGGTGGACATGGTTAGATGATTTGTGCAACATTAATGAAATATGTGAAATAAAAAACAACAGATTTAAAATTTCTAATACTAAAATAAACAAAAAATGAAATGCGAGCTGCAACAAAAACATGAGAGCCCCCTATGTGTAGGAACCTTTCAGGCCCCTTTCCTGTTACAGTCTAAAATTGTGCAACTATAATTGTGTGCCTAAAGTTGTAGAGTACTTGATTTATTTTAATCATGTAGCTGCAACTTGTAGATACCATAAGACTGCCAAAAAACTGCAAAAAGGAGGCCAAGTGCCTTCCACTATCCACCCTAATGAGATTGATTATTAAATGTTTATAATTTAATGTCTTCCCGCTCTAAGTTCTAACATGCTAAATGCATTTCATGGTCTCATTGACCTTCCCTCGGTCTCAATTGATTGTGGATGTAGTATAGCATCTTTCTTTCTTTCCTTAAATTTTTTTGGATAAAATGTAATAAGAAGCTGAGTTGTATCAAGGGCAAGATGAACCGTAGGGGATTTGAGGAATAAATTATATTACATTTCTCGTATAGACTCTACTTTTTCTTCGTGCATTTATAATTCATTCATGAATTTGTTGAAATCAATCTGGACTTGTGTTACCTGCAAATGCCAATTTAGTTTAATGCTTGGTACTTTCCATTTCAAAATTACAATACACAGTTATTTATCATTACATGTCAACAGATAGCTTTCATGACATTGGACTACTGGGCTAAATTTAAATTGTGGTGCCATGTTTTATCGAACCAGTAGCTCATAATTAGTTTTCCTATTTTATTACACCCAGACCTGCCCATACTTGGCAATTAAGTCAAGCCAAGGTCATGGTTGTCTTGCTCTCTTCAGCTGGTTTTAATTCATTTACAACCAGCCAATTTGTGTTCATATTTGGGTGCCCTACTCTACATATGTGGTTTCAATATCACAATGGACTGTTGGGCTAAATTAAAATTGTGGTGCCATGTTTTATCGAACCAGTAGCTCATAATTAGTTTTCCTATTTTATTACACCCAGTCCTGCCCATACTTGGCAATTAAGTGAGGCCAAGGTCATGGCTGTCTTGCTCTCTTCAGCTGGCTAGATTGTGTTCATATTTGGGTTCCCTACTCTGCCTATGTGGGTTCAATAAATCTTAGTTGATAGTTGTGGTGTTTGAATTAATTCATTTTACAACCGACCAAATTGTGTTCATATTTGGGTGCCGTACTCTGCCTATGTGGTTTTAAAAAAGCTCAGTTGAGATTTGTGGTGTTTGAATCCAAGTTAAACTGTTCATTTTTTTGGCTTGTTCTTACCTCACTATCAAAATGCCCTGACCTCCTCTACTGCTGAAAATATTTAAATTTGTTTCTCCTACGCACTCCAAAAAACAATTTTGTCTCAGTTTCTAGTAGATTTCTTCTCAGTTTATAAATTTCATCTGTAAACACAACTTTGCTTCTAGTTGCAAATTCAAAAAGTTGATCATCAGTCTTCCTTCGTTTACTTTCAAAAGTATGAAATCTAAGAGATTCCTGTATCACATATCTATACTTAAAAAATTGTTCTATTTTCTTTATCATTTATATCAACAGGTGAAGTGACTACTGCTGCTTGATATTTGAGCTATTCCTTCTTATCTGTATTTATCGACCAAGCACTTTTCAACTGTCTCTCCAATTTTTCTCAAAGAGCTAGAATTGATGCTTCCAACAAGCTTGGGATCAATTATTTTGTCAAGCATGCCTCTTTTCTGCCAATGCATAGACCACTGTGCTATGTTTTCTTGGTCCCTTGGCAACGTAGGATTAATGGCTGGCCTAGCACATAGCACCTCCATTAAAAATACTCCAAAAGAATAGACATTAGAATTCGCTATCCTTATTATCTTTCATCGGTTGCTAGGTGTATGGTATCTTCTATGTCATCAATATTGTTTTATTATCAACAAAGACAACAGTGATATTTCTACATCTACTAGGTAAGTATTTCCTCTAGCATATTTCTTTGAGTTGTATGATCTTTCTTTAATTTGCATTGTGTTTGCAATTGCTATAGGAACACTACAAGTACGTATGTATGATTTTTCTTCAATTTGCGTAGTGTTTCCAATTGCTATAGGAACACTACAAGTGTGTGGATCTTTTGGTGATTGTATCTATATAATAATGCTTGTCATAAGTATAACACATTCTTTACCCCCTTACCTTATTTTGGAATGGCACTGCAACTTTAGAGTTGTATTTCTACATATCCAAGTGACCCTGGTTACACCTTCTCTAAATCTTTTCTTATGAGGCACATGTCTGCTTGCAAGTAGAAAGCAATATCAACAATCTTGGTTTATACAACTCATTTACTTTATGCTTTGGTGTCAATACAATCAATAAAGAGGAGGTTGTTGATGTGATTTATCAATAGGTGGTTTATCTCTAGTGGCCTGATCTACTTTGGTATGTGCAATAATCTAGCCACGTAATGGCGTCAGAAGATTAAGATGATGTCATTAACATCTCTAACAACATCTAAGGGAGCAACAACTGGGCACAAACAAACAATAGCACTGCAGAATTTGAGGTAGTGTCTGCACCCAAACACGAACATTGCAAAGCAACGATGAAATCGAAGAGGTCTGCCGCAACATTGAACAATATTGTGAAGAGATTGTTCAGGACATAAGGAGTGTATCTGGCATCATGGAGACTGCTACCACCATCAGTGTTGAATGAATGGAACATGCTGTAAATACAACAGAAGCAATGTGCAATGTGGCAGATGCCTTATATAAGTCATCATGTCAAATTGTACATGCGAAGCTGTATGACATAGATGTCTCCAGCATATGGAAACAGGCATTCAACTATTACGTGAGTAGGACATGGCCGCCTAATGGTGGCAAGATACATAACCCATAATGCTAGCACTGCAATATCTATTTGCCTATGAACCTAATTGTACACAGATGTAAGAATAATTGTATAAATAGACAAAAAAAAATGTAAAAACAATTTTGTGTCGTGTTGTACCCCTGAATCCTTTGAATAGTGATAGCACATACAGGCAGATATGTAGGGGCATAGCACATGTCAGATAACTATCCATATGACATACACTTAAATACATAGCAGGTGTTAATCATGTTTACGAATTGTAATGTGCAACTCTGTGATACACATCATCTTTTGTTGTATGTAAATGATTTTGAAATGAATTGATTCTATTTATGCATTTTTCCTGCACATTGGATGTACTGAAGGTCATTGATAATGTTTCCTATGGGATTCTGCTTGTAAAATTTACTACCGTAAATGTACCGAGGGTCATTGATAATGTTGCCTATGGGATTCTGCTTGTAAAATTTACTACAATGAATTGTCTTTTTGCTACAACATTTACTACACTTATAAAACACAAACCCATATGAGGGTGTGCAAGATCACATCAGTGCTCCTGCCTCCAAAATTAAATACCCAAGATTCTCTTCCTTCTACAACATTTACTTGAATTTTTAAAACTCGGCACCATATATATCTATGAAAGCCCATGTTGCATTGCCCAACTTAGGAACTTCTTTCCTACATCATCCCTTTAGCAACATCTTTCTTACTTCATCCCTCCAATCAACACCATCTATTTCCCACATCACACGCACCTTGGTTTGGATAGTTCAATTTTAGCTCTTAGTATTTACAATTAGGAGCAACAAGCAATATATACGGTCAATTTTAGATTGCACTATTTCAAGTTTCACATTATCTAAAAAATACTAGGACAAACCTCATGTAAATCCTCTACATTTTAGCTAAGATTTTTGAGTATTAACAATTAGAAACACAACATTGAATTAAGAGCATACCCATATATAGCACACACATTAATCTTGCATACTACGCAGGTGACTACTATGCACTTGAATTACTATGTTTGTAGAATGAACAAAGATACCTTCTGATACTCCACGATGTAATATGTAGAAGTGATTAGAACATAATATATGTTATATTCATTATGATTTCGTCAATGAAGTGGGGTCTAACATAATCCTAACTGTGCATTTACATCCACTCTGCATTCTAGTGCAACCAGAGTAGCACACATTATGGATACACTCACATTAGATGCTATACATCAGTTGATTATTGGCCACAATGTCACTTCGCCTTTCGTGCAAGTATGTTCAATCAATAATATTTGAGAAGGCCTAGGTGAAGCAAACATGTCAAGCACAACATGTAAATATTAGACCATGTTGAGTTATAATGATTACCGAGTCACTCATTTGTCTTGTCACTCAAGTGCCAAGCAAATAGACCATGTTGAGTGATTCAAGAACCGAGTAAACAGTGGATGTTGAGTAGTGCAGGTGCCAAGTCAGGAACATAAATACAGTGCATGATGAGCATCAGATACTTCATATGTCAAGTGGCACAGTTTAGACATATTTGTTTGTAGTGGCACAAACAACTATGTAAAATATTTGTATGCCGACTTAAGGATATATTATTATTTTTTGGAGATAAGGATGAATCTATATATGAAATACCTATGCAATTACATGCAGCCAATCAAAAATTGGGAATGTTTAAGCCGAAAAATGGATGAATCTCAAATGTAGATTCATACCTAACCCTAAGCCATCAGATTTTTTTTAAGCAGGATGAATTCCCAAATCAGTATGAACTGAGAAGAGAAGTAAGAGAGTGAATTGGAGGAGCAAACAAGATAGTTTGCAAAGCATTCAAGGTGACTTAGAAGGAAAGAGTGAATTGTAGAATCAGTTAGAGAAGAACAGAGGATAGAAAAGGATACAACATTGATACATTAGATCATGAAGGATCAATTGGACATTGTGTAGAGGTGATTTGTTATTAGGAAAGCAAGTGTCAATCACAAGATCTATGTTGAGACATTCTAACAGGTGATTTTAGTTAAATCTCTTAATAGAGTAGTCCTAACAAGTTGTATGAAATCCTTTAACGGGGTGCTTACTTAATTGTAACTTGAAGTCCTCTAACTAGGCACACTTCTAACAAGGTGTCGAAATCCTCTAACAAGGTGAGACCTAATAGTCTTTGTAAGCCTTCAACAGGGTAGACCATGATTCATAGTCAAACCATTGTAACCTTAATTGTCTACACTTTATTGGTGCAGGAGTAAAGATTTGTGGGTGCCATTCCCACCCTAGTTTTACCTTCTCACATGGAGGGTTTTTGGGTAATCATACCTAGTGTTATGTGTATGACTGCTTACATATTTTAAATGCATTTGCTTTACATGTTATTTCAACTTACTTATTAATGCATGTGATGAATGAATGGTGAAAGTTTTATAAGTTTGAACTACAAATTCAAACCCCCTGCAGAAGTTCACCTTCCCTATTTGTAATCCCAACAAGATCTAAGGAACCAATATATAAGGAATGGAATTATGTGTTATAAGCGCAACAACCTTGGACATATTGCTAGAGATTGTAAAGAAATATTTAGGTAAGTCAGCCAGGACCTAGATATGGAAACATTGTTATAGTTTGTTAGATGTGTAACAACATGAGAAACAAATAAAGATATTGTAGGATAAACAATATGAAAAATTGAATAGGAATATTGTCAAAGGGGGAGAGATATAAGGAAAATTGTATGTACATGTAATGGGGATAAATATTGTAACTAAGAGATATAAGGAAAAGATGGTATAAGTAATGACGATCCACAAATTTGAAAACTTTGAAATTTTGACTTTTGGGACTTTGCCAATTTTCATTTAGGGTAATATATATTCAATATGAAGTTAGAAAGATGTGATAATACAATTTTGGTAGTTAAACTTAAAAAATTGTCTTGAGTATCATTCAATTTATTCGACAATAGAGACTGAGATTTGATTGGTAAGATTCACTAAGAGATTATCAGAGCATGCAAACTTAAGGAAAAATAGAGTAGAATCTATTGATCATTCATATAAGTGGGCGAGGTTGTATGGATAGTATGAAAGAAGTTATAGCAGTTTTCCTAGTTGCAATAATGAGCCAACTCAAACAAGATAAAGATTTAAGGAATTGAGTATTTTAGGTTAAGGAATTGTTTTGTTTCATTGCCAAAGGGGGAGATTGTTGGAAATTTGGCCAGGTTAGATAGTATTATATTTTGATTTTTGGCAATATATATTCAGTGTGAAGTGAGAAAGATGTGAGGATATAGTTATGATAGTTAAACTTAGAAAATTGTCTAAGTATCACTTAGTTTATTTGACAGCAGAGACAGAGATTTGATTGACGAGCTTCATTAAGAGATGATCAGAACATGAAAAATTTATGAAAAATATATTAGAATCTATTGATCATGCATGTAAGTGTACAAGTTTGTATGGATAGTATGAAAGAAGCTACATTAGTTTTCCTAGTTGCAATAATGAGCTGACTCAAACAAGATAAAGATTTAAGAAATTGAGTATTCTATGTTAAGGAATTATTTTTTTACCAAAAAATTTACTTAACTAATTAGGGATGACATCCTAGATATTAACCCTAAGTCATCAAGAGTTAATTTTGTATTTTGGCAATAGTGCAAAGGTATGAAGGCTAATAGTGCAAGTTATTGTAAAACAACTTGGTATAAATGACATAACTTGAGATGCAAAATTTGTAGATGTTTATGAGACTATAACAACATTTTTTGAGAGGCAAATTTTGATGTAAGATCATAGCTGTATATTATATGATTGAGTTTTGTGAAGAGAAAAAATCCAAATAAGATATTGAAGATATCAATAGTAAAAGGTTTTGTATTTATCTCTTGTATTGAAGATCATTATTGTATATTGCATATTTGTGAAGTGGGCTCATCTTTTATACTTTCTATAATTGTAATAAAAAATCCTAATAGGGTTGAGGATTATAGAAACCCTAGTCCTCTAAGAAGGTCTGAGACACTATACATATGTAATAGACTTCTAATAGGGTCAATAATTTTCATAAGATAGTTTTGATTAGTGGGTCATTTTGTGGGTACCATCCCCATTGGGGTGTTCCCTTGGCTAGGGTTTTCCTAGTTAACAAAAAATATATGGTTTTATGTGTTGCATTAATTTATGGTTGTATTTACTATTCAACATATTCAATTTACTTTCATATGCAAGTTATAATATTGTTAATGATATCCATAGTTGAGAAAAAGTTTGTGAACTATTGATTCACCCATTTGCTCCACCCGTCTAAGTATTTCTTATATCTAACAATTGAGGCCTAATTGAACTAGGCTTTTTTTATAGCTCCTTATTGTGGGTCTTTGAAATAAGGGTCTTTGAAATGAACCTTGAAACTTCAAATTTGGTTGAGTTGTTTAAGATCTCTTGTATGCTTGGGGGTAGTCTTGGAGGTGATGTTGTTGGAAGATCATAGGGAGTTCTTATAGGGGTTGAAGGAAGGTGAAGATTCAAGTTGGAGTTGGATGGAGTCTCATGTATGGGAGTAGGAATGAGGGAGATTGATTTGTTTGGTGATTTTGGAAAGACCATTACTCTTCTACCTAGATGCCTGACTCATTGATAAGGTTGCCTATTGCCTTGTAGTAACTCACCTAGACCAATTGTGGACTTTGCCTTGCCTAAGTAGTGGGGAAGGAGGTTTTTTCAGGAGGGGTGGCATTTTTTTGAGAAAAATGGGTGTGAAAAACATTGTGTGGAAATTGAAGAGGGAAACAAAAAAGAAGTGAGTGATGGATGATGCACTTTTATCCTTGAATTTTTTTTAAAAACCTTTTTAAGAAAATAATATTTAATGAGTTGATAAGGAGATAAATTCA
The DNA here is from genome assembly GCA_028749045.1 of Cupressus sempervirens. Classification (NCBI taxonomy): domain Eukaryota; kingdom Viridiplantae; phylum Streptophyta; class Pinopsida; order Cupressales; family Cupressaceae; genus Cupressus; species Cupressus sempervirens. The sequence continues at coordinate 434,086,837 of CM053789.1, forward strand.
TTCTACATTTCAATTTAAGTATTGACAAACTTAATGTTATTTTGATTAATCAAAAGACTAAACTATGTCAAATTCTTGAACCTTGAAATTGAACACATCTTTTAAATTTCTTCCAATATATTGAATTTCATTTCAAACAATTACATTTTATCAAAGTTCATCTTTAATAAAAAGTATCAATTTAATTTGTTTTAAATCAAGACAATAATTGAAATATTTATACAATAATATAATATAAATATCAATAATATTTATATTTTCTTTTGACATAAAACTTTCAATCATTTATTGACCTTAATTGAAATATAGGAAAAAAAAATACTTGTAATAAAGAGAAGCTTCCTAGAAAAAAAACAGTTACCAAACTACATGATAGTAATAGCTCACCTACTATTTAACAACTTATTACCATATTCACAAGTTTCTTTGATCTTTAAGACTTCATTTTTGACCAATTGAGTAAAATAGAAATGAGACTTCAAAGGAAAAAAAAACCAGATATTGCGAGAGAAGGAAGTTATTCTATAAAGGGCTTAGGAAACAACCCTTGTCCTAATCGCCATGGGTTAACATAACAATTGGTTTAAACATGTTATGCCATATCCTATTTAATGTTCTCTTCCAAGAAACAACCAACTCTATGATGAACTCTTTCAAAATAATACTAATAAAACTACATCTTCATTGCAATGGCAGGCAGCCTTCTCTTTTGGAGCGTTGCTAGCTTTCTTGTCAAATCTGCTTGGAGAAATTATGAAACTCTTCATTGTAATACAGTCATATATACCATGCTTTGTATTGAATTCTCTGGCATTTATAAGCAAATTATCAAAATAATTCCATGTCCGTTTTGCTTTTAGGGTGGAAACGATGTGTTCGTAGGAGTTGTGATGGTACAAGACAAAGATTGTGGGCAAGAAATCAAAATTATTGGAAACACAAAGGAATGGGGAGATTGGGATATTTCAAATAGCCTTCCCATGAAGTGTCTAAGAGGAGACTTGTCGACACTCTCTATAGTGAGCATAGATATCAGTTGGTTTAGATAGGAATATAATTTAATGAAATGATATATATTACTGATTGTTTTTGGGTCTGCCTTTGATTAATAAAATTATTTATGTTACTTATATTTTAATGAGTTCTTCTGTTGGGTGATTTGCAGAAAGTAAAGCCATTGTGGATCATGATGATGGTGAGTGTGCTCCATGCCTAGTTCAAAACATGCTATGGCAAAGGAATATTTGTTTGACGTGAGCTGAGCCTTTTGCTAGCTCAAATATATATGATAGTGTTTTTTATTTTATTTGCGTTTTGAATTAGAGGTTCACTGTTCTTTTGTGGATGTGTTAATAGCTCTAATAGGCCTTGCAGCTCTTTTTAGATTTTCTGTACAATAATATTTTTGCCAAGACTATATCAGTCATAATTCCTTACTTGGTTTTTCGAATAAATGTTTCTTGTTTTTATGTAAACCAAAAGTCTATCAGAGAGAAAATAACCGCTGACCAGAGAGTCATGTTTCTCAAGATAAGCTTTGAATGAGGGTTTCACTAATAAATGAACTTGTGTTATCGAATGTTGTAAAATGCTTAATCAATCATTTTGTTAAAAATAATGTTTATTATAGTAGCTGGGCATTTAATGCACAGTCCAGAACTTTCTACTTGCTTCTTGGAGCCTCTCTCTTTGTGCAAAATTTGAATTTAAAATTATGTAGAAATCTCTAGAGTGCTTCCTTTCTTGAAGCTTCTCAAGAACCCTCTAGAAATATGTATGAGCTCTATAAATAGAGCATTCCTCTCAGCTGTAATAACATGAAAAAAACTTTATAGCTCTTTGATATGTTTGAGTTTTGCTGCTCTGTTTTTTAAGCTCTGTTTTTTTAATTCTTTGTGCTGCTGTTTTTAATTCATCATGGTATCAGAGCATTTTCAGTTCTTTGGGCTGTGAATATATGATGCTTTTTGGAATGAATATATGTGTTTTTCTTGTGTGAATCTTTACATTTGCAGGCTGTAACTAAGGAGTGAACAGCAGTTTGGTTTGGGACAAAAACTACATCAAAGGAAGGATATTGCAGCAAAAGAAAAGTTTTTTTTTCTTCAACAAATTGGTGAGATTTTTTCAGTTTCAAGCTTGGGTGTTCAAGTTCTTAAATATCTTTCATTCTCATCCAAAAAAAAAAAAGGGGAGAGAATTTAACAATGGAATCACTTGGTGTGACTTTGCCTACAGTTAAATTAAATGGAAAAAATTATTATGATTGGGTATCTCATGTTGAAATCACTCTAACCCTTCAAAATTGTTATGATATTGTGACTGGTAGTGAACAAAGGCCTACGAATCCAGGAAATGATCAAGATAATTGGGATAAAAGGGACAAGAGGGCAGCAGCACTAATCAAGCTTACACTTTCAGAAGAAGTTTTTCCAGAAGTTCGTAATGAGAGAAGTGGAGTCAAAGTTTGGGAGATTTTGAAAGATTTATATCAAAATTCAGGTGATGTATGGATCTTATCCCTCACAACTGAATTATACAATTTGAAATTATCAAGCTCACAAGAGATAGTCCCACATTTAAGTAAGTTAAAGGAAAAGAAAAATGAGCTTGCTTCTCTTGGAAAAGATATAGATGATAAAGATTTTGTGCAAATTATATTACAAAGTCTTCCAGGATCTTATCAATCATTTATAAGGGGTTTAGATACTGCAGATAAATTAAAAAGTATTAAATCAGAAGAATTGTGTGCTAAGTTGGTTCAAGAAGAGAAAAGACAAGTTAAAGAAAAAGAATCATTTGATGGTGAATCTCAAGCATTTGTAATGAAAGGAAAACAATATTATAAGAAGTCACAAGAAAATGAATCTAAAGAAAGAAATTGGAAGAATGAAAATAAGAGTATTTCATATATAGATCATAATAGAAGTAAATGGAAATGTCATTATTGTGGTAAAATGGGTCATAAGGCAAATGAATGTTTCAAGAAGAAAAGAGATGTAGAAAAGAAAGTAAATAATTATCCAAAATTAGGAGATTCTAAAAGAAATGCATTTTGTGTTGCACTTAAAGAAAATAATACTTTCAAAGAAGATTGGGTTATTGATTCTGGTGCTACACAACACATGTCTCATAATGAGAATCAATTTGAATCAATAAGTGAAAATAATATAGAGAAAATATATTTGGGGGATAATAGTGCTTTAGAAGTTAAAGGGACTGGTAATGTCAAAATTGATAATGGTTTGTTCAAAAATGTGAAATTAGTCCCTGAATTAAAAACAAATCTGCTTTCAGTATCTCAAATTGCAAGTCAAGGACATAAAATAGAATTCTACAATGATAAGTGCTTAATCAAGGATGTCAATGATAATTATAGAGTCATTGCAATTGGTAAAATGGAGAATGGATTATATAAATTTCAAGAATTTACTTCTAAATGTGGAGATAAACATATGTGTGCTATTGCTCAATATGATGATATGAGCAGGTTATGGCATGAGCGTTTGGGGCACATCAATTTTCAAAGTCTCAAGCTTATGGAGAAATTACAAATGGTGCATGGGCTGCCAAAGATATCATTAAGCCCTAAGGTGTGTGAAGGATGTGCAATGGGAAAACAACATGTGGAAAGTTTCCCTCAAGGTAAATCATGGAGAGCAAAAACTCCTCTACATTTAGTCCATAGTGATGTAATGGGTCCTTTCAAAACATCATCAATTGGAGGATCAAGGTATGCCCTCACTTTTATAGATGATTATAGTAGAAGAATTTGGGTGTATTTTCTACAAAAGAAAGATGAAGTGTTTCAAAAGTTTAAAGAGTTTAAAGCTTTGACTGAAAAACAAAGTGGAAAGTACTTAAAGATACTAAGAACTGATAGAGGGACTGAATACATGAATAAAGCTCTTTTAGATTTTTGCAAAGAACATGGCATTAAAAAGGAATCAACTGTCTCTTATTCACCCCAACAAAATGGTGTTGCTGAAAGGAAAAATAGAACTATAATAGAAATGGCTAGGTGCATGCTTCATTCTAGAAATCTAGAAGCTAAATTTTGGGCTGAAGCAGTTCATACTGCCGTATATATCTTGAATAGAACACCTACTAAGGCAGTTTTGAACATAACACCAGAAGAGGCATGGAGTGGAAGAAAGCCTACAGTATCTCATTTTAGAATTTTTGGTTGTAAAGCATATGCTCACATTCCTGATGAAAGGAGGAGCAAACTTGAAAGGAAAAGCGAGAAGTGCACAATGGTTGGATATAGTGAGGAATCGAAAGGATATAGGTTATACAATCCTAGAACTAATGAAATCTATATTAAAAGAAATGTATGGTTTGATGAAGATGTTAAGAATGATAATTCTCCAACATTATCTTTCTTTCCAATTTTGATTGATGAAGAAAATTCTACTTCTACCAATAGTCAAAGTCAAGGTGTGCAAACCACTACATGGGATGAGACTCGAGAAAGTGATAATGAAAATCCAAAGAAATTTAGAAGCATCAAAGAAATTTATCAAGAAGGTCCTAGATATATATTTGCTAACTATGCTCTTATGACTAAGGTGATGCAGGTTGACACTCCAAACACATATGAAGAAGCAAAAGGAAAAGAAGAATGGGAAGCAGCTATGCAGGAAGAATACAATTCTTTGATGAAGAATGGAACATGGGAACTAACAACACTTCCAGAAGGCAAAAATTTGGTTGGTTGCAAGTGGACCTATAGAACCAAATTCACATCAGATGGAGCTATTGAAAAATACAAAGCAAGGTTAGTGGCTAAAGGTTTCTCACAAGAAGAAGGTATAGACTATACTGAAACCTTTGCTCCAGTAGCTAAGATGACTTCCATTCGTACAATAGTTGCTTTAGCTGCAAAGTTTGGTTGGAAAATTTTTCAAATGGATGTAAAAAGTGCATTTTTGCATGGTGACTTAAAAGAAGAAATTTATATGCAACAACCACCAGGATTTATTAAGTATGGAGAAGAGAATTTGGTGTGTAGATTAAGAAAATCACTCTATGGTCTCAAACAAGCACCAAGGGAATGGTACTCAAAAATTAATAAGTACTTCCTAGAAGTTGGATTTAAAAGAAGTAATGCTGATCCAGATGTGTATGTAAAATATTGTGATAATAAGGTTGTTATCATTGTATTGTATGTGGATGACTTGATTATTACAGGAAATCACGCACATGATATTGAGATAACTAAAAATCAACTCAAACAAGCTTTCGAAATAACTGATTTAGGACTAATGCACTATTTTTTGGGTATGCAAGTATGGCAAGAAGAAGGAAGAATCATGCTCTCTCAAACTAAATATGCTCTTGATGTACTTAAAAAATTCAATATGAGTGATTGTAAACCATGTAATACACCATGTGAAATAGGAGTAAATTTAGGTGCTAACTCTACTCAAAAGAAAGTGGATGGAAAATTATATAGGCAGCTTGTTGGAAATCTTTTGTATCTTACTATAACTAGACCAGATATTGCATATGCAGTTGGTATTGTATCAAGATACATGGCAGATCCACACATTGAACACTGGAAAGCGGCTAAAAGAATATTAAGATATATTAAGGGTACTTACCAGCTTGGCATTGAATACAAATATGGAGGAGAACCTACTTTAGTTGGATATACAGATTCTGATTATGCAGGTGACATTGATGATAGAAAGTCAACTTCAGGATATATCTTCCATCTTGGATCGGGACCAATTTCGTGGAGTAGCAAGAAGCAATCAACAGTGTCACTCTCATCTACAGAAGCTGAATATATTGGTTTATCAAAGGCGTCTCAAGAAGCATTATGGCTTAGGAGGTTACTTGAAGAATTGCATCATCCACAAGACTCTCCAACAACAATATTGTGTGATAATCAAAGTACTATCAAGCTAGCAAAAAATCCGGTATATCATGCAAGGTCCAAGCATATAGAAGTGCATCATCATTTTGTTCGAGATCTAATTGAAAGACAAGAGGTGGAGCTTCAATTTTGCGGAACAGAAGATCAACTTGCTGATATATTTACAAAAGCATTGTCTATCGTAAAATCTACGAAATTTAGAGATCTATTGCAGCTCAAAGATGTTCCTACTCTCTCCAAATAAACATTATGGGGGGGTGTTAAAAATAATGTTTATTATAGTAGCTGGGCATTTAATGCACAGTCCAGAACTTTCTACTTGCTTCTTGGAGCCTCTCTCTTTGTGCAAAATTTGAATTTAAAATTATGTAGAAATCTCTAGAGTGCTTCCTTTCTTGAAGCTTCTCAAGAACCCTCTAGAAATATGTATGAGCTCTATAAATAGAGCATTCCTCTCAGCTGTAATAACATGAAAAAAACTTTATAGCTCTTTGATATGTTTGAGTTTTGCTGCTCTGTTTTTTAAGCTCTGTTTTTTTAATTCTTTGTGCTGCTGTTTTTAATTCATCACATTTCTATCCCAAAGAGAGTACTCTTGATGGAGAATATGTGATAAGTGATAATAAGACCTCAACTCAATCTTTTTTCTTTGGTTATGAAGGAAGATTCAAACAGATCCCAGAAAGTGGTAGTATATGTGGAACATACTTTGGGGGCATGTCACAATGAAAAAAGTTTCATTGATTAGGTTATTTTTTACTTTTGAGACAAATCTATGAAAAGTGTTTTGATTATTAGTTTATGTTATGAAAAGTGTTTTGATTATTAGTTTCTGCTGTAAGGCAAGAGACTAAAGTTTTTGATCTCTTTCAAAGTATTAGTTTATTGATTGGAAATAGTGCTTTTCTAGATTATAACATTTAAGACTATAGTTTTTAAGATGTAATGGAATTATTTGACGTCGTATATGGAAATTAGAAATTTTCTATTCGCTGTTGTTATTTTTGCTGGTGGTCTTTTCCTTTTTCTATACAAATATTATGTGAAATATTTGAACATGGCAACTGTCAATTTAACAAGAGATCTACGCGTCCATTGTTGTGATTTCCCAAACACACAGTAGCTATAGAGAATAAAACTTGTTCAACAGACATCCTTTGCATGCAATGAGGTGTAGACATTTTAAAGAGTTTGGTACATGACCAAAAAATCACAAAATTATTTCTCAGTTTACCTTCATTATCAATTCCCGTAAAATAAGGTGAAACCCTAAATCACCTTTTCCAATTTGGTTGTCATGCTTTCGTTGAAAGATTATAAAGTTTATTTTTTTACTGCCAACAATTTTATGCTCTCTTCTTAACAAGAAATTACACAGACTTCCCTTAGAATGGAAAAATCCACTCTCCCTTGAATTCTGAATCAATTTGTTATCTCTCTTCCCTATTCAAGAGAAAAAGTTCAAGAAAAATGAGTTCTTTAAGAGATATGGATTGATCAAATCCCATAAAAAGGCTTTACAATGCATGTCTACCCTCACATAGACCCATCCTTGTGGGTTTGAATATTTTGGGTTGATGGGCTACAAACCTTTCCCTAAAATATTCCTTACAGACTTGTAATCAGACCGACGAGAAGGTCCTAGAAATCTTTCAATGAATAATGGTATTGAAACACATTGTACCGTGGCAATTCCTTTTTGTATACTTAAGCTACATCGATATCCTTATATCTTGTAGTAATCAACATCAATACTAATTTAAGAGCATGCATTGGATGGATGTTTGTATCCTATTGTTCTCCTTGTGAACTAATGATTCTTTATAGTTCCATGAATAAGGATTGCTTCTTGGTTCAGCAATTATTTTAAAAATCCTTGAATTACAAGAACATAAGGTATTCACCTCTCATTAATGCATAATGTTGCTAATAAATTTGGTTTAAGGAAAGGAAAAATGTTTACTTTCCAGATATAGTTGAAGGATATGGGAAGAAACTTGTCACTACCATAGTTTTAAAAGAAATCTCAAATTTGAAAGTGGATTTATCTCAACTAAAATGTGATGTCTATAGTTGTTCTAAGATTTTTACAAAAATTGGGCATAATTTCATCACACTAGTTACAGAGGCATCAGAAAGAGCCAAGCATTTCAAATAATAGAACACCTACTTGGTAAACAAAACTTGACTATCACCTTGAATCTTGATGATGCACTAAATAATAAATTCTTCAATAGACATTCTTCAATATTTTCTTGTGTTTATTAAAAATCTGTTGAAAATAAGCCACAATTGGACTATTGTAGATACCGATCAAATCACTATCTATTAGTAATTAGCCCTTTAATATCAGTGTGATTCCATCAATTTTTGTTACAAAGCTTAAGCTCCATCTAATATGAAATGAAATGGGCATGTCAGATGTGTACGATGAAAGAATGAAATGGTTAAAGACAGTGTCTCCATCTAATATGAAATGAAATGGGCATGTCAATTAAAAGAAACTAGAAAGATATTGTGTATAGATGAAAGAATGAAATGGATTATTTTGGAGTACTTGTATAGGCACTTAGCATTCATTATGCACATATTATCATTCAAGATCAAATGGATGTCTGGGATCATCTCACCTTCTGCTGCTCCAACTTGACACTAATGTGGTTGTATGTAATGCATTTCAAGTTGAACAAATTTGAGATGATAGTGGATGAAAATTCTATGAACTAACATAATATTAGGATTTATTTCAACTGCCTAATAGGATGGAGCTAGAGAAAAAAACCCTTCACCGCACTATCGTTCTTGCACTATAGTGACTCTTCTCCTACAAATTTCTCTGCTAGTTGTCATTCCTGACACTTAAGACTTTCATATTCAACTTTCCAATGAACAGTCATGTAATCTCTTGTACTACCTAAGGTCACACCTCTAATTTTTAATATGTTTAATTACTTTAAGGTCACACTATGTTGTAACAACACTAAAATTTCCTACTTTCTCAATTTTAAAATTGACCCTGTTAAATTACTTCCCTCTATCATACATATTTCCCCCATTCCACCAAAGGCAGGGACTCTATCTACTCATGCAACACTTGTTAAATTTTGTTAACATTGTACATTTTTCTATTGTTTGACTTAAATATCACATGCTAAATAGTCAAAATTGACTATTTTATTTTCTATCTTAATTATTCTTTAGTGTATGATATTTAAGAATTGTTTTCTTGTATAAGATTATAAGTCTATCTTGTTAATATGATAATTCTTCATAGAGAGTTTAGGAAAAAAATTCCCAATATTTTTTATTGCACATTTATTGTAACAATAAAATACTTTTACAAAATAGATAAGAGGTCATGCATTTCAAATTTGAATTTCTTAAAAATTTGGTTCAAATAAACTAATATGTAGATTTAATACTTTTACAAGTTATGGTTGCATATAATATTTTGTCATTTAAGAATTTGACACATGAAATTTGTTGAAAACATGCATAAATCAGATTTAAAATTAATGTTTTATCATGAAAGGAGGTACCTAAGTAGAGGCTACTAAGAAAAAAACAAAAATCAAAATTGATTAGTACCTTCGTACAAATTTGGTATTTATAATTGTAGACTACTATAAGCACTTATAGGATTGATGTGTGAACTATGAAGAACTTTATTCTTTTTTGCATTTAGATTAGATGATGTTTTTCTTGTAATAGTAAATTTGCATAAATCTCATGTTCACCTAAAGCTCATCTTGGTCACAAGAGAACAAGATAGTTAATCTAGCAAACCTAGATATATATGATGAAAATAATTTATAGAGAGTTTAAAGTTGAAGAGGTTTATAGCTTAGGTAAGTTTATTATATAATAGAAGATATGTCTCCAATATGTCTCCACCCTTTTAAATAGGGAACCTTTTACTAAAGATTCTTAATATGATTGACAAAAGAGATAAAATAATTTCCCAATAAAGCTAACTAGATTATCTATATTACATAGTCAAAAGAATTAACCAAAAACTAAATAATGTGGAAAAACTATTAGGGTATTCAACACTAAAAGTATAAGATTAAAAAAGTTCACCTATATTACATTCTTCATTTAATTGTGTTATGTGTCATGGTTTCTCATCATTTCTATTTGTTGTAGTTGGATGTATAGTATATTTTCACCTCATTTTTTTAAAATTTCCTCAATACATATATACAAAATGAAACAATGTATTGAAAGATCACAGAAAAGATAGGGACAATAACATCATGATGTACATGCAAAATGATCATAATTATGGTAATGTGAGAATGAAGTATAATAGTGAGAAGATCAAGTATGAAAATTGACACATGTTAGTAAATAATTGGAGATTCATACCAATTATTCTTATATATTTGAGAGGTGAAAAGAGAATGTCTCCTCTTTTTCTTCCAATTGGGCAATATTAGATACATGAATTTTTTTTTTAAAAACATTAAAAAAAGAAAAAAAAATTTTAAAAATTTCCTACTCCTCTTGCAAGTAGAAAAATTAAGTGAACATAATATATGTGATATGTTATAAAATAATGAGAGATGCATTCTAGTAATGGTTATCTATGAGAGAAGGAGAAGAGAAAGATTCCCCATTTTTTCTTTTCAATTGGGAAATAATAAATACATGAAATTTGAAAGGAAGTAAGGTGTTGTAGAGCCCTTCTCCCTACAAGTATCTCATTCCTAGCTTGTCCTAGACAAAGGAGTCATCTACAAGTGTTCATCTAGATTTATTACTCTTTTTCTGTCATAGTCCTTTTGTTTCATGGATGATGTTGCCAATATTTTCCATCGGACATCCCCATGGCTTTTCCTAGTGTGGCTTAGGTTTCATTGAAGAATATTGTGTAGGGATCACAAGGGGGGTCATTGAATGTTTCATTGTTGGTAGTTTATTCCCAAAATACAAAGTACACTACCAATGATGGAAAAGAAAAATGTAAGAAATAGTTCTCCCTCTAAACTTGTCATTATGTCAAATTTCATTATGGTCAAGGTATTAAATGTATAATCTCATAGACTAATGAATGTCACTATCTTTCTTGGCATCTTAGATCCTAGTAATACACCTTGTGATTTGTTTTTGAATAATTGGTTACAAACAATACAGGATAAGAGATTAGGACCTTATTTCTCATTTTGTAGAATGACAAAAAGAGGTCTTTTTATTATCTTTTTCAAGGAAATTATTAGTTAAAAGGAGGTGGTAAGATATAATTATTCTCTATAGAGAAATGATATTTCAAATCTATTTTATGGACCCTTGAGGAAAATTGTGAAGAATCTCTTTCCCTTTCATTAATTAGGTTGGTCACTATCTATTCTATTCCCCCGATGTTGTAGAAATAGATTCTTATGAATTTTTAATCTTGGGGTTTCATACTCTCAATTGACCAATTTTCTATTATTTTTCCTCACATGGGTTCTAGTTTGATTTTAGCTACTAAGTCAGAATTGGGTCTCCCCAACGAACTCAATATTGAGCTTGTGAAAGATATGATTGTCTTCCTATGATATCCTTTAGGGTTCTTAGTACATATTTTCTATGTAAGAAAGAGGGGAATTCAAGGAGGAATTTCTCTCTACTTAGGAATGCTAAACCTAAAATTTTATAAATAAATATAAGGAACCTTCTTAGAAAGCTAACCTTAAGGAGATAAATTATAAGAAACCCCAAGATAAGTGTGTAAAGTATAGAATGGTGAGGAATACTAGGAAGTACATCACTCACAAAATTATAGGATATATTATAATACAAACCAGCCCTTAAACAAATATGATTAGCATGACCCAAAAATGATAAAAGAATGCTAATGCAAGATCCAAGTAAAGGGGGAATTGGGTAATCCTTATTGTATTTAATGTAATTGATATGTAATATGGTATGTAAATATGATAAATGATTTAAAAAATAGATCTAATCTATAAAAGTAAGTACAAGAGAAAATTTGGAGGAATGGACTTACCTTGAGGTTTGAAGAGAAAAAGTAACCATCAAATCTAGTTTTGACTATTGTCAAGATGCCAAGATTAGTTGTCACTCTAGATGTAGGACTTTGACATGACTGTGACTAACCTTTGTGCAATTCTTAGCCAATTTTTTTTCAAAACAAGGTCAACTGGGATGACTTGTGTTGGATAAGGTTGACTTTGTTGATCTAGTATTCATAGGTTCAAACCTAATGAAATTTTTTGAGATCTTACAACTATGTCTGAGAATCTCAGATATATATCCATAAATCTTCAACCCATTCCTACAAAAAGAAAAGAAGTGAAAAATATTAAGAGGTTGGTGGGGTGTTACCTCATTCAAAATCATGTGTAGGAATCAACATTGAAATGAAATAAATATTGTGTTATCATGAAGCCAAGATTAAATCTAAAAAATGGATTAAATAAAACCATGTAGATGCATTATCTCTTAGAATTCAATTAAGTATGTTAACCAAAAAAAAAAAAAAAATCATGTAAGAAAAAAAGCATGTAGGAGGCATTGTAGTTTGCCACAATGTTGGATTGAGGAACAGAGAAAAGATGAGAAATTGGTGGATAAATGTAGATATTCTTTCTTGATTGCTCATTTTGATTTATATGTATATTGTACTCTTTGTAAGTTGCATAGATTACTGTTTGATTAACATATTTCTAAAACCCTTACATATAAAAAATAAATTGTGAGGAAAAAAGATTAGGAGATGTAGGAATATAAGAGAAGATGCCTCATATACAAAATAACCTATTCCAATAAATAAAATAATTACTCTAAATTTTATAATTGAGATATAAATTAGGTATATGAGAAAATCTCAAACTAAAAATTAAATGGGAGTGCATATCTTTGAGTTAAAGAAGAAGAGGTGATACTTTATGTCATAGAAAATTAATATCTAAATTTAAAATTTATATCTATCATAAATAATCTAAGATTTAACTATGATATACATGAACACAAGAACTATGAATAAAATGGGATAAATCTATGCTTGCATAAGAGATCTTTACACTATTGCATATAAGTATATTCTTTAAATTTGTATATAGAATAGAAATATGAATTACTATTTTATGACACATACCTATAAGAAAATATATGGATTGAACTTTAGAAATATAGTAAAGGACAGATGGTAGAAATATAGTAAATGACTAGTAGGTTTTAGAAGTGCATTTGAGATCTCATTAAACAAGGATCTTCTCCTAATGGTAAGACCTTGGATCTAACTCCAAGATTAGTGATAAACACATTTAGAAATTAACATGTAATAAATCCCTTAATAACTATCCTAAAATTAATAAAATTTAGTAAATAAAAAATTGTACTTTAAGATCTTTATAAAAATATAAGTGTGGTGCAAGCACATAGCATGCAAAGTTAAGGCTTTGTAGTTGGTTCAAAAATTGGTAATGGTTGTTTTTCTATATTAAAAACTAGCCAAAATAGGAACTGGCCCAAAGGAAAAATAACTCGGTCCTAAGTTAATGACATTAGATTAATCTACTTCCTTCTTTAATATCAAAAACCTATAGCTCCAACATGAAGTCTAGTAAGTTTTAGAAAAAGAATCCCCATGGGAGAAACCATAAATTTTAAACATAAAATCCTCCAAAAAAAAAAAGACAAGGAGCTAGGAGCTAAGTCTCATTCTTATGTTTTTTTAGATTCTTCAGCAAGATTCACTACCAATCATCTATGAGAAACCCATAAAGGGATTGATTAGTCTCCATGTCCAACGATGGGTAGTAGTAGCCATAATATGCATGATATGAACTAAGAAATTTTCCATCCTATCAAACTTGTCCTCCAAATCCTCATTCTTGTTGATTAAGGAAGTGGTAGTTTCCTCCAACTTGAAATGATCATCGTTCACTAGTGGATGTTTGTCAACAGTTGATAGTTTCATCCAACTTGGAAAGATCATCCTTCATAAGGGGATGTTTATCAACAATTTCCAAACGCACAAGATTATCCCCCTTCACTTTTTCTCCCCCTAGGATATTTTAGCTAATCCATAGTATTCCAAATCCCTAGATTCCAAGCCACTATGTTTAGGTTTCTAAAGGTGATCATCCCCTGATCCCCAATCTCATCCCCCACCTTAGAATTTGGAGTGTTGCCTTTAGTCTTAGAAGTGTTTGACTAGGGCAAACTTTAAGAAGCTCCCTTCTAAAAAATAGATATAAAATATTGGCAAATCTTTCATTATTTTGACCAAAAAAAAATTTAAAAAATCTATTGGCGAACCTCTCAATTTTTTTAATTTCAAATATTATTTGCATTGGTGATTATTTTGGAAACATAACTTTTGTGTGGAGAATATCAACGAATATCAATAATAATAAGAAGTTCATTAATCACCATGGAATGTTACAAATAAAAATTGAACATTTTATACCTCATGGAATATTATAAGGATCATTACATAATATTTTATCTCAATAGTGAAAACTAAATATTGGTGATATATCTCTAAAGTAACTAATAATTATGATAATTATTGAATTAATTTTAATTTCTCCAATAATATATAATATTTAGGTGAATCAAATATTATCATATATCGAATATTGTACCCAATCTTTAAGTTTAAATTTTTAATAAAATAAATTATTTAGCGACTTCAAAATATTTTATAACTAAATTTTATAAAAACATGGTGATTTAGGTTGCATTAAAACTTAAAATTTTAGCCAAATTACTAGACAAAAATTTATTAAATTAGCCTATTCGTAAATATTAGCCACTAAAGAATATCTTGTGTTTGACATATGAGATGACATAGGTATATCGTGAACAATAGCAAGCGTATCTTGAACTTTGTCTTCACTAACCATCTCCTCATCATCTTGTTCCCCATAATGCCACCTAGTGGCTTTCCTTTTGGGTCTAGGACAACTTTTCTTCTTGGTATTCTTAGTAGAGTCTGAGCTAACCAATCTTTCATGGCCTGAAGGGGTGGAGGGATTCTTCTTTCTTAGTCTCTTTCTACTCCTATTGATTTTCTTCTTACCTATATCTCCAACACTATCCACATCAAGAACCTCAATCTTTTCCATCTTAATCTTATTAACAGTGGAAGAGGGATCGTTATCATTCATGTATTGACCAAAAGAGGAAGAAGTATGGGGAGTAGAAAACCTTTTTGGAGGGGATGGGGAAAAGGTTTGCACCTTAGGGTTAAGGCCCTTATGGAATTTAGAGAGGCTAAACATTAGGGCTTGGTAGTAAATGGTATATATCTTTCCCTCATCTCTTTTCGTATGCACATTCTAGAAAAAAATCCTCCATGGAGTGTGACAAGAGGTAAGGAAAAGATTTAATCTCCCTATTCCTAAAATTCTTGAGTATGGGAAAGTGATTATTTCATAGCAGACCATATCCCATGGCTCTATAAGTTTCTCACATTCAAACCCACCACGGAAGTGTTTAGGAGCCTCATCTGGTCCAAAAAAAATTGCCTCAAAATTTCTTCATTTGTGACCCTCACTTTTTTCCTCCAATTATTTATTTCCACAGAAAGTTTGGTGACATTCATAATAAATTCCTCTATGATTTCAAATGAAATTCTATTAACAGTCACCCATCTGTCCTTTCAAGAATCAATGAATTAACTAGAGACCCTTTCATCATGACCCTCTATTTATTCCATAAAAGCAATCAAACCACCTTCATAGAGAT
Source organism: Cupressus sempervirens (assembly GCA_028749045.1). NCBI lineage: Eukaryota > Viridiplantae > Streptophyta > Pinopsida > Cupressales > Cupressaceae > Cupressus > Cupressus sempervirens. The sequence continues at coordinate 434,102,423 of CM053789.1, forward strand.
AAGTCTAGGTTGCTTTATCCTTTCTAATAGCTTCTTCAATTCTTGGTGGCTTGATATGGGCATTGTTACTTTCCATGGTCACGTTGTCTCCAAGATCAATTGGTGATGGTTGTTAAGGAAATAAGTTTCCACTCTAAATGAAATAATGGTTTCTAGAAACATTCAATGATCATGTAATACTAAAGGATTCTACAATTGTGAGTGATAAATGACACATTTTTATCATCAAATGAGTTAGGATTAATTTTCTTGTGTACTTGTCCATACACATTTTAAATATTTCTAGTATAAAAAGTAGCACATGATGAGTAATTAATAAAGTCTTAGTTTAGGTATATAAACAAATTTAATTCTTAAACATTATGCATCATTCACAAATCACAGAGTTGAATAGAAAAGAATTCATAAGTATGTATTTAGATCTTTAAGAACAACAAATAATTTGAAATATAATAAAATTTGTGGAGATGGATTTAATTTGTTTCAAATAGTAAAGTGAAGTTTTAAAAAATCGTGTTGCAAGAGGATAGCTTTTAAGAGATTGCAAGGCTATGTGAAGTGGTGACCGAGAGGAAGGCTCTATAGCAAAGCCACAAGTTGGTGGTTGGAAGTCATCTTATGATGGGAGACATAGAATCTAATGATGTGAAGGATAGAAGGATGAGTGATGTGTGTGCATGGAGAAATGGTAGTGACATGGATAGATGAAGTAGGAGTTGATGTCAATGGATTAAACATGTTGAGGTGGGGAGTGGATGCTTGGAGGGAGATGTGCATGGAGTAAGGGAGACATGGAGATTAGAGGTGAATGGCACAACATGGGTTATAGGAGATGGGTGGTTAAAATGGCAAAGAGGTTTGGTGGAGGATTAATAAAAAGTGTTGACCTGGTCCACAATATTGACATTGATGGATGACCAAATACCACTAATGTTCAACCCAAGTTAGCAATGGATGGGATCCCAGGACTCTAACCCCATTAGTTCATAGATTGAGGCAAAAGTGATGAAAGAAAAAAGAAATAATTTTTTTAATATTATTTTGTCAAATATATATATTTTCTGGAAAAAATAGCATCTTATAAGATTAATTGCTAGAATAATATGTTTCAATATTATTGCAAATACTATAGCTTCACTTTATTTAAGCATTATGTAAATTTGAATACAGAAATACATTCCACCTATTTACAATATAATTAGATATGAAAGCAAAAAGGGAAGAAAATACAAATAGATCCAAATTGCAGATGACAATTGTAATTCATAAACCACAAAATTAAGTTACCATGTTAACAAATTTGGACAGTACCCTTGCAATTGATTAATCTCTAAGACTTCATTGTTAGTGAAAGGATCAGCTAACCTAGAGGTCAGATTATTAAGCAAGAAACCATTAATAGCCTACTACCAAAGAACAAAGTCATTTCCATATAAGGGTGAAGGAAACAACCCTTGCCCTAATCGTCGTGGACTAATATAATCATTTGTTTAAGCATGTAATGTTGTACCCTATTTAATATTTTTTCCACCACAAACCTCTTCATTCTATTGCACTCTTCCAAATTCATATCTGTAGAAATTATATTTCCATCCCCATGGCAGTGAGCCTTCTCTTTTGGAGTATTATTAGCTTGTTTCTCAGATCTGCATTGGTAAATAACCCACTTCATTGTATGAATGACTCACAATACTTTTATGTATTTTTATTCAATTCTCTCTTTCATTTACTATGAAATCATCAGAATAATTTCATGTTTGTATTGTATGTGGAGTGGTTCAAGCGATGTGCAGGTAGGATTTGTGATGATGCAGCACATAGAGTGTGGACAACTATTTAAAATTGTAGAAAACAGAAAGGAGTTAGGAAAATGGGGTGTTTCAAAAGGATGTTCTATGACTTATCACAAAGGAGACCTCTGGACAGCCTCTGCAGTAAGCAAACATATCAGTAAAAATCAAAGAGTAAATTTAATGTTGAATTAAAAAAAATGGTCAATGTTTGAGCGTTGTTTCTGTATTAGATTGGGAGGGAATACATTTTAATACCATTTCTAAATCATATTCTTTGATTTATCTTTAACATTTACTATAATGATGATCTAAAATATTGATCAATAAAATTTTATATACAATTTAATTTCGATATAACATGGAATTTGTTAGGAAACCTATTTCCTGATTTATGTTGCTTATTTTGGATGAATTATTTTGTTGGGTGATTTGTAGGAAATAGAAATTGAAGATCTAAATGGTGAAGATGATTTCGAGTACAAAGTAGTTGTAGTGGATCCAGATTATAGCGAGAGAATAGTGTGCTCCATGCCTGGACCAAACCGCGTTGTAAATATACCAAAGGATGTTGACACAAAATCTGTTTACTTTGTTCACATAATTTGGGATTTCAATAGTTTCCCAACGCCTTCCTCTGCAACAGCTGCTTGTGAAAATAGCACAAATATAGTAAACACCCTTTGAAAAGAGATTGACAAGGCAAACATCTAGAATGCTACTAATGGATTGCTTGCCATTTCCTGCGTGGTAGCTATACTATGAACTGGATTTATATTACAAATTACAATCAACATGTGATAAGTAAATTTCATGAACTCCTATTAAATGTTTTTCCTTTCGTGATATTCAATCAATTATGTACAATATATTGTATTCTTATAAGTTAATGTTCAATATCCACTGTTTATACAAAGCTCTATTTCAATTGTATTCGGCCTTAGGTTATTTGTTAGGGGGAAGATATATTAAGTTTGACCTAAAAGATAATGGCTTCTTCATATCCATGGGCTAGGGAATTATGTGCAGTTGGCTTCTAAGGATTCTTTTAAAGAGTTAGGATATGAAAGAAAGTGGTCACATATAGATTATGATGATAATACGAATTTTATAGTAGAGGTATATAGTCATGTCTAGAAAGAATTTGTAGCATTAGTTGTTCTATGAAGATTATCAAGAAAACACAAAATCTTTTAGAATGTAAAATTGTGTTTTTCTTTTTTTCTTTTTAGAAATTCAAGATTATATATATATAGTTGAATTATTTATTTTATTAACATAAGAAATAACACACAAAATGGGATCAGTGCATGGCAACAAAATTCTCCAATTCATTTGTATAATTATCATGTTGTTGAAAAGATACATGTAGATGCATGCATTTCAGAAAATTACTATAATTATTCTAAAAAATAGTTTTAAATACATTATTCATTCTTAAGAGATTTGTATGTTGTCATTCCTTGTACTATTTTTGGTTAGATTGATTAGTTTGTGTGATATGTATATTTAAATGACTCAATATTGACAAAAGGTAACACTGAGGTCCTCAACACATCTTACTAGAAAGACATTCTTAAAACTGATAGAAATCAGCACAAGAATATAACACCAAATTGCTATTGCGCAATATTAAATCAAAACATACTGCTACAACAGAACAAAAAATAAAGAACTCAGAAATTTGTATTCATATTCTTCACACACAAAAAGAATTACATTGTTTCCTTTTAAAGAATCTCTTAAACCACTACTCCTCGGTCTTTTCATAAATGAATAGTATCCTAACTAATCCAATACAACTAAAAAAAAATAGCGGTGGAGGTCTCCACTTTATTATGACTATCATTAAAACTAGAGTTCATAAATTTAGATCACCTCATTACATGCAAAGGTAAATGCATAAATGCATTATTAAACATCATAATTTCTAACTAAAACATGTCCAAACATGCGATGATGATGATGGAGTTGGATGGAAGAAATTACTCTTTCTATCATTCCTTCTTAATTTCTTTAGCTGCAATTATTCTCAGATTTTCTCGTAGATATTCAAAACTTTCCTTAGGCAATGCTTTAGTGAAGATATCAGCTAGCTGCTCTTTAGATCTACAGTAATCAAGATGAACTTCTCCATTGTTCACTAAATCTCTAATGAAATGAAATCTCACATCAATGTGCTTGCTTCTTTTGTGAAAAACATGATTCTTCAAAGTGCTATTGCTGATTTATTATCATAAAAATTTTGTGTTGAATCCTCTTGTTCTTTGTAGTAGATCCTTCAAAATTATTCTCATCCAAGTTTCTTGGCATGCTGCTGATGTGACTACAATATATTCCACTTCAACTGATGAAATCATTAGTATTGGTTGCTTCTTTGATGCCCATGATATGGCACCTGTACCACAATGAAAATATATCCAAAAGTGCTCTTTCTATCATCAATATTACCTACAAAATCACTAAAAAAATAACCAATCAAAGAAAAATTGTTAGTTTTGGAATACAAAATTCTATATTCTTTTGTCCCTTTAACATATCTGAGTATCCTTTTTCCAACTTGCCAATGTGAGTCTTTTGGTGACTCCATGAATCTTGATATCAAACTAACACCATACACAATGTTAGACCTAGTAGCTGTGAGATACATCAAACTCCCAACAAGTTTCTTGAATAAAGTTGAATTAACATATGACCCAAAATCATTTTTGCTAAGCTTTGTCCCTATTAAAATCGGTGTTGGTGTTGGATTACAATTCAACATATTGAATCTTCTTAACACATCTTTGGCATACTTTGTTTGATAGATGAAAATCCCTTTATCAGATTGAATAACTTTAATACCCAAAAAATATCTCATTGAACCCAAATCAATCATTTTAAATTCTTTCATCATTGATTTCTTAAACATGTCTATCAAATCATCAACATCTTATAAGCATAAAATCAAAATCTGACCTTCTTTTTTGATCTTTGTGTATAAGTTAGGTTCATTAAGACTCCTGCAAAAACCATTGTTTATCATATATGAATCAATTCTATTGTACCAAGCCCTAGGGGCTTGCTTCAAACAATAGAGATCCTTTTTCAATTTTCATACTTTATTTTCATGCCCATATACCTCATAACCTAGTGGTTGTTGAATATAAACTTCTTCCTCAAGAAAACCATTTTAAAAAGTTGATTTCACATTCATTTGAAAAACTTTCCAACAATTTTGTGCAACTATAGATAAAACCATTCTAACTATATAGAGTCTAGCAACTGGAGAAAACGTTTCATTGTAATCTAAACCATATTGTTGTGAAAAAACCTTTACTATCAATCTAGCTTCATATCTTTCAACTTCACCTTGTGCATTAAATTTAGTTTAAAAAACCCATTAAACTCCAATACAATCCTTACCTTCAGGTAGATCTACAAGCTTCCATATATCATTCCTTTAATGGATTCAATTTCTTCATCCATGGCTTTGATCCAATGTTCCTCCTTAACTGCTTCTTCAAAACACAATGGATCACAAGAGAAAAATGCAAAATTTGAACCAAAATCAAAACTCTCTTCTTCTTGATCATAAATATCTTTCAAACTTCTCATCTTTTAACCTTTTCTTATGGAGTGTGTTGATTTTGATGATTTGATGGTTGACCTTGTTCATGATTTCTTTGTCGAGTGCTTGGTCCTACTTGATTTGGCTGACCCAATTGCTCTTCATGCTCTTCTTCATTAGGTATTTGTTCTCCAATTGTGATTACATTATCACTATTTCTGTCCCATGCTTCTTCCTCCTTAAATATGGCATCCCTTCTTGTAATCATCTTCTTTGAAATAGGGTTTTATAATCTATAAGCTTTTGAATCCTCACTATAACCAATGAAAATACATTTTTCACTCTTATCATCTAGTTTTCTTCTTAATTCAGCTAGAACCAAAACATATGCAACACAACAAAAAAATCTAAAATGAGATATAGAATGTTTCATACCACTCCATGCTTCTTGTGGGACTCTATCTTTCATACTCTTTGTAGGAATTCTATTCAGGATATATAGTGCACATGCAACAAATTTAGCCCAAAATTTATTAGATAAATGTTTTGCCTTTAAAATATTCCTCATCATTTCCCTTATGGTTCTATTTTTCCTCTCTGCTACACCATTCTGATGTGGTGTGTATCTTGTTGTAAATTGTATCTCGATCCCATGATATCTACCAAAAATCAAAGAATTCATTAGAACTCTATTCACCACCTCTATCGGATTTGAGTACCTTGAGGAATAATTTACTTTTCTTTTTTTCAACCATTGATTTGAACTCCTTAAACTTTTTGAAAGCCTTAGATTTTTCTTTTAGGAAATATATCCAAGTTTTTCTACTGAAATCATCAATAAATGTAAAAAAAATATAAACTTCCTCCATAAGATGGGGTTTGCATCAGACCACATATATCAGTATGAATCAACTCCAAAAGATCTCTTGCTCTAATCAAACTTTCTATAGGAAAACTTTATTTATGTTGCTTTGCCATTATACAAATTTCACAAGAATTAGAAGACACTATAATAGGAGGCAAACCTTTTACCATTTTCTTCTTTTGTAATAAACTCAAGCCATCAAAATGAAGGTGTCATACCTCAAATGCCACAACCATGTCTAATCTAGGGCCTCTACCTTGAAGTTAGCTTCTGTTGTTTCTTGCATACAATGGATCTGAAGAAGATACATCTTATTCTTGATCATCTCAACTTTACCAAACAATCTGTCTCTAGAATTTCCACCCAAGATTGTGCATGTATTATCCTTAAAAATAACTTTATATCCCTTTTCACCTAATTGACCAATACTCATAAGATTATGTGTTAGTGTAGGCAAATAATAAACATCTTTTCTCCATTTTTAGCCAATGCATTAATAATACCTTTCTCCATTATAGGCATTATGCTATCATTTCCCAATTTTATTTCATATTTGACAGAATCATCCAAATTAGAAAATAATTCTCTATTTCCTATTATGTGGTTACTACATCCACTATCTAAAAATAATACATCCTTAGAACTTTCTTGTGCCACATTGTATGTTATAAATAAATTGCCCTAGTTATCCTTAGATACATCTAAATAATTTGCACCATGACTATCTAGATCCACGTGTTTCTTCTTGCATTCATTATCCAAATGACCATACCTCTTACAATATTAGATTTCTCAAACCTTGATGATTTTTGGTTTCTACCATGTCCTCTATTATTGAAGCTTTGATTAGGCTGATTTGTCCTTCCTCCTTGATCTGTATTTACTTGTTGAGCTTTACTTCTTCCTCTTCCTTTGAAATTTGATTTTCCTCTTCCTCTTGATAAAGTTTGAGCTCTAAAAGCATTCTGAAAAGATAAATTCTTAATTTTGTTAACTCTAGACGCATGAGATAACAAGGAACCCATTAGTTCATCCACAGATAATTGCCATAGATCTTTTGATTCTTCAATAGCAGCTACAATTGAATCAAAATTACTAAGTAAACTTCTAAGCACCTTTTAAGCCACTTTTTGATCAGTAATATCTTCCCCTTGGGTTCTCTTTTGATTAACAATATTCATTACTTTATTAAAAAAAATTGACTACATTATACAATAAATTCATATTAAGATTTTCAAACTTTCTCCTTAATATTTTTAATCTTGCTACGTTCACCTTTGTTGTACCATGATAAGCAATTTGTAAGCCATCCCATGCTTGTTTTGATTTGATTGCTTGAGAAACTCTTGAAAGTAATGACTCATCCATTGATTGTTGAATGAAAAATAACACTTTTGAATCCTTCTTCTTCTTATCCTTCAAAGAATCTTTTTCTTGTTTTGTGCTACATGATCCTTTGTTTCTACAAAACCCTTCTCAACTAAATCCCAAAGATCTTGAGAATGAAATAAAGTTCTCATCTTTATGGACCAAACATCATAATTCTTACTATTAAATACCAGAATTTGAGGAGGTGATGTATTTTTCATCATTGCCATGTCTTCAGAATTAATTCTCCAACTTTAGCTTCAACTTCCTCCTTCAATTAACCTAATACAACTCTACAATAAATGCTAGATCTGATACCATTTTGATAGAAATCAGCACAATAATATAACAACAAATTGCTACAACACAATATTAAATCAAAAGATGCTGCTACAATAGAATGAAAATAAAAGAACTCATTACATTGTCTCCTTCTAGAGAATCTCTCAAACCACTAACACCTGATCTTTTCATAAATGCATGGTATCCTAACTAATCGAAGACTGCTAAAAATAGTGGTAAAGGTCTCGGCTTTATTATAACTATCATTAAAACTACAGTTCATAAATTTAATCTCCTCATCACATGCAAAGGTAAATGCATTATTAACCTTCCCAATTTCTAATTAAAACATGTCCAAACATGTGATGACGGTGGATGGAGAACTAATAGTGAAAGCGATGCATGAAAATCTGAACTATAAGAAAGTTGCAGTGCATGGAAGAGACAAAATGTTGCGTGAAAGAAATTACTCTTTCTATCAAAAACATCCTTTCTAACTTATTTAAATGTTAACTACTTATGAATCTACCTAGAGACATAGAGATGCAAGTATTGATATGAGAGAGAGAGGGGCCAAGACAATAATTATGTATCAAACTAAATATTGTCAATGAATGAGAAGTGTTACTCTGCTATGTGCTTTGGCTGCTCATCATTTTGGTATCAGAACTCGAGAAAAGAAGGTTTTTTTCTTTCTGACATGAAATCAACATAATTTTTTTATGACATGATATCAACATATTGTTTTAGTACCAGCATCTAGCTAGTTTGTATACCATAACACATTTAAGTAAGTATTACATATTTATGCATTTTTTTCAATGCATTGGGTTTTTATAAAGAACTATTTGAAAGACAGAAATACTTATTGAACTAGTTAAGGAGGAAATATTATTGAATTAGTTAAGGATGAAATATTCTCAAAACTAAATCTTGTACATGATTATTTGAAAGACCTCATTTGTGAATAATGCTCTATATTATTTAATGAAAAAAACGAGTAAGAAACCTTAATATAAAGTTCAGTTTTACAATTTCAACCTTAATAAAAAGTTTAGTTTACAATTTCAAATAGTTGCATTGGTTACCTTTTTTCTCGGGACATTAGAGATTGCTTGCACACGTTGATGGGTCTGTGTACAATATTAAACAAAAAGAACCTAATCGAATTTTCTATATGCATTACTTTTATTGGGAGCATGGTAATAAATATCTTGTTATTAATTATTGTTGTACTTGGCCTTCTACACAATTTTGTCCGCCTTTTAAACTATTGGGTTTGCAACCTATCCTTGGGCAATTTTCTAAATACTCCCCTGCTTTAGACCTAAAATCTATGTATCTATGTTCCTCGGGGACAAGTTAAGATCCAAGTAATCAATTGTAAGGTATGTCTACCCTCTTAGTCAAATACTTACATATGTTACTATGTTATATTAAAATATGTTGATTGTCTCTGACAATCCCTATCCTCAAAGGCCCTTAGAAACAAGTACTCAACATAAATTATTTTGTAACATGAAAATCTAAAAGGATGTCAACTGAGGTTGGACACATCGGCATGGAAATGTAAAAGGATGTTAGTTGAGACTAGAAAAAACAATGATTTTTTTTTTAATATAAATGTTTCAATTAACATTTATTTTAATTTTTTCATAGAAGAATAAGTGTTCTATTAACTCACCCATTGCAATATTCCAAGCAGGGACTCGAGCTGTACCTATATTCCATTGTAATATTCTAGGCAGTGAAGTAAACTAACTTGGGTGATATCCCTAATAATTTTTCATGATAAAGGTAATTCTAAATTGACTACAGCATTCTATCCAAGCACAACATGTATTTGAAAAGTTACAAGAATACAAAGAAATTTTGGCAGCATAGGATATATTAGGGGAGACTTTAAAATGCCTCTAGGTTCCGTTGCAAAATCACATCATCCCATCAAAATAAGAAATAATAGTGGGGAGTTGAAGAGGCTAATTAGTAAAGATGTGAGTACTTTTGACCTTAACATTGAGCTTCCAGAATATCAAAATTTGTGGGAAACACATAAATATGACCCCTTAGAGGTTGAAAAACACTTTATAGATTTTAGAAGAAAATTTTGAAAAATGTAGAAAAACACTTTATAGATGCGAGGAAAAAATCTTGAAAAATGATAGCAACTTGCTTGGTTAGAATTATTAACAAGTTCTATCCAATCTTCAACTCTTTAAAATGATCTTACACTACTCAATTTGATTCTTATTATTTAACTCTCAAGGTTGTGAGAAATTGTCTCAAGTACAGGAGATACTAGATTTTTTTGATACCCAAAAGTATGCGAGGGGAATCTTAGGTAAGGCCACTAGATTTTGTTATTACCCAAAAGGATGCTAGGGGAATCTTAGATAAGGCTGCTCATCTTTACATTATAAACATAAGTATACAAAGGGAATCTACAAATAGAAGCATAAAAAGAGAATCCAACTTGTTTGGTTAGAATTTTTATAGAGTTCTATCCAATCTTCAACTCTTTAAAATGATCTTACACTTCTCAAGTTGATTCTTATTATTTAACTCTCAAGGTTGTAAGAGATTATCTCAAGTACAAGAGATACTAGATTATGTTGATACCAAAAAGGAGATTTTATTGATACCCAAAAGGATGGTAGGGAAATCTTAGGTAAGGCCACTAACATGCATTCATCCTTACATTAGAAACATAGGTATACAAAGGGATTCTAGAAATAGAAGCATAAAAGGAGAATCCTTCTCCCAAGAGTTTATTTATTTTTGAATCTCATTGTATTGTAGTTGCAATAAACAAACTTACAAAGAAGGGTAAAAAGACAACAACTAGGTCCAAAGGTTTAAATTTTTAGGTTTCTATGTCTGATGACTTTGGATCAAATGATAAAGACCAAAATCAAATACCTAATGATTAGACATGAAGTACACTAGAAAATCCTATTCCATGAACTACAAGAATATTGCAGCAAATAAATTTCTTTAAAATTTATGCAAAAGGATTGGTGAAAAAACTTGATGCCAAACATATATTCCATGAGTTACAATGTGTGTTATCATAGATAATAATGGATTTCTATTGCTAAAGGAAAATCTAAATTACTAATCAAATTTATGAGGTGGTACAGTGACTCCAATAAAGTCAAGATAGCACAGGCCATCTACTAGAAAGATCTTCTTAAAGGGAAAAGGAATGAAACCCTACGAGAGTAGAAATTTTAATTAAAATTAGGCAAACCCAAACCAGTCCCATTTTTGTTGCTGTTGGAATACATTCAATACATGGGATTTTTCTTTTGGGGGAGTTAATATCTATTATAGGTCCAATGAGATGAATGATTATACTTTTCAAGTAGACATTTTTAGGCAACAGTTCAAAATTTTCACAATATTACAAGTGGTTTGTTTAGTCAAATAGGCTTTAGATGAAACCTCAAACTATATGACACCTAATAGATAATAAACAAGTTTTTAATATCTAGATACTTTCCAATTGTTTCCTTAGGATAAATGGTATGAAAGCCATACAACAACGAAGTCTTTCCTAGATATTGATATTATTTCTATGAATCATAAAAAGAAAATTAAGCAAATGTTGAAGCAATTAAAAATTTCAAAAATAAAAGTTATTTCAATGAATTATTGAAAAAAGAAATAAAGCAAACGCTAAAGCAATTGAAAATTTCAAAAAGAGCAAGTATGAATTTTTGTAGAAAGAAGCACAACTTCATCAAGACACAAAAAGAAGCACAACTTCGTCAAGAGACAAAATCTCCATACATGTCTCAAGCCTCTAGACCGCAATTAAATTAGTCACATTTTCCTTATAACCAAACTAGATTATGCAATGCCTAACTATTTAGCATCTGCTATGATTATTAGGCAAAATGGGGTGGTGAAGAAACAGAGGGTTGTACAATATGCAAGGAGCTCCGCCAAATCCCGTGACTTCAAAGAAAGCTCAAAAAAAAGTACAAATCAGTTAAATTTTGCATATGCCTCGTAGCGCCTCAGTACCCATGCATGGACAAATTTCTAGACAGTATACTGGAAAGCCAATTAATTTCTTAGGGTTGACTATACCAGTGGTTACATAAGGGAATTCACCAAATAAAAATAAGAAAGCAAAAATACCCTATCAATCTATTGAAAGGCTGCCGCCCAAGCTTGAAAAATTTATTTTGAACAAAATTTGAAAGAAATGGCCATCAGAGTAACCATGAGATACTATTAATTCCTTCTAATCTTTTTCACAAGGTCGCCAAGCTTGGTTGGAATAGGGAACCATACTTTTTACGGCCCCTATTAATTTAGTAAATAAACCTCTTATGTTGGTGTCTCTAAGGTTTCGTCCTCTTAAATGCCCGAATGAGAAGATTAAAGAAGACAAATCTTGTTTGTTCGAATAGATATTCCTACTGTGCTTTGACAAATTGGCGAGCACTTTTCTTTTGAGTAGGTTTTGACTAAAGCCCAACATCAGTTCCATTCTGATAACATGTTTCCTAAGAAGATAATGTGGTGAGATCTAGTGTCATGTTTAAATCAAAATGAATACACAGGAACACCCAGTCACTTTGGGCACTGCTTTGTCTCAGCTACTCTCGAAATCGTGTGACCCATTATTGAAGGCTTTACTACTTTTATTTATGGACCATGAACAACTGACTGAACCCTAAAAAAAACCCACTTAGGGTTGTTCAATTGGGCATTTATAAACCATATTTAAGCAAGGTTCTTTCATCATTGTTTTTTTTAACATATATTCATGAGAGTTTTCTAGATTCTTTTGTCTGGCTTTTGGAAAACATCTCAACTAATTAAAACCACCATGGCTAAGCTCCAGAATGTGTCAAAGATTTTTAAAAAAAGAAAGAAAAAAAAGGCAAATTTATTTATAATAAATTCGTCATTTTTTCTTAAATATCTGGCTGTCTGGGTGTATTCGACTACAAAATATGCAGATTATCAAGAACAAATGCTAAAAATTTGAAAAAAATTCTGTTGTGTTGTTGATTTTTTGAAATTTGATCAAGGTACATCTTGTTTGGAGCTAAAATGGATGAAGAGAGGGTTCAGACTTACATATTTGTGATTGTTGAAGGCAGGTATTATGGAAATCTTTGATATCTTTAAGCATTTTGAAATACTGCATCTTTGTTCAGTGTATGGTAACTAATGAGTTTCCCCTGTAACTATATTTTGCCAGACTTATCTATGATACATCTAGAGAGGAAAATTAATTACGAATAAGATAAGAAATAATGAAAGAAAAGGCAAAGTAAAGACAATATAAAATTGGTCTTTCTTGTATAAAGATCTTGAAATAAAACTGAATACATGGCAAAAGAAAAGTGAACAACCACATACATATGTAAAACTCTCACTTCTAAAGACAATGGGTCAGGCTCTTGGTTTCCTTTGGAGGAATACATAGATCAATCTTTGTCAAAGATTGAAAACACAACTAGAGGGAACATTTTAATCAATTCTAATATACCTTATTTGCACACAATTTGTTGATCAGACGTCAGAGCTCATACTTGAGGAACAGACCTGCTTCTTGGAACTTATTCTCCATTGCCAAATCGATGCGCCTGTTCATTTCTGGAGTGAAATGATTCTTCCAGTCACCCACTTCACCTTTGCGAAAATAATCTCGATTACTAATGTGACCAGTTTTGTAATTTTGTTTGCCATTTATGTTAATGTCTAGAGTGGAAAGAGATTGAAAGCTGCACAGACTATCTATGCAACAAATGTCTTCCACTTTCAAAGTAGACTGCCCAAGGAAATCAGATATCTTTTTGACATGGGACAGAGAGTCCGCCTTCATATCTTCATAAGTCAAAAACAAGATGTTGCTCTGATTTCTACTGGCGTTCCAAAAGCCCAAGACATGATCCACAAAAGGACCATACAAAGAGACGTCGTTACAGAATGAATCGAAGAATACCTCCTTGGAGACTGGAGATGTAGGTTCGCCATTCAAGACGGCTTGTATTGCAGGCAAATACTTCCAGTGGGAAACGAAAGTGTCCTTTGGATTTCGAGCGATATAAATGATTCGGCAGCCCAAAGACGTGATTTGAGGTGGGAGAGCAGAGTAAGGAAGATGGCTGCCGAGCATCCGTGGGGATGGCATTTCCGAAAGCACACTGGGGGCGTTTGGCGTTGCTCGTGGATTGTAGAAATTTTTCTATGTTGGGAATCAACTCGTGGGCATTCTTTCCCTTGTAAGCGATCCCCTTGTTTTCGCTCATAACGCTGGTAACGATAGATTTGACCCAGGTGGTTCCTGTCTTCATTCCGGAGCACACAAACACATCGTACTCCCGTGCTTTGAACTCGGAGTGTAGTCTCATAATTGCTTCCACAACTGAGGAGTCATAAAAGAAACCATCACGTTCAGAAAGCTCAACTCCATAAGGGCTTGTTGAATCTCTTCCTTCGCCAAATACTGCAGACATATTCCAACAATGGGTGCGTAATAACTTTTTTTTTTTTTCAGATTCACTGAAAAGAGGATAGCCTAGTCTGATGGAGAATGAGAATGTAATGTTGGGAATAGGAATGAGTAATGGAGTATTTTTAAAAATAGTATAAGTTTATTTTATAAGCAAAATAGAAATATGTATTCTAAAATTTAAAAAGATATTCCAAATTTTCTATTCCTATTCTAGCAACCAAATGGATAAGAGATGAGGATAAGAATAGTATTTATGATAGACGATGTTTTCAAGTTAGGCAAGTTTTTAACAATATCCCTGAAGGGCATGTCTCTCATTTTTAGGTATTACTTCTCACCTGATGAGGATAAGAATGGTACTTATGATAGATGACTTTTTCAATTTAGACAAGTTTAATAAAGTATTCTTTTACCAATATCGGGCATGTCTCCCATTTTTAGTTATGACTTCTCACCTAACAAGAATAAGAATAGTATATATGATAGATGACGTTTTCAATTTAAGCAAATTTTCTAAGACATTTTTTTAGGTATGACTTCTCACTTGCTTATCAAACGCATTTATCACGTTATAACATTATAATATGAGATACATTATTTTTCTTCGCTTCACATGTCAATGTTATGTGATGCACCATTGTAGATCTCTGTTAAACGTTTTGTCTACTTGCACTATTCAGTTTTCGCTAATCTAAGGTCATCATTGAAGGCACAACGTGAAAGCCAATAGTATCAACAACTATATTTCTTCTATGCAAAAAAATTATTAGTATATTTATAAGGCAAAACTAAAGTTTTATTTTTTATTAGTCTATATTAATTAATCCTTAGACTGAAAAGATGCTAGTCAATCTCATTTTCTCCCCCACTCACATCAACTGTATTCATTTTAAAGTTTCATGATAAGGCAAATTTTATACTTGATGGCAAGGACATAATTGAATTATCCCCAAAGAACACTCTGAATCTTTCTTAAATTGTTATAAAAGATTTTGATCTTATTAACAAAAGCTTACAGATTTTAAGCCTATATATTATAATCATAAGACAATAACATTTGTAAAATATATGAAAATTGTTGATTCCTTAAAATTATTCCGAAGGTAGTTGATGTGATTCCATTCATGTCTTATGGATGAGACTTTCCACTCTTTCGCAGGAGGAACGCATGGTGAGGGTTGCCGCTGGAAGTTGCATGTTGAAACCTTCAGAGCTCGCAGCTCATGTACTTCCTTCTGCAGCCACCTGTTCTCTTCCGTCAGATTTTCGCAGCACCACTTCAGAAATTCGCAATCCATTTCTGTCTACTTCACGCCATTTGTAAGCAGTATGTTCTGGAACCAGACTTCAACCTGCCGTGGACGAAGGTTGAGCTGCTTTGCCAGGGCATTTTTTTGCTTTTGCGCTATAAATTTATTTGAGCACTTATTTAAAGAGTTTGAGCAGGATTTGAGAAATTACATCAAGATTTGAGCACTTATTTAGATTATTTGAACATTTATTCCAAGGATTTCAGCACTTATTTAAAGGTTTTGAGAAATTACAGAAAGAATTTGAGCAGTTATTTAAAAGATTTGAACACTTGAAGGATTTGAGCACAAATTTAAAGAATTTGAGCACTTATTCGAAAGGATTTGAGCAAATATTTACCAGATTGAGTGTGTTGTGCTTTTTAAAGCTTCCTTCTAGAAGAGCCGATTGATCCTTGGAAAGGCGGAGCTTCTTCCTGATATTATCTCCTTCCTCTTCATCACTACCTCTCCAGGATGCCCTGTCGCTCTCCCTTTTGTTTTTTCCACTGCAACAAAGCCCGCTCTCTTCCATGTGAAAGGACGAAACGGTGCTATTAGGAGAAGACACGACGGCCTCTTCATCATATTCGGGCGAGGACATCTGGAACATATTAATGCCCTGCCTCTCCCTCCTCCCTACACCACGCCATACAAAAAAATAAACTCAGAAAACCCTACAATTTCTCTAAATAACTAGATAATTTCACCAAATAACCAGAGGATTTCACCGAATAACCCTAAATAAATGCAACAGAAATGCAAAAACACACCAAAGGATGTCATCCAGGACCATAGCTATCCATGGAGGCTGGCCTCGTCTTCGCCCGGTAAGGAAGCTCAGCCATCGAAGAGGAAGAGGAGATATTTAATGGAGTTAAGCAGAATTCCAACATTTCTAATCTGAGATTTTTGCCGAGCGGTGGTGGAGACAGCTGACCCCGCTTTCACCGGGTGTTGCAAGAGCACACCTAGATCGTCCCTATCAACCAAAATCCCTGATTCCTCACTCTCCATCTGTTTCTTTGTCAACACATCAGCAAGCCTGTTCTTTAAGTTCTTATAATAAGTATCAGCAGCATCCCACGCCCGAACGGAAGACTCCTCGCAGCTCCCTCTGAAGAAAAAAGCAGCTCTCTGTCTCATGTTGGCTGCTCTGTCATTCGACACCGCTATAAGCAGGTTCGTGTAATGCATATGCGGGAGGCAAGAAACTGGGACCACAAACCAAATGTCCCGTCCGGCGCAAGCAGCAACATGAGGAATTTCCGGGGGCTCTCGCCCACAAGTGAAAGCCTATCGGCAATTAATCACATTTTCCTTATAACCAAACCAGATTATGCAATGCTAACTATTTAGCGTCTGCTATGATTATTATTAGGCAAAATGGGGTGGTGAAGAAACAAAGGGTTGTTCAATATGCAAGGAATTTGGCCAAATCCTGTGACTTCAAAGAAAGCTCAAAAAAGTACAAATCAGTTAATTTCTAATTAGTTACCTATGTCTCATAGCGCCTCACTACCCATGCATGGATAAATTCCTAGTCAATATACTGGAAGGCCAATTAATTTCTTAAGGTTGACTATACTAGTGGCTACATAAGGAAATTCACCAAATAAAAATGAGAAAGCAAAAATACCCTATCAATCTGTTGAAAGGCTGCCGCCCAAGCTTGAAAAAATTATTTTGAACAAAATATGAAAGAAATGGAATCAGAATAACCATCAGATACTATTTATTACTTCTAATCTTTTTCACAAGGTCGCCAAGCTTGCTTGGAATAGGGAACCATACCTTTTACGGCCCCTATTAATTTAGTAAATAAACTTCTTATGTTGGTGTCTCTAAGGTTTCGTCCTCTTAAATGTCCGAATGAGAAGATTAAAGAAGATCAATCTTGTTTGTTCGAATAGATATTCCTACTGTGCTTTGACAAATTGGTGAGCACTTTGCTTTTGAGTAGGTTTTGACTAAAGCCCAACATCAGTTCCATTCTGATAACATGTTTCCTAAGAAGATAATGTGGTGAGATCCAGTGTCATGTTTAAATCAAAATTAATACACAGGAACACCCAGTCACTTTGGGCACTGCTTTGTCTTAGCTACTCTCGAAATGGTGTGACCCATTATTGAAGGTTTTACTACTTTTGTTTATGGACCACGAACAACTGAGTGAATCCTCAATAAAACCCACTCAGGGTTGTTCAATTGGGCATTTATAAACCATATTTAAGCAAGGTTCTTTCATCATTGTTTTTTTTCCCCATATATTCATGAGAGTTTTCTAGATTCTTTTGTCTGGCTTTTGAAAAACATCTCAACTAATTAAAACCACCATGGCTAAGCTCCAGAATGTATCAAAGATTTTTTTTTTTAAAAAAAGAAAAAAAAGTCAAATTTATTTTTAACAAATTCGTCATTTTTTCTTAAATGTCTGGCTGTATTTAATTACAAAATATGCAGATTATCAAGAGCAATTTGGAAAAAATCTTTTGTGATGTTGATTTTTTGAAATTTGATCAAGCTACATCTTGTTTGGAGCTAAAATGGGTGCAGAGAGGGTTTCAGACATACATGTTTGTAATTGTTGAAGGCAGGGATTAAAGAAATCTTTGATCTCTTTAAGCATTTTGGCATACTGCATCTTTGTTCAGTATATGGTAACTAATGAGCTTCCCCTGCAACTATATTTTGCCAGACTTATTTATGATACTTCTAGAGAGGAAAATTAATTACGAATAAGATGAGAAATAATGAAAGAAAAGGCAAAATAAAGACAATATAAAATTGGTCTTTCTTGTATTGAGATCTTGAAATAAAACTGAATACATGGCAAAAGAAAAGTGAACCACCACATATATATGTAAAACTCTCACTTGTAAAGACAATGGGTCAGGCTCTTGGTTTCCTTTGGAGGAATACATAGATCAATCTTTTTCAAAGATTGAAAACACAACTAGAGGGAACATTTTAATCAATTCTAATATACCTTATTTGCACACAATTAGTTGATCAGACGTCAGAGCTCATACTTGAGGAACAGACCTGCTTCTTGGAACTTATTCTCCATTGCCAAATCCATGCGCCTGTTCATTTCTGGAGTGAAATGATTCTTCCAGTCACCCACTTCACCTTTGCGAAAATAATCTCGATTACTAATGTGACCAGTTTTGTAATTTTGTTTGCCATTTATGTTAATGTCTAGAGTGGAAAGAGATTGAAAGCTGCACAGACTATCTATGCAACAAATGTTTTCCACTTTCAAAGAAGACTGCCCAAGGAAATCAGATATCTTTTTGACATGGGACAGAGAGTCCGCCTTCATATCTTCATAAGTCAAAAACAAGATGTTGCTCTGATTTCTACTGGCGTTCCAAAAGCCCAAGACATGATCCACAAAAGGACCATACAAAGAGACGCCGTTACAGAATGAATCGAAGAATACCTCCTTGGAGACTGGAGACGTCGGTTCGCCATTCAAGACGGCTTGTATTGCAGGCAAATACTTCCAGTGGGAAACGAAAGTGTCCTTTGGATTTCGAGCGATATAAATGATTCGGCAGCCCAAAGACGTGATTTGAGGAGGGAGAGCAGAGTAAGGAAGATGGCTGCCGAGCATCCTTGGGGAGGGCATTTCCGAAAGCACACTCGGGGCATTTGGCGCTGCTCGTGGACTGTAATATTTTTCTATGTTGGGAATCAACTCGTGGGCATTCTTTCCCTTCAAAGCGATCCCCTTGTTTTCGCTCATAACGCTGGCAACGATAGATTTGACCCAAGTGGTTCCTGTCTTCATTCCAGAGCACACAAACACATCGTCCTCTCGTGCTTTGAACTCTGACTGTAGTCTCATATTTCCTTCCACAACTGAGGACACATAAAAGAAACCATCACGTTCAGAAAGCTCAACTCCATAAGGACTTGTTGAATCTCTTCCTTCTCCAAATACTGCAGACATATTTCAACAATGGGTGCCTAAAGAAAACAGACAATTGTTACAAAGTAAAGTTTATCAAGATAACTGAGAGGGATGGAGTGAATCAGTTATTTAATTATTAATTATCAATTTTTGGTTGAGGTATAGGAATGGAGAAGAGACATGCTAATCTACAAAATGAACTAAAGACAAAACAAAGTCAAAATTCAGAAAAAGAGGATAGTCAATATTGGGAATAGGAATGAGTATTGCAGTGTTTTTAAGAATGGGTATAAGTTCATTTTAGAAGCAAAATGGAAATATATATTCTATTCCCTGTTCCAATTGAAGAATCAAACATAAAATTAAAAAAATATTCCAAATTTTCTATTCCTATTCCAACAATCAGATGGAAAAAAGAAACATAAAATTGAAAAGGTATTCCAAATTTTTTATTCCTTTTCCAGCGACCAAACCGAAAACAGTGGACGACGTTTTCAATTTAAAAAAGTTTTGTGAGAACTTTTTAGTTCTTGCCATTGCTTTACCTTACACGGTGATTAAACATATTTGAAACAACCAATAACATTGTTTAATCTTTCTTTTACTAAACTATCATACAATCTTTACTACCAAAGGATGATCGAACTTTAACATTCACCTCAAATATGTGAGCGTTGGAAGATCCCCGTTGGCCAAAGCGAAGGCAGTACAGACTTTCAGTGCTTTTATGCATAATACGAGGCATAAGAAGGCGGGATAACAGAGGCATAAGAAGGCGGGATAACAGAGGTATAATTTTGCAGATTGTCAGTGAGGTGCAGTACATGCAGAAGCATTTTGGTTGACAGGTTGCTTGTATCTGATCGAAAAATAGAAATGCGGGTGTTTTATGCAGTTGTGCCATATGGATGAATTTGCGCACACATGTTGGCAAAATAAGATTGTTTTCAATATGTGGTGGAAAGTTAATATTTACGTTCTTCACAAATTTTAAAACTTGATGAATAGTTCCAAAAGATATATCAGAATATGTAAAGGAAGAAGCTTTTGTCCAATTTTTATTAGTTTCATTTAAATCAATTGATTTGCAGGTATTTGAAATCCCTGATCATGGCCGAATCTAAGCCACATCAAGCTATCGACTGATTACATTGAAATTAGAAGCGTCTGTCGATGTGATGGATGGGTTGATGAATGCTACACTGAAGATCCCTATTCTACAAGGTGTTTTGGAAATGGACATGTCAAAGTGAAAATAGTAGCTTGTCATTCCTCTGCAGAAACTTCAAGCATGTCAATTAGTAAATACCCTTTCTAGAACCCTAATCGCTAGTTGCATAAGGTATTCCACATCGATAAATCGTATGAGGAAAGCTCACGTATATTAGATCGAGTCCAAGATGCCATCATTTAAGGTAACGATCATATTTGATTATCATGAGGAGAAGCATTGCTTATAAATTTAGCTATTGTTAACAATACAATTGAGCTATGAATTTTTGTATGTTGAATTCTTCCTCAAAATAATTTTCCCATATAAATTTTGTGTTTATCAATTTGTTTGTTTGAATATGAATGTGTATGTGCTTGATTAATGTGAAACAGTATATCATGCATATTGTGTGACCGTGAACCAAACATTTGGATTGAAAATATAAATGGAAATGCTTCTTTTGAAAAATGAGTATATTCACATTAGGTCGGGTTCTACATGGATTCAAGATCGTCTTCCAGCATTTTCTTGCTACAAAGTCAATACAAAGTGAATCGCAGATGATCTTAATTATATATATTTGTTAAACTTCTTTTCCTCTAGTAGTCTTCCACGCCGCTAGTACCAGCTGCCAACCTTCCCTTTATCAAGTATGAAAATAGAGATCAGTCTAAAAGCTTATAGGTCAGCTACGTCTAATCTCAAAGATTCATAGGTTCTGAGAACAAGACTTAAGTTGTGGAGGTTGTTCTTAGTGTAGACCATTAGTGGTGAGCCTTCTTAGACAAGAAACATTGCTGCCAAATACCTTTAATTTTAATTCAATTTAGTTACATTGAAACTACAAAATGTTGATTTAAAAGACTTCTAGAGTTGTTTTCGTTCAAAACATGTAATGATTTGAATACAGATCTTTATTTTAGACTTTTTCCCATCTTGTGTTCTTCTAACTGGTGAAATAGTGCAGCTCAAATAACATACATTCAAATGGAAGGTACTCACATACAACTCCAAACAGTATGCGTAACTATTTCCATTTCTCATTTTTTATAACTGTCCTGCCAGCTTTGGCAGGGACTATGCTGCTCTGCAGCCCTTGTTTAATAATATCCTTCGTGGACGCAAGTTTTCTGGGATATTTTTTAATAATATCGCTCGTGGGCATGTCTCTCATTTTTAGTTATGATTTCTCAGCTACTTATCCAACGCATTTATCACGTTATTTTAACAGTATAATATTAGATACATTATTTTTCTTCGGTTCACATGTTAATGTTCTGTGACGCACCATTGCAGGATCTCCATTGAACATTTTGTCTACTTGTACTCTCCAAGGTCATCATTGAAGGCACAACGTGAAAGCAAATAGCATCAACACCTATATTTCTTCTATAGAATAAACTAGCACATGCACCCAATGAAGGTTCAAGGGGTACGCCCAAAGGTGTTCGATTTAAAAGCATAAATGAATCTTAACATAATAAAAAGAAGTGTCTAAAATTGTTGATCTCCAAACATATTTCAATGTAGTAAGAAGTCTTGTACGTAAAGACATTCAACTTGGATGAACTTATCCTTATGAGGATCTGCCATTTCTACAATTTTTGATACGGCAGTCATTATTTGGGGTCTTTGCTGCATTGCACAAATAGTTGAGTATTACAATATGTAATCCAGAATCATAGAATCATGTATCCAACACAATTGCACATAGAATTAAAAGAATCACAATAATAACTTTGCAGTAGAGCTAGATAACATCAAAAGACTGTTGATGCATGCAGAACCAACAATCATAGCTGAAGACTAGGAATCATATAAAATATATTATAAGAAACTGATATATTTCTCTTCATATGGTTTTGAGATTCTTGAGAACGTTATCTTTAAAACAATCTAACTGGGAGTAGTTCCTGCTGAAGTGCAACCTAAGCCAAAGCTGAAAAGACCGTTACGCAAGGCATGTCAAATTTTTTTTCAAGAAATCAAACAAAAAAAGTATTACAATCAAATTGTAGACCACATATTTCTTTAAAGCTCAAGCTCTCATGTTGAGTGATGACCCTGAACATACATAAATTATGGGCCATGAAGCTACATTGAATTAATATTAGTTCACATTCCTATTAATTCAATTGCAGTTTACATTCCTATTAATTCAATATCAATTTACATGCCTGTGAAGTTACTTGGAAAAACAAGAAAATATTTAGAATTTTCAATACATGTTGAAAGATCTCTGACAGGTAGTCTATCTGAGGACTATTGTCGATCTAGTAATGAAAATACATAACTAGAAGTGAAGTAAAGTAAATAATCTGAGAAATCAATCAACTACTTTATATGGAATTAATTTCCCTATCCCAATAGAAATTTGTGATTTTTCTAGAACACACCAAAGTGTTATAAATATAGCATTTGACCAAGGTTTCAAACTTTAAAATTACTGTGACAAACATATTAGCTTCTGAAAGGTAAAATAAATTATATGCTCAGATATTCCACATTTGGCTAAGTATTTTGATATGAAGCTATCAATTTTTAATTATGAAGTAGGTGGTGCTTTTTCCTTTTGCTCCTTAAAATTAGATTTAATAGAGTTGGACATTATAGTATTATATAGAACAACACTTATGGTTGTCCATTCATTACAAAAATGAGAAAAGAATGGTTGTCCATTCATTACAAAAATGATAAAAGAAAAATGAGAAAAGAATGGTTGTCCATCCATTACAAAAATGAGAAAAAATGAGAAAATGAGAAAAGAATACACGACATTATATTAAATTTATCTATATTAAATTTATCTATTTCATTGTGCAATTCATGAGAACATTTCTATGACAATAAGATGAGTCAGTACAACACATAATGACTAGTTGCTTCCAATTATCATTAATAAGATCATTTCCAAAAGATGTGTCAACTTCATCTGAGAGAAAAATAAAACAAAGAAATACCCCAGTATAATGGAGATAGGATTGTACTCAATAATGTTGTGACATGAAAGTCATAACTATAAGAATAATACAATATGAGACATAATATTATACCAGGCTGCTTCCAATAGGTGTACCAATCTCATTGGACACCATAGGTAGGAAACCTGATATTTACTTTCAGTGACAATAAAATTGATACCTAAACACATACGCTTATTGCCATAAATGTAGGGATGCAGGAGCTGGCTGGAGGAAATAACCTGCACATTAAAAAACATACTTATTTGAAAATCCATTAGAAAACAGTCTCTCATATCTTATTTCTATAATTATTGAACTATAAATTCAATTCGTCCCAGCAACCCATAACTCTACCACACACTTGGAAACAATGTAGCATCACAACAATAGGGTCTAATCAAACACGAGTCATGAGCTGAAAAAAAAAATCTTAAGAAGGTTGTCCAGCCTTACCCCATAAGATGTGAAACAATGTCAATAGTCTCCCCAACGTTTAGCACAGCAGAGAGGAAAACAAACACCCCCCACAAGATTTCAGTCCCCCATACTGGACCATAACTGAAGCACACATTTGGCAATGCTGCAACATAACAATCATGGGGTCTATTCAAGCAAGACAACTGTTTGACAAGATGCCACAAAGAGATCTCCTCTCATGAAATGAGATCCGTTCCAGATTTCTTTCAGACATTTGGGAAAAGAGCTTTTGAGTAATTGTTTTCTGTAAAAGCCTACATTACTGTGGGTTTCGTAGTCATAACTTTTTTTATTTCATTTAATTCAGGGATGGGTTCTTATCACTCATCACTGGCACAACCCATCTCCTCACTCCAGGTAAGTAGAAAACTTATAAAAAAAACCTGCCACCATTTAACCCTATCTTTTATTTATGAATTATACAATATGAAGATAGCAGCTGTCAAGTCATAAATTTAAAAAAACTCGTAGCGTAAAACAACTTTTTGAAAAAAAAAATAGTGTTTATTTGGTATGGCTGTTGAAATTTATGTTTTCATAACTTTGCCCAATGTGACCTGCAACTACATTGAATTATAATACCTCTTTGAACAGGTCAAGTAATCTTCACATTTCTTAGATGCAAAGATATTTGACTGGTGGGGAATAGTGAAGGCCATGTGATCAGAATATGACAGGCTCTTAGTTTTTTCCGGGACAATGCTATGCATGTCACGTCGGCACCCAGTTATATATATTTATTTAACAAATTCATGACAAAGCTTCTGACATGATAAACTCTCGGGCATGTTATGTTGAGCTTTTTGAAGGCAATGAAAGTCAAAGAAATCTTGACCATATCATGTGGATTTATTTTCTTTATCTCTTTGAAAGGTCTCTTTGAAAGGTCGGCTAAAAGACATTTTCAAATCAAAGAAATCTTGACCATATCATGTGGATTTATTTTCTATATCTCTTTGAAAGGTCGATTTATTTTCTATATCTCTTTTCTATATCTCTTTGAAAGGTCGGCTATATCTCTTTTCTATATCTCTTTGAAAGGTTGGCTAAAAGACATTTTCAAATCACTCGATTTTCCTTTAAAGCAATGAAAAATCTTCAAGTTCATTTTAGATTGGTTGTTGGTATGTTTAATGTCTATTTTCTCCAATCTACAAAGCAAGAAAAAGTACCAAATATACCACAAAAGAATAAGGAAACTCAACGAAATGATATGTCCTAATACTAACCAGTAGAAGAAGGGGATTAAATTACTAACCCCAAAACCCAAGCCGTAGTAGAAGGGATTAAATTACTAACCCCAAAACCCAAGCCGTGACAAAAATGATAGCAGGCGACAAGTTTTCCATGGTAGTAGCAAATAAACCATTTAACTGCACTTCTTGAAATGCTCAAATTCTTCCATGGCAACCCAAAAAAACAAATAAATATATAAAATGAGAAAAAAAAAAAATCTTTTTCGTTCAGATAAGTAATTCTCAGCTTGAATAAAGTCACCCAGCGAGAGATATCTGAATTGCCTAAGACAGCAGGCTTAAGCTCACCTCGGACTATCTTTTCCTGTATAAAAAAACCCAAAAATGCTTTAGAAACTAGAAATGGAGGATGCGTAGAAATCAATCACAAATCTTTAAAGCTATTATACGTCTCTAGAAAGAATGCAATAAGGCACAATATAAATTCATCCAAGCCATAGAAATGGAGGATGCATAGAAATCAATCACAAATCTTTAAAGCTATTATACGTCTCTAGAAAGAATGCAATAAGGCACAATATAAATTCATCCAAGCCATAGGTGGCCATAGCAAGAGGTTAAAAAATCCCCTTTTATTTTTCCTTCTCCAGAAGAATGACAATCATGAACGCTCACTCTTATTTTGTATTAAGGATATGAACCAGTAATTCCCCCAGCATAGGAAAAATGGGTAAAAATAGCAACACAGAGATTTTGACCTTCCACTTGGTCTCAGCTCTCTTGGTATCCAACTTATATGTGCTGGCCTCAATGGAACCCTTCTTCTCATTGCCCCATTATGATATGAACAATTTTGTTCTGGTTAAGGTATATGGTGTCCGTGTATTCACATCATTTTTGGGCTGAAAGCACAATGCAATGGAGGTGATTTTGTACTAGTGTTCCCCTAGACTACTTCCAAATCATTTTTGCTCCCCGTTATTTTCTTCAATTTACAATAAAAATTGTTTTTGCTTCCTGCAATATTCCAACACAAATTCTTTCCACTCCCTAAAAATCCCAACAAGAGGAGCGATGAGAAATAGAAAAGGGCAGAGAGTTTGGAAGCAGAGAGATGAACAAAAAAAGAGGAAGGGACCGAAGAAAAATAGTACAGCGAAAAGTAAATAGCAGACTTAATGTGTATGAATAAAAAAGGCCTCTGTCAAAATATATGTGCCGAGAACTAACGTGTATGGGAGGAGCTGCAATTGCAGGTAATGATGTGATCGGCTTTAATGTGATAGTCACCATCACCTGAAACTGATATCTGAAAATCCTAAACTATGTTCTTTAAACCATTTTTCAGCAGTGGTTTTGTAGCGTGAGTCAAATTCTGGTTGTAAGCAACCTCATAGGGAAAGCTTATGGGCTAATTATTAGTATATTTATAAGACAAAACTTAAATTTTATTATTATTTATTAATTTCTATTTATTTATAGGCATATTAATTAATCCTTAGACTACTTGTCAATCTCATTTTTTCACCTACTCACATAAATTGTATTTTTTTTTTCCAATTGTATTTATTTTAGAATTTCTAGTCAACGATAATAATATAATATTAATCTACTCATATTAATTGTATTTATTTTAAAGTTTGTAGTGAATGACAATGAAGTGCTTATAAAATAATATTAATTCATATTTAAAAAGTATTTGTATTTATTTTAAAGTTTGGAGTGAATGACAATGAAGTGCTTATAAAATAATATTAATTCATATTTTAAAAGTATTTTAAGATTATTAGATGCCCAAAAATGGATGGTCTAACATTTTATTTCAAATGGAAACATATATAATAATATAGCAATTTAGCAATTTATTAATAATATAAGTTAATTTTCAAAACACTCTAATGTTAGAAAAATTACCAATACCATCAAAGTTATCATCTCAAAGAATTTTTCTTAATAGTGAAATTTTAAGAACCTTTTTTGAATTATTAATTTAGGCTTTGTGAACAATTTTATTAAAAATAAAACATGGAAGGTGTTATGTTTAAATAAGGGTATGTTTTAACCTTGCTTCACAAATTTTCTTTTCAAATAGTATCATGTTAAATATATGATGTTATAAATAATATTGATATATAATTTTAGTTGTTCACATTTCATTCCAATTTCATCGATTCTAAAATTTTATATCAATATTATCAATAAGAGTCATCATATATTTAGGAAGGAGCCTACCTCACAACGGTAAATTGTGAGCTTCTTATCTAATATGTCTTGATTATAATTAATAAATTATAAGATATAATTTAAAATATATAAATAAAATAGCAAATAATCTTTTTATTCTTTTGTATTTACAATTAATAAGATACCATGAAAGTAATTTTTATTATAATAGATTATCTAGAATGTACTAAAAAGAGTTCTATATGTCTAACAAGTCATATAAATGTAGAAATCGCATTCTAGTATGATATGATAATTTTCCATAGAAGACAAAAATATCACTTCGATTTGATTAATTTATTGAATATAAATTATAATTTTAAGTGTATGTAATTGAATGGATTGAATTTAATTCACCTCAAATGTTCTCTTCTCTTAATAAATATATATTATTTGTGGGCTTTAAAGTATAAATGATTCATACTTTAAATCAATGTTTAGGAAATCATTGAATAAAATATAATTTTTAAATGTATCAAACTTGTGAGTTGGAAGATATACTCACCTAAAAACCAAACAATTGAATAATTAGTATAAAAGAAGGGGGGAAAGTACTAATATATTATGAATGTAATTATGGATATATAATTAAAACATCTAAATTAATTAAAAATCTAAATAAAATTTAAATATAAATATAAATAATTCAATATTTTATTAGGCAATGGGCTAAAGTCTAGGTTAATTATTAATTATTATTATTATTTTAAATTAGTTATTATTATGTGTTAAACTTGAGTAGACTTGAACCTACAATTCTCTCACTATTAGGATTAGTCTGCAAAAATAATTGGTGTTTTCATAATAAATCAAAATTTTCTATCCTTAATTGCACATGTCATGTATTTATAACATGGATATTAAGAAAGTTATTAAAACATTCTCTAATTATCCAAGTTTGACATTCATAATGAATGTTTTGTTAGCATGAATGCTGATGATATTCCTATGGGGGAGTATCCTAGCATTTCATGAGTACTTGAGAGATTATTACAATGGTTACATATTGCATTCATGACTTTGTTTGTCATTGATATCAACATACTAGCAAACAAATATAGAGACCGTACGATTCGAGGATTGAAGATGAGATAAAGTGAAGTTGATGACATGTTCTATAGAGTGTTTTGATGCTATGGCTAAGAGCACATGCAAAAATTCAAAGACTAGTAACAATTATTTGAGATTTATAGAATATAGTATACATATAAAATTTCTGAGAAGTGGTTTCTTGTAATCGGGTTATATCTCCTAACAGGGATAAAATTTGGTTATCCAAAGTTGGAGAGAGGTAGAAGAAATCCTTATGATGACGCTAGTAAGCACACAAAATTCAAGGTTGTGTGTGTGAAAGATTTGTAAAGACTATGAGTTAACAATGTTATATAATTATGAAAACATATAATGTAGTATGTATTAATTTATCTTAATGAATTCCTATTGTAATTGTAAATTGGGAAAGCCTCAAGGACAACTCAATGAATTAATTTGAGGACTTGGTATAAAGGAAAGTTATTTTCCTTGTGATTGATGAAGAAATAGTTCACATGTGTTGTGTTGAAGTAAGAAAGCAAATTGTAAGTGCAAATTATATGCAAGTAAACTAAGGGATTATTGTGATGCAAGTTTTTGGATCTTGTATTTTGATCTAAGAAGTATTTGGTGTAGCAAAGGCACAATGAATGAGTGCAATGATTACATTTTACAGAGAGTGCTAGTGGACAATTGATCATTTGCTATTGTCCTGAAAGGAATAATATAGAGGCCAGTTGGACTATGATTATTGAAGTGCCTACCCCTAGTTTACTTTTCATATTATATTGTCGAATTCTTTTAGGCCATCTTTATGGTTATATTTTATGATTTAGTGGTACTTGGTTATTTAATGTGCTCAAGTTTATCCTTTTGATGATGATGATTTGTATGTTGATATAGTATAATTTTAGTTATTTCATGATGATAGTTAGATGGATGATTTATATATGGTTTTCTATTGTTACTTACCCCATACTTGCATGTGTATGGTGTACATATATGTTTTACTTTATGTTTGACTTTTCTGATGTGGTTGAGAAAGGGAGTCATAGTCACCTCTAGTCGAGATCTACATGATGCACCACTCACCTCCATTGCCTAGTTAGTTTAGATTTATATGTATATATACATGCTAGGATTTTATGTAGATTTCAAGTACCAGGCATCAACTTCTCTGAATTTCTAAGATGAACGTGCCCTATCACAGTATCTCAATGATAGAAAGGGGAGATAGTTCTTGAGTCCAAATCATGACCCTAAGCCAATTTTCCTAGAAAATAGGACAAGTATCTGAGTTATTGACCCTTCTGAATTCATCAAATTCATCAAATTCATGTGAATTTGAGATTTTGACCCTTGAGTTTGAATTTGTACTTTGTCTTTAAAATAAGTTTTCTTATTTAGATTTGTGGGCCCGTTGTGATTTTTAGTTATAATTAAATCAAATAAAAATATTATTAATGATTTAATTTTAAAAAAAAATTATATTGAAACATCAATTTTCAATTATATTTGAATAATTATGAAATTAATTAAATAGAAAATTTAAATTTAAACTTTAGAATGAGTTTTCTTATTTAGATTTGTGGGCCCGTTGTGATTTTTAGTTATAATTATATCAAATAAAAATATTATTAATGATTTAATTTAATGAAAATTTTTATATTGAAAAATCAATTTTCAATTATATTTGAATAATTAAGAAATTAATTAAATAGAAAGTTTAAATTTAAAGGATTTAATTAAAGTTCCAAATTTGGCATAATAATGTTTGTTTAAATTAATAATAATTAATTTAGGAGTTTCATTTTAATTAATGAACTCTACATATTATTATTATTTAAATTAATAAATATAATATTAAATATGTCTTGCGATTGAATAAAGAGAGAGGAAATAAATTAAATAGAGTTTATTTTAATCAAAATGTAAAAAGTTTACATATGAAATTAAAATAAGTTAAAAATTAAAAAAGGAAAAGGGTTTGTGTGTTTGTAAAGACTTAGTGATTCAAACTCATTGACCTATGTTTGACTCAAAATCACTACTCATGAAACATGGGTCAATGAGTTTGACTCAAAATCACACAGTTAAATCTTGATAGGATTATCACAATTTGGCTTGCTATGGAAATTATCTCCTACTTATCAATTGATGAGCTTAAGGGGCTCCCTAATGAATGGTTCATAAGGCACAATACTTGGTGAAGGTTTTGCAAATGGGGTTGTAAGCTTTGGGTTTAACCATGGAGGAAACTTCATAGTTAAGCATGCTCAGGCTAGAGTAGTACTAGGATGGGTGACCTTATGGGAAGTCTCGGTGCTTCACCCCTGTGAGCATCACCTAGATCCAATGAGTGCTAAGTGTTCCATTTATTCTCATGAGAGATGGATTCATGTTGAAGCACTACTCACAAAACATGGGTCAATGAGTTTGACTTAAAATTACACAGTTAAATTCTTATAGGAATATCACAATTTGACTTGTTGCAAAAATTATCTCCTACTTTTCATATTATATTGCTAAATTCTTTTAGGCCATCTTTATTATTACTATTTAAATTAATAAATATAATATTAAATATGTCTTGTGATTGAATAAAAGAGAGAGAAAATAAATTAAATAAAGTTTATTTTAATCAAAATACAAAATGTTTACGTATGAAATTAAAATAAATTAAAAATTAAAAAAGAAAAAGGGTTTGCATGTTTGTAAAATCGAAACCCTAAAGGAGAATGCTCTTTATTAAAAAAATAGAGCTCATTTCTCCACACATGGGTTTGGAGGAGCCAATTTTTGGAAAGGGTTTCGAGAGATGAGAATTCTCCCAACTTCTAAACGTTGGTCTAATTAGCATCAAATCAAGGTAGGAACTCTGTTGAAATTTCTATGATAGATTGTATTGAATTTCCTCTCTGTCTCCTTCATGTTTAATGGTAGATCTTGTTTTCAAAGATAAGTTCTAGTTGAAACCCTTGTAATTTGAGAAATCTTGTTATTCGTTATTGAATTAACTATAAGAGAAATCAATTGAAATTCTTATTGGAAAATTGGAATGTTTCAGAAAAATTAAGATTGGGATAGGGTCGAAAAAGAAAACTAGATTTAATTATTAAATTTGACTTTTTCAATTTCTTTGCCTTATCTGATCTAAATTTAAAATGTATATTAAAAATAAAACTTATTAATTACCATAGTAATAAAGTATTACTATGGTAATAATACTTGGAAAATGCAATTGGGAATTTTGTTGTGTTTAAAACAATTTTTTTAATTAAAAATTTTAATAAAAAAATCGAGAGGTGGGCCATTACCCCCACACCCTCTCCTTCCTCCGTTTTTTTGTTGGTGACCTTTTTTAATAAGTTTTGCATATGACATACCTTCTATCGTAGTAGCAGGTACTGTTGATGTAGTACCCTGCTACTATGACAACAAGGCTGCCACAACAACATTAGTAGCCTATGGGCTTTAAAATATTAGTGTAGGAAGATTTTAAATTTAGTTTTTTTAATTTTATATTTTAAATTATTAAATATTAATTTTATTAATAAAAGGCCAAAATCATATACGTTTTTATTATAAGATAAAAGTTACAATAGTATGTCTTCGTTCAAATAGACACTAGTAGGAAAGAATAGAGAAGAAAACCTCCATTCTCACCTAGGACTTTCGTCCTATATACTTTTACATAATTAAAAGGGGCATACCCTAGTATAAATTAATTTAAATACGACATTTTGTATCATATAGTAACTTGTTGGATTCTTCAAGCTACCTATTTCATCATTAACTGAATGTAACCGTGTTTTCCTAATTAGAAGTATTTAGTTATTATATCAAAAAAAAATAGCTGATTTGGTTCTTTCTTTATAATCTTTTCATATGTTGTCTCTTATCGATTTTTGTCTTAAGATTTTCATCAGTTATTTGGATGATATTATGACTTTTTGTCCAATAAAGGTAGTATGTGGTGTATAGGATTGAGTATGGCAGATTTTCTTCATTTTCCAATATAGTGCTTTATGTGATTTAATGGGATTCTTGTCTAGATTCCCTTCTATTTGACCTCAGAAGGTGTTGGTTTTAAGTTTAGCAAGAATGTTAGGATGATGTTTGGTGTTTCTCAAGTTTATAGGTAAGGTGCTAGTAAGATTTGGTGAATTTCATGTTTTTCCTTAAAGAGTGATATCCACTGCTAGTCATATATGTTTTATAGAATTTTTAAGTACTTAATTATAAAATTGTGGATACTTTATAAGTTTTATGGAATTTTTGATTTAGAAGGGATTCAAGAGCCAAGTTAGATTTAGTAGAATTTAAATTAAGCTTGGTTAGGGACCCCTTATTAAAGTTTCTACCCCATTTGCCCCAAGGTTTGCTAGTTTGTCAACTTCTTTGTAAATGTGTTGTATTCTTACATCTTCAAATTTGTCTATTGGCTTGAGGATAGGTTCTAGAATGGAATTGATCCTCCAATTTGGAGTTGCTCATTTTCTTAGTGCATTCAAGATAATCTTTGAATCTCCTTCAATTATTAAGTTCTTGATTTGTAGCGCTAGACTTAGTTTTAGCCCTTTTTTGAGGGCTTCTAGCTCTGCCAAGTTGTTTGATAAGATACCTAGTAGTTTTTCTCATTTGATTATCCATTCTCAAATGTCCTTTGCAATAGTACAACCTAGTCTAGTTTTACCTAGATTTCCTCTTCAAGCTCCATCAAAGTTAATGTTCATCCAATTTATTTATGTATTTATTTTTGGGAGAGGGGGAATCCATTTACAATCTTTTTGTGCTAGTTATAGGTTAGTGGTGGATTTATGAGGTTAGTCCAATTGCTTTTCATCTCCATGTCTTAGTCTATAAATGAACCTTCTTCTTTCTAGACTTTCTTAAGATTATTGTTTATAGCTTCTACTTTATTAAGGAACAAGGATAATTCTAATGAAAAATTTTAAAACAGTCTCCTATTTCTTTCCTTCCACATTTCCCATAGTAGGATGGAGGGTGATACATAACGAAATTTATTATAAACATTTTTGTTTTCTCTTGGTGGTCAACTTAATAGGTGATTAGCTAGAGTGGTAGGAAAGGGGACTGCCAATTAAGTTTTTGTATTAGCCATTCCCAACATTTTTTGATGTGCAAACACTAATATAAGATGTATTTGATTGTTTCAAAATTGTTTAAAATAGGTTTAATAAGAGATAATATTTCATAAGTGATAATATTTCATGAAATGGGTTTAAAATAAATTAAAAAGAGTTATTGATTTAGCTTGCCTATGCCTCGAGTGCTAGTACAAGCTAGGGTGGGAGTAGAGAGGATGCTTGGTTGTGACCTTGCTTCATTAGTATGTCTTATTTGTACAAAAGGATATTGATGCCACATAGAGTCACTAGGGAGGTAGAGTCTAGAGAGGCTGCCAGGGTAACCTTAGAGTTGGCTCATGTGATGACACTTACCCACTTACATAGCAGATTTCTTACATGTATTTTTTTCTTCTAGGATTAGATGGTACTTCTGTCTTGGTGCCTTTGAGATAGATTGCTATCAAGATTTTCTTAACCTAGATGATGGTTATGACTATTGGATTTGTTATCCATTTGGAACATGAGATTATCTCCTCAGTATGGTGGGAGTGGACAATTTAGGTTCCACAAGGTTAGGTGGTATTGTTTCTTATACCATTGAGATCTAATAGCTTGATGCCTTTGTTGGATGTACTTGTACAATTTTCCCTTTAATTATGATCTTGTGTTTATGTTCGATGGTCATTTTTTGTTGCAATATACTTGATTATCTGTAGATCTTATGAGATGTTGTATTTATTCATGATGTATATTCATTGAGCTTTTCATACCCTATGACTTGTATAGAGGATGATTATGCATTATGGTTATGCCATGTGGCATCTTATGTAATTATATATTATTTCATTTTATTTGTACTAATGTTTATTCTATGATGTGGATTTTGTTATGTATCATATTTAGTATTAATAAAACTTATGTATGTGATTCAACGTCATGGAACTCTTAAGAGATGTAACTTGGTTATGAATTATTTGTGTGTATGTGAGTTATTACTTTTGCTATGTTACTCTTATTGTTTTCATCTTTAAAAAAATGTTTGGAAAACTTAGTGACATATTAGGTTAATTTATTTTGGGTTTCCTAGCAGGGTGTTACATCTGGTATCAGAGACTGAGTTTATATATTGGGAGCTCTGGGTATATTGGAATGCCACTAGATGACAACTAGTTAAATTGAAATGAAACTTAAATAACTATATGTATCTTTTACAACTTGAACACTTGATTTTCAAACTCAAACACTTAAACCTAGAAATAGGCAAAATTGGAATACATCTTGAATTATTTTCAAAATATGTTCTTATGTTTATGCTTTACAATAGTATGCCCTTGTTGATATTATTGGCTTTTCATTGTTCATTCTTGGATATTGTTGTAGGATTGTATCTAGGACTAGATCAATAGTGAGAGGCTATAGATTAGGCCATAGTAGAGGTCATGGGTGAGACTAGGATATTAGTTTGCATGAGTCTAGTCATGAGAGTCTTGTTCAAGAAGAGAACAAGGAGGAACACCATGAGGAACATCAGGCTGATTCAGAGGAGGTTGATTTGATACAGATGATGATGACTATTATAGAGTGCCTACCTCCTCCAAGGGTTTTTGATCAGAAGGAATCACATCATGTTGCAAATGAGAAAAGTTGAAGATCCAAGAGTCCTCAAGGAGACCTCTACAATGATCGATAGAGGTTAGCTAAGGCTACTTAGATAAGGGACCTATCAAGGTCCAAGATCAAGGTAGCTGGACCAAGATGGTGTAAAAAAGGGGTATAAGTGGACACCTTTTTTTAGAAATTAGGTAAACTTGAACTTGGTCGAGACATTAGAGGGTCATCCACTGAAAATGAAAAGATGTGTAAAACATATAAATTTTAGTACTCTGAATCTACTAAAGTTATAAACTACTATATTTTCTACAAAATGGATAAGATTAGGTGGGTCAAACCTTGTGCACATGAAAAATAGTGCCTAGTTTTTTTAGAAAACATAACATAGCTATTTTCATGTGCAACACAAAAGACATAGTTATATTTAGTATTTTGCATACCCCTTTGGTAGGATGATAGTCACTAGTCATATCTAGAAGTTGTGTATTTTATTATAATTTTATGATGATATTTTTTTTGTTATGAATTATTAATACTCTACATCCTTAAATTTTGGTACTTGTTCATGTGTTGAGCATAACTTGCATCAAAATAATTGAAAATGATTTTTTTTCAAATGTGTAAATAATCAAGTATATAATAGAACTATGTAATTTATTTTGAATTTGGTTAAGTATATCAAAAGTTATTAAAAGAATGGTAGACATATGTCTATGAGGAATGTCAAGGCATTGGTAAAAGTAATTAAAGTTTACAATGTTAATGTTGTCCAAAAAAAGAAAAAAAATTACAGTTAGAAAGATAAGAAGACATGTAAGATTATAGTGGTGATTTTAGAGACACCCACTTCACCATTAGTATACCTAATGAAGAAAAAGATGAAAATTCATCTTAGAAGATGAAAAATTTTCTAAAGGAAATAAAATGGAGGGAAAATGGTCTCACAAGCCTTTGGGTCATTTAATTGGGTTATGGCTTCCTTGGGCTATCACCAAGCCATAACCCAATTGGGTTTTTTGGATTCAAATAATATAATTGGGTTATGAAAATAAATAATGTATTTAGAACCTGATCGGGTTTTGTATTGTACTACTACACGAGAACTCTCTCTCTCTCTCACACACACACATATGTTTTCTCTTTATCTTATCCCCTTCTCTCTCTCTCTCTCTCTCTCTCTCTCTCTCTCTCTCTCTCTCTCACACACACACACACACACACACACACACACACACACACACACACACACACACACACACACACACACACACACACACATTCCCTCTCCTTCTTTGCATCCCCTTCTTTTTCTTTATCCTATCCCCACCCTCTCTCTAATTCTCTCCATCACTTCCTCCCTCTTTCAATCTACCTTTGTGTAGTAACAATACATAACTCGATCAAGTTATACAAAACCTAATTTGGTTATTAGTCCATATGGATAATGCAATCAAAACTCAATAACTCAATCAAGTTATTGAAAATTTTAAATAAAACAACATGTCAAAAATTATTATGTTATTTCAGTTTAGTCCACCAGATTCTACTATTG
Source organism: Cupressus sempervirens (assembly GCA_028749045.1). Taxonomy (NCBI): domain Eukaryota; kingdom Viridiplantae; phylum Streptophyta; class Pinopsida; order Cupressales; family Cupressaceae; genus Cupressus; species Cupressus sempervirens. Next base: position 434,139,327 of record CM053789.1, read on the forward strand.
TTTCACATGTATTTCTATACCAGGTATGCAATTGTAAGGTTTTTTGTGCTTGGAAATGCTAGATTTTATATTTTTCATGTGCCAACATATTATTTTATGTTAGTATCTTGTGACTGAGCATAAAATGATCATGAAAATTTGTTTAGTTTTATATTTTATTATTTATTTTATTCATGTTATTGTTTGTAGGGTAATTTGTATCGATAATCATGGGAAAGAACAAAAGAAGATTGATTGAAAAATAAGAGGTAGCAAAGGCAAAAACAAGGGAGCGTATGAGGAGATTACATGAAGGTACATCATAAAATGCCTCCAATGTAAGTGATGAAAATATACATATTGATATTGATGTCGTAAACACACCTAATTTGACAAACAAAAATGTTTAACATACCCCAATTGAAATGATTAAATGAAAAATACACTTATGTCACCTAATTCCCCTAATGTCATATCTCAAGTTGAAATGATGAATGCACATGATGTAAGTAATGAAAATATAGAGCATGCATGTACATCAACATCTCCTAGAATAATATATGACTTATAGTTGTTTGAATGGCTACTACTCCCGTTCAAAATCCTAGATCTCCCGCTCTTGGTCCTGTTTGAATTATTGGAGCCGCTCCTGGTCCGGTTCAAATTCTTGGATCTTCCGCTCATGGTCTTGTTCATTCTCCTGGATCTCCCACTCCTAGTCCTACTCGAAAACTTGGACCTTCCATCCATGGCATCCCTCCTACTAGTCGCATGGGTGGAGGTGTTTTTGTTGGTGGGTGGTTTGTGGATGGGGTGCGGGTTTTCTCTGCACCTCATTTGGATTTTGTATCTAGAAAGGGAGTTGGTTGCGATAGTAGCAAGGTCGCTGCTAGGGTTTCTAGAAATGATGGGGTGATGGCTTCTGCTTCTGCAAAGGTCGCTGGAAATAAATGTGGGAAAAATGGTGCTAGGGTTTCTGAGGCTTCTGAATCTGGCAAGGCCACTAGTTGTGGAAGTGGGAAATCTGGCAATAGTGATGTGCTGGCTTCTGATTCTGGAAAAGACTCTGGCTGTGGAAGCAGATCTGTTGTATCCCCTTTGATCCCTTGTAAGCCTATTTCTCTTACTCTAGGGGATAAGTCACTTTTAGAAATTGAAGAATGCTCGAGAAATCTTTCGAAGGATTCTATTATTTGTCTCTTTAAAGGTTTCTGGCCCTCTCTATCAAAGCTTCATGCTTGGATTTCTAAGAATTTGGATCCATATGTTACAGATACTATCGAGATTTTCCCTTTGGTTAAAGGTTTTTTCATTGCTACTTTTATTAATCCTGAGGACAGGAATGCTATTCTTTGTGATCGAGTCTTTTTTTGGGAGCATCGCTTTCCTTTAATGGTTAAACCATGGCATCCAGATTTCAATCCTCAAATGGAGTCTTTCAAAATCTTGACTTGGGTAAGGCTGCCTAATCTTCCTCTTCATTTTTGGGTGAACTCTATTTTCAAGGAAATTGGTGAGGCTTTAGGGGATTTTCGTATGGTTGATCCCTAATCCTTTGAGCATTACCATTCTACTTATGCTAGGATTCTAGTGGATATTGATGTTTCTAAGGGTCTCCCAACTAAGCTTCTTTTAAATCATTCGAGGGGATCTTGGACTTAGTTGATTGATTATGAGGGCCTCCCTTTTAGGTGTAATAATTATTTCAATACTTCTTCTTCCAAGGTGGACGCCCAAGGTGTTAGTTTTGGTTCTCTTGGTGTAGATTCTGGCCAAGTTAATAGTGTTGTGGGTCCTATAGCAAAATCAAGTCATATTGTTTCTGAGGCTGCTATGGGCAAGTTGCATGTTGTTTCTACAATATCTGATCATGGTGCTAAATCTGGTACTCTTGTTTCAAAATTTGGTCAAGATAATGTAACTGCTAAATCTGGACAAAAAGGGAAAGTATCTAATCTTAGTGATAAAGTTGGATCTCAAAGTACTAGTTCCAATTTGGTGGATATTTTGAAGGCAGATTGCCCTAGTCAAAAGGATGGATGTCCTTTTGATGCTGTTGTTGGAACTGGTAAACAAGGTTGCAGTTCCAAATAACAGGATGTGGTGATGGCAGATGGTCCTTGCCATAGCTTGGATGATTTTCCAACTATTTTGGATTCTCAAAAGTGGCAGTCAGAGGTTGTGTTGGTTGAGGAGGGATGGATACATGTGACAACAAAAAGATCTAGAAAGACCCTTCCTCAATTTGATATGAATTTGCGCTCTCATAAAAAGGGAGTGAAATCAAATCTTAGTCCTTTCTTTTCTAGTCTGGGAGGATTCTCTGGTTATTATGCTTTCCAGTCTGTCTTTCCAAGTTCCAGGTTTCTCTCTGGTTTCTCTTTCTAAACTTATCTGTTGGTTTCAGGTCCCTGTTTGACCTGGTTCTGTTGTACTGTTGGTTTCAGGTCCGTTTAAAACTTGGTAGAGCTTCATGGTATATCTTTCTTTTTAATGTAAAGGGTTTCGGGGCCCCTTCAAAACTTGCTTTTACCTTAATCTAAAACATCTCCTAGAATAATTTGTAGGAAACTAAAGTTTTTAATTGACATTAATGAAAATATTTTAAAGCTAATGCATGATAAAATGTCAGAAAGAAATTGTAAGGAATTGTTCAAAAGATTTGGAATAACTATTTTGAAAATCTAAATCAAAGTGGAAGATGCCAACTTCTTGTAAAAATGGTTAAAAATCTGAAATTTAAAGAGACAATGAGAATTTTGGGGTTAAGAATATCTAAAAGTAGTAGTGAAAGAAGCATTCTTAGAAATCTCTTTGATGCATACCAATCCATTGGTTCAAAGCATGTACTAAAGATGCTAATACAACTTGACGAGTCCTCACATCAATAATAATGGGAAAGGGAATGGGAAAAACTTGTATGGTAACCAAAATAAGTAAATCATTAAGGATAAGTAGAACAACATTAGTCAAAGCCTTAGTGAGGAGAGAGAAAAATGAGAATTCTAATGAGACTTATTTTTGGTCATTCCAAGGTAGACTCCCACATAAGGATGAAGTTATTGTTGATGCACTAATAACATTGATATAAAACTTTTGGTGTAACAACATAAGGGCTTCACCAAACCAAAAATATGTTATCAAAAGACAATTTGGAAAAACAAACCATGAGCCATGTATGCAAAACATTTTTTGAATATGGCTCAAATATAAATTTATGAAATGTTTCTTCAAATATTTCATCAAATTAAAATCAGCCAAATATTTTTTGCGATGACAAAACAATTCTATGTTAATATAAATCATACATGTACTAGATGTTGTTGCAAGGTTCATATTGAGTTTTCTATACATTATGATGTTTATCATTATATATGTTGTACTTTGCATACTAACAAAATATTGCAAGAATATGCTCTACAATTACCTCCTAAGTCATCGAGAGAATTTATTGCAAGTGTACTATGTAAATAAGATGATGGGTGCATTTATTATAAGACCATGCATTTGAAAGTTTTTGCCCTCAATGTGGTGGTTTTCAAAAGTTGCATAGACGCATACATCTAGATAGCACACATGAAATTGGTAAAACATTAGTTTCTCTTGGAAAGTACAAGCCAATTATTTATGGTTTTAAAGACAAAAAAGAATTAAAGAGGTGTGAATTAGTAAAAAATGATGTATGTGTATCTGATTTTATGAAATTGTTTAAAGAGAAAATAGTTTATGACTACATAGGCCATACACATAGAACTAGATGGTTAGATGAACAATTCAAGTTGTGTAAGGACACTTTTCCCTTGCGTACAATTGTGTCAGTTGTTGACTTTGCTGAAAACTATACACTAAAACCTTGAAATGAAGTGCAACCAATGTATTACAATGCTATACAAGTGTCAATTTTTTTATGCATAGCATTTATTCATGCACATGATAGCACAGAGGATGACACAAAATTATTAAGAGAGTATCACTTCTATATCATTGATTACTGAACTCATTCATCAGAGTTCGTGTAAGGATTTTTAAGAGTTTTCTATGAAAAATTGAGTGAAAGAGATTAAAGATACAATCAACATAGTATACGGTCAAACAATTGCACTGCAAAACTCAAGAATGCAAGGATGTTCTATTGGTTGAGTAGGATGCATGTGACAAGTGGATGGATCATTTTGGAATTTCATTGAGGTGGGACATGGAAAGGGAGAGCATGATGGTACTGGAGCATGTTTCAAAAGAGACCTTATTAGAGAGGAATTAAAGTACGAAGATGACACAATATTATAAAATACTGAAACAATTGTCCAATGGTGTAATTCAATGATGGGACTGGGTAATACAGGTAAGTCTATGATTTATAGATATTTTTGGTTGATACATGAACCTACCATTGAAAATTTATAAGATTTTTGTACATTTACAAGATCAAGTGAGATGCATTCATTTTGAAGTTCAAATGCACCATCACTAGCTATTCATACTAGAAAGCTTGCATGCTTTTTCTCTTCTTGTATGCATCATGGGATGAATGTGAATCAAAATAGTGGGTTGACCAATGGTATTTTAGACCTTTGCATCCAATTGATTCATATCAACTTCCTACAACACTACAACTCAACAGATTGAAACATCAATATATTTTTAGCATATATCTAACCTAGTTGAACCAGGTATTAAGTTATCAATTTAATACTTGGTTAAAATATATGACTTTCAATTTTGGCATTAACTTATCCTTCTATATAATGCAAATCATGTATATGCAATTATTGCATATGACAATAATGATGAAGGAACATATTACTTTCTATGTCAGTGTATTGATCCTAAAAAGAAACTAAAAGCTATAATCATTAATGGTGAGGATGTTGAGTACCCAATAAGATCCATCATTGTGACATGTACATGGCTTAGAAGGTAGTATATTCTTGTCCCCTGCCATGAAGATCTCTTTAAGTCAATTTTTCATATATAATGTATCAATTTTCACTTTAAATTGTCTTTACAATTAAATGTAGGTACCCTATCAAGAATTCTACCATGTGGTTATTTGAGGATTTTGAAACACGTAGACATATTCTTCATTACTCTAGCCTTATTGTTGCAACAAATATTTAGTTGATACCAAATTGTGGTAGGCCTCTTAACAAGAAGTTGTGGAAAGTAAATAAATCTGATCAAAGGGAAATACTTGATACAATAAGGGTTAGTGTTGATCTAGAAGGTTCTCTTGATTGATTGTGTGCTATATAGTTGAATCATTCTACATATGGTAGAATAATTTTGTATATATGTTATGAAAAATATTGCAACTTCGTAGTGATGTGCATATGTAGATGCAAAATTTTGTATATAAAAAAGAGAAGACATGTAACATGTTCATATTTATATGCCATATTTTGTATAAAAATCCGATAAGAGATGTAACATGTGCATATTTAAATGCCAGATTTTGTATATAAAATCGAGAAGAGATGTAAATATTGTACATTATTGTTTTTTTTTTTTATAAATTTATCTCTTGAACTCTTTTTTGTGGGTTTGATGATATCTTTAAAAAAAATTCAATTATCTTCAAGTTATATAGATTTAGATGGCTTTCCTTTTGCATTTTTCTCCCAAAGTTCCCAAAAAAATAGGAAAATAAATTATAGATTTAGATACCCATTTAGATTCTCTACAACATTTGTAAATCTTGGATAGGATTTTATTGGACCATGTCCTTGCTGTCACACTATGGCACCCCTTTTTAGGCTTAAAATAGCCCTCTAATTGGCATAATGTATGATGCTAATGTCATCATGAGGTCAATAGGGTCCAGGAAGAGTTTAGTTAATATTTTTACCATAGGTAAGGTTTGTGGTTAAGTTTGAGATGATAGGAAGGTCATTTGACCAAATTGGTGAAAAGTTGCAAAAAAATGTAAAAATTGCATTGTGCAACTTTGCAACTTTCAAAAGTTTCTTGAACAACTTTTGGCAAGAAAGTTGAAAAGAATTTAAGAGGAGTCCTAAATGGTGAATAATCACCCTACCACCCTATATAAAACATGAGAAGACCTATGAGAAGGGTTGGAAGTCCTACGGATTGTGTGTTTTTGCAATTAGCGTCTTGAAGCATTTTGGGAACAATTACTTTGTTTTGAATTACAATAAGTAGTTAGGAGTTAAAGATCCATACTATCATTTTTTCATCATTTGGTTCTCATGTTTTATTGAATTTGTGTTTTGGTTCATACCAATACAAGAACAAACCCAAAATAATATTGTTTGCTGAAGCAACCAATTGGTGTAGGAGCACAAGGTAGACAATGATTCTAGTTAGTGGAATCAATTTTGTTGTGTGATAAACTATAAGGGTGAAAAAATTGGGTAGGTTGAGCCTAAAGACCTTTGCAGTAATGTTTGATAGGTTGGTGAACTCATTTGGAGACAAAAAGATCACCTAGTGTTTGTTTATCTAGGTTGTTATAGGTTAGTCAAACATAGTCAAAATTTGGTCAAAGGTAGACTCAAGGTTGGATTTAATCAATTTTGGTCATCTTTAGTCTTTAAATTTTATTTGGGGTCATGAATACCAAGTTGGAGTCAAATTGCATAATAGTGCAAAAAGTTGTTATACAGTTGCAATGTGCAAATTTCACAAAAATGCAATTTTTGCAATTTCTTGCAAAAGTTGTTAAGAATGCATAACCAAGTGAAACATTTGGTTGGGAAATTACCAAATGACCTAGATGAGTATATATGTGTTGGAGATCAAAAAATTTTTGGGTTGGAATCAACAAGACAAGTTTTGGAGCAATTTTTATGCCTTATAGAGTGTCAATCTATACTTTTCTAAGATTTTTTTGGTTTTTTGAGATGAGATGATTGAATCTAGCTCTTGGATTGCTTTAAGATGTTTAAGGCATTTATTTGAATCAATATAGTAGATTAGAATGATATATATTCATTTTCCTTCATTTTGTGCTTTCCTAGCAACTAGGGTTTTGAAGCTTCTAATGCATTTGTAGCAATCCATGGCTACTCTGTTAGCTTCAATTGATCAGGTTTAGGCTAGGACCAACCTTTTTTTAGCCATAATGACCCTCTAACAATATCAACCACAATGAATGGAAGCATCCCTAAGGGTCTCTAAGCACCATCGGGGTGTGATCTTTAACCGAGCTTTTCTCTAAACTCGTGCAAGTTATTGATAGGCTATCAGATGCTACATGATTGTGTTATATAGGCCTACAAAAATGTATCTCAGTTTTGTGAGATTTGACTTTTTTTGGATTTGGCATCTGTATCTCGCATATTGCCAAAAGTTGTAATGTTGCTCAGTTCAAATGAGCAAGGTTGTTTATATTTCAAACTGTTGTTCTCAAGGTTAAATTCTCTACTTTGTTAGCTCTAGTTGGTTGGATAGGCTAGGAACAACCTCTTTTCATCTATAATTTCCCTCTGACAGTTTTGACCACACTGAAGGGAAGCATCCCTAAGGGTCTCTAGGTACTATCAAGCTGCGATCTTTGATTGGGAATTTCTCCAAGATCATGTGAGGTATTGACAAAATTTTAGGTGCTACATGATTGCGTTATCTAGGCCTACAACAACCTATCTCAATTTTTAGAGATTTGACTTTGTTTGGATTTGGCATTTGTATCTCACCTATTGCCAAAAATTGCAATGTTGCTCAATTCAAATGAACAAGGTTGTGTATATTTCAAACCATTGGTCCTAGGATCAAATTTTCTTCTTTGTTAGCTCTTGTTGGTTGGGTTTAGGCTAGGACCAACCTCATTTCAACCAGAATGTTCCTCTGAAGGTATGTACCATATTGAATGGAAGTGTCCCTAAGGGTCTCTAAGTACCACCGCACTATGATATTTGATTGGGCATTTCTCTAAGCTCGTGCGAGGCATTGACAAACTATTAGGTACTACACGATTGCATTATCTAGGCCTACACCAACCTATTAAGTTATCATTTTGCATGATTCTTAATGGCAATAATCCTCAAAAATCCTCTCTTAAAAAGATAATCTAAGATCAACTCTAAGGTTCTTGGTGATCTTGCAACCTACTGGAATCCACTCAATAGAAGATAAATGTGAGTGTTCATAAGGAGGCCTTTGCTAGTTCTGAACAATTTTGGATAAGATATGGAATTTTCTTCCTATGTCAAAAGAATAACCACACAAAAAGAAATGAATTTTTGCATTTTTTTGTTTTATAGTGAATGTAGTTTTAACTATGCAACTATATGAATTCCTAAATTAACCAAGTTTTTATAAAATAAAATAATGAATATAGGGTAAGAAGAAGTTTAAGCAAATGAATTAAACAAAATAAATCCCTAATGAACATAAGCCATAGAAATAACACATCTATGAATTAAGCATTTGAAAATATTGGTAGGTAACTAATGAAAATAGGAGCAATGCTTCCTCAATTCTACTTATGCAATCATTGATGGGAATTTAGTAACTATAAGATGTTTCACTTTTCATCAAATTTTGCAAGGCCACAGAAAGTGTGCTGATGCGAGACAAAAAACTATGTAGGAACAATAGTGTGATCTCTTCTCCAACTAAGTATATCAATAGAATTTGTAAACACATGGCGAACACCAGAATTAAAAGATCACTCAATCCAAATAACACAATAAAACTATTGGCTCCATTACACTCCATGAAAATACATTCTCAAAATATAACACACTCAAGCAAGAATAAATACACTCCAAATGAGAGCAATAATAGAATATATTATTGCATCAAAATAATGGCCTAGAATACATGTTTAATTCCTCAATTTATAGGAAATCTTCTTCTCAATTTGTGTTGAGAGTAAGAGATTCCTTCATGCAAATATATGTTTCTAAACTAATAATAATAATAAATTATGTACAAACTGACTCTCTAACTAGTGCTGAGTAGGACTCCACCATTATTTATATCATTTAATGGGTGCATGGGAGTCTCTGGAGATCCCAAACATAGAAGCTCAACCTTCTCTGGATGTTTCTAGGAGTTAAACTGTCATCAGAATGTGTTTTTGATGCATGGGAAGCTCTAAATTTGGAACTTGTAGTTAATTGGTGGTGCACCTCTAACTTCTAAAACTTTTGGCACACCTTTTGCACCTTCTACACCTTGGGAGAAGTGCACCATGGAAGACAGGTCCCAAAAATGCAAAATTTATCAAGTGTCAAAACTGAAATTCTAGCTTTTGGGTTTTGTTCCCCTTCATACCAGAGCTATGTCTAGGTATTTTCTCTTAAATTTCTCTATAATCTCCATCACTTAGGTTGCATCTAGAAAATATAAAGCATCATATTTATCTTTTACCTTTTGTCAATAGTTTCCCACCTTAATGTGAGTCTCTGAAAAATCTCCCAATTTCCCATCTAACTCTAGTAATGCCTCTTTGGTCTTAAATACTTGTCTAATATCCACTATTGTAAATCATCCTCTTAAGTTGTAACATGAATAGGTTGCATAAGAATGGATAGTGGTATTATAGTGGATCTTCTTCTTTGTTTTACCTATGTAGCCCTAGCAAGACGAGTCCTTTGACTCAAGGGAAGGTTATCCTCTTCATCTTCATCATCTTGTTCTTCTTCTTTTGGAATAACTTCTGGGACTGATGGAAAAGGAATAACCTTTCTTATTAAATTTTGTCTCCCTGTCCTTTTAATTGGAGTTTTCATCTTTCTTTTCTTAGGAGCCAATGAGGAGGCTTCTTCCTATTGTATAGGTGGAGACACTTCCTATGCTTCTACTTTAGCTCCTTGCCCTTGTTCTGATGGTGGCACTAGTGAATTATTCTGAGTTTGGATGACTTCTACATTTTTTGCCCCTTCTACATACTTTGCTCCTTGTTGCTCTAGTGCTTGAGTGACCTCCTCTTTGGCTCAGCTTGTTGAGGGGAAGTTCTTTTCCTCTTGTTTTTACCTGTCTGTGCCCTGAAGTACCCAACTTCTCTATCAAGTTGATGCACTATTTTTTTCCTTATTGGAGTCTGAGCTATGAATGTTGGCACTATCACCTTTGCTCCTCTACCTTTCTGTTGACTTGGTGGTCAGCACCTCCTTTGGGGTTCATGAAATGGCTTAACCATCTCTCGTAGATCTAGGTAAGTCTGGTGTTTGTGACATTTGTTGATAGATCGAGATTTTGACACAACAAAAAAAAAAAACCAACAATTAGTATCAGCGCCTTGGGTCATGGGTTCAAATCTTGGGAGGTCTCCTTCATTCCATCGGTGTGAAACCCTTAGTAGGTTCTGAAGGGGAGATTGTTGACTTGGTGGTTAGCACCTCCTATGAGGTTCACAACATGGCTTAACTGCCTCTTGTGGATCTAGGTAAGTTTGACATTTGTGACATTCGTTGATAGCTCAAGCTTTTGGCACAATGATAAACATACCAACACTTTCACTGGGAGGGTTGTAGCTTGGAAAACTATAGTTTGTGGAATCAAATCCATCTTGAATGGTCTCTTGATCCAATCCTTGGTTAACTAGATGACATGCCTCACCTTATGATTAATATCTACATTTTCTTCTCTATTGATGTATGCATTCATAATAGGCTGACCATTTATCTTATCTCTATTATACAAGGGATTTAAGACCTCTTCACTATCTTTCTATACTATCTTTAATGGGATCTTCATTTTTAAGGCACTTCAGGCCAAATAGAGAGTCATCCTCCAATAATCCCTTATTTGGATTTTGTAGTCATCCATGGCATTCATCCAATGATCCTGTATGGCATCTTCATGGTTGGAATTGTTTCCCCACCAAGTTCTAAACTTTTCCAATGTTATCAAAATAAGGACGAGGAGAGTTATAATCCTCAAAGGGATATTGATCCCCTTTAGACTCAAAAGTCACAATATCTTGCTTCTATTTAACACCAAATGGACCTATAGTGATGGCCCATACCTAGGTCTTGTTATGTTTCTTCCTTAATCTCTCGTATGCTGATGAGAGTTGTCGTGCAATTTCTAACAATATGAGTCTATCACATGGATACTAGGGGAGCTTCTTTGGATTCAAAACTATACCTGCTACCCTTAAATAGGTGAATTTCCTGAATTGGATGTAATATGTGCCTATTTATCTAATCTTTTTCGTTGCCTCTTCTAACATCCTTTTTGCATAATCTACCTTAATAAACTAGATGACTACAAAAATGAAGGCATCATTCACTATTCAATATTTCTTACTATGATCTAAAAGCCTTTTCCTCACCAACCAGGGGTATAACACATAAGGTCATGCATTAGCATCTTCCAAGTTGCCCTTTTTGAACAACCTTAGATAATCTATTGCTCTTGCAGCTAACAGGTACACCAAATAAGATGCCATATAGAACCTTTGGTTGTTTTTGACTGCCACTAGTTGTTCATCTAGATTCTCACTGAGAATTGAGGCCTAGTCAATCGGAATCTTCACCACTCTGATGGTTTCATTGAAGTTTACCATCCATATATTCAAGTGTCCTACTACTAGTAATCCCATGATTCTACTTAAGAACACTATAGAATGTCTGATATCATCTTTCATATAACCCCTTGTCATGTCTACTTTTCCTACTTTTTTCCCAAGAGGAGTCTTATTGATGAGATACGAGGATTGGATAATTTTTTATGCTTCCTCTTCATGCTCTCTATGCCACCTTTTTGCTTGATGATGTGTTAACCTAATGTGTTGATTTGCTAATGGAAGATGTAATACTTTCTCAATGTTCTTAGGCCTAAGATCCAGGACAATCTCTCCAGTTATGCTTTTTATAACTCTCTCCTCAAAGTAATGTTTTAGGAACTTCCCATTGACTAGCAATGGAACCAATTCCCCTTGTAAGGAACTCAGTCTAAAAGTATTTTCTCCCAAAAAAATTGTCATCAGATAAGGACCAATCCATAAGTGTTGAAACTTATTGTGGTTGCCCAGCTTTTCTTTTGCCTTGTCCCATAGTAGAACAAGGTCAAATATTCTAAAAGTTTTTAGCATGGCTTACTTGTCAAACCACCTCTTAATGACATCCTAATGTTTCACCATATGCTTCGAAGTAGATGTTTGTTTCTCATCCATCTGTAAAAAATTCATTAGTCTAATCTGAACCTTGTCAGCATCTTCAACATACCCATTCATGAGTTTCAAAATAGGAATCCTAAGGTTAAGTGGGATTATTTTCTCTCGTCTATAGACAAGCAGATATGGAGATGTTCCCAAAGCATTCTTGACCCTAACTTGATCTATCCATAGGGCACATTTGAGTTGAGTATGCTAATCTTTAGGATTTTCCTTCAACAAATGTCTTATTATCATGATCAAGTTCTTATTTGTAGATTTGGCCACACCATTTCCTTATGAATAATAATTTGGAGAGAACTTGATAATAACTTGGTTTTCCAATGCCCATTGAGTAAGGAATATCAATGCAAATGCTGATCCATTATCGCACACTAGAAAGAATGGCATCCCAAATCTAGTAACAACATATTCTTCCAAGAAGTTTGTAACCACCTTTTCTATGTAATTTCTAAAAGTCTTAGATTTTGTCTAGCATCTACAATAATCAGTAGCTATGAGAACAAAGGTATCTCCAGTTGACAATGGTGGGTTTACTAGACAAATGAAATCCAACCCCCACTTTGCAAAAGGGTGTACCTCAAACACTAGTTGTAATGACATTGTAGGATATCTTTCTCTAATAGCACTAGTCTAACAAATGTGGCAAGTAAGCACATGTTCAAAAGTATCTTTGAAGATCATAGGCCAAAAATAACCTAATCTTAAAATCATATGGGTCATAGCCTCTACTAAACCATGTCCTATACCATATTTATCATGAAATTGTTCCAAAACTTCTTTTGCTTCTTCATGTGCTAGACACTTTAGATAAATCACTTCATAGTTCCTTTTGTATAATTTTCTCTCATGTAGCAAGTAGGATTCACACTTTATTTTGAGTCTCTTATGCTATGAACTATTCATCCAATTTGGGTATTGATTTTGTAAAAGGTAGTAAACATTATCTTGGTACCAAACATCTATTATTATACCTTGGTCAATATCAACTTGAGATACTATAATATTCTTTCGATCTTCCATCTCTATTTCACCATCAAATCTAAATTTCCTCTAATCCTCAATCTAGTTATCAGCTATCATTTTTGATAATCCTTGCCTTCTTACCAACTTCATGGGTTGAATCTCTAAATCAAATTCTTGAAGGATTTCCATCCTTTTTCCTCACCTTTCACCTAGTTCATTTTGCATTAGTAATGTCTTAACTGTAGGATCAAGCACAATCACATATACCTCGCTCCTTAGTATATAATGGTATAATTTCTTTACCACTCTGATTAAAGAAAAAGACTACTTATCAAGTTTAGAATAATTTAAATCAGCATTATTCAGAGGGAAACTTATAAAGGTAGTGTAACTTTCATCTTCTTTATCCTTCTTTTGTGTAAGAATCTCAGCACATGAATGTTCTAAAGCAAAAGAGTATATTTTGAAAGGTAGTCCATAATCTACTTATAAAATTTTGCATGAAATTTATCTTCCCAAATAAAGACTTAAGTTCTTTTCGACTATGAGGAGGTGACAACTTTAGAATGGCTTCAATTCTATTAGGATCAATGGAGATTCTGGCTTTTGAAATGATATGGACAAGGAGATTTCCTTTAGTAACTCCAAATGAAAACTACTCGGGATTGAGTGATATGCCATATTCATGACATCTATTGAATACTTGTCTTAAATTAAAAACATGAGTGCTTTGACCCTTTGAAAAGATAGTTAAGTCATCCATGTATATGACTATACACTCATTTATTAATCCCTTAAAAACTTCATCCATGGATCATTGAAATGTAGCCCCTACATTAATTAGGCCAAAAGACATTCTTTTGTAAGGAAATGTCCCCCATTTAGTCGTGAATGTCATCTTTAGCCTATCCTCTTCATCAACCATTAACTAGTTATATCCCAAATATCCATCCAAGAAAGACATCATCTTCAAACCATTAAAAATTTGCAAAACTTCATCCGATGAGGGCAAAGTGTTGTTATCCTTTTCAGATGCCAAGTTCAAATTATGAAAATCTACACAAAGATGAATATCTCCAGTCCTTTTCCACACCAAAACTAAGTTAGCCACCCATGTACAATGGCAAATGGGAAAGATGATCTTGTCATCAACCAACTTGTTAACTTCCTTCATTATCAATGGTTCAATAATGAGATTATTTTTTCCTTTGATGGAAGGGTTTGGCATCTAGTTTCAATGGAATGCCATGCGTAATGATTTCAGGATCATATGTTTTGAGCTCTTCATAGGTCCAAGTGATGGCATCCTTGTATTCTATAAGAAATTTGAGCATATCTTTCCCTTCTTGTGCATTGCACACCTTTCTGACCCTTACCATTTTAGGATCTTCATTGGTAACCAAATTATATGAATCACATTCCCCAATTCCCTTTTCTTTGACTAGTCTTTTGTTAAATGTTGATTCATCATGATAAAAAATGTATTTCAACTCAACCATCCCCTTAGGGATAGTGTTGGTCTTCAAGTTCAGGATCCCATCTTCATCTTCAAGTTCATCATCATCAAGTTTGTCATCTGGAGTGTTATCAATCTCTTGCCCTTCAAAATGGTTATTGTACATGATAAATTTTAGTATATGTTGATCATCCTAAAATACTTGAAAGTTCATAATATTGTCTAGGATGGATAGGAAAATAACCAACTCTACTAAAAATCTATTCAATTTTGTTCCCTTGACTGGTTTTAATGCGCTAGCCAAAATTGTGAGAGCATCTGCTACCATGTTTTTCCTCCTTGGAATGGACTTTATGTTCAAAGCTTCAAAATCATCCATTAGATCCCATACTCTTTTTCTGTTGGCAAGCAACCTCCTATCATTGCAAGAATATACCAATTTCACTTGTCTTATCACCAACTGGGAGTCTACCTCGATTATGAGAGCTATGATTCCTTTCTCTGGTGTGAAAAGAAGTCCTTGAATCAACACTTCATACTTTGCAACATTATTAGTACATCTAAAATATAATCAATATGTTGCGTAGAAAGACTTACCTTTTGAGTTGATTAACTCAATACCTATGCTAGCTCCTAATTTGCACTTGGATCTATCAGAGCAAAGTGTCCAAATTGGATCTTCTTTGGGCTTCCTAGATTTATGCTTATTCATCTGTTAACTCTTTCTTTACTTAGGCCTAAAAGGAATGTCTGTTGGGGATCCATTGTAATCTTTTGCAGGGTGGACTTGATGATTTTCCATTGTTACTCTTTGATATGGGAGGCATATGTTTTTCTTGGTTGTCTTGAATTTCCCCAATTGATTTTGTAATTTCATCCACTTTGTGTTTGGGATGAAAGAATATTGAAGTCCATCTTTGACCTTTTAGATAACATTTCCTTCTTTGGACTTTGATCATTCCTGGTAGAGGAGAAGACAAACCTCCACCATCTAGAGAGGTATCACTGTATGAGGCATTTAGATCTTCAATTTCCACTTCAACTTTTTCCACAAATTGAGATATATCTAGAGAATTTTGATTTTTTGTGGATATTTCTTTTGGAATGTTACCGCTCTTTATTTCCATTATCATTGTCAACACTTTAGCAACTGCTTCTTGGCAATATGAACATTCAAAATTTGAATGACTAACTTTATGCAATTTGCAAAATCTTGGGAGAGGTAGAATACTGGGGTCAGCTTCTTCTCCTAAACATTGTAAGTTGGCCACAATGTTGTCTATGAACTATGTTATGGTCTCTTGCTTTGGGATTGAAATCATGGATCTTCCATCTTGGTCATCTAATATTTTAGTTGAAGTTGTATCAAAAGCCATCACTTTGTAAGAGCTCAAATCTAATTGTAAGAATGAAACCTCATTTGGTGCATTGTATTTTGTAGTCATTATTTTTAACTTTGGATCCACATCTATCTTGATATGATTACTCAACCCTTTTCATGGTAACCATAATTGAGTAAAATCCATAGAAAACCATCCTCTTAGGCATTTTGTCCATTCTCTACTTAGTAGCAATCTGTATGTCTTAGGAATCTTAACCACATGTATAAAAATGATGTCTTGAATTGGGGGTCAACTGTCAATTGCATCCAAACATCTCTCAACACACTAGTAACTTGTACTTCTATTTTATCCAATTGTATCACTATTTGATTAGAGGGTGGAGGAGTGACTCCCAACCTTTGTTCTATCGAAAGTGGCATAACATTACAAGAATCTCCTAAATCAATTAAGAAATTATGAAGTTTCTTCCCATATATTTTGATGCTAAGAAAAAATGAGGGCACCTCAACCTTGTCTTTAAACATAGTTGGCATTGCCTCTTAAGCATTGACTTGTTGAGATACTATCTTTTGAGAAACAATATTCATATTATGGGGTACCTTTGTATGATCAAGAGTTTTCATCAGTGCTTCTCATTGATGAGGACAATTTTGTAGCATGTCAAACATGGACATGTTTTCCTTTATTCATTTCAAATCTTCCACTGAACTATACTTTTCAGTAGACTAGGCAAAAATTTTCAAGAATATAGGCACATTTCCTTGATTCTGATTTTACTATCCTCCATATAGTGGTCTGATTGGTACTAGATTGTTACTCACTCTCGGATCGAGAGGAGTCGGTTGTAATTCTAGAGAAATCCCATCTGTCATAGGTTCTTTTCAACTTCGTAAATTGTAAGTATTTTGATTGTCATTTCAAAAAGAAAGCATCTCTTTTGGTTGTTATTTGGTTCTTGACTAAATGGAAAAGAGAATTCTTTGTTGGCTGGTTGTTCCATTTCTGTTTTCTATGTAGAATCATAGTATTCTAGTAGCATAGCATTAAACTACATAAGAGGCACATTATCATTGATTTGTGAATTTTGATTCATTTCTTGATTTGCATTGTAATATGAACCATCATTGTTAGATGTGTTTTGACCATCGTCATACTGATTAATATTCACATACAGAGTATTATTGTTATTGTTATCTATAGGAATGCTTCCATTGTTCAAACAAGTGTTCCATTGTCAATTCTATCTCTGGAAATTGTTGTTGCAATTGGGAGGATTTAAATTGTTTGCTCCATTATTGTTTCCTTCATGGTTATTAGTAGCATTATTATTGCCATTGAAATTCCTATTGTATTTCTGACTGTAATTATTTTTGTTATTGTAAGGACCAACATTATTTCTCTGAAAGTTGTTATTATGTCCTTGTGACAACCTCAAGTGAGTCAGCTCATTATTCATTTGAGACATGGTCTTCTTCATTTGACCAAACTCAGAGACAAAATTGTTGTCTGCTTCAGTGGAAGTTGCTATCTTTTTCTCAAAGAAAGCAGCTTTTGGAGGTTGATATCTTGGATACATTATAGTTGGGGTTTGTGGAGTGGGTTCCTATTATAATGGAACTAGATTCATTGGTATAAATTGGCTAGGCATCATAGGTACTCCAATAGGATATGTTGGTATCATTGTAATAGCTTGAGCTTGAAGCATCAATCCTCCTCCATTAGGATTGGCCTACTTTGTAAAGGTAATTACTTCCAAGAAGACTTTATCCAGTGTGTCAATATTTTCTGTAGGAAGTCTTCTTAGGAAAATAGTAGTAAGATGGTCCATAGCAATCAGATAAATCTAAATTATAGCTTCAACTGGTATAGTGTATGGCATTTCCAACTTGTGGTATGCCATATGAAAGTGATGGTTGAAACGTGAAATCATCTTAGCTAGGTCCCTTTTGATTGATATGAATTGATGATGTATCACAGTTGGGTTGATGAAAGTTTTGAATTGTTCCAAGAATATTTTTTTGAAAGTATCCTAGTCTCCAACACATCCAAGTGGCAAATTAACATACCAATTAAAGGTTACTTTTTCCAAAGAGTAGGGGAATAAGTGAAGAACCACATTCTTGTTAGCAATCTATTTTCGGTTACAAATTTCCTTGAATACCTTGATGTGATCTTAAACAGTTCTTTTCCCTCCATAAATGAACCTTGTGAAAAACTTCTCAAGATTCATAGGAAGATCGTTGAGTACACCTATCAAGTTGATTGGTAGTCTATAACATTTGCAAAAAAGGCCATCGTAGGATTTGGTGGAATAACGGGTGGTTGTTGTGGAGGCATAAAAAAGGAAGATGATGAAATGTTGAATGGAAGTGGTAGAATCTAGGGAATCCTTTGTCATTGCAAGGCTTGAAAAAGTGGCTAAGTTTGGGGAAGTCATGTATATGAGGTGAAGATTTTAGACCTCACTAAAATGGAGATGATAGATCAGGATCTTCCAATTTGTGTCAGATCTAGAAAATGTGCACCTTTGCAAAAGAACTCTCTCTAAAAAATATGGTGCACCTTGGAACCTTGCACACCATGGAAGCTTGCATACCTCTGAACCTCAACAGTTAAGAATTTTTTTGAACTTGTAAAAAAATGCAAAATTTTGAAATTGCAAGTTGTTTTCTACTATTCAAAATGGTTAGGGCCCTCCTTCTAGTGCCACTTCTATTGAGCTATCATTTTTCATGATGTTTAATGATAGGAATCCTTTCGAACTCCTCTCTTAAAAATCTAATCTAAGATCAACTCTAAAGTTTCGGGTGATATTGTGACCTACTAGAATATGCTCAGTAGAAGATAAATGCGAGTTTCAACAAGGAGGCCTTAGCTAGTTTTGAAATTTTTTGAATAAGATATGGAATCTTATTTCTATCTCAAAAGAATGACCACACAAAAAGAAATATATATTTTTTCTTTTTTTGTTTTATAATGAATGCAGTTTTAACTATGCAACTATATGAGTTCTTAAATTAACCAAGTGTTTGTAAAAGAAAATAATGAAGATAGGGTAACAAGAAGTTTAAGAAAATGAGTTAAACAAATAAGTCCCTAATGGAAATAAGCCACGAAAATAAAAAATCTATGAATTAAGCCTTTGAAAATATCGGTAGGTAACTAATGAAAATAGGAGCAACACTTCCTCAATTCAATTGATGTAATCATCGATGGGAATTTAGTAACCATAAGATGTTTTACTTTTCATCGAATCTCAAGGCCACAGAAAGTGCACTCATGTGAGACAAAAAGCTATGCAGTAATAATAGGGTGATTTCTTCTCCAATTAAGTATGTTAGCAAAATTTGTAAACACATGACAAACACCAGAATTAAAAGACCAGTCAATCAAAATAACACAATAAAACTATTGGATCCATTACACTCCATGAACATGAATTCACAAAACATAACACACTCAAGAAAGAATAATTACACTTCGAATGAGAGCACCAATAACATGTATTGTTGCATCAAAATAATGGCCTAGAATATATATTTAATTCCTCAATTTATAGGAAATCTTCTCCTCAATTTTTAAAGAGAGTGAGAGATTCCTCCATGAAAATATATGTTTCTAAACTAATAAAACAAATATGTTTATGTACAAATTGACTCTCTAACTGGTGCTAAGTAGGACTCCACACTTATTTATATCATTTAATGGGTGCATGATAGTAAGCATGAGAAAATAAGAAAAAGAAAGCCATTAGATGATGTAGGGGTCTTAAGAGATGCCAAAAATAGAAGCTCAACCTTCTCTCGATGTTTTTAGGAGTTAAACTATCGTTAGAATGCATTTTTATGCATGGAAAGCTCTAAATTTGAAACTGGCTATTAACTATCAACACACTTCTAACTTCTTCAAAAACTTCTATAGCACCTCTAGAGAAAAACACCTTGGGATAAGTGTACCTTTTGAACCTTGTGCACCTTGGGAGATGTGCATCTTGGAAGATAGGTCCAAAAAATGCAAAAATTTACCAAGTTTCAAAACTAAAATTCTAGCTTCTAGGTTTTTTCCCCCTTCATACTAGAGCTATGTCTGGGTATTTGCTCTTGAATTTCTCTATAATATTTGTCACTTAGGTTGCATCCAGAAAATCTAAAGCATCATATTTATCTTTTACCTTTTGTTGATAGTTTCCCACCTCAATGCGAGCCTCTACAAAATCTCCAATTTCCCATCTAACTCTAGCAATGCATCTTTGATCATAAATGATTGTTGTAGCTCATCCTTCAAAGTCATAACTTGAATAGGTTGTGTAGTAATGGATGGTGGTGTTATCATGGAGCTTCTTTTTCGTTCTACCTCTATAGCCCTAGCAAGATGAGTCCTTTGAATCAAGGGAAGGTTATCCTCTTCATCTTCATCTTCTTGTTCTTTTTCCTCTGGAATAACTTTTGGTATTGATAGAAAATGAATAACCTTTCTTATCACCTTTTGTATCCCTATCCTTTTAGTTGGAGTTTTCATCTTTCTTTTCTTGGGAGCCAATGGGGAGGCTTCTTCCTCTTATGTAGGCAAAGAAATTCCTGTGCTTCTCCTTAAGCTCCTTGCCCTTGTTCTGATGGTGGCACTAGTGGATTATCCTAAGTTTGGATGAGCTCTACATTTTTTGCCCCTTCTAAATTATTTTCCCCTTAGTGCTCTAGTGCTTGAGATTCCTCCTCTCCAGGCTTAGCTTGTTGAGGGGAAGTTTTTTTCCTCTTATTTTTACCCTTCTATGCCTTGAAGTATCCAACTTCTCTATTAAGTTGATACACTATTTTCAGCCTTATTGGAGACTGAGCTGTGAATGTTGGCACTGTCACCTTTGCTCCTGTACCTTTTTCTAGGTGGGTTGTAGCTTGGAAAACTAAAGTTTGTGGAATCAAATCCAACTTGAATGGTCTCTTGATCCAATCCTTTCTTAACTGGATGACATGCCTCACCCTATGATTAATATCTATGTTGTCTTCTTTATTGATCTCTGCATTCATAATAGGTCAATCATTTATCTTATCTCTATTATAAGGGATCTAAGACCTCATCAAAATCTTGTTGCACTATCTTTAATGAAATCTTCATTTTCAAAGCACTAACTACCAAATAGAGAGTCATCCTACAATAATCCCTTATTTGGATTTCATAGGCATCCACTACATTCATCCAATTATCCTCTACAACACCTTCAAGTTCAAATTGTTTCCCCGCTAATTAATGAACTTTGCCAATGTTATTGAAATAGGGACAAGGAGAGTTATAAGCCTCCATAGGATACTAATCCCATTCAAACTCAAAATTCATGATATCTTTCTTTTGTTTAACACCAAATAGAGCTATAGTGATGGGCCATACCAAGTCTTCTTATGTTACTTCCTTACTCTCTTGTATGTTGATGAGAGTTGTCTTGTAATTTCTAACAATATGAGTCTATCACATAGATACCAAGGAAGATTCTTTGGATTTACATTTGTACCCACTACCCTTAAATAGGCGAATGTCTTGAATTGGGTGTAATAGGTGCCTATTTTTGTAATCTTTGTTGTTGCCTCTTTTGACATCCTTTTTGCATAATCTCCCTCAATAAATTGGATGACTACAAAAATGAAGGCATCATTCATTGGTATTTCTTGCTATGATCTACAAGCCTTTTCCTCACCAACTAGGGGTATACCACATAAGGCCATGCATTAGAATCTTGCAGTTTACCTTTTTGAGCAACCCCAGATAATCTATTGCTCTTATAGCTAACTGGTACACTGACTAAGATTGCATTTAGAATCTTTGGTTATTTTTTACCACCACTACTTGTTTATCTAAATTCTCACTGAGAATCAAGGCCCAATCAATTGGCATCTTCATTATTCTAATGGTTTCATTTTAATTTACCATCCATATATTGAAGTGTCCTATTGCTGGTATTCTTAGGATTCTACTCAGGAGCACTATAAAATGTTTGATATCATCTTTCATATAACCCATTGTCATATCTACTTTGCCTACTTTATTCCCAAAAGGAGTCTTATCAATGAGATACTAGGATTGGACCATTTCTCATGCTTCCTTTTCATGCTCTCTATACCACCTTTCTGCTTGATGATATGTTAACCTAATGAATTGATCTACTCTTAGAAGATGAAATACTTTCTCAATGTTCTTAGGCTTTAGATCTAGGAAAATCTCTCCAGTTATGGTTTTTAAAACTCTCTCCTTTGAAACATAGTTTTCTGTCAATGCCATAATCAACTCAAAAGATTGTATTGAAACTAGGTGTGACACTGCGTTTACTAGCCCTGATCTAATGAGTGTAAATATCATTGGAGACCTCTCAGTTGGTTTCTCGCATAGGACTAAGAATGTGTTCTAGTCAATATGGCCTAGCTCAGTGTCTCAGATCTCTAAATATGCATCCTGGAAGCATGACTTCGATGGAACACCTTGAAATTTGAAGACCACTAGATTCAAAGCCATCTTTGTAGCAAGGGAGGATGAGGAGGAAGCCATTTAATCTACCCAAAATAGTAACCCATTAGCCTAGAAGGTTGAAAAAATTAATTAAAAAAAACCCTAGTTACAAAATATTTATGACCCAGAAACCCTAAATCTCAAAAATTGAGACAAAACACTTAAAAACCTATAAAACACCTCTAATAGAAAAATTTGGTGCACCTTGCACACCTTAAGGGTTTACTAGGTGTACCTTTGCTATATAAACAAAACACTATCAAGGGTGTGCACCCTATAATGCAATACTTAGGCAAGTGTGAAATAAAAGGGTGCACACATAACACACCTTGTGGAGTGCGCTATGTGCACACCCTTACTTTGCATGTAGGTGATGCTTTACCATTGAAAGGTGTGCACCTTTCACTAAGTGGAGTCTAGCTTAGTTTAGGTATTGTTTTTGTTTTATTAAGTTTTTTAATTGTGTCTTAGGAAGAAAAGGTGCACAACGTACTTTCTAACATTTTTTTTTGTGTGTGTTGTGTGTGCAGGAGATGAAGTGATGCGGCACACCTTACCAAGTGTGGAGGTGCAAAATTATTTTAAGCGGAGGGAAGAATGAATAAGAGAAGGGGGGGAGTCCTGGGCTTTTATAGGCATGGGACAGAGAGCACCTTTAGAGGTGTGCACCTGTGCATGTGCACAGGTGCACACTTCCAAAGGGAAATGCTCCCACATTGGTACCCTTAGCACACCAGCAGACCTTGAAATTTTTTCCATGTGCACTAGGTGCACTACTGCACACCTTTAGATCAAAAAATTAATTTTCTCTCAAAATTTCTAGTTTTTGGCAAATGGGTTTTCCGGCAGAGAGTTAGACTAAACAAAAACACTAGGTAAAACCCTAAAAAAGAATTTGACCCTAGGCTAGGGATCTAGAAAGATAAAAAAAATATGCTAGGGGGTCTCCATTTCTAGGAAAAAAAAATTTTGCATTTTGAAACCACAACAAATAGCCCCCAAAAAGGAAAGAAATGACAAAGGCATTTCTTCATCAGCAAACATTCCTCTAATATGTGTCAAGCACTGACTGAATCCTGAATACTCCAAGCATGTTTTGAGTCACTTTGTAGTCAAAACCTCATAATTTTGAATCTCCAAGTTCAGTGTATCCATTTTCTTCATCATCTCAGAATGCAATCTATCAAAAGCTTCCAACAACTTGGAAACTATCTTCCACCCTTCAAGTCCACTCATTGGGAATCCTTACGAAAGCTATTTATCAATCCCTTGTTTGACTAGACCAGAGAATCAATCCTGAGGGCTCTTGATGGGTATCACATTTCTTTTGATGTCCTAGGTAATATTCTAAATATTTGCTTCACGTAGCTTGCATGCCACCATTTGATTCTTCAAAGAAGTAATTATTTTGATAGTGGATAGCCTATTTGTAGTGCACATGCATGTAGTCAGATTACCTTTCTTAGACTTTGTAGAATCCTTCATTCTTAACACCATTTCCCTTTTCTATTTTCTTGTTATACCCTGACCATGCTTAGATTGTGTAGCCAAGACATTTTTTTCGTTTCTCAGATTCAATCTTTTGTTGACATCCCTTGCATTCTGAGCTTTTAAGAATTTTATAGAAACTCTCATGCCAAACAATGATCTTAGCAATTTCTTTGAGAAGACCCTTTTGTTTGAATTGATAGGGATTAGACTATCCCTTGTTGTCATCAACTTTGGTTCAAAAAAACCTAAGATAATCAATCTTTATATTTACAAAGTGTTGAAAACTTGTTGATCTGCAATACTGAATTCAAGACTGAAATTCCTCTATCATTGCAAGTAAGATTTGTTCCTCAGTTGGTATAAGAAAAAAAAATTATTAAAATGATTTTACAAAAAAATACCTCTTCCTAAAATTTGAAACCAAAAAATGGTTTAATGAGATACGTCAAGATAAAATCTTGAGTGCACCTAACCCCCAGACTAACACAAGTTTGAATGCAAACACACAATTCAATGTAAACACACTTGCAGAAATAAACACACTTGTAGAAAGGAATTTTTTTTTAAAAATATATATGTGTGTGTGTGTGTGTGTGTGTGTGTGTGTGTGTGGGTATGTGTAGGATCATGGTGTACCAAATTATGGCCTTAAGTGGCAGTTCAAAATTAGCAAATCAGGGTTATGTCAACTTTACACATAATTTTAAAATGGTTATGGGCTTTATATCTAAAAGTTGTAAGAAAATAATTTGTAAGAAATTGAATGTAGTTTCTAAAAAACTAGGCCTTATCAGGAGAAAATAATAATTGATTGGTCAAAAGTTTTGATTTTAATGCAGTACTATAAAAATTTCAAGGCAAAAATAAAAAGTAGGTGTATGTCTGACCACCTTAATCAAAATCAAATGATAATATTTTTTTAATATAATTATAGATATAAAAATTAGACTCATGCCCGGATGTGACGCATATTCTTTAGTATTTTTATTTCAAATAAATAATTAAATATGAATTTTCTACCAAAACATTCTAAAAAAAAAAACTCCTGTGTCTGGCCACATTAACTAATAGAAAATTTTACCAAATTTTATTTTTACTTTATTTTTCTTATACTAGGCGAAGAATAGAATGTGACGCAACTTTTAGATTTAAAAAATGTTAAATCGTTTGAAAGTTATAGCTATTTTTCAATCAGTATGTCAATCAACACTCTACAATAATCTTCATTGATAATTAACTAATAAATACTTATCGAACTCAGAATTTTACACCAATTATATCGATGGAATTTCGAGAGTGATATTAAAAAATATTTTTCGTTTCATTCAATTTCGATCAAAATAACATTGTCAAATGGCTATCCAAATTCTGAGTGTCACTAAAACCCTCCTCAAACACATTTTTTTGGGTTGACCGGGTAGGCTTGGTAAATACTAGGCCTAATCAGATATCCAATCTCAAATTAAAATCGAATATCCAATTTGAAATCGGATATTCGATATGGCTTGGTGAGCCCCATCCACTTTTGGAGGGAAATTTCAAATCCGAAGACATTTTAGAGAGAAAACCGAGTTTGTGATTCCATATTTTATAACTTATCAATTATTGGAGTTATATTACTATGTAAAAATATATTATAATATATATATTATTATATTATATTATTATTATTTTTGCTATATTTTTATTAAATATAATAATGTAATATTATATATATATATATATGTATATATGTTATTAATATATATTATTATTATGAGCTATGTTATTAATATATAATAATATGTTATCTTATTACTATTACACACACACACACACACACACACACACACACACACACACACACACACACGGTGACCTACAACACCCTTCGATCCATTACATGATGACAGATGTCCCTAGGATCCTTAGGAACATCTTAAAATTGTTTATAATCATTCTTATGGGTCGAATAGGGTCATAGGTTGACCTATGAACCCCTTCGACCCATTAAATGACAACATATCTCCCTAGGGGTCTTAGAACCCATAGGGACATATTAGATTCATTCTTATGGGTCGAAAATGGTCATAATGTGACCTATGACCCCCTTCGACTCATTAAATGACGACATTTGTCCCTAGGGGTCCTAGAAATATTAGAATCATTCTTATGGGTCAAAAACCATTACATGACAACATTTGTCCCTAGGGGACCTAGGAACCCTAGGGACATATTAGAATGCTTCATATGGGTCAAAGGGGGTCATACGTTGACCTATGACCTCCTTCGACCCATTAAATGATGACATATGTCCCTAGGGAACCTAAGACCCCTAAGGACATATTAGAATCATTCTTATGGGTCAAAGGTGGTCATAGGTTGACCTATGATCCCCTTTGACCCATTAAATGATGACATATGTGACATATTAGTATCATTAATATGTGTCAAAGGGGGTCATAGGTTGACCTATGACTCCCTTCGACCCATTACATAGCGACCCCTAGGGACATAGTAGAATCATTCTTCTAGGTCAAAGGGGGTCATAGGGACCCATTGCATGATGACATATGTCCCTAAGGGTCCTAGGACCCCTAGATACATATTAGAATGCTTCATATGGGTCAAAGGGGGTCATAAGTTGACTTATGACCCCCTTCGACCCATTAAATGATGAAATTTATCCCTAGGACCCTTAGGGACATATTAGAATCTTTCATATGGGTCAAAGAGGGCCATAGTTTGACCTAGGACCCCCTTCAACTCATTACATGATGACGTATGTCCCTAGGGGTCCTTAGATCCCTAGGGACATATTAGAATGCTTCATATGGGTCAAAGGGGGTCATAGGTTGATCTATTGCCCTTTGACCCATTACATGATGACATTTGTCCCTAGAGGTCCTAGGACCCCTATGGACACATTATAATACTTCATATGGGTCAAAGGCCCTATGACCTCCTTCGAACCATTAAATGATGACATATGTCCCTAGGGGTCCTAGGGACATATTAAAATCATTCTTATGGGTCGAAGGGACATATGTCATCATGTAGAATGATTCTAATACCCCTTTGACACCTTTGACCCATATGAAGCATTCTAATATATCCCTGGGGACGTATTAGAATCATTGTTATAGGTCGAAGGGGGTTATAGGGTGACTAATGACCCCCTTCGACCCATTAAATGATGACATTTGTCCTAGGGGTCCTAGGACCCCTAAGGACATAATAGAATCGTTCTTATTAGTCGAAGAGGGTCGTAGTCGACCTATGACCCCTTTCGACCCATTACATGATGACATTTGTCCCTAAGGGTCCTTGGACATATTAGAATGCTTCATATGGGTCCAAGGGGGTCATAGGCTGACCTACGACCCCCTTCAACCCATTAAATGATGGCATATGTCCCTAGGGGTCGTAGGACCCCTAGAGAAATATTAGAATTGTTCTTATGGGTCAAAAAGGGTCATAGGTTGACCTATGATGCCCTTCAACGCATTACATGATGACATATGTCCCTAGGGCTCCTAGGACCCCTAGGGACATATTAGAATCATTCATATGTGTAAAAGGGGGTCATAAGTTTACCTATGACCCCCTTCGACCCATTACATGACGACATATGTCGCTAGGGGTCC
This sequence comes from Cupressus sempervirens, assembly GCA_028749045.1. NCBI lineage: Eukaryota > Viridiplantae > Streptophyta > Pinopsida > Cupressales > Cupressaceae > Cupressus > Cupressus sempervirens. The sequence continues at coordinate 434,166,765 of CM053789.1, forward strand.
TAAGACCCCTAAGGACATATTAGAATCGTTATTATGAGTCAAAGGGGGTCATAGGGTTACCTATGACCCCCTTTGACCCATTACATGATGACACATGTCCCTAGGGGTCCTAGGAACCCTAAGAAAATATTAGAATGCTTCATCTGGGTCAAAGGGGGTCATAGGTTGACCTATGACACCCTTCAACCAATTACATGATGACATATGTCCCTAGGGGTCTGAGGACCCCTAGGGACATATTAGAATCATTCTTATGGGTCAAAGGGGGTCATAGGGTTACCTATGACCCCCTTCAACCTATTACATGACGACATATGTCCCTAGGGGTCCTAGGACCCCTAGGGATATATAAGAATGCTTCATATGGGTCAAAGGGGGTCATAGGGTGATCTATGACCCCCTCCAACACATTAAATGACAACTATTTCCCTAAGAGTCCTAGGACCACTAAGGACATATTAGAATGCTTCATATGTATCAAAGGGGGTCATAGGTTGACCTATGACCCCGTTCGACCCATTAAACGATGACATATGTCCCTAGGGGTCTTAAGACCCCTAGGGACATATTAGAATCTTTCTTATGGGTCAAAGGGTGCCATAGGGTTACCTATAACCCCCTTCGACCCATTACATGACGACATTTGTCCCTAGGGGTCCTAGGATCCCTAGGGACATATTATAATGCTTCATATAGGTCAAAGGTGGTCATGCATTGACCTATGACCCCCTTTGACCGATTAAATGATGACATATGTCCCTAGGAGTTTTAAGACCCCTAAGGACATATTAGAATCATTCTTATGGGTCAAAGGGGGTCTTAGGTTGAGCTATGACCTCCTTCGACACATTACATGATGACATATGTCCCTAGGGGTCCTAGGACCCCTAGAGACATATTAGAATCATTCATATCGGTCAAAGAGGGTCATAGGTTGTCCTATGACACCCTTAGATCCATAACGTGATGGCATAGGACCCCTAGGGACATATTAGAATCAATCTTATGGGTCAAAGGGGGTCATAGGTTGACCTATGACCCCCTTCGACCCATTACGTGATGACATATGTCCCTAGGGATCCTCGGATCCCTATGGACATATTAGAATGCTTCATATGGGTCCAAGGGGGTCATAGGTTGTCCTATGAACCCCTTCGACCCATTAAATGATGACATATGTCTGTAAGGGTTGTAGAACTCCGAGGGAAAAAATAGAATCGTTCGTGTGTGTCAAAGGGGGTCATAAGTTGACCTATGACCCCATTTGACCCATTACATGATGACATATGTCCCTACGGGTCCTAGGATGCTTAGGGACATATTAGAATCGCTCAAATGGGTCAAAGAGGGTCATAGGTCATATGATCACCTTCGACCCATTACATTATGACATATGTCCCTAGGGGTCCTATGACCCTTAGGGACATATTAGAATGCTTCATATGGGTCAAATGGGATCATAGGTTGATCTATGACCCCCTTCGACCTACTAAAGGATGTTAGAATGCTTCATATGGGTCAAAGGGGGTCATAGGTTGACCTATGATCCCCTTCGAACCATTAAATGACAACATATGTCCAGAGGGGTCCTAGGAGCCCTAGAGACATATTAGAATCGTTCTTATGGGTCAAAGAGAGTCATAGTTTGACCTATGAACTCCTTCGACCCTTTACATGATGACATATGTTCCTAAGGGTCCTACGACCCCTAAGGACATATTAGAATGGTTCATGTGTCAAAGGGCATCATAGATAGACCTATGACCCCATTCGACCCATTACATGATGACATTTGTCTTTAAGGGTCCTAGGACACCTAAGGACATATTAGAATGCTTCATATGGGTCAAAGGGGGTAATAGGTTGACAAATGACCCCCTTTGACCCATTAATTTACAACATATGTCCTTAAGGGTCTTAGGACCCCTATGGACATATTAGAATGCTTCATATTGGTGCAATGGAGTCATAGGTTGACCTATGACCCCTTTCGACCTATTAAATGACAACATATGTCCTTAATGGTCATAGGACCCCTAGGGACATAATATAATCATTCTTATGGGTCAAAAGGGGTCATAGGTCAACCCATTACATGATGACATATCTCCCCCTTCGTCCCATTACATGATGACCTAAACCCCCTTCGACCCATTACATGATGACATATGTCCCCATGAGTCCTAAGACCCCTAGAGATATATTAAAATCATTTGAATGGGTCAAAGGGGGTCATAGTTTGATCTATGACCTGCTTTCAACCCATTACATGACGACATATGTCTCTAGGGGTCCTAGGACCCCTAGGGACATATTAGAATGCATTACATAGGTCAAAGGGGGTCATAGGGTGACTTGTGACCCCCTTCGACCCATTAAATGATGACATATGTCCCTAGGGGTAATAGGACCCCTAGGAACATATTAGAATGCCTCATATGGTTCAAAGGGGGTCACAGGTTGACCTATGACCCCCTTCAACTCATTAAATGATGACATATGTCCCTAGGTGTCCTAGGACCCTTAGGGAGATATTAGAATCATTCTTATGGGTCAAAGGGGGTCATAGGTTGACCTATGACCGATTTCAACACATTACATGATGACATATGTCCCTAGGACACCTAGGGACATATTAGAATATTTCATATGGGTCAAAGGGCATCATAGGTCGACCCATTACATGACGACATTTGTCCCTAGGGGTCCTAGGACCACTAGGGACATATTGGAATGCTTCATATGGGTCAAAGGAGGTCATAGGTTAACCTATGACCCCCTAAGACCCATTACATGACGACATATGTCCTTAGGGGTCCTAGGACCCGTAGGGACATATTAGAATTGTTTATATGTGTCAAAGGGGGTCATAGGTTGACCTATGACCCCCTTCAAACCATTACATGACACATATGTCCTTAGGGGCCCTAAGACCCCTAGGGACATATTAGAATCATTCTTATGAGTCAAAGGGGGTCATAGGGTGACCTATGACCCCATGATGACATATGTCCCTAAGGGTCCTAAGACCCCTAGGTACATATTAGAATGATTCATATGGGTTGAATGGGGTCATAGGGTTACCTATGACCCCCTTTAACCCATTAAATGATGACATATGTTGCTAGGGGTCCTAAGACCCTTAGAGACATAATATAATCATTCTTATGGGTCAAAGGGGGTCATAGGTTGACCTATGACTGCTTTAGACCCATTAAATGATAACACATGTCGCTAGGGGTCCTAGGACCCCTAGAGATATATTAGAATCATTCGAATTGGTCAAATGGTGTCATAGGTTGACCTATGACCTCCTTCGACCCATTACATAGTTACATATGTCCCTAGGGGTCCTAGGATCCCTAGAGACATATTAGAATTATTGAAATGAGTCAAATGGGGTCATAGGTTGACCTTCATATGGGTCCAAGGGGGTCACAGGTTCTTTCGACCCATTAAATGATGACATATGTCTCTAGGGGTCCTAAGACCCCTAGGGACATATTATAATGATTCATATGGGTCAAAGGGGGTCATAGGTCACTTTGACCCATTAAATGATGACATATGTCCCTAGTGGTCCTAGGACCCCTAGGGACATATTAGAATTGTTGTTATGGGTCAAAGGGGGTCATAGATTGACTTATGACCCCTTTTTAGTCATTGCATAATGATATTTTTCTCTAGGGGTCTTAAGATAGCTAGGGACATATTAGAATGCTTCATATGTGTCAAAGGGGGTCATACATTGAGCTATGACCCCCTTCGACCCATTAAATAATGACATATGTCTAGGACCCCTAGGGACTTATTAGAATCGTTCTTATGGGTCAAACCTATGACCCCTTTCAACCCATTACATGATGGCATATGTCTCTATGGGACTTAGGACCCCTATGGACATATTAGAATCATTCATTTGTGTCAAAAGGGGTCATAGGTTGACCTATGACCCCCTTCAACCCATTGCATGACAACATATGTCCCTAGGATTCTTAGGACCCCTAGGGACATATTAGAATGTTTCATATGCATCCAAGGGGGTCATAGGTTGATCTATGACCGCTTCAACCCATTAAATGATGACATATTTTCTTAGGGGTCTTAGGACCCCCACAGACATAATAGAATCGTTCTTATGAGTCAAAGAATGACCCCCTTCAACCGATTACATGACGACATATGTCCCTAGGGATCCTAGAACCCCTAATGAAATATTAGAATCATTCAAATGGGTCAAAGGGGGTCATAGGTCATATGACCCCCTTCGACCCATTACAATACGACATATGTCCCTAGGGGTCCTAGGACCCCTAGGGACATATTAAAATGCTTCATATGGGTTGAAGGGGGTCATAGGGTGACCTATGACCCCCTTCAACCCATTAAAGGATGAAATATGTCCCTAGGGGTCCTTTGACCCCTAAGGACATATTAGAATGGTTCATATGGGTCAAAGGGGGTCATAGGTTGACCTATGACCCCCTTCGACCCATTAAATGATGACATATGTCCCTAGGGGTCCTAGGAACATATTAGTATCGTTCTTATGGGTAAAAGGGGGTCATAGGTTGATCGATGACACCCGTCAACCCATTACATGATGACATAACTTATTAGAATGCTTCGTATGGGTGGAAGGGGGTCATAGGGTGACCTATGACTCCCTTCAACTCATTGCATGATGACATTTGTCCCTTGGGGTCCTAAGACCCCTAAGGACATTTTAGAATGCTTCATATGGGTCAAAGGGGGTCATAGGTTGACCTTTGAGCCTCTTTGACCTATCAAATGAAGACATATGTCCCTAGGGGTCCTAGGACCCATAGGGACATATTAGAATCATTGTTATGGGTCAAAGGGGGTCATAGGTTGACCTATGACCCGCTATGACCTATTACATGACAACATATGTCCCTAGGGGTCCTAGGACCCCTAGGGACTTATTAGAATCGTTCATATGTGTCAAAGGGGGTCATAGGTGAACCTATGATCCCATTTGACCCGTTACATGATAACATATGTGACTAAGGGTCCTAGGACCCCTAGAGACATATTAGAATCTTTCTTATGGGTCGATATTGACATATGTCCCTAAGGGTCCTAGGACCCCTAGTGACATATTAGAATCGTTCTTATGGGTCGAAAGGACATATGTCATCATGTAGAACAATTCTAATACCCCTTTTACCCCTTTGACCCATATGAAGCATTCTAATATGTCCCTAAACGTCCTAGGATGCCTAAAGACGTATTAAAATTGTTCTTATGGGTCGATGGGGGTCATAGGGTGACCTATTACTCCCTTTGATCCATTAAATGACGATATTTGTCCCTAGGTGTCCTAGGACCCTTAGGGACATATTAGAATCATTCTTATGGGTTGAAGCACCTATGACCCCCTTCAACCCATTACATGATGACATTTTTCCCTTGCGGTTTTAGGACTCCTAGGTACATATTACAATGCTTCATATGGGTCAAAGGGGGCATAGGTTGACCTATGACCCCCTTCGACCCATTACATGATGACATATATCCCTATGGGTCCTAAGACTCCTAAGGACATATTAGAATCGTTCTTATGGGTCGAAGTGGGTCATAGGTTGACCTATGATCCCCTTCGACCCATTACATGACGACATATGTCTCTAGGGGTCCTAGGACCCCTAGGGAAATATTAGAATGCTTTAAATGAGTCAAAGGGGGTCATAAGTCACATAACATATTGACGTGCCCCTTATAGTGTAGAAGATAATCGAAAGATTATTAGAGAGTATCATTTTTATGTGAGTGATGATAGATCTCACTCTCATGAGTTTGTGAAATGTTGTTTCGAGAATTATTTTGATTTCTTATATGAGCTTGCAATTTCTATGGATAGACATATCATTTGGTCAGATAACTGTACAGGTCAATTCAAGAATGCTTGCATGTTTTATTGCTTGTGTAAGATCCATGTAGAGAGAGGGGTGCCTCATATTTGGAGTTTTTTTGAGTTTGAAAATGGAAAAAGGGAACATAATGGAACATGGTTGACCTATGACCCCCTTCGACCCATTAAATGACTACATATGTCCCTAGGGGTCCTAGGACCCCTAGGGACATATTACAATCATTCTTATGGGTCAAAGGGACATATGTTGTCATGTAGCATCATTCTAATACCCCTTTGACACATTTAACTCATATGAAGCATTCTAATATGTCCCGAGGGGTCCTAGGACCCCTTGGGACATATTAGAATCATTCTTATAGGTCGAAGGGGGTCATAGGGTGACCAATGACTCCCTTTGACCCATTAAATGATGGCATTTGTCTTTAGGGGCCCTAGGATCCCCAGGGACATATTAGAATCATTCTTATGGGTCGAAGAGGGTCATAGGTTGACCTATGACCCCCTTTGACCCATTACATTATGACATTTATCACTAGGGGTCCTAGGAACCCTAGGGACATATTAGAATGCTTCATATGGTTCAAAGGGGGTCATAGGTTTACGTATGAACCCTTTTGACCTATTAAATGATGACATATGTCCCTAGGGGTCCTAGGACACCTAGGGACATATTAGAATGCTTTATATGGGTCAAAGGGGGTCATAGGTTGACCTATGCCCCACTTTGACTCATTACATGATGACATACGTCCCTAGGGGTTCTAGGACCCTTAGGGACATATTAGAATTGTTCTTATGGGTCAAAGGGGGTCATAGGGTTACCTATGACCCCCTTCGACCCATTACATGACGACACATGTCCCTAGGGGTCCAAAGGGGGTCATAGGTAACCCTATGACCCCCTTCGATCCATTACATGATGACACATGTTTAGAATGCTTCATATGGGTCAAAGGGAGCTATGATCCCCTTTGACCCATTAAATGATGACATATGTCCCTAGGGGTCCTATGACCCGTAGGGACATAATAAAATCGTTCTTATGAGTCAAAGGGGGTCATAGGTTGATTCGACCCATTACATGATGACATATGTCCCTGGGGTCCTAGGACCCCCAAGGACATATTAGAATCGTTCTTATGGGTCAAAGGGGGTCATAGGGTTACCTATGACCCCCTTCAACCTATTACATGATGACATATGTCCCTAGGGGTCCTAGGACTCGTAGGGACATATTAGAATCCTTCATATGGGTCAAAGGAGATCATAGGTTGACCTATGATCCCCTTTGACCCATTAAATGATGACATATGTCCCTAAGGGTCCTAAGACCCATAGGGACATAATAGAATCGTTCTTATGGGTCAAAGTGGGTCAGAGGTTGACCTATGACCCCCTTCGACCCATTAAATGATGACATATGTCCCTAACGGTTCTAGAACCCCTAGAGACATAATAAAATCATTCTTATGGGTCAAAGGGGGTCATAGGTTGACCTATGACACCCTTTGACCCATTACATGATGACATATATCCCCAGGAGTCCTAGGACTAAGGACATATTAGAATCGTTCGAATGGGTCAAATGCTGTCATAATTTGACCTATGACTTCCTTCGATCTATTACATGACAACATATGTCCTTAGGGGTCCTAAGACTGCTAGGGACATATTAGAATGCATTATATGGGTCGAAGGGGGTTATAGGGTGACCTATGACCCCCTTCGACCCATTAAATGATGATATATATCCCTAGGGGTCCTAGGGTCCTAGGACCCCTAGGAACATATTAGAATGCTTCATATGGGTCAAAGGGGGTCACAAGTTGATTTATGACCCCCTTCGATGACATATGTCCCTTGGTGTCCTAGGACCCTTAGGGAGATATTATAATCGTTCTTATTGGTCAAAAAGGGTCATAGGTTGACTTATGACCGCCTTCAACCCATTAAATGACGACATATGTCGCTAGGGGTCTTGGAACCTCTAGGGACATATTAGAATGCTTCATATGATTCAAAGGGCATCATAGGTCAACCCATTACATGACGACATTTGTCCCTAGGGTTCCTAGGACCCCTAGGGACATATTATAATGCTTCATATGGGTCAAAGGGGGTCATAGGTCAACCTATGACCCCCTACGACCCATTATATGATGACATATGTCCCTAGGGGTCCTAGGACCCCTAAGGACATATTAGAATTGTTCATATATGTCAAAGGGGGCCATATGTTGACCTATGACCCCCTTTGACCCATTACATGATGACGTATGTCCTTAGGAGCCCTAACACCCCTAGGGACATATTAGAATCATTCTTATAACTCTATGACCCCTTTTGACCCATTACATGATGACATATGTCCCTAGGGGTCCTAGGACCCCTAGGTACATATTAGAATGATTCATATGGGTTGAAGGGGGTCATAGGTTGACCTATGACCCCCTTCGACCCATTAAATGACGACATATGTCGCTAGGGGTCCTAAGACCCCTAGGGACATAATAGAATCATTCTTATAGGTCAAAGGGGGTCATAGGTTGACCTATGACCTCCTTCGACCCATTAAATGATGACACATATCGCTAAGGGTTCTAAGACCCCTAGGGAATGGGTCAAAGGGTGTCATAGGTTGACCTATGACCCCTTTTGACCCATTACATTATGACATATGTCCCTAGGGGTCCTAGGATCCCTAGAGACATATTAGAATCATTCAAATAGGTCAAATGGGTTCATAGGTTGACCTTCATATGGGTCAAAGCGGGTAAGAGGGTTACCTATGACCCCCTTTGACCCATTAAATGATGACATATGTCCTTAAGGGTCCTAGGACCCCTAGAGATATATTTGAATCGTTGTTATGGGTCAAAGGGTGTCATAGATTGACCTATGACCCCCTTTGACCCATTACATGATGACATTTGTCCCTAAGGGTCCTAGGACCACTAAGGACATATTAGAATGCTTCATATGGGTCAAAGGGGGTTGTACATTGAGCTATGACCCCCTTCGACCCATTAAATGATGACATATGTCCCTAGGGGTCTTGGGACCCCTAGGGACATATTAGACTCATTCTTATGGGTCAAACCTATGACCCCCTTCTACCCATTACATGACGACATGTCCCTAGGGGTCTTAGGACCCCTAGGGACATATTAGAATTGTTAATATGTGTCAAAAGGGGTCATAGGTTGACCTATGACCCCCTTCAACCGATTAGATGACAACATATGTCCCTAGGGGTCCTAGGAACCCTAGGTTCATATTAGAATTATTCGAATGGGTCAAAGGGGGTCATAGGTCATATGACCCCCTTCGACCCATTACATTACGACATATGTCCCTAGGGGTCCTAGGACGCCTAGGGACATATTAGAATGCTTCATATGGGTCAAAGGGGGTCATAGGGTGACCTATGACCCCCTTCATCCTATTAAAGGATGACATATGTCCTTAAGGGTCCTAGGACCCCTAGGGACATATTAGAATGCTTCATATGGGTCAAAGGGGATCTTAGGTTGACCTATGACCCCCTTCAACCCATTAAATGATGACATATGTCCCTAGGGGTCCTAGGACCCCTAGGGACATATTAGAATCATTCTTATGGATGAAAGGGGGTCATAGGTTGATCGATGACCCCCTTCAACCCATTACATGATGACATATGTCCCTAGGGGTCCTAGGACCCCTAGGGACATGTTAGAATGCTTCGTATGGGTCAAATGGGGTCATAGGGTGACCTATGACCCCCTTCAACCCATTAGATGATGACATTTGTCCCTTGGGGTCGTAGGACCCCTAGGGACATTTTAGAATGCTTCATATGGGTCAAAGGGGGTCATAGGTTGACCTATGACCCACTTTGACTCATTAAATGAAGACATATGTCCCTAGGAGTTCTAGGATCCATAGGAACATATTAAAATTGTTCTTAAGGGTCAAAGGGGGTCATAAGTTTACCTATGACCCCCTTTGACCCATTATGTGACAACATATGTCCCTAGGGGTCTTAGGACCCCTAAGGACATATTATAATCATTCATATGTGTCAAAGGGGGTCATATGTCAACCTATGACCCCCTCTGACTTGTTGCATGATGACATATGTCACTAAGGGTCCTAGGACCCCTTGGGACATATTAGAATTGTTCTTATGGGTCAAAGGGGATCATAAGGTGATCTATGACCCACTTTGACCCATTAAATGTCGACATATGTCCCTAGGGGTCCCAAGACCCCTAGTGACATATTAGAATCGTTCTTATGGGTCGAAGGGACATATGTCATCATGTAGAATGATTCTAATACCCCTTTGACCCCTTATACCCATATGAAGCATTCTAATATGTGACTAGAGGTCTTAGGACCCGTAGGGATGTATTATAATTGTTATTATTGGTCAAAGTAGGTCATAGAGTGACCTATTACCCCGTTCGACCCATTAAATGATGACATTTGTCCCTAGGTGTCCTAGGTCCCCTAGGGACATATTAGAATCATTCTTATGGGTCGAATGCCTATGACCCCCTTTGACCCATTACATGATGACATTTTACCCTTGGGGTCCTAGGACCCCTAGGGACATATAGAATGCTTTATATGGGTCAAAGGGGGTCATAGGTTGACCTATGACCCCCTTTGACCCATTACATGATGACATATGTCCCTAGGGGTCGTAGAACCCCTAGGGACATATTAGAATTGTTCTTATGGGTTGGAGTGGGTCATAGGTTGACCTATGACCCCCTTCAACCCATCACATGATGACATATGTCTCCCTAGGACCCCTGGGGAAATATTAGAATGCATCATATGGGTTAAAGGGGGTCATAGGTCACATAACATATATACATGCCCTTGATAGTGCTGAAGATAATCGAAAGATTATTAGAGAGTATCATTTTTATATGAGTGATGATAGATCTCACTCTCACAAGTTTGTACAATGTTGTTTCGAGAATTATTTTGATTTCTTATATGAGCATGCAATTGCTATGGATAGAAATATCATTTGGTCAGATAACTATAGGTTAATTCAAGAATGCTCACACGTTTTATTGGTTGTCTAAGATGCACGTAGAGAGAGGGGTGCCTCATATTTGGAGTTTTTTTGAGTCTGGCCATGGAAAAGGGGAACATGATGGAGCAGGGGCATGTGTGAAGAGAGTTCTAGTTAATGAGCAAATGAAGATTTTCAGTAGAGTTGGTTGCTACCCCATCTTTCTTGGATAATAATACAGTGGTTTGATTGGTACTAGATTGTTACTCACTCTTAGATTGGGAGGAGTCAGTTGTAATGCTGGAGGAATCCCATCTATCATAGGTTCTTTTGGAGTTCACAGATTGTAAGTATTTTGATTGTCATATTGAAAAGCAAGCATCTCTTCTAGTTGCATATCTGGTTCCTGACTGAATGGAAAATATAATTCTTCATTGGCTAGTTGTTCTATTTTTGTGTTCTATGTAGAATACAAGGATTCTAATAGCATAGCATTAAATTGCACAAGAGGCACATTATCATTTGTTTGTGAATTTTGATTCATTTCTTGAATTTTGTTGTAATACAAACCATCATTGTTAGGTGCATTTTAACCATCATCATACTGATTAATGTCCATGTACTAAGCATTATTTTTATTATTACTTATAGGAATGCTTCTATTGTTTTAATGAGTTTTCTATTGTCAATTATGTCTCTGGAAACCATTTTTGTGATCGAGAGGATTGAAATTGTTTCCTCCATTATTATTTCCTACATTGTTGTTCCTAGCATTGTTGCTCCCACTGAAATTCCTATTGTAGTTCTGACCATAATTGTTGTTATTATAAGGACCAGCATTATTTCTCTTAAATTTTTTATTCTATCAATGTGAAAACCTCAAGTGATTCAACTCATTATTCATTTGATACATGGTCTTCTTCATTTGACCAAACTAGAAGGAATTTTTTTTGTTTGCTTCATCATAATTTGCTACCTTTTGCTGAAAGAAAGAAGGTTTTGGAGGTTCATATCCTAGATACATTATAGCTGGGCTTTGTGGAGCTAGTGCCTAATATAATGGAACTAGATTCATTGGCATGAATTGGCTAGGCATCGTAGGTGCTCCAACAGGATATGTTGGCATTGTTGTAATAGATTGAGCTAGAAGCATCAATCCTCCTCCAATAGGATTGGCTTGCTTTGTAATGGTAATTAATTTCGAGAAGACTTTATCCAATGTGTCAATATTTTTTGCACAAGGTCTTCTTAAGAAAATAGTAGTAAGATGGTCCATAGCATTTAGATAAATCTGAATTGTGGATTCAATTGGTATAGTGTATGGCATCTCTAGCTTGCAGTATGCCATATGAAAGCTATGTTTGAAGCATGAAACCATCTTGGCTTGGTCCCTTTTGATTGATATGAATTTATGATGTATCACAGAAAGGTTGATAAAAGTTTTGAATTGTTCCAAGAATAATTTTTTGAAAGTATCCCAATCTTCAACACATCCACGCAGAAAATTAACATACCAATTAAAGACAACTTCTCCCAAAGAGTAGGGGAATAAGGGAAGAACTACTTTATCATTAGAAATATGTTTTTGGTTGCAAATATCCTTGAATACCTTGATGTGATCTTAAAAAATTCTTTTCTCTCAATAGGTGAACCTTGGGAAAAACTTCTCAAGATTCTTAGGAGGTTCATTGAGTAGACCTATCAAGTTGATTAGTGAGACTAAAATTTTTGCCAAAAGGCCATCAAAGGATTTGATGGAATAATAGGTGGTTGTTGTGGAGGAAAAATTGAGGAAGATGATGAAATGTTGAATGGAAGTGGTAGAATCCAAGGGAGTCCTTTGTCACTGTGAGGCTTGCAAAAGTGGGTAAGTTCGACGAACTTGTCTATACTAGGTGAAAATCATAGAGCTCACTGAAATGGAAATGATAGATTAGGATCTTCCAATTTGTGTCAATTCTAGGAAAAGTGCATCTCTGCAAAAGTGCACTCTCTCAAAAATATGGTGCACCTTCGAACGTTGTGCACCTTGTAAGCTTAAACACATCATAACCTTGATAGTTTAGAAAATTTTCTAAACTTGTAAAAAAATTAAAACTTTTGAAATTGCAAGTTGTTTTCTTCTATTTTGAATGGTAAGTGCCCTCCTTCTAGCATTACTTCTATTGAACTGTTATTTTGCACAATGCTAATGGCAAGAATCCTTGTGAACACCTCTTTTGAAAAGCTAATCTGAGATCAACTCCAAGGTTTTGGGTGATCTTGCAACCTACTAGAATCCACTCATAGAAGATAAATGTGAGTGTTCACGAGGAGGCCTTTTGTGGTTCTAAACAATTTTGGATAAGATATAGAATCTTCTTGCTATCCAAAAAGAATAACCACACAAAAAGAAATATATTTTTGTAATTTTTGTTTTATAATGAATTTAGTTTTAACTATGCAACTATATGAATTCCTAAATTAACCAAGTGTTTGTAAAAGAAAATAATGAAGATAGGGTAACAAGAAGTTTAAGCAAATGACTTAAAAAAAAAATTCCCTAATGGACATAAGCCATGGAAATAAAACATCTATGAATTAAGGCTTTGAAAAGATTGTTAGGAAACCAATGAAAATAGGAGCAACACTTCCTAAATTCCACTGATGCAATCGTCAATGAGAATTTAGTAACCATAAGATGTTTCACTTTTCATAAAATCTCAAGGCCATGGAAAGTGCACTCATGCAAGACAAAAAGTTGTGCAAGAACAATAGGGTGATCTCTTCTCAAACTAAGTACATTAGCAGGATTTGTAAACATGTGGCAAACACTAGAATTAAAAGATTTCTCAAATAAAATAACACAATAAAACTATTGGCTCCATTACACTCCATGAACATACATTCAAAAAATATAACACACTCAAGCAAGAATAACTACACTTTGAATGAGAGCACCAATAGCATATATTATTGCATCAAAATAATTGCCTGGAATACATGTTCAATTCCTCAATTTATAGAAAATCTTCTCCTTAATTTGTGTTGAGAGTGAGAGATTCCTTCATGCAAATATATGTTTCTAAAGTAATAAAAAAAATCTATTTATGAACAAACTGACTCTCTAACTAGTGCTAAGTAGGACTCCACACTTATTTATATGATTTAATAGGTGCATGAGCCTTTACATGTCTTAAAGCAAAGAATGTATGAGAAAATAATAATAAGGAAGCCATTAGATGATGTAGGAGTCTCTAGAGATGCCAAAAATAGAAGCTCAACCTTCTTTGGATGTTTGTAGGAGTTAAGCTACTATCAGAATGCATTTTTGATGCATGGAAAGCTCTAAATTTGGAACTAGCAGTTAACTATTGGCCCACCTCTAACTTCTTCAAAAGATTTTGGCACACCTTTAAGGAAGTGTACCCTAGGAGAAGCACACCTTGTGCACCTTGCGCACCTTGCAAGAAGCACACCTTAGAAGACAGGTTCAAAAAATGCAAAATTTTACCAAGTGTCGAAATTGAAATTCTAGCTTTTGTGTTTTGTTCCCCAAAGCTATGTCTGGGTATCTACCCTTGAATTTCTCTATAATCTCTATCACTTGCATTGTATCTGGAAAATCTAAAGCATCATATTTATCTTTTATATTTTGTCAATAGTTGTCCACCTCAATGTGAGTCTTTGCAAAATATGCCAATTTCCCATTTAACTCTAGCAATGCCTCTTTGATCTTAAATGTTTGTCTAATATCCATTTTTGCAACTCATCCTCCAAATTCATAACTTGAATAGGTTGTGTTGGAATGGATGGTGGTGTTATAGTGGAGCTTCTTCTTTGTTCTACCTTTGTAGCCCTAGCAAGGTGAGTCCTTTGACTCAAGGGAAGCTTATCCTCTTCATCTTCACCATCTTGTTCTTCTTCCTATGGAGTAATTTTTGGGACTGATGGAAAATGAATAACCTTTCTTATCACATTTTGTCTCCTTGTCCTTTTAATTGGAGTTTTCATCTTTCTATTTGTGGGAGCTGATGGGGAGGCTTCTTCCTCTTGTGCAGGTGGAGACACTTCCTGTGCTTCTCCTTAAGCTCCTTACCCTTGTTCTGATGGTGGCACTAGAGAATTACCCTAAGTCTGCATGAGTTCTACATTTTTTGCCCCTTCTACATTCTCTACCCCTTGGTGCTTTGGTGCTTGATTTGCCTCCTCTTTGGGCTCAACTTGTTGAGAGGAAGTTATTTTCCTCTTGGTTTTACCCTTATATGCCCTAAAGTGTCCAACTTCACTATCAAGCTGATGCACTATTTATGATCATATTAGAGATTGAGTTGTGAATGTTGGCACTGTCACCTTCACTTCTCTACCTTTCACTAGATGGGATTTAGCTTGGAAAACTATAGTTTTTGGAATTGGATCTAGCTTGAATGGTCTCTTGATGACATGCCTCACCCTATGATTAATATCTGCATTTTCTTCTCTATCAATTTCTACATTCATAATAGGATTATCATTTATGTTATCTCTATTATACAAGGGATCTAAGATCTCTTCAGTATCTTGCTGCACTATCTTTAATGGGATCTTCATTTTAAAGGAACTACCTGCCAAATAGAGAGTCATCTTATACTAATCCCTTATTTAGATTTCGTAGTCATCCACTACATTCATCTAATGATCCTCTATTGCATCTTCATATTGGAATTATTTCCCTACCAACTACTAAACTCTACCAATGTTACCAAATAGGGACGAGGAAAGTTACAATCTTCCAGGGGATATTAATCCCATTCAGACTCAAAGGTCACGATATCT
This sequence comes from Cupressus sempervirens, assembly GCA_028749045.1. NCBI lineage: Eukaryota > Viridiplantae > Streptophyta > Pinopsida > Cupressales > Cupressaceae > Cupressus > Cupressus sempervirens. The sequence continues at coordinate 434,182,472 of CM053789.1, forward strand.
TGCTTTTATTTAACACCAAATGGACTTATAGTGATGGCCCATACCTAAGTCTTCTTATGTTGCTTCCTTACTCTTTCATATGTTGATGAGAATTGTCGTGCAATTTAAAACAATATGAGTCTATCAGATCGATACTGAGGGAGATTCTTTAGATTCACAATCATATCTACTACCCTTAAATAGGTGAATGTCTTGAATTGGATGTAATAGGCACCTATTTATGTAATCTTTGCTACTACCTCTTCTGACATCCTTTTCACATATTCTCCCTCAATAAATTGGATGACTACAAAAATGAAGGCATCATTCACTATTCAATATTTCTTGTTGTGATTTGAAAGCCTTTTCTTTGCCAACTGGGGGTATACCACATAAGGCCATGTGTTAGCATCTTGCAAGTTGCCCTTTTTGAACTACCCTGGATAATCTGTTGCTCTTGAAGCTAACATATACACCAAATAAGATTTCATATAGAACCTTTGGTTTTTTTTGACCTCCACCAGTTGGTCATCTAAATTTTTACTAAGAATTGAGGCCCAATAAATTGACATCTTCATTGTTCTGATGCTTTCAATGAAGTGTATCATCCATATATTTAAGTTTCATGCTACTGGTAATCCCATGATTCTACTTAAGAGCACAATAGAATGTCTGATATCATCTTTCATATAACCCCTCATCATATCTACTTTGCTTACTTTTTTCCCAAGACAAGTCTTATCAATGAGATATGAGGATTGGATAATTTTTGATGCTTCCTCTTCATGCTCTCTATACCACCTTTCTACTTGATGATATATTAACCTAGTGTATTGGTCTGTTCTTGGAAGATGGAATATTTTCTTGATGTTCTTAGGCCTAAGATTCAAGATGATATCTCTAGTTATTCTTTTTACGACTCTCTCCTCTGAAACATAGTTTTTTTCCAATGTAATAATCAACTTAGAAGATTGTATTGAAATCAGGTGTGACACTCTATTTACTAGCTCCGATTTGATGAGTGTAGATATCATTGGAGATGTCTTAGTTGGTTTGTTGAATAGGACTAAGAATGTATTCCAGTCAATATGGCCTACCTCAGTGTCTCAGATCTCTAAATATGCATCATGAAATGTGACTTTGATGGAATACCTTGAAATTTAAAGAGCATTGGTTTTAGAGCCATGTTTGCAGAAAGGGAGGATGAGGAGGAAACCATTTAATCTTCCCAAAATAGTCACCCATTAGTTTGGAAGGTTGAAAAAAATTATTTAAAACAAACCCTAGTTACAAAAAAATTATGACCCAGAAACCCTAAATCTCAAAAAATTGAGACAAAACACCTAAAAAACACCTATAAAAGAGACATTTGGTGCACCTTGTACACCTTAAGGGTGCACTAGATGTGCCTTTCCTAAAAAAACAAAACACCATCAAGGGTACGCACCTAGCACACCTTGTGGGGTGTGCTAGGTGCCCACCCTATAATGCAATACTTAAGCAAGTGTGAAATAAAAGGGAGCACACATAGCGCACCTTGTGGGCTGTGCTATGTGTGCACCCTTACTTTGTACGTAGGGGATGCTTTTCCATTAAAATATGTGCACATGTGCACCTTCCACTAGGTGGAGTTCAGCTTAGCTTAGGTGTTGTTTTTATTTTATTAAGTTTTTTATTGTGCCTTAGGAAGAAAATGTGTGTGCCTTACAAACCTTCTAACATTGTTTTTTGTGTTAGTTATGTGTGCATGAGATGAAACAATGTGGAACACCTTACCAAGTGTGGAGGTGCACAATTATTTTAAGAGGAGGGAATAATGAATAAGAGAAGGGAGGGGGTCTTGGGCTTTTATAGGCCCGCGATTGAGCACACCTTAGGAGGTGGACACCTGTGCATGTGCATTGGTGCACACTTCCAAAGGGAAATGCTCCCACATTCTTTCCCTTAGTACACTAGTGCACCTTGAAAGGTGTGCTATGTGCACCAGGTGCACTAGTGTGCATGTTTAGATCAAAAGTTCAATTTTCTCTCAAAATTTCTAGTTTTCAGCAAATATGTTTTTTGCAAGAGAGTTAGACTAAACAAAAACACCAAGTAAAATCCTAGAAAAGAATCAAACCTTGCACTAGGGATTTGGAAAGCTAAAAACAATATACTACGGGGTCCTATTTCTAGGCAAAATGGGGTGTGCATTGTGAAACCACAACACAAACTATCTTTGTTTTTAGTGATTCAACTTTGTAGAGATTTGGCATCTATATCTCACCTATTGCCAAAAGTCACAATGTTGCTCAGTTCAAATAAGCAAGGTTGTGTATATTTCAAACTAGTGGTCCTAGGATCAAATTATGTGCTCCATTAGCTTTGATTAGTCAGGTTTAGGCTAGGAAAAACCTCTTTATAGCCACAATGTCCCTTTGACGGTATTGACCACACTGAATGGAAGCATCCACAAGGGTCTCTAAGCACTATTGGGCTGCAATCTTTGAAAAAAATACAAAAATCATGACATATTTTTACTTTTCATGTCTTATTACATCAAAACAAGTGACATATGAGTTTGATTACATGTTATAATGAATTGATAAACATTTTACATTTTTTGTATATAATAATGAATGTTCATGTGTATGATTAATTGCAAGATAGTAAGATGAAATACAAGTTTGTATGCACAAACTAAACAAGTTGGATGGAAATCCATGTTTAATGTATTTCAAAATGAACAATTCATTATGCCATATGAATCATATAGTTACAAAAAGATGTTATGTCTCATTAGTACAATATAAAAGTTGAATACTTGACAAATGTTGAATGTGTACGATAGAAATGTTGAATGTGCACAATACAATTAATACCCTACAAATTTTGAATGTGTAGAATAGAAATCTCGAATGTGCACAACAAAATCTTGAATATATACAATGAAAAAGTTTAATATATGTCAATGTCATGTGATGACCACAACTACATATGTATATCACTACCAATATCTATGACTATGAAGCATAATCAAAATTGAGCCTCTTTGATGCAGTTTGTGGCTCACTAGGTGTCTACAGGATAAAAATTAAAATACACTATCAAATATCTTATCTATAAGTAATATGAAAATAATTAGAAATTGGGTTCTAAATTGTGGATAGTTTTGTTGTTCATTACCTCATCCCTTTTTTCCATAGTTGGACTGAATGATAATGGTAATGGGCTCCTTCATTGATGGGTGGGACTCCTAAAAAAATGTTGAGGTAGAGTGACGGTGGGAGAAAAAACTACCAATGAATCAATGATCACAAGAGGCACAACCATTGATGAGTCAGTGCCAGTATCAAGCAAAACCTATATGGTAAGCAATAAAATATTAGTATTATAGAGTGGCATTAGGGATTCAAAATACAGTAAAAAACAAAAAATGTATTGCAACATGATCTAGATCTCCCATGTAAGCAGGAGTTACAACCACTAATGAATCAGTGCTCATATGAAGCATAATATGTATGGTAAGTGATATAATTTTAATATTATAGAGTGGCATTAGGGATTCCAAATAGAGTTAAAAAAAAAGAAAAGTACTACACTTTGAGCTAGATCTCTCGTGCTAGTAGGAGGTACAAACATTGATGAATCAATGCTAGTATGAGGCACAACCTGTATGGTAAGCGATAAAATGTTAGCATTATAGAGTGGAATTAGGGATTCTATACAGAGTAAAAAAAAATGCAACCTGAGCTAGATCTCCCATGCTAGTAGGAGGCATAAACATTGATGAATCAATGTTGGTATGAGGCACAACCTATATGGTAAGTGATAAAATGGAAGAATTGTAATGTAGGCATTAGGGATTTCTATCACAAACACAAGAAATCCAAATTGAGATCATAGGAGGGCTTCAACTAAGAATCTACATAGATACATCTGGCCTCTATTATGTTTGACCTCATCTTTGATGTTCAGGACTCATAACAAAATGAAATGGGAAAGGATTTGCATGAATTCTTAAAGAGTGTTGTAATAGGTAAAAGATAAATAACACATGTTAATAAGAAAAATTGTTGATAATTACTATAAAACTAAAAATGAACATGTACTCATTTGTAAATGCAATTGTTTAATATGTATATAGAAAAAATGCATACTATAACCTAAAATTTATGAGAAGGAAAATATGGAATTTTATCTATTCCATTGCCTCAGTATTGGTAGTCTTAGGTGCATTCATCAATTCTAAAAAACTCATTTATTTCCACATATATTCAAAAAAAAAGTCAACATGTATTCATCAATATTGATTACATGTATATACATTCATTCATAATAAATTTCAAAATATAAAGTTGACTTGTATTTAGTACCTTTTATTGTTTCAATGTTCTTGCCAATTTCCTTCCCTTTCCTCTAGACCTTGAGCTATATGGCTTACCCTAAAGAGGAAACAAATATAACATAAGAGGAATCAATAAGACACATCGTGAGTTCAACTCAAATCACAAACTTGATAGTTGTGCAAGCTATGATACCACATAGCTCTCAATGCCAAAGTTAATGGCAGAAAGCATTGCATCATCAACTTGAGAAATTTCAGTCCCCTACAAGCTATATAAAATAGTAAAGTGTATTGTTATAAATATGAGATAATGTTGTAGATGGAAAGAAGACACAATAAGAAAAATAATATCATAGGAGGGAAAGAAGACACAAGAATGATGATATTGAAAGGATAGTTGAAAGATAGGAAAATTTGGGGCTCAAAAAGGCTACAAGGCCTAAATTGAAAACGAAGAGACCAAGAAGGAAAAGAGAGATGCAAATGAAAGTTTGGCACCTTGTCAATAAATAAAACTAGAGATTCATGATCTCCACACTCTTGTAAGACACCCTATATGATATGGACATTCTTCGATGCAAATGGGTATATGGAGGATGAAATCATGAGGATTTGATGAATTTGGGAGGGTTTCAATGATGGTAGGAGATGGAAGAAGATCTATAAGTGGGTTGGATGAAAGAAGGATGACAGTTATGGGACATGGAAGAGGAATGATAAGTGTGGGAGATGGAAAGGTTTCAGCATGCTAGTAACTTCACATGATGTAATTAGATGAGATGTCCTCATCAACTTAAGTTGGACATGGATATTTTATTGGCTTCCTTATAAGACTTCTTAGAGACTAGGTGTCTGTTGTAGAATAATTAAGAAACAACATTTAGGGAAATTTGTGTTGTTAGTGTCATACAAATTAAGAAACAATATTTCAAAGTCAATGTATTATTGTACTTTTAAGAATATTTAAAAAAAATTACCTCATGCGTTCTTGCTCCTAGCCTCACATCTCTAACAAAATGAGTACTATGTGGTGTTCTTGTATCACTTGTTGCACATTGCATTGCATATTTTTTGGACATATCAATCTAAAGTGCTCTATAAAATAAAAAATATTTACTTTTATGATATTTAGGTGATTAAATAATATCATGTCAAAACTCATGAGGTTCATTAGATGGGGTTTGGGCAATGCTAGGAGCAAGAGATGTGGATGGGAATTGGATGGATTTGATGAATGGGAGGGTTTCAATGATGGTAGGAGATGGAAGACGATTTATAAGAGGGGTTTAAATGATGGTAGGAGATAAAAGAGGATCTATAAGAAGGTTGGATGTAAGAGGGATGATAGTTATGGGACATTAAAGAGGAATGATGAGTGCGGGAGATGGAAAGGTTTTAGTGTGCTAGAAACTTCACATGATGTAATTAGATGAGATATCCTTGTTAACTTAACTTGGAAATGGATATTCTATTTGCTTTGTTCTAAGACTTCTTAGAGACTAGGTGTTCATTATAGAAAAATTAAGAAACAACATTTAGGGAATTTTGTGTTGTTAGTCTCATACCAATTAAGAAACAATATTTCAATACCAACATATTATTGTACTTTTAAGAATATTTAAAAAACTTTACCTTAGGTGTTCTTTCTCCTAGCCTCACACCTCTAGTATAATGAGTACTCTGTGGTGTTCTCATATCACTTGTTGCACCCTGCATTGCATATCAAGTTCACATATCTATCTAGAGTGACCTATAAAATAATTTATTTTTTTAGTTTTATGATATTTAAGTGATTAAATAATATCATGTCAAGAATCAAACAAAAAAACCTATGTCTCTTATCCATCAAAGACCATCACCATCAAATCATCTGTGAGTGTGAAATCCCCACCTTCATATGAATAACAAGTATGCCCATAATGCACACATGGGTGAGATGACACTCCATCTTGAGATGTCTCAACATCCATCCCATCACACATGTGGTAATAACTAAAACAAAAATATTTATTAGGCCCCAAAGACTTTAATGATTTACATGATGGTGATGTAGGTGGCATAAGTGAGGATGAAATTGGTGGTGCAAGTGACACAAGAGGAGATGACACTAGTGGTGTAGGTGACACAAGCGGATATGACACTGGTGGTGTAGGTGATGTTAATAGAGCTATCATAGGTTGTGATGACTGAGCTACCATAGGTGATGATGGAGCTTTTGAATGTTGTGATGACCCTAAAGGTGCATCTGATGATGGTTGAGGTACCATAGGTGAAGGAAAACCACCTTACTATGAGCCATACTTAATGATAACATCTATCAATGATGCAGCCACATGAAGAGTTTGTAAATTAATAGAATCCTTTACAATTGATGGGAGTACAACATGAGGCATCTTTTTTCATGATGTACATCTCCTCTCATGTTGTGGTACCACCCTAAAAGCTATGGGTCTATCATGCGTAGAGTCTTTCCCTCTATCCTGGAACTCACAAATGTCAAAGTAATTTGACTTCTCACCAAGGATGAACTAACAATATAGCTTTCTAAAAAAATATAGAGGCACATCATAATTAGTACATGGTGGTAGCTAAAATACCATATACCACCTATCCCAAAAACATGATCTCATCCTAATATGAGTGCGCCAATGAATAGGAATTTTTTTGGTTGTGTGCAATAGGGAGTTGCTAGATATAAGATCAGTAAAAAGAGAACATATAGTACCTTTCTTTATGTCTTTATCTTTCACTTGCTGATATGATAAACTATTGGCATAAAATGTATGATACTTATCCCTCCATGTACCCCATTTCATAACCTCTCTAGACACCTCATTCACATTTTGGACCATTTGTTCAAGTACATTTGCTAGGGTTGAGTGGTGAGAAAGTGTAGATAACTGCAACCTATTGACCATTTGGGTAATGTTAGTACTACTTTGTGTAAGGCAGTTTATGAGGTCCTCTTGTGTAGTAGTTAAATGATGTAATTGTATGCATGGAGGGTTTATAGGAGGTAGTGGTTGTTGAATGGGAACATTGAGTGGAGGGTTTTGTGGTTGTGTCACTATGGCTGGAGGGTTTTATGGTTGTGTCACAATGGGTGGAGTGTTTTGTGGTTGTGTCACAATGGGTGAAGGGTTTGATTGTATAGGAGGTGGTCTTTTGCCTCTTCCTCATTTTCTTAGATTCCTTGATACAAATCTATATTAATTTTAAAAAAAAAAATTACCAAAATTATAAATTACAAAACCACATTACAAAATTTGATGAAAAAATGCATAAAAAAAGAAAAGAATGAAGACCTACCTTGCTTGCAAGAAGCATGGATGAAAATGCAATAAAAAAATCTCTTTTTCTTCCAAACTTGATTGGGTTTTGATATTCTCCTTCACACATCATGTTGCTGCTATCATTTGAGGGTATACAAATGCCCTCAAATGTGGAAATCAAGATAAATATATACTTCTTAAAACCCAATTGAGTTCTACAAAGCATAATTTGAAGACCCCAATTGGATTTTGTAAAACTTGATCAAGTTTTACAAAACCCAATCAAGTTTTTTAAATTATCTTATTTAATAACTTGATTGGGTTTTACAAAGCTTGATCGAGTTTACCGAATTATAATGGCCAAGCTTGAATACCAAGCCTAACCCACATTTTAATTTTAAATAACTGATTAGGTTATTGAAAACTTGATTGGGTTATTGATATTTTTTTCTTTTTTTTGGGTGGCTAGTTTTTTGCACACCAACTTGGTGCACTCACCTATCAAACATTTCAATGGAGTTGATATAGGATATGTGGCAGATCAATGGTTAACTACCTTAGACAAATATTTTGCAATGCAAGATTTTGACTCCAATGTCAAAGCAAGGTACACCATCACACAGCTAGAACTCTTTGGGGCTACATGCTAGAAGATTGAAGAAAAGAAATGCAGAGGCTAGATGAATTCCAAATCTGAGGTAGTATACCATGACTAATGTAGAGTATGAGAAAAAAATTCTATGAGCTCAGGCCTTATGCAGGGACCAATGATAGCTCATCACTGATGGTAGAAAATTTCATTTGAGGTTTGAATAACTATTTCATTGGGGGTGTAAAGTATTCCAACCTATAACCATCAACGATGTAGTGCATGAGGCCATTCTTGTAGAGAAGAATGCCACTTTGGGACATGGTGGTTTTGTGGGAGAATGTACAACATTAGGGGGTATGTGTAGGATCATGGTGTACCAAAAAGTGGCAATCTAAAAAATTTGTAGTTCTAAAATATCTCTAACCATTTCAAAATTTATTCTAAATTTTTTCCCACCCACCCTGATACTAAATGAAACTAATTAATATCTTTATAAGGTCTACTATATATTTTGATACCAAACCTATATGGTCAACTTTAAAAACATCCTAAAAATGTGCTTTTGGCTTGTTTTTATGTGACTTTTACTTCAAACATGTAGTTGATGACTTTTTTCTCACCAAAATTTAATGAAATGAAAAGGGTTTCTTAAGAATGTTATTATCTTTCCATAAATGAAAGGTTTGTCAATTTATGAGTTTAGTAAGTAATTATCACTTATTTTCTAATGGAGTTACATATAAGGTGTTGACTGACACACTACTTGAAAACAACTATAAGTTTCAAATGGTACAACATTTTTTACAACCAAAAGTTGCATCACATTCTATGTTTTTTCTACTATAAGGAAAAAAAAATGAAAAATTGAATTTTGCAGAGTTTTGAATTATTTAAGGTGGTCAGACATGAGAGTTTTTTTATTAGAAAATAATAAAGTCAAAAAATAATAATAATTTATTTATTTAGAATAAAAATATCCAAAAATATGTGTCACATCTAGGCATGAGTCTACTACTTATATCTAGAATATTATTAAAAAATATTATTATTTGATTTTGATTAAGGTGGTCAGACATATGTCTACTTATTTTTGTTATAATTTTTTTGTAATATTGCATTAAAATTCAAAATTTTGACCAATCAATTTTTATTTTTTTGAGATAAGTCCTAGTAGTTTAGAAACTAGATTCAATTTTCTACAGATTCGTTTCTCTCAACTTTTTGATATAAAATTAATAACAAGTAGAAAATTTCATGTCAAGTTGACATAACCCTAATTTTCTAATTATTTATTGCCACTTAAGAGCATAGTTTGGTTGACCATGATCCTGCACATACCCTAGGGCCCAAAGGAAACTAGGGCATAGGCAAAAATAATAAGCCTCCTTAATCCAACGCTAGCCAGGGTCAACAATAACAACAACAACTACTACAACAATAGAATAAGGGATCCTATCCTCTAGCATAGACCGGTGGTGGTGGTTCCAATTCTCAAAAGTGTTAGAGTAATAAAATATTTCCTTATTAATTAAATCATTTTGATTTAATTATTAAGTCACTTATTATCTCTAATTTACTTAAATTAAACTTTAGACATATAATAATTAATTCTTTTATTAATTATTATCATGCAACCTAGGTTTTACCATATTAGGGTTTTGATCTCCTTTTATAAGGATTGATCTCTTTGTAATTTTATTCATTCACTTTTGATAATAGCAATCTCTTTTTTTGCTCATCAAGAATGTCTCATCTATGGATCTGGGATTTCTAGCCTCCATAGCTTTTTGCTTCTCAATTTTGTGATAGGTGTTTGCATGTAGGTGATTCTTGGGAGCTATGGAGATGATCTTTCATCAACTTTATCATGGTATTAGAACTCCATATCTTCATACCCCTATTCTATTTAGGAGAAGTTTATTTTAGCTTTCAGATCTGTGCTTTTTGTTCCAAGGGTTTCATTTTTTAGAGTTATTTTTATATTGAATTTAGGGGGTCACCATTTTTTGATGCACTTTGAGCCCAAACAAACATAACCGTTGAGGTCAAAGTGCTCAAAAACCTCTATTTTCATATAAAATTTGTCCAATTTGGACACAGTTGGAATTTGAGGCTAAAAATTTTGCTCCCAAATTGGACACATTTCTCGAGGTGATGATTTTCTCATTTTTGCAAGTTTCTCAAGGTAGATAATTTCAAATTTTGGACACACAAATTGATAGTTTTTTAAAATAAGATTTTGGCACATTTCTCAAGGTGATGATTTTGTATTTTTAACACAAAAATTGAGATTTTGGGGCACACAAATTGAGATTTTTGCATATTTCTCGAGGCAATATTTTTATGCTTTTTGGCACAAAAATTGGGAATTCTTTGGCATGCTTTTCAAGGTTTTTGGTCATGCAAATTGAGACAATTTTGGAATGGATTGTCACGCTTCCTGAGGTAGTTTTTGTTATTGTTGGAAAAGCTTTCTGAGACATTTTGGCATGGATCCTGAGGCAACATTTTTTGTTTTTGTTTTTCTAGTTCTTTTTTGTCCTAGATGTGCTTTTTTGTCCAAATTCTGCTCTAGGCACATCCCATTCAATTTTTTCTTTTTTGCATTCTGATGGATATCTTGGTTGTTTCAGGTCTAGGGATTGATTTTGTTGTTTTAGATAATTTTTTATGGGTTATGCTATCAATTGTATCAGCCTTATGTCTCTTTTGATCTTTGTTGACATCCTTTTGTAGTATTTTTGCAAATGCACTAAGATAATGTGTTACTCTATTGCATTTCAGGATCTTAGACATCTTTTTGTTTTGTTGCACTTGCACTACATTATAAAGTGCATTGGGTGGTTTTATGTTCACCATATTCGCCATCTTCCTTTTTCAAGTGAGTGTTCCTTCCATGACATTAGCCTCATGATGTGTCGATGAAACATGCAAGTATGAGTATTTCTACTTCTTTTGCACTCTTGATGTTCCTAGTTTTTCTTTCTATAAAGGATATTGCATTTAGTTTCAATGTTCATGTCTTACCTGTCAACATTATAGGGGGCTCTTGTTGGTTCTATTTCTTTCTTGTTTTGATGGAGTGAGCTATGTATTTAGCATTTGATCCTATGTATTACGTGATTGTAGTGGCTGGATACCTATGCATTTCAATGAGATAGATCATTTACCATATAGACATTCTTTCATTCCTATTTTTGGAGGCCACGAAGATACCTTTGATTGATCATCTTTTCAGACTTAGTCTTTTCTACTTAGTCATGTTCTATATAGTGGAGGTTCTTCGTATCAATAGTTTGCCAGTGTTTCTAGCTTCATGCTTTAGTGGTGTTCTTCATGATCATCTTTTATTCCTATCTTCAAGAACATTATTTCCATCTCTTTATGGAGTAGTGTTTTTCCCATGTGGTTTTATCAATTTTTCCTCTTTATAGAGATTTGGTTGTGCTTGGGTACATCATCAGGCCTTGTTGCGGAGACCCAATTTTCTTTTAGTGGTAGTTTCTAGGTTTTTAGCTACTCCCTAAGTTTATCTTAAGAGGGGGGGGGGGGGGGGGGGGGGGGGTGGTGTTAAAGTAATAAGATATTTTCTTATTAATTAGATCATTTTGATTAAATAATTAAGTCACTTATTATCTCTAGTTTACTTAAGCTAAACTTTACGCATATAATAATTATTCTTTTATTAATTATTATCATGCAACCTAGATTTTACCCTATTAGGGTTTTGATCTCCTTTTATAAGGATTGATCTCTTTGTAATTTTATTCATTCACTTTTTATAATAGCAATCTCTCTTTTTGCTCATCAAGAATGTCTAATCTATGGATCTAATTTTTTTATCCTCCATAGCTTTTTGCTTCTCACTTTTGTGATAGGTTTTTGCATGTAGGTGATTCTTGGTAGCTATGGGGTTGATCTTTCATCAACTTCATCAAGAACTACTCTAACTCATAGTGCAATAGGAAAAATTAGAATAATCAACCTATGCAAATTAATCACTCATTTGCTAGTAGAGATAGTCACCAACAATTTAGTGCATCTTTAACAGGGAGAGGTTTAGGCAAAGGCACAAGGTGTTTCTCTTGTAGACAGTTTGGGAATATTATAGCCAGCTACCCACAACATACATCTCACTATTTGGGACCTAGAACAACATCATCTAAGCCTATAGTTTGTGATGTGGGTAGATCACATAGAGTCTTTGTAGTGGTAGATCACTGCCAAGCATATCACTAAGGCATTGCAGTTGAGACTACAAGAGCAATTAGAGGTACACCCATTTCCATCTTATTCGATGCAGGTGCTACAAATTATTTCATATCACCTTCTATAGTTGTTAAGTGTAAGCTTGAGGTAGCTAAGCAACACATAGGTTATTAAGTGGAACTAGTTTTAGGAGATAAGATTCCCATAGATTCTCTAGTGTAGTAGTGCGAATTGAACCTAGGAGGTTTTGTTACTTCAATAGACCTTCGATTTATTTCCCTTGGTTCTTATGATGTAGTGTTGGGTATGGACTGGCTTGGCTCTCATAGAGCTAGTATTGACTATAGGAAGAATACTATTTAGTGTAAGGATAACCAAGGTAAGGACATTGAGATTTTAGGCATCCAAATACCTATATCCCTCTAAATGATCTCTTCTATGCAGTTGAAGTAGAGAATTCGTAAGGGTTGTCAAGTGTTCGCCATTATTGTGAGTGAACTTGAAGAGGAAGACCTTGAAGGGAATACCCTAGATCACCTTATCCTATAGGAGTATGTTTATGTCTTTCCTAGTGAGATTCCAAGTATGCCACCTAAGAGAGACATTGATTTCCATATTGATCTCATCCCAGGAGTAGAACCCATATCTAGAGCAACTTATTGGATGACCACTCAGGAGTTGAGTGAGCTGTGCCTATAGCTTGAGGACCTTTTAGCTAAAGGTTGTATTAGACTACATTTTTCTCCATGGAGAGAACCAATTCTCTTTATGAAGAAGAAGGATGAATCGTTATAGTTGTGCATTGACTACATATAGTTGAACAAGGTAACAATTAAAAAAAAGTATCCTTTACTAAGGATCGATAACTTGTTTGACCAGATCAAACAAGCCAAATAGTTCTCCGAGATAGATCTAAAGTTAGGATACCATTAGCTTCACATTCAAGATGCTAATATACATAAGATACCCTTCCGCACTCGCTATAGAAACTATGAGCTTATGATGGTTCCAATTGGTTTGACAAATACTCCATCAGTTTTCATGTTCTTGATGGATAGAGTATTTGATTCTTACCTAGATAGTTTTGTACTTTTGTTCTTGGATGATATGTTGATATATTCTAGATCCTAGGAAGAGTATGAAAAACATCTATGATTAGTCCTTTAGTGCCTTAGAGACTATCAACTTTATGCCATTTCGGTGAAGTGAAACTTATTTTAGTATGAGATATAGTACTTAGGACATATCATTTTAGGAGATGGTATCTCACTAGACCCTACAAAGATTCAAGTGATGGTAGATTGGTCTACACCCACTAGCGTGTCTGATATTCTTAGCATTATGAGTTTGACTAGATATTAGTGCAAATTTGTTTAGAACTTCTCTAGAGTTGCATACCCCATCACTTCCCTCCAAAGAAAGGGGAATAATTTCATTTGGATAGAGAAATGCAAGGAGGCATCTCAGAAACTCAAGGTGTTTCTAACTAGTGCACTAATTGTAGAAGTACTTTATCAAGCAAGTGATTTTATAGTGTGTACTGATGCTTCCTTAGAAGGGATTAGAGCATTCCTAATGTAGGATGGACAAATGATTTCCTATGAGTCTTCAAAGCTCAAGGATCATGAGATGAACTATCCTACAAATGATCATGAGTTAGCTACAGTTGTTCATGCTCTTGAGAGATGGAGACACTTCTTGTTGTGGCATTTTTTAAGCTTCATAGTGATCATCACAGTTTATAGTATATATTCATACAACCTAATTTGAATGCCAGGTAAAGGCTTTAGATGGAGTTTCTTTGCAAGTATGACTTCAAGGTGAAGTATATTCAAGGAAAGGAGAATGTGTTAGCTAATGCTTTGAGTCATAGGAGACATTAGACACTATCTCTAACTCTTAGTGTAGATTTGAGGGGTTGTGTACTTTAGGCACTTCCTACAAATACTTGGTATCAGGAGGTGAGCATGGAGATAGATTTAGGGAGACCTTTAGAGGGTATGTTTTCATGTTATGTCCTATAGTTAGATGCCCTTTTGTACTACACAGGGATGATTTATGTACCACTATTGGATGAGATTCATACATTGATACTATCTAATGCTCATCATGCACCTTAATTGGCACATCCAGGTGTCAAGAAGATGCTTTTAGTTTTGAGACATTTATACTTTTGGATAGGGATGAATTATTATATCACTAATTTTGTAGCTAGATTGCTTGAGTACCAGAGGGTTTAGGTAGAGAACCAACATCCAACATGGCTTTTACAACTTAATCTCATTCCTTCATAGAATTTGGATATTTTTTCTATGGATTTCATTGTTGGATTACCTATGACTTCTCATCTACATAATGTTATCATGGTGATCATTGACCAGTTGACTAAGGTGGCACACTTTTCATTGATGAGGTCATCCCACATAGGAACTTTAGTAACTAATGTCTTTATGTGTGATATTGTGAGATTGCATGGTATTCCCTAGAAGATCATTTAGATGTGGATCCTATATTCACATTTGCATTTTGGACATCTTTACAACATGATCTTGGAGCTTAGTTGAACTTCATCTTAGCATATCACCTATAGAGAGATGGTCAAATTGAGAGAGTGAATTAGGTTCTGGAGGAAATGTTGAGGATGTATGTTATGGATGGACAAACACTTTGGAAGGATTATATATACCTAGTAGAGTTTTCATATAATAATGGGTATAACAATTCTATTAGGATGACACCTTTTTCATGATTTGTATGGTCATCCTTATCATACACTATTGAGTTGGGAGAATTTAGAGGATCACATTCTGTTGGGTTCTATGATGCTTCAAGATATGGAGCAATAGGTAGTGCACATCTATGAGCACATGCCAACAATATATGATAGGTAGAAGAAGTATGCCAATGCTTACAAGACAGGTAAGCAGTTTGTAGTGGGTGAGAAAGTTTTGTTGAGAGTGCATCCGTGGAAGAGTTTGATCTATTATGTAAAAGGTTTGAAGCTAGAACCTCATTTTGTGGTGTTGTTTGAGATTTTTGAGAGGATAGGTATAATTGCCTACTCTCTTGCATTCCTACTCATCTTATCTCATGTTCATGATGTTTTCCATGTTTCTATTCTTAAAAAGTATATTCTGATGTGATACATGTTCTTGATTGGAATGTGTTACAGGTGGAGGACGGGTAACTTGCTTTGGTGACTATGCACATTCTTCAGCAGTGAGATTTGACTCTCAGGGGTCAAACCATAGAGTAGGTAAGGGTCCAATGGAACCCTATTGATGAGTCATCAGCTACTTGGGAGGATGCATCTGGTTTACGAGATTTATATCCCTACTTGTTTATAGGATTCTAGGAGTACGTCTAAGTCTAGGGGGGTGGATATAGTGCCTACCCCTAGCTTACTTTTCATATTATATTGTCAAATTATTTTAGGCTAGATCTATGGTTATGTTTTATGATTTAGTGGTGCTTGATTACCTTATTTGATTGGATGTTATTTCATACTCAGTGTATATAGTTCATGAGCTACTTGATGTGCAATTATTTAATGTGTTCATGCTTATCCTTTTGATGATGATGCTTCATATGTTCATATAGTGATTTTAGCTATTTCATGATGATAGTTAGATGAAAGATTTATACATGGTTTTCTATGGTTACTTACCCCATACTTGCATGTGTATGTTGTACATGTATGTTTTACTCTATCTTTGACTTTTCTACTGTGTTTGATGGAGGGAGTCATAGTCACCTTTTAGTTAGGATCTACATGATGCACCACTCCCCACCATCACTTGTTTAGTTTAGATTTATATGTATATGTACATTCTTGGCTTTTATGCAGATTGTAGGTACCATGCATCGACTTCCCTGAATTGCCAAGATGAGCATACCCTATCACAATATCTTAATGATGAAGAGGTGAGATTGTTCTTGACTCCAAATCCTAACCCTAAGCCAATTGTTCTAGAAAATAGAACAAGTATCTGAGTTATTCAAACTTCCAAATTTGTCAAAGTGATGTGAATTCAAGATTTTGACCCTCGAGTTGAATCTGTACTTGGTCTTTAAAATTGGATTTCTTATTTCG
The DNA here is from genome assembly GCA_028749045.1 of Cupressus sempervirens. Classification (NCBI taxonomy): domain Eukaryota; kingdom Viridiplantae; phylum Streptophyta; class Pinopsida; order Cupressales; family Cupressaceae; genus Cupressus; species Cupressus sempervirens. The sequence goes on from CM053789.1 coordinate 434,198,944, forward strand.
ATTTGTGGGTCTATCATGATTTTTAGTTATGATTAAATCAAATAAAAAGATTACTAATGGTTTAATTTAACAAAAAATTTATAAAGAATTTAAATCAAATTTAAATTATATTTAATTAATTGAGAATTTAATTAAATATAAAAATTAAATTTAAAAGATTTAATTAAAGTTCTAAATTTGGCATAATAATATTTATTTAGTTTAATAATAATTAATTTAGGAGTTTCATTTTAATTAATGAACTCTAAATATTATTACTATTTGAATTAATAAATATAATATTAAATATGTCTTATGATTTGATATAATATTAAAGATAGAGAGAGTAAATTAAATAAGGTTTATTTTACTTAAAATGCAAAAAGTTTACACATGAAATTAAAATAAAATAAATTAATAAGGAAAAAGGGTTTGCATGTTTGTAATACCAAAACCCTAAAGGAGAAAACTCTTCATTAAGAAATTGGGGCTCATTTATCCACACACAGGTTCAGAGGAGCAAACTTTTGGAAAGGGTTTCGAGAGACAAGAACTCTTGCAACTTCTGAATGTTTATCTATTTAGCATCAGATCGAGGTAGGAACTCTGTTGAAATTTGTACAGTAGATTGCATTGAATTTCCTCTCTATTTGCTTTGTGTTTGATAATAGATATTGTTTTCAAAGATTAGTTCTAGTTGAAACCCTTGTTTGAGAAATCATGTTATTTGCTATTGAATTGACTATGAGAGAAATCAATTGAAATTCTTATTGGAAAATTGAAATATTTTGAAAAAAAAAGATCGAGATAGGGTTGAAAAAGAAAACTAGATTTAATCTTTAAAATTGACTGTTTCAATTTATTTTCCCTATTAGGTCTAAATTTGAAATGTATATTAAAGAAATTAATTACCATAGTAATAAATTATAACTTTGGTAATAATACCTGAAAAATTCAATTGGAAATTTTGTTCATTTAAAAAAAAAACAATTTAATAAAAAAATAGGGAGGCAGGCCATTACCCCCATCCTCCCTCCTTCCTCTTCCATTTGTTTGTCAGTGGCCCTTTTTAATTAGGTTTGCACATGGTAGACCTCCTGCCATAACAACATGTACTGTTGACGTAGTACCCTACTGCTGCAACAATTGGGCTACCGCAACAACATTAGTAGCCCATGGGCTTAAAAATATTAGTGTAGGAAGTTTTTTTAATTTACTTTTTTTTTAAAAATTTAAAATTTAAAATTATTAAATATTAATTTTATTAAATTTAAATTTATTAATAATTAATTCTATAATTAAAAATTTGTAATTATTATTATTAATTAATAAATATTAGTTATTAATAATTATTAATAAGTTAATGGCTATTATTAAATTTTAATAATTATTTTAACTAAATATTTAGTTTGAAATTATCTTTATTAGAGAAATTAAAAATAAAATAAAATTTGGAAATTGTAAATTAGTTTATAAATGAGGGAGTTGATTGTTTTCTCTATAAAACTTGGATTTTGTTTAGATGGATTAGTTTTATATGAAAATGATTTTTAATACTACAAAATTTTGAAATACTTGTGAACTCAAAAAATGTATCAGTTGTGACACCTTGAAAACGAAAACTTGAACTCTTGTGAAAAGCGAACTTTTATGATTTGAACCAAATGAACTATGAAACTACATTTAGGGTGATGTATGATTTATTTGACTATGGTTGGGTTTGACTTAGTATGTTGACTAGTTTTGGATGTTTACCAAAGGCTTGGGAGTTATTGTTTTATGATGATGTATGAGATGTCGTTGTTATGTGTTTTGATTTTTGAGTTATGGATCAATGGTTGTATTGTGGTTTCCAATTGCTACCATAGAACTAATGTGGTCATTGTGAACTTATGAGATTAGGGTAGGTTATGTTTATGCATGTTGGGAAGTAGCTTGTAATGGTGGCCAACCCTAAAGTGGCTTCCTAGGTAACCCATTGTAGGTTGTATTAATAAGGGATAATTTTTTTTTAAATGGGTTTAAAATGAATTAATAAGAGTCAGTGATTTATCTAACCCATCCCTCGAGTACTAGTACATGCTAGGATGGGAGTAGAGAGGATGTTTGGTTGTGACCTTGCTTCATAAGTATGCCTTGTCTATACAAAAGGATATTGATGCCACATAGAGTCACTAGGGGGTTGGATTCCAGTGAGGCTGTTAGGGTAACCTTAGAGTTGGCTCATGCGATAACACTTGCTAACTTACATAGTATTTTTCCCACATGTATTTGTTTCCTCTAGGATTAGATGTTACTTGTATCTTGGTGCCTTTGTGATAGATTGCTATCAAGATATCCTTGACCTAGATGATGGTTATGATTGCTGGATTTGTTATCTATTTGGCACTTGATATTATCTCCTCGGTATGGTGGGAGTGGGCCATATAGGTTCCATGAGGTTGGTTGGTAGTGTTTCTTATACCATTGAGAATGGACAATTGGATATCATTGCTGGATGTACTTGTGCAATTGTTCCTTTCATTATGATCTTGTGTTTATGTTTAGTGGTCATTTGCTGTTGTACTATACTTGATTATCTAAAGATCATATGAGATGTATTTATTCATGATGTATATTCTTTGAGCTTTTCATACAATGTGACTTGTATAAAGGATGATTATGCATTCTGGTTATGCCATGTGTTATCTTATGTAATTGTATATTATTTCATTTGATTCATACTTATGGTTATTCTATGATGTGGATTTTGTTATGTATCATATTTAGTATTAATAAAACTTATGTATGTGATTCAACATCATGAAGCCCTTAAGATATGTAATCTACTTATGGATTATTTGTATGTATTTGAGTTATAGCTTCCAGTATGTTATCTCTTTTTGTTTTCATCTTAAAAAATAAAAATAAAAAACTTAGTGACATATTATGTTAATTTCTTTGGGTTCCCTGATGGGGCATTACAAGTTTGATGGTCTTTCCCCTGAAGTTGTTTGGACTGTGGGTCCTTCTACCTTCCATGGCTCCTAGAAGGGTTCACACAACTGCTTATAGGGTTGGAATCTTGTCACAGGGATTTTATATCTCCTAATAGGGACAAATATGTAGTGAATTTATTTCACTAACTCCTAACAAGGAACTTATGATAGTACATCATTTTGTGGGTACCATCCCCACTAAGGTTTTCTCTCTACTCAAGGGTGTCCCTAGTTAACATATCTAGTGTTATTGTGTATGGTTATATTCTTATGGTTTCTATTTATGTTGATCACATGTTTGAGAATTAATAATGTTAATTCAAGTTTTTTTATTATCATATAACTAATTCACTCCCCCCTCACGATTATCTTAGTGCACTTTACTTTCTAACAATTGGTATCGAAGAGCATCAGATCCTTAAAGGAAAAGATTAACAACTTAAGGAGATCAATGTAGGTTCATGTTAGAAAATAAATCCCTAAGTTTGATGGAGTCAACTATGAAAATTGGAAAGAGAAGATGAACACACATCTGATATGAATGGGTCTAGGATATTGGCTGATCACTAAGAATGAGAAGACCATAGTTGAAGAAAATAAACTTAAGAACATATTGAAGCTAAAAGATATTTGTTCATGTGTAATATGCTTGCCAAAGAAGAAATCTTGTGAGATCTTCTTGAAAATGAGTATAGTTAGGTAAAATATTCGAGCTTATCTTGTGAAATTTAGAAAGCTTTAGAATCTATTTTTGAAGGTGATAAAGATTCTAAAAGGATTAGAATCCAAAATTTGATTCCTATTTCAAGAAGCTAAGATAATGGAAGATGAATCTATAAGAATTTATAGTGGAAGAATATCATAAATTATTGCAAGAATTAAGGTTTGTGAAGGAAGTAAAGAAGAAGATGCGATCATATGAAAAATATTGAAAAATTGACACCACCATTCAAGAAGATAGTGCCAATGATTGAGAAAGTGATACCTTGTACTAAGAAGTTGTCTAGAGAGACTCTTCTTAAAAGATTACAAGAAACAAAAATAAGTTTGATATTGTTTGGAGATTTTCCTAGAGTGGAGACTTCTTTTAGCACACTTGGTGTTCAACCTACATATCTAGGAGTGCAAGAACCAATGGAGATTATGCTATCAGTAGTAGATCAATATTTGAAGAAGACAAAAATATTGAAGAAGGAATTCCCCTACTTGTGAGAAGAGAACCAGATGGTAATGCAATATTTAAATGTTGGACTTCTGATGAATTTGGCCACTACGCTTTTATGTGTCCTAAAAGAGTGAAGAGGTACAAAAAGAATTTCAAGTCTAGAAAGCCTAGATAATGTTTTTCTACAAATGATGATGATGAAATAAATGAAAGAGTTCTAAGAGAAAGTGATGATGAGTTAGGATTTGTTTATATAAAAGAAGAATGTCCTAAAAAAGAAGTTAGATAGGAAAGCTGATTAGATCATAGATAGTGGTCATTCACATCATATGACTAGTGATTAAAATAAGTTTGTTGAATTCAATAGCTGTAATGGAGGATGTTAAAGTTGTAGCTTGAGTTAGATAAATTTGATCTGAGATTCATTACTGTTATTGGTAAATCATCATTTTCTATATATACATATTCATGTAATAATAATATATATTAGTATATATTATATTATGAAATATATGTATTAATTAAATGATGATTAAACCTTGGAGACATATCTCTTCATGAGACATGTCTCCTCCTCTCATATTTATATGAGATCCAAATCTGCATTTGGAAAATATCAATCACAATGGTCATATTATTACATTTTCCAAAAAGATCCATGTTACTTAACATGGCCAAGTTGTATATGTAAAGAAAGATAGTGAAGTAAGATGCAAATTAATATATTACCTTCCACAAAGATGCATATAGGAAGAATGAAACAACATATATATAATTGAAAAGATCAAATGTGGAACATTACTAGAGCATCAAACTTACGAACCTTATAACAATGATAGTAAAAGCTTCAACAAGACCACAAGTACCCAACCTACAAAATCAATATTGTCAAGAGAAATAATCAAATTAGAAAGCTTGTCCATACTTCATGTTTGTTGATAACTTGTGATAATTTCAATGAGGGGAGATCACGATGTCTCCTTAAAAGAAACTATTATTTGTAAACTTTATGCATATCCATTCCATGTGTATGAGACTGCAATATATTAAGATTAATATTGGAAGTTCATTGTTGGAAATAGAGGGAGGATTTTGACATAATTATATATATGGTAAAATATATGTACCTCTATGATGGGACCAAATTCTTATAATAGGAATTAAAAGTGATATGTTTGTGCCACTATAATTGAAGGGATCTAGTGGACATTTGATCAATTCATCTAATGAATAGTACATTGAAAAGAAGATTATTTCATTGTAGAACCTTGGTTGTTGCAATTATCAATACATAGAGTAGCCAATAAGTCATAAAACTATACCTGAAATGTATCACTCTTTGTAAATTGGGAAGTGATTGAGACATAGACCTACTACCAAGAGAAATATCATTGAATATAATTATTACTATTTCCAGATGAAAGGAGACTCTACACTAAAACCATTTCGGGCTTTGTGAATGGCTAAAGAAACAACCTAAGCTATAGTAAGATGCAGCGACTGAGAAAATGACATCTTGAATCACATGAGTTAGGAGAATATAAAGCAAATGGATTGGTGAGATAAAATTGTATATTTTCATAAATAATGAAATGATGATCGAGGCTATTTAGTTTCACATACCACCATGACAAAAGGTACTCCTTAAGAGGGGATACTTCCAGTGTGAATAGGTTGATGAATAAAAGAGAAGTCTATTCAACCATACTGCATAGTGATACAATGGAAATATATCAAATAGAAATGAGACATGTCAAATACAATCATAAATGTATTCATACCGATCACCATTCAAGAATTAAAAATATATAAGTGATCAACTCAATCAAAGTATATATCACTAGCATATATATGGAGAAGATTTGGTGTAGAAGGATTTGGACTTAATAGAAGATGAAAAGATATTAGTGCATCAAAAAGAGAGAAGAAGAGGAGTGTATAACACTAGTACATTTTGGGGGTCATTTTCGACCAAAAAATTTGATGACAGGTCAATTTGGCTTGTCAAATTCAATTTTAAAAAAAAAAAATGATCTTGATAACATCAAACTTTTGATGAGAGTTAAGTTTAGCAATGAAGTTTAGACATTTTAAAGGATATAAACAAAAAAAAGAAAACTAAAAATTCATTTATTCATGTGGAAAAGTGCGGGCATGCGAGAGGGAGGCTTCACGAATATTTTTACAGTACCATTGAAGGTATGAGATTTAAGAAAACAATTTTCTTAAGTGCATTCATCACATTGGTCACATTATCTAGGAGGAAATTAGTACTTCATGATTCATGCTATTTGCAACCCAAATGGATGGTCAAGACCATAACAAGGAACAAATGATCCACTAGCAAATGAGATAAGCCAAACTACTCGAGATGTGTGAAGTTCCTTCCCCTCTATTTGTCAAAAGTCTATTTACGTCAATCAATTAGAATACCTTTCAATAAATAGTAGGGCTATTCTTTGACTTGATTGGTTGGCCATATGTGTTCAACTGATACCACTTCAATTCAATAGGTTCTGCTTATTGCTTTTCTCCATAATATGTCTAGTCTTTTATGGAACCACATGATATGGATATGGACCCCAATGAAGAAGGAATGTCGTAGACCCCATGGATATTTAGGGCATTTTTGGTGATGCAAGTAGGCCACAAACCATGTTCTATGCAAAAACCCTAAGGAATCACCAATATGGTTTACAGATGTAATAAAAAACATTTCTCTCAACAACATGAATGATAGCAATGGGAAAAATAAACTCACCTTCAGGATTAACAATGATATTCTTAGATTTCAAAAATCACTCATTACATCTCTCAAATTTTACAATACGAACCGGCTATAAATCATACTTCACATCTACATTCTTTGACACATCAACAACCTTACTATAACACCTTTCTTGGAAATAATCCCTTTTTGTTTTATCTCTTATCAATGATACCCATAGAGTTGCATTTAAATCAATTCTGATTCTCTGAAGTACTATACTCTTGAAATTTGAAGTTTTAACTTAATACTTCTTCAGAAATATTTTATAGTATAAAAAAATCAACTCACATATTCTTTTTAGACACTCATACAATCTAAACAAAAATATAAAATATCACTGCTATCATATCTCTTAGTTTTTGTATCATTGACTCCATATACTTTGACTTTTCTTATTTACAAAGATACATAAAAAAATATAGTAATGGTCTTCCAAAATCTAGTATCTCACCTATTCTACTCATGTAAAGAGTTCTTCAACATCCCATGAATGACTCCAATCCTTCAAACACCATGCAGATTGTACTTGAGCCTTTGCCACATTTCTTGGATGTTCATTGACTATATTTTGCATGCAACAACAGATACTCATTAATTCTTGGTCCATTCCTTATTGGAATTAGGGTTATGGTGTAGATCCATAAGAAGGAAATTTCAAACAATAAAAAAAACCTTTAAACCTTCCTTAATCTTTACACAAGGAAAGCATGCAGCCACTATGGCACTTTTATTTCAAAGTGTGCAAAATTTACTGTTCACATAGTGAGTATTGAGATCAACCTTGGTAAAACTCCATTGATACTAGGTATCCATTTAACATAAGAATTATTTCTAGCCTCCATTTCCCTATATATGAAACTTAAGAATCATCACAACCATCAGATAAAGGAGAAGATATTAGTATTGCAGTTAAATACCAGTACACAACTAGATTATCAAAAAAAAAAAAGACTTTTATTATACAAAACCACACACACCATACCCTTCAACTTTCTTCTCTAAATCTCATTCTCTATTTTCTTTATCAGATTCATTGATTATGTAATAGAAGACCTTTCAAATCCCCAAAGAGTTCATTCAAGATGGTTAACCTTCCATTTTCTACAAAGCTATCATTTTGCAAAAAATGTTGACAACAACATTTTTTTGAAAACTTTACATTTTTAACATATTTTTTTGACAATTTTCCTCTTTTGCAAAGTCATACCTATTTGACACCATATATAGGTCCAACAAGCTTACAATTTTCATGTTTAATTCATTTTTGACCTTGCATGATATTTTAATACCCCTTAGGGCCTTTGACCAACTTTGAATGATCCTTGACCAACCTTCCATCAAAATTGTGATTACAAAACATATTATCATTAAAACTCGTTCTAGTAAAATATGAATTTGGATTTTAGTTAATAGGAGGTAGAGAATGATTCACATCCTTAAGTATAATTCATTCATTGTTTCTCTAGTAGTTTCTAACTTCAATCCCTAGTAAATTCTTGCATTTTTCTACATGTTGGAAGAAGATAAGATCTTCAAAAATAGGATTATCCATAATCCAACCATCATCCCTAAAAGCGATCCTCCTTCCATTACCAATATTCCATAACATGTTCTTATCTTTATGGATACTATTCCAGATCTAGTAACCATTAATCCAAACATCTAAATAGAGGTAATCCTCAAGGTTAAGAGCTACAAAAAAAATCTTTTTCTTAATTAGAGAGTTCCATTCTTTTTCCTCTTCAAATATTCTCTAAATTTTTTTAGATAGAAAAAAATTGTTAAGCATTTTGATAGTGTTGATGCCAATAAATCTCTTATTTGGTTTGTAGGCATTTTCCTAAGATAGTAACAAAAATGAGCCTTCTCCTTTGTGTCCATCCAAAGTAACTTCCCCAAGATTTTTCAGTTATGTTAGCATACTAAAAAAGAATAGAGAAAAGGCTTAATGCATAAGCATGCATATTCTAGTGAATAGACTTCGAAAGTTGGATTTTCTCAGCTTGACTAAAAAGGGCTCCTTTCTAACTAGTCAACTTGCTATTAATTTTGTCAATAATGGAATTGCAAAAAGAATTAAAAGGCTTGATCCCTAATGGGAGACCAAGATAGGAAAAAGGAAAAAAAGAAAATCCTTATCATCAAGGATTTTAGATATTCTTTTTTGTCTCTCTTTTGGATTATTGATAAAGAAAATGGAACTTTTGGTCCAATTCATAAGTTGGCCCATAGAGTTAAGTATAGGAAGAAAGAGAAATTTTAATTTTTTTTTTACCTCTTTGACAAAATCCATTTACATCATGGTAGTGTCATAAAAAAAATTCTTACAGGAATAAGGAGAAAAATTAGAAAAATGTTGGAGACGCTATATCTTTCCATCCTAAAAAAATTCTTCCAATATGTTTGCCCAAAGGTTTCACCATGATATAAAAAAAAGATAGGAGAAACGGTGTCACCTTTTTTGATACTACATGAAGCTTTGAAGAAATTAGAAGATATGCCATTCACAAACACAATAGTAGATGAAATAAACAAAATAAGTTCATACTCAAGTTGATAGTGGTGCACATGAGATATCTATACATGTAAACTCCAACCCTTTCCTAGGTTGAAGAATATTCATTTATAGGCTATATTTCTTGACCTCAGATATTCATCCCTACTTGTTTGATCAAAATAAAACTCTAATTGTTGACCTTCCAAATTACAAAAAAAGTTACTCAACAACAATATTTGTTGCATGACAAATTTTTGTCAATTTTTGCAACTTTTCCATATTTCTAATCAAATGACTTCCAATGCCTTCCAAGGTGATAAAATTACATATGCAAATGTATGTATGTATGTAAGTATTTATGTGTATAAATATGTATGTATGTATATATTTATGTAGGTATATATGTATGTAACTTTATCCTGTGTAACTATAAGTTTCAAGTAGTACAAACCAAAATAGTTTCTTATAATTCTATGGTTCTCTTTGTAAGTTTATAAAATTGAAGTTTAAAAATTAATTGAATTTATGTACATCTTTTTCAAGTTTGATATTTCTCTTTTTCCTGACTCACAGTCCAAGAATAATTTTTCAAAACACATACTGACCAATTGGAGATTGAGCCAAAAGAGCCAAAAAAATGATTGTGCACGATAATCATCTTTTTACATTCTTTTTGGCACAATTATTCTTACATTTTATGATTTTTTGTGAGAGCAAAATTCCAAACTAATCAAGTAGGTGATCCAAAATTAAATCATAATTGGTTGAGGCATGTTTAAATACCTTATTGCACATGTTATTGAATGTTTCTTGAATTTTTAGGGTAGTAACTCCTTACACTCAACTCTTCACTAAAGTTATTCTCACTGCCACAATGACATTACCTCTAAACCATGCAAAGGATGTTGAAATCATTTCCAACCTAAAAACACTCTTATAACTTAAGAAATGGAAAATAAAATGTAGATGCAATACATGACAAAATGCACAACTTGTAGTCTTTATATATAGAGAGAGATCTTTCTTAAGTTTCTTATTACATATTAGCACAATAGAAAAATTGTTCAAATTGCATACATATTCTAGAATCCAAATAAAAATAAAATAAAATTCACTCAACCAATGCTAAGTGACAAGCCATAACCTAGTTAAATTGGTGTAGTTGTTGATTAGTTGGGTTGATTACAAATTCCTATAGAACTATCATCAGATTAGGTGCAATAAAATGAACAATTAGTTGTTCCCAACTAGCATTAACTTGACTGGTCTATTTAGACCCATTGATTATTCTCACAAGCTTTTAAATAGAACTATATAAGGAGTGAGTTAGGATGTATATAGGTTAACCTTACATTAAATATAAACTACAACACAAAGATTGCACTAGGTTATTACAAGATTGTAATTATAGGAAACTACCTAATTTTCCCAAGTGGGTGTATGATGGTGAAGAGCCATATTAGGTGAGTAAAGCTCTCTAGTAGTTATAGGAATACTACTACATCAAAACAATTAGAAACTAGAACTATATATTCATTAGAGTGAGTAGTTCAAGGGTCTTGATCTCATGTATAAGGGTATGTAGGCATCCTTGTAGGTGGAGTATGCCTCCAATGTACAAATGCCTTGGACATAGTTAGGTAGTACTTAACCATGTATGTATGTAATTATTTTCTACTCAATACTTCCATCCACATGGATGGTGGGGGGGAGGGGGGGTGGGTGGGGCTAAGTTGAGCTTGCACCTTTGATAATACTTTATTTTCATTATTTTTGCTCTCTAAATCAATGGTATATAACTTTATCACTTGTAACTATAATTTTCAAATAGTACAAACCACAATAGTTTCGTATAATTCTATGGTTCTCTTTGTAAGTTTATAAAATTGAAGTTTAAAAATTAATTGCATTTATGTACATCTTTTTCAAGTCTAATATTTCTCTTTTTCTTAACTCACAATCCAAGAATAAATTTTCAAAACACATACTGACCAGTTAAAGATTGAGTCAAAAAATTGTAAGAATGATTGTGCCAAAAGAGCTAAAAAATTGATTCTGTAAAATAATCATCTTTTTACGATAATCATTTTTTAAAGTTCTTTTTGTCATAGTTGTTCTTACATTTTATGATTTTTGGTGAGAGAAAAATTCCAAACTAATCATTTAGGTGAACCAAAATTAAATCATAATTGGTTGAGGCATGTTTAAATACCTTATTTTACATGTTACTGAATGTTTCTTGAATATTTATTGGATGTCTGGAAACTGCACTGTAGATATTGCATTTGTTTGGTTGTTGGCATTAATAAAAGAAATATATTATCACATTCCACAGTAAATTACACTTATTTATTTATTTGTATTTATCTGCTCGTTTGCTGACAATAGTAAAATAATTTCTAATAATTTATTGTATAATTGTGTGTGGCATGTGAGAACGAGTACCATTTAATTGCATCGAGGTCAACAATTCTAAACTTTGACCACATTAAATAACTAGTTTTCCCATCAAATCTCAACAACCTCATGTTCTTTGACATTAAAATCCATAAACAATAGAACAACTCCATTTCACATGCTATGAAATTCTATCTATATAATTGATTGCTTCCCTTTTTTTTTTCCTAAGGTGTGTTATAATTTTCTTCCTTCTTGTTTATTGTTCTTCCTCTAAATATAGTTAACATCTTCACAATTCCACTCTATCCTGATTGAGGGCAATGATGAGAAGAGATTCTAAAGCTAATACATTTCAATTGGTTTTTGTTTGCTTATTGTGACTTATTGCTAACATAGTTGATCTATATTTTTATTACTGCCTTTGTTTATATATTTATTATCCCATAATAACTTCATTAAAGTTGACTTTAATATTTCTCTAACAATAGATCTTTTGTGTACCTCATTAATATGTATACTTTATTTGTTTTTGTATTTTTTTTTAGTTGTCTTGGAGACATAGCAATTGTGAGATTGACATGTTGATTGGAGTATTGAATGCTCTCTCAAATTATCATTCACATGCTAATTTGGATACTCTTTCTTGCATAGCTCCCTTAGAGTCCTTTTTGTATCAATTTAAAACTCCTTCTTAGTATATACCATTGCTGCCTTCAATTTAGCTCATCCTATATTTCCAACTTCATAGGTGCTAAGCTTTTTGCTTATTCACATACATGTTCAAATTTATTATAATGCCTTAGTTTATGTCACTTGTATCTATTCATAGTGATAGAAGCAACATAATACATGCTGTAATGGATGGTAATTATTTATTCTCTTGTTTGAAAGAATTCTTGTGTGCTTAATCTTTTCTTTGTCATTCCTTGTCTTTGTAGTTGTCTTATACTTAGTTTTTCTGATATTTTTGTTTAGTAGTGCATATGTTTGTTATATCTTGTGAATAGCTAATAATACAACTCCTATTATATCTTTCATTTTTAAAGGATAGATAAAATATATGAAACTTCAAATAATTCACCATTCTCTACTCTTTACTTAAACTCGGCTTTTGAGTTAACAGGAACAAGTTTTATTTAATGGTTTGTGAAATTAACTACATATGTAGAGTTTCTATTGTTCTATTTATATGATAACTTTTTTTTCATCTCATTATTGTGGAATTCAATTCTATTTATAGAGGAAGAAAATAAAGAGCTAGGGCATGTTACACTAAATATTTTGTAATAAATTTGTGGCAAGTGGTGCCAAATTGATCTTATTCTTAGTACATTTATATGACATTAGATTCTATTTTTGTGAAGTAATTATCAAGTTACATTTTTTCAAGTTGCTTTCACCTTGAGCTCCACAATGGTTTGGCAAAGAATGATTTCTTATTTTGTTTAAAAGATAATACGTAATGAATAGTACAAATAATACACATAATAAGAATAAGTTTAGCAAATCAAGACCAATAATGCTGTCTAAATAATAAATTTAAATTATTAAAGACATCCATTTTTAGCCAAAGATTGTGTGATAGGCCGAGGAAATGGGATTTTCTTAGAAAATGCATATAATTTTTGAACAATCCTATCCATGTCAATGTCACTAGTTGAAACCTCTTGAACCAAATCAACATGCCCCAACTTCTCCTGCCTTAAGTGTTCAATATTAATAATGGGTAAACAATTCAGTGTCTTGGTAATAAACTCAATTTCATCCCTTTCCACATCCTTGACCACCAAAATCTTTTCCTTGGATATATAATGCAGTGAAAGATCAGTGATGCCATCTCATAGAATATTCTTCTGGATAAATAACAAATTGCATCTAGTGGCTTTTATCTTCTTTATCATACATAGAATATGATTCCTCTTCTCCTTCAAAATCCTATCCATTATTGTATAATCAAAGACCACAATGTTCAATGCCTTTCTTGGGAGGCAAAATTTGGAACTCTATTATGCAAATCTTCACATTCTCAATCCTGATGGGGCCTCCAGCCATATGGCTTTCCTTCTTATCAAACAAAAAAGCCTTAACAATCTCTATATCATCAATAGTCCCACCCAATTTTTGTAAAACATTGATGTCCCTCAAATCCACAATGTTAGTCTTTGTAGGGTCAACAACATCCAAGATGATGTCAACAATAAGTGGGGCCAATAAGGTAGAATACTAGCTGACAACCATACTGTTCAAAAAAGTGCTTGCACTTTTCACCAAAGAGTCATGATCTATCAATTCAACAAGAATAGTCATGGCAGTTTAAACCTTGATGAGCTTCTCAAAGGCCCTATGAAAGTCCTTTGACATAATGGTAGGATGAACACCCTTAGCTACCAAATTCATGCATTATTTAAGAATCACATCGATGATGACAACAAATATTGTCATGCCATCACCAACAGCAATAACCTTAGATTTCAAATGCTCTACAAGAATTTTAGCTCACTGATGCTACCTATTGGTGCTGCACTATAGTTGCCATTTTGACCTTCTAAAAATTCTCTGTGTTGTCTACTTTGTCTCTCAAAACTATAGCAAAAAATTAGTAGATTGAATACCCTCTAATGAAACTTTGAGTGTCAGATCAAATCCCTCTCACTCAAACAAGTTCATTCTTACTTCTTGTTGTAGTCACTAGTGGGTCCAAAGACTATATGATGAGCCCAAGTAAAGATGACGACTCCAATATAGAGCCCATCCACAAGAAAGAAAACATAAATTGCTAAGAGTCGACTCCAATATGAGAAAGACAAAGATAACTAAAATCTCTAGCTAGCACTCCACTCAACAGAGAATGGAAGATGATAGAGGAGTGGAAGGGAAATTGATAGTCCAAAACAAAAAAATAAAATGAAGACACATAATGGAACTTAATATGTACCAATATGATTCAAAATGCGCCGAAGGCATATTGTGACCCAATCAATTTTTTTTGCAAACTCTAGTTGTTGTCACAATTTTGATGTAGTTTACCATTGATGTTATAAAAGACTCATTGAATTATCTCTATCTGGTATCAAAAGTTTGACAAGGTTTATCATGGATGGTTTAACATACCCATCGAATCATCTTTGGTTGGCGTCAATAGTTTGAAATTTTGAATTAGTTGTTTGGTGCCAGCATGTGACATAGATGGGATGATTTTCAACATAAATTTCCATTCATACATCAAGGCCTATGGAATGTGTCAAAATTTCAATGCAATTATAGTGAAAAGAATTTTGACATTTAACTATCAAAATTTTGACCAGAACTATGCCAAAAAATAGTCCAAATTTACTAGTTTAAGAATAGGGAACAAGGAACAATTTTTGTGTGTGATCAATGATTCAACACAAAAGATGAAGGAGAAATAAATGACATAGAGAACCCTTATGATGACATCAGTGGATAATGTGGACATTGCAGAGAAGACAAATAAGAGAAAATATGTGATTTCAATCTCACTAGTGGAACATCAATGTAACAAAATATATTTGGATTACTTATACCACCTGTACAGAATCAGGTATGTCAGATATTAAATAAGGGAATGTCTCATTGCGTTATATTCTATACTAGACACTCCACATTCTCTTATACAAACAGGTTAAAGAAGTCAAAAGGAAGTTGGAGGTAAGTATTTTTACATATCTTAATTTTTAAAACTTCCATGTGAATATGATACTTACGAAAATATAGATTGGGAATTGGTTAGGATTGATTAGTGATAAAGAACAGATTACGAAATATAGGTTCCTCACTATTTTTATATAAATTTCTTAATCAAAGTTAAATATTTGATAAGGAAATAATATGTTTGAGGGACATATATTAAAATATGTAAATAGAAGATTGAGTATATATTATATATTCAAAGTATACATTTATTCTATAATGTTTTTGAAGAATCTAATATTATAATGTTAATCATGAGAAATATATTTATGTTACTATTAGTAACATACATGATTATATATATGAGATAGACTACTAACATTCCTATTTGAACTATAAGTATTGTTTTCCTTTGTTTTCTTCCTTCAAAAATATTATTGCAAGAAGAGGGAGATTGATATTTAGAGGGAGACTAACATTTCATTTGAGAAAACCTTGAAAGAGAAGGAGGAGATAGAGAATATGATTTAGTCAACCTTTAGTGATCTTGGCCCTATTGATTTGGAGGGAGTAAACCATGTTGTGATGGATTCATTGATGATATAAATTTGGAATAAACAGATTGTACGATGTGTGTAATATGGGTTTAATCAAAAGATAAAATAAATACCTTTGCATGAACAAAGAAAAAT
This sequence comes from Cupressus sempervirens, assembly GCA_028749045.1. Lineage (NCBI taxonomy): Eukaryota > Viridiplantae > Streptophyta > Pinopsida > Cupressales > Cupressaceae > Cupressus > Cupressus sempervirens. The sequence goes on from CM053789.1 coordinate 434,215,076, forward strand.
TGAGTTGTTGTGAGACATCAATGAAGCCTTTAAGAATTCATTTGAACCATCTTTGAGTCTCTCTTTGATGAATGAAACTCAATATATGAGTTTTAGATTCATTCATTTGGCACAATCATACTCAATCAAGATATTGGTATATTGTGGACAAGTTTGAGAAAATAGAAGGACATGCTTGATTCTATTGTTAAACTAAAATGAGTATTTGGGCCTTCAATGATCGAAAAGAGAAAGTTGGAACTTAGAAAGGAGTTGTCATTTTTGATACAAAATTGTACAAGAATGAGTGGAAATTTTACATTGTGGGGGGAGTAATAGTCAATGTTCCACTCCCACTTGAACCTTATTTAGAGAGGATATGTTCCATTCACAAATAATCTAAGAAAATAATTTATAAATCTTTATATGCAGATAAGTGTTCTTATCTTTTCATTTACCTACGTTATGTAGCCTCTCTCTTATTTATAATTCTATACATACTATAAGGGTTATTTTTCTTGATGTTGTTATGATTATGTCATGAAAGCAAATGATCTTATCAATAGTTGGATCTGTTATCACAACATACTATATTAAGTTGTTGTCCTAGAGTACTGAAAGTTATGATAATGAACAAAAGGTAACTATTGTAAGGTGACAATCTTATCAATAGTTGACCTATCTCCCAACAGCAAAATGCGTTGGAGAAAGTGTTATGATGGTTCTTCAGGTGAGATTTTTTTGGACGCCTTGATGACCATTTATCATGGTTCTTCAAACTGAATTTTTCCTTACACCTTGATAATCAACTCATCATGGTTCTTCGAGCTGGATTTTTTTGGACACCATGAAAATCAATTTATTATGGTTCTTTGGACTGGATCTTTTTGGAGACCATACTTAAATCTATCATAGACCACACTTAAGGTGGTATTCAAATCTTGTATTATAATTGCTGAAATTCTCTCCTTGCTAAAGAGGGAGTGTTGAGAAATTTAGCCTCATAGTGAATCAAAGAAAATCCCATATGTAATATATGTTATTATATATATGTATGTTGATATCCTTATATATATCATTCCATGAATATCATATTGAGTCGATACTTTTTTCATATACTTGAAAGCACAATGTGTTCTACAAATTCTCCCTAGCTAAGAGGGAGTGTTAAAGTTGTAGCTTCAGTAAGATAAATTCAATCTAAGATTCATTGTTGTTATTGGTAAATTATCATTTTCTATATATACATATTCATGTAATAATAATATATATTATAGTATATAGTATATATAATATAGTATATAACATATATATATTATAACACACACACACACACACACACACATACATATATCTATATATACATATATATGTATATATATACATATATATACATATATGTATATATATACAAATATATGTATATATACATATATGTATATACATATATATATATATATGTATATATATGTATATGTATATGTATATATATGTATATGTATATGTATATATATACATATATATGTATATGTATATATATGTATATATACATATACATATACATATATATACATATATATGTATATACATATATGTATATATACATATATGTATATATACATATATATGTATATATAGATATATGTATATATATATGTATATATATGTATATATATATATATATATATATATATATATATATATATATATATGTACACACACACACACATTATACTAATTGTTATTATGAAATATATGCATTAATTAAATGATGATTAAACCTTGGAGACATATCTCTTCATGAGACATGTCTCCTCCTCTCATATTTATATGAGATCCAAATCTACATTTGGAAAATATCAATCAAAATGGTCATATTATTACATGTGTAGAAAAGATCCAAGTTACTTAACAAGGAAATGGTTAGAGTTGGGAACTATGTGTCTTGACATATTAAGGGAATAGGATCTATAACTCTTGATGGTAAAACTAGCACAAATGATGTTTATTTTGTTGATGGATCGAAACATAATATTCTAAGTGTTGGACAATTCACTGACAAGGGATATCATTTATAGTTTATAGAGAAGACATGTATCATCATGGATAAGAATGGTGATATTATTAGTATTGGCACAAGATCAAGAGATAATGTTTCTTAGTTTAATCCTATAAAGATGACATGCTTGGTTGATAAAGTTGATAACAACTAGTTATGGCATAAAATATTATTCATATTAATTTTGATAATATTGTGAAAGTGAGCAGTACACTTCTTGTTAGGGATTTGCTTAAAATGTGAAACCTATTAATGGTGTATGTAAGGAATGTGTTATGGCTAAAAAAAGAAATTTTATTTTCCTAGAAAGAAGTTCACTACAACAATGAAGTTGGAGATAGTTTGAGTGGTCCTACAAAGACAAGATGACTCTATGGTGAAAGCTACTTTACGATTCTTGTTGATGATTTTAGTAGTATGATGTGGGTAGCATTTCTTAGAGAGAAATATGTGTTGGAAATATAAGAGGAGTTTTTGAGATAGGAGGGGTGAATTAGTAACTACTAAAATAAATCCTAGATCCCTTAGATGTTAAAAAAAATCAAAACATTGACTAAAATCTATTCTGTTGTAACTCAACAAACACACATTCACTCAACTTACACTAGAAAATGCTATAACTCTGTAAATACTGAAATAACTTGGCAATGTTAGGAATAAGGTGTCTCAACCTTGGATAATTCCTATTCTTATTATTTGTTTTACAAATGTATTTTTTGAAAATAATGTATTCAAGTGTGAGTGTACATGTCTAGTTGGCATGTTGATGTGTCACTCCACTTGTATGTGTCAGCATATTGAATTGTGTGTAAGGAGATCATGGCTCAAATGGTTATGATAGATTCCTATGACATGCAAGAGCTATCTTTAGAAGATTCAATGATAGGTGAAGATGTGAAGACATGTGGAAATTGATCATTGAGTATTGTACACTTGAGTCTCCAATTCATGCACAGGGGTTGGGATTGACCCAAAAAAAAATTTGGGTTCCTATTTTTCCAAAGAATGGTAAAACCCTAATATGGTTGTTCTTTGGAAGTTTCCCTAAAAGGGAAAACCCATGAAACAAGTATATTTTTAGGGTTGCAAAGTGGAGAGTAGGAAAGTGTATTGTTGGTATGGTATGTTGCTACTAGATTAGTCTTGTGTCATTGTTCTCCTTATTTGTTGTAACCTTCTATGTTGAAGATAATACATTGTGTAGGTTTTGGAGGGGTGGCATTATTTTATTGAAAGGTTTTTCCCCACTGACATATCTTTGTGTTTATGTATTTTCTTTCTCTATTTATTTTCTATATCCATGGTTGACTGAAATATTATTGTTTACATAAAATAAAATTTAAAATTGTAAGGATTTAATAGGAATTTGTAGAATACTTTCCTTAAGGGATTAGTGTAGGAAGTTGTTTCCACAACTTAAGTTTCCTTACAAGTGGTATTAGAACTTGATCAAATTTTGATCCTTGTTGTTGGGTAGGGTTTTTTGTGCAGAGCATTCTAAATCTTATTTGCAGATTAAGATGACAAGTTAATCATATGAAAATATGGAGGTGGAGAAATTTAATGGTAGTAATTTTGAGTTATGCAAACTCCAAGTGGAAGAATTTCCTGAAGATCGTGATCTATGGGAGGTGGCTTCACTTTACATGAGACCCATAGTATTATCTCAAGTATATTTGGATCTCAAGGATGGGAAAGCTAATGGTCTCATTAGACTTTGTCTAGCTGATTCAGTTCTCTTGAACATTCTTGATGAGGTGACCACAAAAAATTTGTGGACACAACTTGGGTTTGTGCAGGCCAAATATTTGGTGAACAAGTTGTTCTTGAGGAAGAAGTTGTATTCTCTAATAATGGAGGAAGTATGATCTATTATAGATCATCTAAATGCTTTTAATTTATTGATTGCACAGTTGACAACATCTAGTGTCAAGATAGAGGAGGAGAATCAATGTATGACCTTGTTATATTCCTTGCCAGATTCATTGGACCATCTTGTGATGGATCTTGGAATTAGTTTAGTCACTTTCAAAATGGATGATGTTGTGTCTTCACTTTTATCTGAGGAGACATGGAGAAAGTCTTTAGATTTGGCTAAGGAAGCTCTTGTTTTTCATGGGAGATCCAATGACAGAGGGAAGCAAAATGAGAACAAGTATTGAAAGGGTAGATCCAAATCCCATGGAAAATTAAAGACTCCTAGAAAGTTCAAGGAAAAATGCTAGAACTATGATAAGTCTAGGCACTTTTGTAAATATTTTAAAGAGCCAAAGAAGAAGAATGCCTTAGATTTAGGTTTAGAAAAATCTCAAGAAGATGGTGATGCTTTCATTGTAGCCTTAGCAACACATGCATCTGGTGATGTATGGTTAATAGACTCAGGTGCTTCTTTCCACATAACCTCTCATCGAAGTTGGTTCTCAAAGTATGAAGTTTTTGATGGTGTAAAGGTGTACTTGGATGATGGTTCTCACCTAAAGATAGTTGGATGAGGATGAGTCACTATCAAATTCCTTGATGGACAAGTAAAGGGGATCAACAGGATAACGCACATCCCTATTTTGGCATGAAACCTATTATCTGTAAGTATTCTAAATGATGTAGGTGTGCAAGTTTTTTTTTTCTAAAGATGGATACAAAATGATGGGAGAAGCTATGGTGCTTGCTAAGGGTACTAGGAGAGGTACTATGTTTCAACTTGATGCATGCATTTCTCAGTGCAATAGTTCTTCTATTTCAAAGAAGAGAGAAAATATCACTTCATCCACACCATCTGAATGAGTAGTAAAGAAGACTATGGTTATTGGTCTTGATGGCAGTGCAACATGTGTACCTAAGGGTGAAAACACTTTAGAAGGAAAGATTCCTAATAAAAAGACAATGTTGTGGCATATGATATTTGGCCACATTGGTGAGAAAGGTCTTAGAACCCTAAAAAAAAAGAACCTCATTGAGGGGTTAAATGATTGTAATATGGAGTTTGACTTTTGTGAACATTGTGTCTATGGTAAACAAAATCGTGTTCAATTTTACTCTAGTGCTAACAAATCTTCTGATGTTTTAGATCTTATTCATTCTAATGTATTTGGTCTTGTAAAGGTTTCTTCAATCTCCAAGTCTATATTTTTTGTATCTTTCATATATGATTATAGTAGAAGGACATGGATTGATTTCCTAAAAAGTAAGACACAAGTCTTTAGTCAATTCAATAAATTGAAAGCACTTGTAGAGAGTCAGACTAGTAAGAAGATTAAGTGTGTGAGAACTGAAAATGGTGGTGATTTTTTCTCAGTAGAGTTTGAATAGTTCTATAAAGAATGAGGTAACAAGAAGCATAAGACAACTCCTTATACCACACAAAAAAATGTATCTGTAGAAAGAATGAATAGGACACTAATGTATAAAGCTAGGAGTATGCTTAGTGGAGTTGGTCTTGAATAGAGGTTTTGGTCTAAAGCTATGGCCACTACTTGCTATATGCTTAACAAATCTCCTACATCAACTCTTGTTGGTAAGACACCCATGGAGGTGTGGTATGGTAAGAAGCCTTCAATTAGACATCTTGGTATTTTTTCTTGTGAAGCTTATGCAAATGTTCCAAAGGAGAAAATATCTAAGTTGGAAAATAACGTTGTTAAATGTATTTTCATCAGATATAGTGTTGGTGTGAAAGGATACAAGCTTTGGGACCCTGTGACTGGTAAGGTGTTGTCTAATAGAAATGTTATTTTTAGAGAGCTAACATCTAATCCTATTGTGCTAAAACCAAATGAAAAATAAAAGAAAGAAGATACTATTCAGTTACCTCCTACCCCTGAGAAGATTGAACAAAAAGACCATGTTGGGTCTAATGATGAGGAGAGCTCTAGTAGCTCTGATAGTTCAAAACAAGAGGAATAAAAAACTCAACTTCAGCCCTTGAGGAGATCCATGAGAGAAAGAAAGCAACCAAAAAGGTTTGGTTATTCTATATTAGATTTTTAGTTGTGCTTTCACTTTCATTACTAACACTGATTAGCCTAGATATGTGAAAGAAGATTTGGATATAGAAGATGCAGGTTCCTAGGTAGAGGCCATGGATGATGAGATGGCTTCATTAGATTTATAAAAAAAAACTTGGGAACTTGTACCTTTTCCTAAAGGATGGAAACCTATTGGTAGAAAATGGGTGTTCATGAAGAAATTTTGTACAGATGGCAATGTTGAAAGGTATAAAGCTAGATTGGTTGCAAAGGGGTACTCATAGGTAGATGGAATAGATTATGGTGAAATATTCTCTCCTATTCCAACATTGATATCCATTAGATTTCTATATCTCTTGTTGCATCATATTATTTAGAGATAGAATAGATGGATGTGAAGACAACTTTCCTTCATGGTGATTTGGAGGAAGAGATTTATATCTCATAGCCTAGTACTACATTGTTAAAGGTAAAAAATATTTGGTTTGTAGATGAAAGAAGTCTCTGTATTGTATGAAACAATCTCCTAGGATATGGTACCTTAAGTTTGATGCCTTTGTGTTATCAATTAGATTTTTAAGTTCAAAATTAGGTCATTGTTGTTATTTAAGAGTTGAAAATGATCACCTTCTTATTGTTGCATTACATGTTGATGATATGTTGTTGTTTGGGAAGGGTAAGGGTATGATTTCTGATTTTAAATCTCATTTGTCAGCATAGTTTGAGATGAAACATCTTGGGGCAGCAAGGTAGATCTTGGGGTAGCAAGGAAATCAATAGAGATAGGTCTAACAGAAAACGTTGGTTGAGTTAGAGTAAGTATGTGAAGTTTGTGTTGGACAAATTCAACATGGTAGATTGTAGACCATTCTGTGTTCTTATTTCTATGCAAAAAAAGTTATCTGTAGATGATTGTCCAAAATCTCTTAGTGAGGTGGAGGACATGAGTAGGGTACGTTATGTTAGTGCAGTTGATAACCTTATGTATGCTATGGTCTATACTAGACCATATTGTAAGAATTTACCTTAGGTAAAAATTCACCCAAGATCGAAGAACTTGAACACAAGCACAACTGTAGACCAAAGAGTATGATCAATATATCATAGCATGTCCTCATACATCACTATGTATTCATACACACTAGGAGTGCCTATTTATAAAGGCCTCTCAAGATGCATCTAGAATGGATCTAGAAAGAACCAGGAGATAAGATAAGCATGATAGCTAAGTACACATCTTATCCATCATTCTAGATGAGAGGATAAGAATGACAAGGTGTATCTTAAGTGGAGATGTTGTAGACACCATGTACTTAATTAGAGTCCTAACTCCTATGTTGTAGATGCCATGTGCATAAAAGAGGTGCGAAGTCCTATGCTGTCAAGATGACAACTCACGAGAGTATGCATACTCCTAGGTGACTAATAAATAAATAATAAAAAGATGCATTAATCTAAGTAAACTTAAGTAAGTGTAAATAGTAAATACTTATTTACACCAACAACCCCCTTAAGTGCAACTTAGGGGAATGCATTTAAGTTCACAAAAACTAGGATGAAATGCATGATGGGTCTCAGCTACTAGGCCGTGTTAGGTACCCATTTACAAAATGAATACAATCTCTCATAAAGTGAAGAAAGAGGGAAAACCTCATGGGAAAAACCCTCAACCAAAAAGAGAGATGAAAAGGGATGCATGGATGGATGGAGTAATCAAGACCCCCCCATTATGACATACATCAATTATATACAAGAGAGAAGTGGGAGAAGGATGAAACCCCCTAAGAGGAAAAAGTTCCCCCCAAAAAGGAGAAGAAGGAGATAAGGTAATCCCCCCCTTAAATGCAGTATGTTGATCAGTGAGAAATGCTACAATGTAGAACTTGATCCATGACTGTTGTATAATGTTCATCCCTTTTGGAAGAAACAATGGTAGAGGTATAGGTGAGATGCTTCCCTCGTGGTCTTAGCCTGATGATGTGGATGGTCTTTGTGCTAACTGGGATAGTTGTTGGATGATGATGTATCTAATGAGTCAGCCCATGTGGTGGCTACATGGTGTGCAGAGGATGGGTCCGCATGTTCATTGTAGTAGAATGTGTCACGTAGTGCAGAGTAGGGATGTGGCATAGAAATTTCATGCTAGGATCAAAAAATCAAATGCCAAAAAACATAAAGTGACCTCACTAGAGAAGCTTGCAGGCCATTGCCAAAGTTTTTGTATGGCTAGAGATCAAAACATAGTCACCAAAATTTGTAATAACAGCGTTGGGTTTTCATTGTTTAATCCCACATGCATGGGAATGACATGCGGTGGAAGTTTTAAAAAGAAGCATGCAAATATGTTTGGCAACTCAAACCGCCAGGGACTGTTGTGGTCGCTTCATCAGTGGCTAGCTGGAAATATGTGAAGTGGCCTAAATTTGTTAAAAAAGTCTACCTAAAAGTGTAATATGCTAGCCAAAGTGGAATATTCTACTGCAGTAAAGATGAATATACCTTACAAGGTCGATGTGTCATTGCTTAGTTTTGCAAAAAAAAAATCTCTGCAGGGTCCTGTAGTGCTGAATTTTTTTCAAAAATTCTATCCAAAAAATTACAGAGAATAATAAAATTCTAGATCTAAAAAAAAATTAATTAGATTTGCAAAATGACCATACCCAAGTTGTAAATCGGGGCCTGTGGGTACCGATTTGCAAATTTTTTTGCCTCACAATTAGCTTTAGCCTAGGGTAGGTGAATTTATAGCCAATTTTTACTGAATCAATGTTCTAAACATAATGGCAAGGTCAGATCTAGCTCTAGATGCTCCCAATGATTGCGATACTTTGGATTTGGGCTAAGGTGCTGAAGCAAGAAGATGATCTTGAATGGCTATGTAAAGAGAGATTCTCCAAGAGCTCTAATACCATGTAAGAATTTGCCTTAGGGAAAAATTCACCCAAGATCGAAGAACTCAAACACAAGAACAACTGTAGACCAAAGAGTATGATCAATATATCATAGCATGTCCTCATACATCACTATGTATTCATACAAACTACGAGTGCCTATATATAAAGGCTTCTCAAGATGCATCTAGAATGGGTCTAGAAAGAACCAAGAGATAAGATAAGTATGACAACTAAGCACACAACTTATCCATCGTTCTAAATGAGAGTATAAGAATGACAAGGTGTATCTAAAGTGGAGATGTTATAGACACCATGCACTTAATTAGAGTGGTAACTCCTGTGTTGTCAACATGACAACTCACAAGAGTATGCATACTCCTAGGTGACTAATAAATAAATAATAAAAAGATGAATTAACCAAGGTAAGCTTAAGTAAGTGTAAAAAGTAAATACTTATTTATGCCAACACATACATTGCCCAAGTAGTGGGAATTTTGAGCCAGTTTATGGATAATCTAGGAAAGGTACATTGGGATGCAGTTAAGTGAGTATTTAGATATTTGAGGGGCACATTAGATTACTCCATTTTTTTTATCATGATAACTCTTCTGAAGCCATTTTCTTAGGAGATTGTGTTTTGAGGTTGGTGTTGATGCTAGATAGATTACTATCTAGTGCAATAGTTAGAGTGCTATTTGCCTTGCAAAGAATCCAACTTTCCATGCTAGAATGAAGCACATTGATGTGTAGTTTCACTTTGTGAGAGATATGGTGGAAGATGGGAATGTAAATTTGGAGAAGGTAGATATAATAAAGAATGTTGCAAATGCATTGATAAAACTAGTGGGCACAAAGAAGTTCAGATGGTGTTTGGGGTCTATGGGGCTTTTGGCCTATAGTAGTTAGTTCCTATTATGTTCCTGTTGCTCTTACAAGGTGTTTGACGAGTTGGAGAATGTGAGGAATAAGGTATCTCAACCTTGGATAATTCCTATTCTTATTATTTGCTTTGTAAATTTATTTTTTGCAAAGAATGTATTTAAGTGTGAGTGTACATGTCTAGTTGGGATGTTAATGTGTCACTCTAGTTATATGTGTCGACATCTTGAATTGTGTGTAAGGTGATGATGGCTGAAATGGTTATGATGGATTCCAATGATGCATAAGAGCTATCTCTAGAAGATTTAATGACAATTGAAGATGTGGCAATTTATCATTGAATATTGTACACTCGAGTCTCCAACTCACACACAAGGTTTGAGGCATTGGCCTAAAAAAAATTTTGGGTTCCTATTTTTCTAGAGAATGGTAAAACCCTAATATGGTTGTTCTTTGGAAGTTTCCCTAAAAGGGAAAGAACATGAAATAAGCATTTTTTTAGGGTTGTAGAGTGGCGAGTGGGAAAATGTATTGTTGGTATGGTATGTTGCTACTAGATTGGTCTTTTGTGTCATTGTTCTCCTAAAACAACTTGCATTGCAAGTGTGTTGTAACCTTCTATGTTGAAGAGAATACATTGTGTAGGTCTTGGAGGGGCGGGGTTGTTTTACTGAAAGGTTTTTCCCCACCAAAATATATTTTTGTTTATGTGTTTTCCTTCTCTATCTATTTTCTATATCCATGGTTGACTACAATATTATTATTTACATGATATAAAATCTAAGATTGTAAGGATTTAATAGGAATTTGTACAATACTTTCCTTAAGGGATTAGTGTACGAAGCGATTTCCATACCTAATTTTCCTTACCTAGACAACTACCTAACATAAAAATATTTAAGATATTATCTATGATTAATCTTACTTAGCTGCTTACATAAAAGAAATAACATGAACACAATTGACACCAAGATTTAACATGGAAACCCAATTTGGGAAAAACCACCAAATGCCACTAATTACTGATTTTCACTCTTCTGAAGTGAGCCATGTTAGGAGCCAACCTTGTTAAAGGTTAAAAAGCACACTATTAGGTGTAACCTCATTAGAGGATTTAATCACCCTATTAGGAGTGGCCTTGTTAAAGGTCTTGAGACACTTCAAATAGAAATTCCACCCTGTTAGAGGATTTAAAAATAGTTGTTAAGCCAACCCAGTTAAGAGATTTAGATCACTGCTACAGTGGTTAGAAAGTAAAAATGAGATGACCTAATTTTTGATGCAATTGACTTGTTGATTAAAAATCTCAATTCTAGTTTGTATACTTGATCCTTCATGATCGAATGTATCTTTGTAGCTCAACAAGGATTTTTTTCATATCCTTCCAAGTCACTTCCTCTAAGCTTCATTAAATCTTCTATTATGTTCCACACATTCAATCCTCAACTTGACCTTACATTTATATCTTCCACATTATCAATTCAGCTTGAATACAACTTTGAATAAGTAATATTCATCTTCTTAGTCATCTAGAACCAACAAAAAAAACTATTGAACTCAATATGCCAAAACAAGAAAATCCTTCATTAGCTAACCCTGCTTGGTAGACAGTAACTTAGAAATTATTTTCTTGTGTTAACCAAATGAAATGTCATGCCTGACCACTACTATTATTTTTTTCTTCTAGGACTTAGTGGATATTAAGTTTCTTTCAGTTTGAAATGTTGATTTATTTGTCAGAACTCAATTTTATTCTGTTTAGCAGAACATGAAACTTTTTTTGGATATGTTTTTAGTATCACTAATACTTTATTTAGTTTGATAGACGACTTATGATTTTAATTTATTATTACTATCAACGTATAATATTTTTGATAGTTATTATAATTATGATTAATTGAGTGGTTTCATAAAACCGACATTACTGGTTGCAGTAATTAGATGTCATAGAAGGATTTAGTGATTAAAAGTTCTTAATTTAAGAATTAAGGTTTGAAACTTGCATATGAAAATGCATGATATTAAGGTATCAAATGCTTTCATGAGGTTGAATTGTCTTTGTATATATTTTTAAATTGTTAAAAGATCAATTACTTTCTTTAAGGTGAATTTGGCATATGGTGTATGCAAATGTTCTAAAAGGGGTTTAATATTTCTAGTTTTATCTTACCCTAAGTTAGTTTCGTTTCATGGCTTTAATTCACTTGTGTGTAAAGGGTTGATTAAATATTGTTTTTCTTAATTGATGGGTTTCGAAATGCTTAAAAAGAGGTATAATTGCATTGTTTTAAAACTAATATGGTGGTGGCAATAAGATTGTCGTATACACGGCTCTGTGACGTGGGTTATGTATTCAATGCATGTTTATCATGTAATAGTGAAATGAGGGTTTCTGATCAGCCATTACATTGCGAATTCAGTTCTGCGGTAGCTATGTCGAGAATTGGCCTCTTTGCACTGTTTGGTAGAACACTTGTGTTCTGTTGCTAAAGAATTGGCATTATGAAAGGGTTTAGTTGGAAGGAAGTACTTTCCAATGAGGATAAACATGGTTATGAAGCTTAGATCAAGATATTCTGCCTCATTTTTTTTATCCGGTTCATTTGTTCTGAGGTTACATGCGAGTTTTCCAGTTACAACATTTGGAAAGTGTGGTTTTGATTTGGCGTCTGGGGCTTTGGCATCAAGTTTCATTACAAAGCTTTGTGTTGAGCATATTTGTCTGCTAAATCTCACGTAGGGGCATTTCTAACCCTACTCACTTATTGCTGTTTATACTACATTTGATTTCGTAGTATATGAATGATATAGTTGTTCAGATCTAAGGGTTCATATTGATACCTTAGAATGGAAGTATGGAAGGTTGGCATGTATACTATCGAATTTTGTATATTCCCATGCTTGAGTATGGGTATGGAGTTGTGGCTTTGAAAAAAGAGTTTGCATTTGGGTTTATTGTTTCATACTACGGAAATATGTATCAAAATATGTTGTTATCGATTTTTGTTGTGATGTCTTTAGTGAATACCATACCTCTGTATTCATTATTGTATGATATTTTGTCAAACGGTATACTTGATGTCTACGGGCACAAACATAATTTCCTATTGTCATGTGAATTGGGCAAAATGTTATTTCTTTTAGAATAAATGGAAGTTAGTCATGATTGTTGTGTTAAATCATTGTTTTAAAAATTAAAATTAGTCATGGTGTTAAACACGTATATGAGGAAACTGTGACTCAAGCATTTTGTCAAACGGTTTGCGGGAAACTTTGCGCAAAAGCTTAAAGGAAAATTTGAATCCAAGTTGGAAAAACAAATACATTTAGGTGTAGAGTAATGAATTATCATTTTGAAATTTAGAGATCTGATCTTAACATAAATTTTTTTTTTAATTTAGAAAGATTAGCATGCGGAGTATTGAACTATTGATTGGAGTCTGCAACCCGATCGAGGTCATAGTGACATTTTAAGTTTTTAAATATACCTAGGAAATTTAGGAAAGTATATATGTGGAAATAGTCAATGCTAGTTGATTTATAACATGTCTCAATCGATCAATAATAGTATCGATTTTATTTGGTTATGTGGAAAAATTTGAATTACTATTATTCGATACTGATGACATTTTGTTATATAAGTTTTACGTGAAACCATTATTGAAGTTATACTTATCTAATATCAATCGATTCTATGTTGAAATGAATACTATTATATATATGATCTTTTGTTGAATCTTTGATTGAACTTAGAAATAAGGAAATAATTCTATTATGATAGAATTTGCTGAGAATATTTCAATAGCATTTTTCTTATGATGATTTTGAAATAAAGATAACAAGAAATATAATTCTTTCATTATTATGATGCGTTCTGTTATTTTTATCAATTCAAATCTGTATCAAATGGGAGAAGAGTTACTTATGATATATGAATGATGAAACTTCATTCTAGGTAAACATATCATATGCATTTGAATTTTGTAATCTTAGTCATTCTGGAAGTTAAATATGGTTGATTAAAGAAGTTGAAATTGATTTTATAGTATTAAGATATGTAAGTATTATTAAGCTGATACAACAGTTTAATTATATTTATGTAAACTTAATATTATAGATTCCATTCCTGTTGCTATAATGACCTAGAATTTACTTTTGTAATCGGCAGAATAAGATGAGTTACAGTTGGATAAGGAATGGATTATTATGTTGTTAACTAGTTTGTTATCCTTTGTATATACATTCTTAGAATATCTATTTGATGTGATTTGTAAGAATAACTGTGATGAACATATATCAGGGTGGCTGAATTTGGTTAATCCTATTTAGTTATTTAATACAGTGAAAACAATAAAATAAACCAGGTGGGTTAAATACATAAGTAAAGTTAAAAGGCCTTACCTATGACTTGAACCTAGACGGTTGAGTACAGAGAACAGGGAAAAACTCTATTACATCATTTGATGAGTATAAAGAGATTTCCGCTTTGAGCTAATTATGAGCATACCAATTCTGGATGCAAAACCTTAGCACTATAGTGATGACACCTCAGTATATCTATGAATCATTTACAGGTTATTCTTAGTGTGAGTTTAATTATGCATTGTTTAGAAAATCTTTACTTCTTGCATATTAGATTTTGAGTTGCACTATGTTAAATGAAATAAATATCTGCATTATGGTTATGTGAATGTTTATCCTAACATTTATGTAGGTGGATTACATTTTTTTTTAACTCAGTGTTTACTGAGCCCTTTTTATGTTGTGTTGCAATGCTGTGTGTTTTTAGGTGCTTCAAGGTGATTAGCTGATAGCTAAAATATTACTGTTGAAGTTGTATTTTTGAAATAGAATCTATTCTTATAGGGTCCATATGTTGGACATAGATGTTAAGAAGGATATCATTCTCCGTTATTGTATTGTACTCTATATGTATAAGAGTCATGATGAAAATTTTATGGATGATATCATCATTTGTTATGAGATTTATGAATTGAAAGTGAATTATTCATTTATCTTGTACTTGGTTTAAGTGGTATTATATAATTTTTTTATTTTATTTTTGTTCTTGGTTTCTTTATTTTTTTCTTATGTCTAGTGTGGCATTACATGAACTCAATTAACACCATATATTCACAAAGTTCTTTTGGTAACCAAGTGAGCTTGGTTAACACTGGTTCCATCCAACATTTCCTTCATTAACTGAGTGATCTCGATTAACACTCAACTTCTATAAACTTTCCTTTGATGACTGAGTGAACAAGATAGACACTATCTTGTAAACTTGGCAAACCTTAGAATGCTTGGCAAACATACGAAACTACCTTGAATTCCTGAGTGAGCTTGGTATACACTAACTAGAAATGATATGACATTTTGTGTAACATCAAAGACAATACACAATTAATCAATTGATTTCAATGATATGAAGTATTTGAGAAGTTTAAGATGCTTAATATGTTTAAGAACAAAGTTAAAAATTAATCTAGATTAGAGATTAAGTTTTTAAGATCTTATAGAGGTGGAGAGTTTACCTTGAATTCTTTAAACAATTTTTGTGAAGTGAATGGTATTAAGAGACAACTTGTAGTCCCTAAAATACTTGAGTAGAATGGTATAGATGAGAGAAGAAACATGTATGTAACATAAGTAGAAATATCTATGATGTTTGAAAATGACATATCAAAGACATTCTGGAGAGAAGCATTTAATACACCAATGTATACTATGAACAAAGTACAAATCATAAAATATACAAACAATACTCCTTATGAATTATGGTATGGACATGCACTATCAGTGAAGTATTTTAGAAATAGGTACATTTTATTCAAGAAGTAATGAGGGTATGTTCCTTGGTTATTCATTGAAAAGAAAAGATTATAGAGGTTTTAAACATAGGACTACTTGACTATTGTTGATAGCACAAATATTAAAGTGGATGAGAATTTTGTAGTTCAAGAAAGAATAATTGATTACAATTTCGATGAAGAAGCTAATCCTAGGACTAACCTAGAAAATGTTGAATTATTTTATGAAAATAACAATTATTTGTATAATAAGATTCAAGTTGTGGATTATATAGGGGAACCAAGATCTAAACCTATAATAGAAGCAAGATTTAAAATGGTAACACCAGTCAAGAATTTGAAAAAGAATCACCTTGCTAAATAAATTATTGGAAGAAAATATAGAGGAGTTATGACAAGAAACAAGGTACACAAAGAGTTGTGTTTGATTTCTCAAGTAGATCCTAAAAGTACAGATGAAGCTAGCAAAGATGACTTTTTGGATTCAAGCTATGAGAGAGGAGTTAGATCATATTGAGAAGAATGATACATGGGAATTGGTTCCTAGATGTAAGGACAAGAACATTATAGGAACCAAATGAGTTTTCAAAAGTAAAATGAATGAACAAGGTGAGGTTGTGAGAAATAAAGCAAGGCTAGTATGAAAATTATATTCTCAAAAAGAAGGTATTGATTATGAAGAAACATTTTCACAAATTTCTAGAATAGAAGTAGCTAAAATGTTATTGGCTTATGCAACTAACAAGAAATTCAAAGTGTATCAGATGGATATGAAGTCAGCATTTATGAATGAAGAACTTGAAGAAGAAGTTTACATTGAGAATCCTAAAGGATTTCATTTGAAAAATGGACATATGGTTTGCAAGTTGAAGAAAGCAGTCTATGGTTTAAAGCAAGCACCTAGAGCTTGGTATGCGAGGTTGGAAAAATATTTGGAAAAGTTAGGATTTGCTAAAGGTACTATAGATAGTAAATTGTATTTGAAAGAAATTGAGAATAATTTTCCGATTATTAAAGCATTTGTGGATGATATAATCTTTGGAGGAGATGATGAAGAAAGAGAAGAATTTGCTAATGAAATGAAGAAGGAATTCAAGATGAGAATGATTCGTGAGATGAAGTATTTCTTTAGTTTGGAGATTGTACACAATGATGAAGGTATTTTCATTTCTCAAACTAAGTATTTGAAATATTTTTTGAATTTTTTTTTTTTGGAAAGTTGTAAACCTATTGGTACACCTATGGTAACTGGTCTTAAGTTATCTAGAAAAGATGAGACACCTACTATTGAGTAGAAGAAGTACAAATCCATGATTGGAGGCTTATAATATCTGACACATATAAGACTAGACATAGATAATCTAGTTGGAATTGTTGCAAGATTTTAATTTGACCCTAAAGAAGCACATTATGTGGAAAAACCAGAATATGTAGCAACAACAAATAATTGCAATCAAATCATATGGATGAAAAAAATGTTGGAGGATATTGGAGTTGAGTTTACTGAACTTGTTGTCATACATTATAGTGACACAATTATAGTAATTATGTCTAAGAATCTTGTATTATAATCTAAGATGAAGCACATATCTATTAAGTATCATGTTTTGAGAGAGAAGGTTATTGAAAAAGAGATTAGACTAGAGTATGTTAGTACAAAGGAGCAGATAGTAAAATCTTTTTATAAAACCTCTACCAAAGGATATGTTTGAGTATTTGTGAGGTATCCTTGGGGTTATATCCCTACCTAATTCCGAGTAGATGATTTAGAGATTGCACTAGTTTAGTGGTACACAACAATATTTTTTATCTGGACTAAATGTTGATGTTTCCTCTATGGGGGAGCATCTTTATTTGAATTGAGTCATGAAGGACTCTTAATAATTGGTATTTTAATAGTACCTTTGGATACTTGATATGATTGAATATATTGAGTAATAGATTGACATAATAATGCCTTTGTCATTGATATCAATGGGGGAGAAAAGACATGAAAAATAATTCCTATGAATGGGGGAGAGAATGAACTCCTAAGTATAGGGGATATAAAGGATACAAATGATTGATGAAGAGAAAGATTTGATTGATGAAGAGGATTTGAAAAGATGATAGTAGAAGAGTTTTATTTGGTATTCATAGAACTTAGATGATTTTCATGTATGTTTCCATCAATGCCAAAGGGGGAGATTGTTAGCATGAATTATGACGATATTCTTATGGAGGAGTATCCTACCATTTTTGGAGCACTTGAAAAATTGGTACAATGGTTGTCATTGATGTCAATATACTAGAAAACAGAGATAGAGACCATACGATCCAAGGATTGAATATGAGATCAAGAGAAGTTGAGGATATATTCTATAGAGTGTCATGATGTTATGGATCAATGCACATATAGAAAGGTTAAGACTAGTAACAACTATTTGAGATTTACAAAAGACAATATGTAGTGCCTCTCCCATTTGACTTTTGTAAGTCATCCTGATGGATGGACCTTTGCTGATCGTTTGTTCTGATTGTGACCCTGAGTGGTCTACATCGTTGAGGTGTTTGGATTTATGTTTCTTTATCAATTGCGTTGATTATGCTTTTCTCTGATCTTTGAGATTATGATGTGATTTTTGGTTCACTGAGGTTTGTGCCAGTGGTTACCAAGATCGATGTGGTACCATGAGGTTGTTCCGTGATTACCCTGAGATGTGTGCAGAGATTGCACTATGTTCTTTTACCATGCTACACTGGATTAGGTTCCTGTAGTAGTGGTTAGTCATGTTTATGACTGTGTTTGCTTATGTGTTTTAAATGCCTTTTTAATGCATAGTAATCAATCAATATTAAATGCTTAAGTAATTAGAATAGATTGTTCTTGTTGGATTATTTGGTTATGTGCTGCAGACATTTACCTTGTTTTATTTTGATCTGAGAGATATCTGTTCTTATGTGATGTTTTACATTTGAGATGACCTAAGGGTCAAATGTTACTCTTTGATTCCAGTATCATGGATTTTAGACTACTATGCTATTCAGTTAATCATATTGCATGATGATGCCATTTTGAGATGACAGTGTGTTTTATGATGTTATCTAGTTATCTGGTATTTGGACATACCTCTGATTTTGTTATGTGATGGATTTAATGCTATGGTTATTTACTTCATTCCTACGTTGTTATGCTTTATGCGAACATGAGTGATGTAAATAGATTATTTTAATATAATTAAATAAATGGTTAACTTAGGTGATTTAATACATTTATTTCTTCGGCTATGTTATTATATGCAATTACGCTTGATTGTGTTGTTTAGTGTGCATGATTTATATCCCTGGCAGTGGCACTTGGAGTTAGTGATTCAACCATTCATATTTTACCAATGTCGCCTTTGTATGGTCGACATATCCTTAATTAAATGTTTAATTTAAACCTTTCGGTGATTATTAAATCCGAACTCATTTGCATTATGTGATTAGGCCAGTAAGCGTGTCTGTGCATTTAGAGGTTCACATTGTCGTGAAAGTTATTAAGGAGATTTATGTGTTTTTGGGTTTTCGAGCTTTTTAATTGTTTTGTTTTAATTTCTGGCAGCTTTTCCATAGATGAATTCCTATTTATAGGAATAGCCTGTTTTCGTTTGGGTCGATTTGAGGGTTACCTAGGTTGACTGGTTAAATGTCCTAATCGATTATTCACCTGGAAAGTGAATAAATATCCAAAGAGGAATTTAATTCCTCACTTCTCACTTTCAAATTGGAAAGTTGGAGAGTAAAACCCAAATTCCTCTTCATGAGGATTTACTATTTTGTTCGTTGTAGGAGCTACGGGTGTGGGATCGTCGCGAGGTTGGGCTCGTTGGATCCAGCTCGGGGAAACCTTGGATTGCCTCGATTTTCAGCTACTTCTGCGAGATATTTATTTTATGGTTTGGATTCCCGTTTTGCCCTTTTGGCTATGAGGTAGGGCTTTCCTGTTTTATTGTTTTTGCTCCGTTTCAGCTTTTGTTTTTGGTAGCCATTTGTTTGGAGGCTGAGAACTAGTGTTCCCCTCTGTTTTTGTATGTTAATTCTACCCGGTTGGGCGGGTATGAACATTTCCCTATTTTTTGGGATGAGGGTTTGGGATTTTACGTCGTTATGCTGGCCGTTTTTGCATACGGTGTCCGATTCCATTTATTTTTGGATTTTTGGGGTTTTTGAACCCAAAGGACAAATGGGTTTTAACTTTGAAGTTTTTTCAAAATTTGGAATTTTTACCTCGTTTTGCATGCCGCCCTATTTTTTTGAGTTTTCTTGGCACAATGTGGGTCGTGGACTTGGATGATCCATTTGGATATCAGTCAGACCACTTTTTCCCTTTTATGTTACATTGGGATGTGTGTTGCATCCGTACTCCCGACATTGTGTTCAGTTGAGTGATTTTATCCTTGTTGTTATTGTTTCTTTTAGACCTTTGCTTTTGTTTGTGAACGCTAGGATTCATGTAGAATCCATACTCTCAGATTGAGGCTGGTTGAGTGAGTTCATGATGTTTGGTTTTGTTGCATCATTGGGATTCGTGTAGAATCCATACTCTCAGATTGAGGCCGATTGAGTGATTTAATGATGTATGGTTTTATTGGCTTGGGATTTGTGTAGAATCCATCCTTCCTGTGTTGCTTTCAGTTGGGTGTTTTCTTTGCATTGTGTTCTCATTCCTGTCCTTGTGTTATGATCTTCGTGATGGTGGTGCGCCACACATGAGTACGTGCGCGTACATTTGTTGGGTGACTTGCAAGGCTCGATCTTCCGTGGATTTGTTGGAAGTTATGATCATTGGGGTTGGGATGGGAGTATGCATGTCCACGGGCACTTGTCGTAGGATGAGCATGGGTAGGGTAGGGTAGCATATGGAGGGGGCTTCTATCTTGCAACCTAGCGATCATGATGCCACTGGTATGGCTGAGAGGAGCTTTGATTAAGTGATAACTTAATAACATGTGTGGGTTGTGCGCCTTTCGTCGAGAAGAGTTGCTGCCCAGGGTTGTGTGCCTTCCGTGAAGAAGAGTTACTGCCCTAGGTTGTCCGACTTCTGTTGAGTAGAGTAGCTGCCTATACTAGCTTGGGCTTTTTGATGCCAAGCGACTCTCCATGATGTCATCCCCTACTTAGTAGCCTTTTGAGTGTCTGACCATGACCTATACTCCTTGCATTGTCTTAGGTTCTTGGTTCAGCCATCATACTATCTGGCATGAGTGTTAGCCATGGATGTTGTAATTTTTGTGTGTTTTTGGTTGGATCATTATCTCCATCAGCACGACAGGTGTGGACCTACGAGTTCCACGTGGTTGGGAGGCGTAGCTACCTTCATCACTGCTAGGGATCGGTGTATAGAGACGATCTTTTTTCCTAGTGTGACCGTTGCTGGATGTCTTCACTTGGTACTTCAGGTTTCGGAGTATGCTTTCTTGTGATTTATGCTTTCATTGGGATGCTTGTATATCATGTTTAGATGATGTTATTTTATTTGGCGCATTCCCTTATTATGATGTTTAGCATATGATTATATGATGTGATTTGTTTTAGTAGTATATCTGTTGCTTACTGCTATTTAGCATGTGAGAGGTGATGTTATCTACTGTAGGATTATCTTATGCGTTATCACTAGCATGTTAGATTTCCTTGTGCTTATATGGTTGCATGTTTTAGTAGTGACGTCCCTATTACGACAGTACTGACGATTTGGTCGGTGTCTTGGGATGTTACGCATGGGAGATGGCTAGGATCCACGATGGTCTTATAATGCTATTGATGGTTGGGAGGAACCGCGTACTTAGTTTGGTTGTTTTGGTTCCTGAGATGTATTTCTGTACATTGCGATGATGCTTTTGTTCTCTGCGATGTTTATTTCAGTGTGTTCTTTGCTGCTGTAGTTTAGATGGATAGATGTTCTCCTTTATGTGTTGTTCTTGCGCTTGAGTGTTCATTCCTTGAGCCTTTGTGGATCTGGTACTCCCTGGTGTGGAGGTTCTTTTGTCAGTTTTTCCCCGCTTTTGAGTTCTGGAAGTGTTTTAACTTTCTATTGGCGACATTTGTTCAGTATTGTGCGACACTGATAAAGTATCGCACGCCCATAGAAAGAATGTCGTACAATACTATAAAGTGTCACATGCATTACTGGAGAAGTGTCGTACGACACTGGAAGAGTGTCGCATGACTTTATGAGAAATGTTGCGTGATACTTTTCCAGTATCGCGCGCCTTCTTGAGAAGTGTCGCATGCAGTAAGGGAGAAGTGTCGCCCTCCCTTAGTGAAAAGTGTCGCACGCCTTTTTGGTTAAAACCTGCGCGTGCCAACAGCGGGCACTTTTTGACCTTTTTGAAGTATAAGTTGACGTATATTTAATTCCTTATACTTAAGATATATTTTAATATATGCAAAAAATCATTTGAGATAGGTTTCAGACCTCTCAGAGATAAGTTATGGATTCTAGGAAATTTTAGGGCTTCAAAAATCTAGACTTAGCCAATTTTCAGGGCTTCAGGATTTCAGGCTTAGCCAAATTTTGGGATTCTGCATTTTACCCCAGCTTGGTGTTTTGTTGATGAGTGGTCATTTCTTGTGCCCTCATCTTGTTGTGGTGATTGTTGGCTTTTGTTTGGGTGTGTCAGTTGGGTAGTGGCATTCAGAGATTCGTTGGTTGCCAGGGTTGTGTTGAAGTCTTCCGTTGTGATCTTTGTGATCCCTGTATGATGTTGTCTTGTGCATTCATACTTGTAAAAAAAAAAATATCTTGGCTTGATTTGAATCCTTGTTTCCAAGGATCTCCGGGTGGGGCATTACACAATATACAGATAGAGTTCTTGAGAATTGGTTTCTAGTAATCGGGTTATATCTCCTAATAGGGATAGAATCTAGTTAGGAAAATTTGGATAGAGGTAGAAGACATCCCAATGATGATGCCAGAAAGTACACAAAATTTGAGTCATACATGTGAGAGATTTGTAAAGACCGCGAGCTGACTGTGTTATATAATTATGAAAAGATGTAATGTAGCATGCATTTTTTATATCTTAATGAGGTCATATTGTAATTTTAAATTGGGAAAGCCTCAAGGATATCTCAATAAATTAATTTAAGTACTTGGTATAAAGGAAAGTTATTTTACTTATGATTTATGAAGGAATAGAAGTAAGTGTTGTGTTGAATTAAGAAACCAAAATATAAGTGTGAATTATATCCAAGTAAGCAATCTAAGAGATTATGTGATATGAGTTTGTGGATCTAGTATTGTGATCTGAGAAGAATTTGGTGTGGCAAAGTTATAATGAATGAGTTTAGTACTTACATTTGGAAGATAGTACTAGTGGATAGTTGATCATTTTCTATTGTGAGTTCGATGATCTTATCCTTGAAGTTATTTGGAAAGTGGATTTTTTTACCTTCCAAAACTCATAATAGGGTTGGGATCTCCTCACAGGGATTCAGAGTCTCCTAACAAGGACTAATATGTAATGAATGTATTTTATTGACTCCTAATAGGATCCATCCTCATACAAGGAAATTATATATTAGTAAATCATTTTATGGGTACCATCCCCATTAGGGTTTTCCCTCTAAAAGGATTTCCCTAGTTAACATATCTGGTGTTATTGTGTACGATTACCTTCTTATGGTTTTTTTTTTATATTGATTACATATTTGAGAATTAATAAGCTCAATAAAAGTTGTTTTGATCATATAACTAATTCACCCACATCCCCCTCTCAGTTATCTTGGTGGACTTTACTTTATCACATGTTCTTCGTCAAGAAATCTTGGATCATATTATGACATTCATATAGAACTCCCTGCACCATGTATACTTGGATCGTATCATGATATTCACAATGAATATCCTCCACCAAGTTATACTTGGATTATATCAGGACATTGATATAGAAAACACTCCATCAGGGCAAGCTTGGATGATATTATCACATTCACAATGAATGCCCTCCATGAAGTTATACTTAGATTGTATCATGAAATTCAACCAAAATATCCTCCACCAAGATGTACTTGTATGATTAATATTATATCTTCCTACTTAATCTTTATTTCCCTTATATATTTCTATTGTAATAATTATTTATTACATTAAATTATTAATCTCATAAAGTGTATATTTACATCATTCAAATATTAATTCAAATTATATATATATATATATTCTTTCACTAAAAATAAATTAATAAAATACTTTTCATATACTTGGAAATGAAAAAAAAAAAAAACATAATTGAATTATTAAGTAAATTCATACCTCCTCAAATATTGAATTTTCTATCCTTATCATATATTTGGTGCTTCCTTCCTTCTCCCAAGATGGGGATAATTAGAAGTCTTTGTTATTTATTATATTTAATGTGACAATCTTCTTAAACAATTATTATTTCTCTCCACACGAGTCCCTTAATTTCTACTCTTATTAGTCCCTACCTTATCTATAAGGTAGAGAACATATGTTCTTGGTTCCCATGTCTATTAATTTTGGGAGGCCAAAAAAAATTGTAAACATACAAAGTAGTGTCACATTTCAAGCTAACTTATTAGAACGATTGTATTTAGGTAATTTCTATCTAAAAATTAACATTTTTCAAACATATGATCTAGATAAATTCATTCTAGCTAAGTTATATATGGTCTCACACTTTTCCAGTTGGAAATTTCTATTAAAAGCATGTTTTATACTAGTTTGAAAATAATTACTAAAGGAAAAAATTATTTTAGAAAACTAACATTTCAATAACTCTTACTATTTTTTATGATATTTTTTTAATAACATATAAACACCATTTTATAGAGCTCAAATTCAATAATATTCTCATATAGAGTTTATATTGTTTTAATTAGATATAGTATATTGTAATTAAAAAAGTTCTATAAGTACATATTTTAACACTTGAGAAGATGTCAGTTTTTAGAAAAAAATACTAAATCATATCAAAAATATGAAAAAATCATATTACGTTTGAGAGGACAGAGTCCTCTCTAGAATGTATATTTTTTCTTTTGGTTAGAATAGATTTGTTTTGAAAAATGTGGTGGGAGATGAAAACTATCAATTTCAAGTGAGTTGAAATTGGAATTGTTACAAAAGATAAAATATAGGTCTAAATACTATTTTTAGTTTTTATTGTTTTATCTATATATGTCAACTATAACATAATCTAAGATCAATTGGAAATAAGTTGATTTACATATAGTTTTGTGGTGGGAACTAGACCCCTAATTTTTAGCATTTTTTGGCAACTAAAAAATTAACTTTAATAATTACGAAAATATATCAATTCTTATTTCAAATAATTATTAAAAATTATAATCCTAAACTTCATCTATTCTATAAATTTCATTAGTTTAGTTTATTTTCAAATTTTAAATAATACTACCATTTCTTATGTCATTGAAGGAGAATAGTTATACTTTTGTTGGCCTTGTCCTTTCTAAAAGGGTGACATAAGTTTGTGCTTTTATAGTAGAATCTTTAAGTGTGGTGTCCATTGATTTTTTTTAAAAAATTGTTTAAGAAATCAATTTTTTGATTGGTTGTTCTTAATTTTGCTAGGGTTTAGTGTTTTGATAAATAAAATTAAGAAGAAAAAAAAAAGAGAAAGAACTGATAGTGGAATAGATAAGCACAAATTAAATGAATTACTATTTGGCTAAAGGATATGCAAGAATTTAATGTACTACTCTTTGGTTGTATTGACACAAAAATAGCCTTTCCACTTCTCTATTTCCCCAAACCCATCTGAAGATATGAAAGATCTACAACATGTCCATCTTTGGCATTGCAACAATCCTCAAATCACCATCAAGATCATTTTCTTGTTGATAATTTTTTGATTCTCCATTGAAGAGAATACCCAATTGTTCCAACATTGGGAAAATTGTGAAGCTCTTGGAACTTTCTTTCATGATGGATTTGACTTTGACTGCAATTGAGGCCAAGTTTGAAGGGGAAGCCAAACCCTGCAATTTTGAGATGGAAAGCACAAAATATATATGCCCTATTTCTAAATATCCATTTACATGTAGGGGATCTATTCTATGATCCACATTTAAAGAGGCTACCTTGCATTCAAAATGCTTCTCCTAGTCACCCATCCACAAACACTAATTTAATTGTGTTGGATGACATTGAATGTTAACAAACACAAGAAAATAGGCATCCATTAAAGTTATTTCTTGGTGGAGATTAGAGATTTATGTTTAGTTCTAGACATGTTAAAAAATGTAATATTTTGAATATCATTATTGAAATTGACACTTTCTTGCTAATGGAGGCATTTTTAGGTACAAAATTGGATTACTTTGAAAAGAAATAGAGAAGGCACACATAAATGTTCCTCAAAAGAAATGTAAGTCATCTCACATAATATTCAAAGATTTCAAAAGACAAAATCATGGAGAAAATTAAAAAATCTTAATGTGCAACAAAAGAAATTTTATAAGAATTGAAGGCCCATAGTTTATTTTAAAACAAGAACTATCTCTATTCAATTAAAATTAGGAATGAAAATTGAATTCTCCAAATCTTTTCTCTGCATTCCCCTTGTCTATTGCATATAAAAAGGTTACTTTTTTGGTAGACACATGTTCAATGTTCAATGTAGCAAGCAATGTAAGAAATGGTAGAAAAAGAGAACATATACGCAACGAGAAAAATATAAATTCAAATACTATTGCTTAAATTTTGTATTTTTGTTCTTCCTTATTTAACAACTAATGACCTTTGTGAAGGCTTCCACCGTCATTTTATCATCTTAGATAAATGTTGATGGAACTTTCCTTTTCTTTTTGAAACACAAGTATTAGAAAATTAAAATACAAATAGTATAATACTGGGTTAAGTGTCTAATTACATACATTAGACAACTAATATGTAAATGACATGTTGCAAATACTCAATTCATATTTTTTCTCTTCTTTGTAAATAAAGATTGCATGTGAATTTAATAAAACATTGGAACATGTGAATAACATATTGTAAATTGTCAATTTGTATTTTTTCTCTCTTTGTAAATAAAGATTGAATGTGATTTTAATAAACATGTCCAACATGTTCTAATGTTTGTATTAAATTTGTTTAGTTTTGGAGTATTGAATGCTGGTGACAAAGGTAATGACAACTCACCTTAACCACAATTTGTTCATGTCCACATGTTTAATAATCAACGAAGATGTAATTGACATGTTAGATATTTTTGATTCATTGTACACTATAAACCTATAATTTTTTATTTATTTTTACATTAAAAAAATTTATATGTGAAATTGCTAGGATATTGACCTACTTGTTGTGAAAGAGACCACTTGTTCAGTTTATTTGTGCACTATTTTCAGCTTTGTGGATCATCATTTACTTTCATTATCTATATTGAATTTTTTTGTGACATGTACGACTAACTTGTTTCATATGACCTAAAAAATAAGTCCAAAACTACGTTCATGAATAAACACAACCCATGTTTATCCTATGTTTACCTTCTACACTTATGCTATCATAAATAATTGTCTTATATATTATGTACATAGAAATAAAATATGACTATTTTGTTTTGACTACTTTTGACTGACTATAATTTACAACACGTCCTATGCAATTGTTCATTATAACTTCATTAGTGAACTTGTTTTGTACATGTTCATGGTTTTCTTCACATTTTTTTTTATACAATATAATATTTTGATCTTCATTATCAAATAAACAATTGTTCTAGCTTGAAAGTTCTTTGCAACAACAAATAAATTTGATGATGAGAACAAGCTTGTTAGTTTGTGGTGACTGATACTTCATAATTTTTGGGCCCTATTTTATCAAGACCTATTTTATCATAAATATTTTATCAATAATTTTGGGCTGGCATATTGTAATTAACTATAACCCTAAAGTGGCAAAAATAGTCATTCAAAAGGGTTTAGGGTTAGAGATTTTTCCATAGGGTGTGATGCAAAAATTACTTCTTGTAGAGGTATTGAGCTATAAGGGATTATGGATTGTAATCAAATTGTAATCACTGGATCATAATAATATTGGACTTGTTGTTTGGTGGATGTAACCTAGGGTTTGGGTGAACCACATTAAATCTTGGTGTCTTGTGTTCTATTCCTTGTGATCTATTATTTTCTGATATTGTTCATATTTGCATGTAATTGTTATTTCTATCTGAGATTAATCATAACAAAGCTTGTATCACTAGGTGTGTAGAATTTAAATTTTTTCTTTGTGTTTTAGAACTTAAACAAGTTTCTCTCATCTCCTAGATATTTGAACTCTTGGACCAACAATTTTATTTTGGGAAGATTTGAACTCTGGGCCTACAATTTCCCTTTGACTAGCTAGATTAATTACAATCCCAGGTCCCTTATAACTTATCCAAATATTTTACCAATTCTTTCTTATAGGGTTCTTTTTTTAAAAAATATTAACAAAAAATATTTCAATGAACTTGTTTGAGGTTTTAACTTGACATTGTTCCATTAGAGTGTTGCCTTTGAACTTAGGGAAATTTGTATTTCTAATAGATTGATTATAACGATCATTTATCTTTATTTATTAATATTTTTGTGGAGAGCTTAAAGTTATATATAAACCATTTTTTTTTGTAGTCTTTAGTTGTAATAAGAGTAATGATTCTAGAGTTAAAAGTTTCCTACAATTTCTAAAAATATTTAACATTTTAAAAATGTTAAAGTTGTAAATGATTCTATTTTGTCTACAAACATTATATTCAATTAAACTTGTCAAAATAACATGTACTCCCATATGTTTTCATTGTTGTTGCAATTGACTTAAATACCAAGACTCCGTTCAACATATATTTCCATACTAAAATATCTTTACAAAAGTTGAATTTTGAACCTACAAACAAAATTAGAGAATCCAACAAATTATTTACACACAATTGGTAATTCTTATCAAATATACAATTTCAAAAATATATCAACAAAATAAAATTTATTTATTTATTATATTACTAATATAACTTCTTTTGATTAAAAAACATTTTTAAGGGCCCAATTTACGCATGCATGAAGTCTCTTATATTAAAAATAGACTTTTGATTATTAAATTACAACTAACACTTATTGCATCTACATTCTTACACAAGGTAGGGACTCAACCTCTCACAGAGCTCTTTTTATTTGTATTTTTTTTTTATGGGTACACTCAAGTTATATTTTATTAATAGGAAATAAAATTTACACTTCTGTTTAGTTAGTGCAAAAAAGAACACAAAATAAAAGCCTTCTAGTATAGCTAGAAATTTTGAAAAGAATTATTCATTAGAAAAACATATTCTCTATATTGACATTTATATTCAAATGAAGATAATGATTCTTATTTTATTAATGTTTGAAATGTACAAATAATATTTGAGCTTACTTTTGTATATTCTTTCACTTACAATGATGTTAACAATATATACAAATAAAAAATGACTTCCTTAATTCAGTAGAATTTATAATTTAAACTAGTTAGTAACCTTCCTTTTCTAAACCTATAAAACAAAAAAATATAAACATAAAATCTATCAATATAATTTTTTTTTTCTAATCAACTTAATCATATGCTCAAATTAATGAAAATTATAGATATATTTTTAAGCTGCTTTCCATATATACCTAAGTGTTCCCAACCAACTTGCCTAATTCACAATATCTATGAGATTGCAGTAGCAATTAAAGAATTGTTTTAATTTTTCTCACAACCATATATATATATACATATATAATAAATTATTTACTTTATTAGATGTATTTGTGCCTAGATTATACCTGTATTTCTACATGAATACATTTATATGTATGTAATTATCTATATAAACAAAAAATTAATATATATCAATGAAATGTTCATTTTATTAATTATCTAGACTACTTATTCTACTTACATATCTCTTTTATTATTTCCTATTTATAAAAATGTATGCATGGTGGGGGGAGGGAGGGAGGGAGAGAGATTCCACTTGGAATCCTTTCTTATAAGGAAAATAATCGAGACCAATATCAAATAAAATAATAAAAAGACATAAGAACATAATACCATATACTGGAAAGAAGGAAGAATGCTGAGAAACATGTGTCTCAACTTTGCATCTTTTTCTAGATAATTCCAAAAATGTAGTTGGTAGTTATCTACATATTGATGTCTTGGAAAAGGTAAAATTAGTTGTAAAAAGATTCCATGTCCATAGTATAATATTAGCTAGGTAAAATTTTAGATGACACATTTTAGGACAACTATATGGTTTAAAAATACATGATAATACTTTGGATGTGGGAGACTATTTTAAAGTAGTTCATACCTATCTTGAAAAATACAAGTCAAGGACATTTAACATGTGTCAAGAAGGTTTTACACATGGTATAGTAAAAAAACAAGTGGCTTCCATGTTGTGAGAAGTCTATAATATTAGGCCTTTGGGAGGAGTTCTAGCATTGAGTTATGTTTGCAAGATCCGATGCTAGAAGGATGATAGTTAAGTTCCTCCAAGCTTGAGTTGAGGTTACTCTCTTGCAAGAACTTGCATTGCAATTGTTCTTTCATCTTTTATTGATTTGATAATACATTATCTCAGTCCTAAAGTGTGGGTTTTTTTCCTCCTATAAGAGTTTCTCCATGGTAATCTAATGCGAGATGGAATGGAAATAGTTCCAAAGAACCACTCTCCAAACACCTTGCTAGAGTCACACACAAAATGTCAATACAAATATGGAAGAACAATCATTTCTCTTTATTCCAATGCAAATATGCTAAGATAAAATCTTATGATGTTCCAAACATAAGACCTACCTGGTTATAACTTTTACAATAGAATTACAATGCGTGATCTTAGAAGCTCGTGCTCTCATAATCTCATAATCTCAATTTATCCTAATATATTTTTCTACTCTTCTCACATCCTAGAATACAAATATATATATCAAATAGGATAAACAAGTTAACTATTCGATACATTTATTACAAAACATAAATCTTGGCCCAAAGGGGAAATCAGTGACCAAACAACTTAGCAAATAAATATCTATGAGCATAAGAATAGGTCCACACATGATCTGATAAGATGTCCAAGAGCCACAGGATGTCTCTTAATCATATGAAATTTTCCAAATGCAATTTACACATGTTACTCAATATAGGCCAGCAAAGAACAAACCTAGAAAAAAAATGAAAGATAACATCCACAGAAAGTGCAATTAGATTCTGCCAACATAGGGAAAGGATCTATGATAGGTCCACATTAAGGAACCAATTTTGAAAAAGAAACAAACACAAACAACAAGGATTGTCCCATGAATAACACTCTGGAATAAAATAAAGAAAAATGTTTTTGGTTGATGTAAGATTTCCCAAGAACCGAAGATGCTCCTACATTAGACAGTTCGGGTAAATAAAGATTCATTTGCACATCATAATTTTTTTTTGTTATGAGATAAAGCATAAAGATCCAACTTACACTAAGTTATCCATGAACTATCTTCAACTAGTTTACTCTTCTACTGAACTAGATATTGTCTGTAAACTTTTTCTCTGGTGCTCTTTCTCACTCTATTATCCAATATTTGTTCAATTCCTTTGATATTCTTTTGAGGATAATCAAGACCATTAGTTGACTATTCATGACATTAAAAGCACTCATAAATGCTTTCTATGTTGAAAATGGGTGAAATGTGAATGTCCTCAGTTAAATCGACCTAGAAAAAATTTCCACTATCAAATTTCCTCAACATATATTACAAGGTCTAGACTTCCTCATATTTATCTTAATATGTGTATGTAGTGGAAACCTATTCTTCTTTAAGTGCAAGATCACTTCATCTTCAACTTCAAAATTTTTATTTCTTCTCTTCTTATCTTCCTTTTCCTTATATCCCTGATTATTGTTTTCCAAGTTACTCTTCACCTCCTCATGCAAATTCTTAATGAAATTTACATATCCTTTTGTTTTAGCATTGTTCCTTAGTTCAATAATCAAGTTCCTTAACTCAGTAGTGCCTCTAGGGTGAATTCCATTTACTATCTCAAAAGGTATCTTCTTAGTACTTATGTTCATTGAATTATTATATGCAAACTCTACTTGTGCCAAAATCAAGTGAAAAATAGTAGGCGTATCTCCAACCAAGCATCTTAGAAGGTTATCAAACTTTAGTTCACAACTTCAAGTTTTCCATCTTCCCATGGATGAAATGTAGAGCTAAACTTAAGCTCTATATTCAACCTCTTCCAAAGTGTTCTCCAAAAGTAACCAACAAACTTGGCATCTATATTTAAAAAAATAGTCTTTGGTAATCCATGTAATCTCACAATCTCTCTAAATAACAAGTCTATTGAGTGTACTGCATCAGATGTCTTCTTACAAGGTATGAAGTGTGCCATTTTTGAAAAGTGATCAACTACCACAAAGATAGAATCCTTTCTTCTCTTAGTTATAGATAATCCAAAAAATACATATTGATATCTTCCCAAGGTTTATTAGGAATAAGTAAAGGTGTATAAAAACCCATATTCTATTGGAAACTACAATTGGAACAATTTTTATACTGTCATTGATGTCAAATCTTATTGTTAAGACAATTTTCTATCTAATTGGAGTGTCATATATATTTGATTGATGAAGAGGATTTGAAAATTTGGACATAAAAAAAGCACCTAGAGGAAAGGTTGAGCTATGAAGAGAAAATTATAAATGGGCACTTCATTAATTAGACTTTGACAAGATAAAGTGATTGTTTAATCACACCAAAGGAGAAGAGGACAGTTATATTGAAGTCTTGAAGAAGTGATCAGAGATAGACCAAATGCACTGGGTTAACCAAGCAACAGAGAAGAAGATTAAGGAACTTGCAATACATGCCAAGTTATGCTAGTGTTGATTGAGCCACAATAAGTGTTGAGTAGAAATAGTGTTGACCAAGCATTAGTAGTGACCAAATGATAGTATATGTGTTGATCAAGAAATCTAGTAGCAATCGAGTAATCCAGTGATGACCTTGTGTTAGAATATAGTGTCGGCTGAGAAACAACATTTTAACAATTTATGAGAAATCATAATTTCAAGCTGACAAAGTTAATTTCTTGGGATATGTAAAGCATGTTAAAGATAAGAATAGATGACCTGAAACATTTAAATCAAGGGAAACTATGTTTGTGTGTTTCTATGCAAGGATCTAAGGAGAAGTTTTGAGAAGTTTCTAAAACAGAAAGAAGAAACAAAATGGTGGAAGGATTCAATGAATCTAACCTAAACCTAAGATCTGTAGTGATGATTAAGTGGAAAAAGATTAGAATTAGCTATTTAAGGATGTACAAGGGCTAACTTTCAACATGGTTGAAGGTTGGAGTAGCTCTTGATGCTATATATTAGCAAAATTAAGAACAAGACTGAGATGATTTGAGTAGAGGTGAAAAGTGATTTCTTGAAGGGCTCCCAAGCGATTCAGAGACATAGATGAAAATAAAGGCAAGATAGTGAGTTAGTAATTGAGTAGAACTAAGATTTTAAATTGTAAAGTGAGTTGTACTTGACCAATCCAAACCTTTTTTTCACTTTCTAACCATTGTATCAGTCTTTAAATTCTTTTTAATCAAGGTGGTATTCAAATAAAATGTTCTATTTGTTGGAGTTCTTTAGAATAACTTAGGGGAGGGGGGGGGGGGGGGGGGGGGGGGTGTGGTGTGAATTAGTTATCCAAGGTCCAGATGTATAAACAAATCCTTTCATAGCTTAGTGAACCCATAAAATATTTATCATCATGCATGCATCCATAAGATTATACAATCACTTAAAACTCATAGGTTATTATCAAATCAATTTGCAAAAATGTAAACATGAAACATAACAGATTCAACAACACACTTGACACAATGATTTACATGGAAACCCAATTTGGAAAAAACCACTAGTAAGATGCTACTCTTTTTCACTCTTCTAAAGTGATGCCCTATGAAAGACCAAACTTGTTAAAGGTTGCAATACATACTATTAAATATGACTCTGTTAAAGAATTTCAATCACCTTGTTAGGAGTGAGCCTTGTTAGAGGACTTTAGACCATTCACTTGGAATGTCACCTAGTTAAAGGATTTACAAATGACTGTTAGGTTAACCTTAATTCAAAGGATTTACCATATACTGATACAATTATTAGAGAGTAATAGTAAGGCTTGATCTGATAACAACTTACAACTACATTTGTAGATTATAGATCTCTATTTTAGTCCTCCATTTTTCTTGGCTTTCACACATTTCAGCTCTCATATATTGTTCACCCTTCAAGCATTCATATCCTTAAGCCTTCTTGCTTAACTTGCTAATGCAAACTCTCAATTAGGTCACTGAATGAAGTAATACCCTTGACTCCTTGTCTTCATTAGGTTCTTGCACATGACAACCCTTGCTTCTGACCAACCATCCCTATAAATAGAGAATTAAGATTTTTTCCTCATTTCATATCATTTCTATAAAATTATCCTTCAATTCTCTTTGAATTCACCTAAAAATGGTTTACCATGAATGCCACCAGCTTATCAATCTTATCTTCCACTTAGTTCACACAATCTAGGAAAATAAACTTGTTGACTCAAATCCATTAAATTCATGATCTTTCTAATAATCCTGGCACTCAACATTAACTAGCTTCTAATGCTCGACACAAACTACATTACTCAACATCCTCTGTAAAATCACTCAGCATGAACTAAATTTTATTAAGCTTAGCATCAACTAAACTTTACTTGGCATCAATTAATTTTCTTTGCATACACTAGAAAATAATTTTACTTGGCTCCAACTAATTTTCTACTCAGCTTATACTAACTTTACTTGGAACCTACTATCCATTTGATCAAGCATGATTGACAAACCTTTTTTTACTTGTTCTTCTAAACTTGCTTAGTGTAAGGTCAACCTTTGCAACCTTAAGTAGATTATCAATGCATTATGTTACCACTATCTTAACTGATTCGTTTACTCCTTTTTCATATCATAACTCAACCTTTCCTCTAGGTGCTATTGTTACAACTTTTGATCAATCCACTCCATCAATAAAATAAGTGATAGTACTTAAATTATATAAGTGGTTGTCTTACCAACAAAATAGCAGGTTTGACATCAATGACAAAATAATGATTGAAATGCATTTATCATACTTGTATCAATCTGTTTTGAACAATCTCCCTCTTTGCACTAATATCATCTAAAAAGGCCACTTTTAATAGGGTGATTAAATCCTTTAACAATTTCACATTTAACATTTTATTTTGTAAACCTTTAACTAGGTTGGCTCCTAATAGAGCTCACTTCAAAAGAGTTAAAAATTGGTGACATGTTACTAGTGGTTTTCCCAAATTTAGTTTCCATGTGAAATCCTAGTCTCAAACTTGTGTGGATTTTATTTGTGGTGATCTACTGTTAATGTTTACATTCTAAAAGTCTATTATATTTAGGAAAGGCAACTGATAGTTGGTGTTACTAAAAGTTTACTATGGAGATCAAGTTGTGGAATGTTAAGATCTAAGGTAGTTTAAGTGTTAATTTGTTCAATTGTTACATCTAGACCTTGGATAACTAATTCAAATCCCCTACCCTCTCATTTATTCTAAACATTCTAACAAGTAGTATCAGAGCATTAGTTCTTGTAGAGAAAAGTTTTAAGGTGCTTAAAAGCTAAAAATCAATGTGTACAAAAAGGAGGTGCCAAAACTAAACAAAGAGAATTTTTCTGCATTACAAAGATTGATGAGGTTACATATAGCTAGCATTGGTAATGTCACATTAGATTTTGTGGACAATACCTATGCATAGATAGCAATAGTCCCTTCGACTGCTCAACAACTAAAAAAGGAGAAACAACATAATTAGGAAATGTGGGAGATTGCATCTACCCTAAGCTCTGTTAAGTTTGATAACATATGATATTGCAAGAATGCAAAAGAAATATGGGATAAACTAATGAACATACATGTGGAGGAGATGATGATGTCATGAGAGCCAAATCAAAAATCTTGAGAGGAAAATTTGATGAAATGAGAATGACAGAAGGTGAGAATATAGTTCAATACCATGCACAAATCAAAGAGGTTGTAAATGCTATTAGAGGTGCTAATGCAAAGATTGAGGATGAAATAGTAATAAGAAATGTATTGAGAAATCTACTTCCTATTTATGCTATTAGGGTTTCTATAATATAAGAACTAAGATATACTCCATGTAATTCACTTACCTTAGAAGGTGTGATTGGTAGGGTTACTACCTTTGAGATGTCTAATTTTGATAGTTACACTCCTACTACTAGTGAATTTTATTTTAAATCACAACTAGTTCTTAGCAAGAAAGGAAAAGGAAAATATTTGAAAAGTGACAGTGACACTTCTAATGATGAAATTGATGAACTTGAAGCACTAATAGCAAGAATAATTTATAGAGGCAAAGGAAAATATAAAGGTAAACTTACTACAATTTGTTTTTCATGTAACCAAGTTGGTCATATTGTTGTAAGAAATCTTGATAGTGAAGACAAGGATGAAAGAAAAGAAAGAAAATAAAAAGGAAGAAGAGATGATCGAGACAATAAGAGAAACAAAGACTAAAGAGATAATAGTAAGAAACATTGTTACATTGCTAATGAAGAAATTGATACTAAATCTAAAAGTAATGATGAAGAAGTTATCTATGTTTCTATGAAAGAAGGTTCTGATGATGATGATGATAAAACTGCATTAATCTCTTATGTGAACAAAAGTGATAGATGGATAATTGATAATGGTTGTTCAAATCATATGACTAGTGATAGAAGTAAATTTGAGAATATTGGACCATATAAGGGTAGTTGTGTTAAATTTGGTAATGATGTACCATGTCTTGTAAAAGGTAAACAATCAATACAATTGACTGACAAGATCAAGTGTGCCAACATTTATTGGGTTAAAGGATGTAACTATAATATGTAGAGTGTTTCGTAGTTGAACAAATCAGGTTATAGATTTGAATTCCATCATAGAAAGGCCAAGATGTTCGACATTGATGGTAAATAATTGGAAGTGGTGATCAAACAAGAGGTAACTTGTTCTACCTAAATTTATCTAATGAGACATGTTTATTTTCATAATATAAAGATATTTGGTTATGAAACAAGAGGTTATGTCATGTAAATTTTGATAATTTGGTTTGCATTAGTAAAATGAAAAGAGTAAAAGGCTTTCCAAAATTGAAATAACTTGACAATGCTATGTGCAAACATTGTCAATTGGGGAAAATGATAAAGTCAAGTTTCAAGAGAAAGGCATATTCATCTAATAATATTTTGAAATTGGTTCAACTAACTTATGTTGACCTATTATTATTCAAATCTATTGTGGAGACAAATATTTCATTTTATTTGTTGATCACCATTCTAGAATGATGATTGTGGTGTTTCTTAAACAAAAACCTGATTTTTTTAGTTATTTAAGTTGTATTTGGCTAGAGTTGAAAAGGAGATTGGAAAGAGTCTGAAATACTTGAAAGTAAGTGGACATAGGCAAAACACCTGTCCGATCTAGTAGAGGTGATGAATTCATTTTGAATGAATTTAACATATTTTGTAATGATAGAGGAATCAAAAGATAGATGTCGTTAGCTAGGAACCCTCCTCAAAATGGAATAGCTAAAAGGAGAAACTAATCAATCATGGATTGTGCTAGAATATTGATGGTGAAGAAGAATGTATTATAGAAATATTGGAGAGAAGTTGTAAGTTCAACTGTTTATACCTTAAACAAAGTGCAAGTCAAGAAGGATATAAATATTATACATTTTCAATAATGGTATGGGTATGCTCCTAATGTGAAGTGTTTGAAAGTTTGTAGAAGAAAATGTTACATACTAAAAGATAATAGAAATGGAAAAGTTGATGATAAAAGTGACGAAGGCATATTTGTAGGTTATTCCACTAAGATAAAATCTTATAACTGTTTAAACTCTACAAAGTTGTGGAAAGTGCAAATGTGAAAGTTGATGAGTATGAAAAAAATAATGAAGTTGAATGCAAGATAGAACCTAAAGACTACGTCACATTCATATATGTGAATGATAGTGCTGCCAACACCCCACCTGAATAAGAAAAAAAGTTGCAAGTCAACAATAAAACTGGGAATTATGAGATGCAATAGTTAGTTGCCAAGTAGTAGACTATGGGTGTCAAGAAATAACAAAGTGATGTTGAGTCATAGACAGAAGGAACCAAACATCAAGAAGATAACTCTAAGCATGTAGAAAATGAACTAGAACCTAAACAAGAGAGATAAAATGAGCTCAAAATCATTTTTCAAGATGAACATTTAGAAGAGAAAAGAAGGAAAAAACATGCACTAAAAAAAAATGTGAGAAGACATCATGCACCTAAGAAAATCATTGGATACAAAGAATATGGTGTTATGATAGGAAAGAAACTCAAAAGTGGGGCATGCTCTCTTAGTGAGTTTGAGCCCAAATTAGTGAAAGATGCTTTAGAGAATGAGGATTGGATACAAGAAATGAATGAAGAAATTGAACATATTGATAAGAAAAAAACATGGATACTTATATCTAAACCTAAGGACAAAAATGTTATTGGAAGAAAGTAGGTATTTAGGAATAAGGTAAATGAAAAAGGTGAAGTCATAAGGAAAAAAGATAAACTGGTATGCAAAGGGTATGCAAAAGAAGAAGGAATTGACTATGGGGAGACATTTTCCCTTATTGCAAGACTAGAAGGAGTTAGAACACTACTTGTATATTCTTCTTATAAAGGATTTAAGGTATATTAGATGGATGTAATCTCCATTTTTGAATGGGATACTTGAAGAAGAAGTGTACATAGAGTAGCTAGAAGGTTTTGTAGATCCTAGCAAGAATAATATGGTGTACAAGTTTCACAAGGCTCTAGATGGTTTGGAACAAGCCCCTAGAGCATGGTATGAAAGACTACACAACTATTTGGTGAAGACTGGATTTTCAAGAACAAATGATAACATTAATTTGTATTTGAAGATTGGTAAGAACAATGATGTATAACTATCTAAATTTTTTGTTGATGACATCATATTTGGAGGAAAGTAAGCATTATGCAAATCATTTTCTAATGAAATGAAGAAGGAATTTGAAATGTCGGTGTTTGATGAGATAAATTTTTTTGTTGCATTACAAATATATCAAATGAACATAAGTTATCTAAGAATACATCAAGGAGATTTTGACAACTTTTGGAATGGAAGATTGAAGACTAGTTAGGACACCAATGTCTAATGAACATAAGTTATCTAAGAATGATAATTCTACTTATGTGAACTAGACACTGTACATATCAATGATTAGAAAACTACAATATTTTGTTCATAGCATACCTGATATTGTATTAGCTATTGGGATAGTTGCAAGATTTTCTGCAAGTCCTCTTGGAAAATCATATGATGACAGTGAAAAGGATACTAAGATATCTAAAAGGATTAGAAGGCTATGGATTATATTACAAGAAAAATGACAAGTTTCACTAGTATATTTTGACTCATGTTGGTTGAATTTTTGACAAACTATTTTGTCAAACTATTTTTGTCATCAAAATTTTGACCAATTTCTACTTTGGTCAAAATTTTGACCAAATTATTGATGATCTCTATATGTTATAGTGATAAGATTCCTTTATCACTATAACATATAGTGATTATTGATAATTTGGTCAAAATTTTGACCAAATTACTGATGATCACTACATGTTATAACAATAAGCCTTCTTTATCACTCACTAAAAACACTCATCACCATGACTTATAGTGATATCTCCTCCTTTATCGCTCATTGAAAATAGTCATTGCCATGACTTATAGTGATATCTCCCCTTTTTTGATAAAAGAGTTTGCTATATGTTATAGCAATAAGCCTTCTTTATCACTCACCGAAAACACTCATCACCATGACTTATAGTGATATCTCCTCCTTTATCGCTCATTGAAAATAGTCATTGCCATGACTTTAGTGATATCTCCCCCTTTTTGACAGAAGAGTTTG
Organism: Cupressus sempervirens; assembly: GCA_028749045.1. Lineage (NCBI taxonomy): Eukaryota > Viridiplantae > Streptophyta > Pinopsida > Cupressales > Cupressaceae > Cupressus > Cupressus sempervirens. Next base: position 434,254,699 of record CM053789.1, read on the forward strand.
CTATATTCTATAGTGATATCTCCTCCTTTTCAATCACCAAAAACACTCATCGGCATGACTTATAATGATATCTCATCCTTTTTTATACAAGAGTTCACTATATTCTATAGGGATATCTACTCCTTTTTTATCATTGAAAACATTCATCACCATGACTTATAGAAATACAACATATCCATCACTCATCATTGTAATGATCATATTATTTTTTCATTTTCCAATGATCGATATATGTTATAGTGATAAATCTCCTTTATAGCTCATCGTTATATTGTTTTTTTAGTTTCTTTGCATAGTGATAAAAGGGATCACTATATGTCATAGTGCTATACTTTCCTTATCACTCATTGCTATGATTATATTAGACCTTCTCCATATATAAATAGAAGAGTTTGCTATATTCTATAGTGATAGGTCCTCCTTTTTGTTCACCAAAAACATTCATCACCGTGACTTATAGTGATACAACATCTCTATCGATTCTCATTGTAATGATTATAGTTGTTTTCTACTTGCTATAGACACCCAAAATTTGGCAAGGACTTAAATCATGCAATCCCAATCAATTAGGACCGAATTAAAAAGAAAATTAGAAGAAACACGACAGACTTTTAAATCAAAAATTACATCAGGTCATTAATCACCTTTTAAATCGACAAGACCTAAATCAACTTTCAAAGAGGATGAAAAATAAAATGCAAAAAGGGAGGAAGAAAAAGACAAAGTTTTGAAAATAAATCATTTAGTAAATCAATAAAATCATTTTATCCTCACAAGATGAAAATCTCCCTTTTAGCATTTAAAAGAATTTGAAAATTCCTCATATTATCCCCTAAACCAAGTTTGTTGGACTCTTCCTCCTGGCCTTTTATGAGATATTTTGAGTTTCACTTTCACCCCCAGTCAAAAGTGAAAATCCAGGTTATTACCCCAATCCCTTTTGAAATCCTATAAATAGGAGGGAAATCTAAGAGACAAGGGACCCAAGTTTTTATGCATCTACACTATAGGCATATTTAGACTCATTGTTTTAGCATTTTCATTGTAGTGATTTAATAGCATTGTTGGTATCATTTTATGTAATTTAGCATCATTTTGTATCATTTAGCTTCATTTATTGCATATTTAGCTCATGGCATGATCATTTCAAGAGCATTTCTAGGAGTTGCATTTCACACATAATCCGCATTATAGTCATAGATCTTGCATTTCTCATCATAGATCTACATTTTCAGCAATATCCCATTCTAGAACTATCACTGAAAGGCTGCTCTAAGAGCTATTTTAGCGGTTGTAGTTAGGGAGACATAAGATGTTTGTAGAGATTACTTGCTGCAGACGATGGCTTGGGTCTAGTATAGTTTGTCATCAGTCCATTTTCTTTTTGTGTTAAAGTTTCATGAATACACCCTTTGTTACCGTGTAAACCTCTTATATTGCTCATCGCTATATTTTTTCAAGAATCTTTCCATAGCGATAAAAGGGATCACTATATGTCATAGCGATCTACTTTACTCATCACTCATCATTATGTCAAGATTAGGCCTTCTCGGTATAGTGATAGAGGAGTTCACTATATCACTATATTCTATAGCGATATCTCCTCCTTTTTTATCACCAAAAACACTCATTTCCATGACTTATAGTAATACAACATCTCTCTTGCTCATTACTGTAATGATTATATATTTTTTCTGTTTGCTAATGATCGCTATATGTTATAGTTATAAGCCTCCTTTATCTTTCATTGCTATTTTAAAAAAAAAATTTCTTCACATAGTGATAAGAGGGATCACTATATGTCATAGCGATATACTTTCCTCATCACTCATTGCTATGTCAAGATTAGGCATTCTCCATATAGCGATTTTGCTATATTCTATAGTGATATCTTGTCCTTTTCGATCACCAAAAACACTCATCGCCATGATTTATGGTGATACAACATCTTTGTCAGTCATCACTATAATGATTTTATTTGTTTTATGTTTTCCAATGATCATTATATGTTATAGAAATAAGCCTCCTTTATTGCTCATCATTATATTATTTTTTATAGTTTCCTTGTATAGTGATAAAAGGGATTTCTATATGTCATAGCGATATACTTTCCTCATCACTCATCATTATGTCAAGATTAGGCCTTCTTTGTATAGCTATATAAGTGTCCACTATATTCTATAGTGATATCTAGCTAAGTGCATCAAGTTGTGGTGCCAAAAGGGGGTATAATTGCCCACTTTTTCTTTTTTTTCTTCTAAACTCAACAATTTTTGAATTTCAACAAACATTTGAAGATAGTTACACTCAAAATTTTAAGATATGACAAAAACAAAAGTAGTAGTCCTTTAAATCTAGTTTCTAAACTACTAATTTTTTTTTTCAAAATGGTTTAGTTTTAGGTCCCCAAAAAGGGGGCCACAGAAAGTGGTACTAATTTTTTAGAAAAAAATTAACATAGTGCAAATTGTGGCCCCCCTAAAATTTCAACCTTTTTTTTGAAATTCTTTCTCGCTCTTGTCAAAAGTTACCTAACACCTTTCTGGGATTTTTTGGATAATTTTATAAATTGTAATTATGTTTTTAATGAATTTTTTAATTAGACACATTTAGAAAACATGAAATATCTATATGCTCCCCCTAGAAATGATTGAAAACTAATCTAAAACCAAAACTTTTTTTTTTTTTTTTCAAAGTGTGTAGAATGGAGTCTAGTTTCTAAAAAAACTAAGTTGTCGCGAAATTTGATGAACAAGCTAAAATCTACAGCCCAATTAGTACACATTGCTTTTTGATTAAAAATAGACATTGTAGTGCCTACCCCTAGTTCACATTTTGTTGTCATTGCCAAGTGCTTTTAGTAGAATTTTATGTTTGACGATTAGTAGTATTATTTTGAGAATTATCAGATATTGTTTCAGATTCAACTTATTATATGATGAGATTACTTGGTACTTTATATTTCATGTATGCATGATGATTATTACAATGTTTGCAGTTATTAATGATGATTAGTTAGATGTTTTATTATCATATGTGTTTTCTTATGGATACTTACCCCATACTTGCATGTGTATGGTGTGCGTGTTTATTTTCTTTCTGTAAGGCATTTCTGATGTGGTTAAGGAAGGGAGTTGTAGTCACCTGCTAGTCGGGATCTACATGATGCACCACTTCCTACCATTGCCTATTTAGCTTAGTATATATATATTTTGTATGTACATGCATGGATTTTATGTAGGTTGCAGTTACAGGGTATCGACTTCCCTGAATTGCCAAGATGAGCGTACCTTATCACATTATCTCAATGGTAAGAGAGGGGAGATAAATTCTCAAGTCCAAATTTGAACCCTTAAAGCCATTTGTCCTATTGAAAATCAGGACAAGTATCTGAGTTGAGTACCCTCCGAATGCATTGGATGATGTAATTCGTGATATTATCCCTTTTGGTTTGATTTTGTATGTGTTTTGATATGATGGGTTTTTGTATTTTACTTAATGAGTCTTTGGTCTATTTTCTATTAATTAACTCTAATTAAAAGATTTAATTAATGATTTAATTTAATGAAAAATTAATATGATATTTTAATATTTATTTTACTTAATTAATTGGAAAATTAATTAAATAAAAGAATTAAATTTGGAGATGAAAGTTAAAAGTTTAAATTTGGAACGTGATAATATTTATTTAATTTAATAATAATATACTTAGAGTTCATTTTTAAATAAATGCTAAATAATATTATTATTCAAGTTAATAAATATTTTATTAACAAAGTTTCAAAAATAAATTTAAAAATGGAAAAGAAATTAATTTATTAAAAATTTCATGATCACATGATAAGTGCATGAGATTTAGAATTAATAAATTAATTTAAAAATAGTGAAGTGAATATTAAATAAATTAATGTGCAATATTTTAATATTTATTCACATAGGAGTATGCGAGCTCTTGTAAGTTGTCATGTTGACAACACAGGAGTTTGCACTCTAATTATGCATGTGTTGTCTACACTTAGGAGTTAGCATATTATTTTAGCACATGGTGTCTACAACATTCTAGACACCTCGTCATCTTAATCTTCTTATCATGGAAGTTATGTGCTTAGTTGTCATGCTTATCTCCTAGTTCTTTCTAGACACATCCTAGATGCATCTGAGAGGACTTTATCTACATGCTCTCCTAGTGTGTATGGAAAAGCTTGTATGCTTCAACATGCTCATATGCTTCTACATGCTCATATGCTTTTACATGGTTCTAGTCACTTGGGGGTTCAGTTCTTGGAGGAATTGCAAATGTTGGAGAAGGAAGGAATTTTTGAAAAGGAGAAGGTTCTAAGAGGAGGAGCTTCTCTACAATTTTCTGAGGTGTAGCGAATTAGTATCACTGTCTAGGTAGGCACTCGTGATTATTTTTCATATTTTATTATGCTCTTTCTCTTCTTGTCTTCATTGTGTCTATTATGTGTGTCTAAATAATTCTCTATGAATGAATCTTTAACCTTGAAATTGGAATCTAGATATGCATATTAATTTATAATTGGTTGTGAAGAAATCAATAGGGAACTCAATTAGAAAATCCAAGTTCCATTCATGAAAGGAAATTAGATGTTGATTCGGGTTTGGGTTCGAATTAATTAGAATTGAAGATATAATTAGCTGAGGATTAGAATTTTGAATGGAATGAAAAAATGGTCAATTGTAATCTTCTTTTAGATCACATTACAAAAGATAATATAAATAAATTAAAAAAATTAATAAATAAATATATGCATTTAACCTTTAATGTTGAGGGATTGTGTTATTAAACAAATCCTATTGAAATATATATATATATAAACATGGATTTGCTATATCAAATTTGTGTTTCAAAATAAAATTCAATGGAAATACGTTTGTGCTAAAACCATATATACTTTTAGATAAATTTGATGGAAACTTTTATTATGATAACGTTTTAATTTTTCTAAAAATACATATGTCATATGGGGCGGATTTTCCAACCCTTGTCCCCGTGGCAATTACGTGCGCATGGTACCTGCACTTTGTAGTATGCCGGCCCTGCAACACCGCGTGGCTGCATGGCCTTATTATTGTGCATAGCATTTTAAACTGCATAAAATATGTCAATTACCAACTTAACTCATCGACAATGGCTTGCATACGACGACCTGTACTATGTACAGTGTACGGGAATCATTGCAGAGGAAAATATTTTTAAAAAATAATAAAAAATATATAAAATTGGGAGGGGTGGTTATAACACCGCACCCCCTATCCCTCATAACCTTGGTGGCATTGTATGACATGGTTTTGCATGTCATAGGGTATCTACGAGCAGTTTGTGCAAGGCCACAGCGATTTTAATTATCGCTTTTTTATTAACATAAGTTAATAATGTTGTTAGTGAGTGGATAAATATTTAAGTTTTATATAGTTTGATTTAGTTTTATGAAATGTTAATAATGTAAATTTTAATAATCATTTGTGAATAAAATAATATAGTTATATTATTTAATATATATTCTTAAATAAACAATAATAATTGTTATTTTATTAATATTATATGTGATTTAATATGTTAATGTAATGTATTATGAATGTTGTTGTTATGTTTACAATGTTAAATATAGAATTAGTAATTTAATAATAATTTGTTAATTATTATTAAATTGAATAGAAATATTAGTATTTATTAAAAAGAATGACAAATGTGGTCATTATAGATTTATTTCTAATATGACTTGTTATTAAATATTAACAAGTTATTATTAAACGAATAATATGAATATGAATGAATTGGAATATGGTTGATTGTTAACTTATGAAATTATTTTTAGTTATTAATCAACTCATATTCATTGAGTCGTTAATATGGAAATGCAATTATTAATAAAATTAATTAAATAAAATTAATAATTAAGTTATGTAATAGAGTTTATAATTGATATGATAATACTGACTTAAGTGAAGTAGTAATTTATTATAATATTGGCAAGATGAATTTCTTGAGAATCAAAGAGCATTGTTTTAATAATCTAATAATGCAAATGGTTTTAGTAAAAGTCAATGGGAATAAAATGACTTAATAAGTAAATCATTATCTTCTGATTATTTTAGAAAATTGTTTTAAAACAATGGAGGGATAATTCTATGTTTTATTCAAAGAAATAAATGGGTTGACTTGTAGAATAAATGATGAATCTTATACACTTGAAAATATACTTGAATGAAAACTGAAACCTCATATTTGACTTAACCATGTGAATGCTAAAGGCAAACCAGAATCATGTATTTGTATCTTGTTTTCTTTATGTGATATGTTTGGGGTTTGGGTGGTCCTAGAGTGTTGACCAGTTATAGGATGTCTACCAGAGGCTCGGGGGTTTATGAGATGTGATGACATGTTGATGTTATTTGGTCTCGATCTTTCTAAACCCAACCATGGTAATGCGATGGTATGCTCTATGAGATGTTTGTATTTACTGATTGTTATTGCTTTCTAGTTTTCTTATGTGAAGCTAAGGTGTATGTATTTGAGATACTTGACTTAACCATTTTTGAGTCATTGATCAGTTATACTTGGGTTACTTTCTAGTCGCCTTGATAGGACTGAAGTGTTTGATTTGTTGTTGATGATGTCATGTTTGGCTTGACCATTTTGGAGTCATCAATCAAGTATTGTTTTGAGATACTTTCTGGTTTCTCATTGAGAACCAATGGGCATTGTGATTGATTGCGGTTGCTCATTAAGAACCATTGGATATTGTGATTTATCATTGATGCCTTTAGTTGCTTATAGAGAACTGTTGTGATTATTATGATTATCATTTGATACTTTTTAGTTGCTCATGGATAACTGATGTGATTATTTTGATTATCTTTATGATGCTTTCCAGTCACTTTTATAGGACTGAGGTAATTTTGTGATTTGTGATTTCATGAGCCTAGGGTAAGTTATCTACTTGTAGTGTCGGGAAGTGAATTGCAATGGGGGCTAGGGTGCTAAGTGGTTGCCAGGGTAACTCATTGTATGTTATTTTAATAAGTGAAAACATTACACTAAATGTGGATTAAAATGAACCTAATACAATAATTGTATGTTCTCGCCCATTCCTTGAGTGCTAGTACAGACTAGGATGGGAGTAGAGAGAATGCTTGGTTGCGACCTTGCATTCCGTAGTATGCCTTGTAAATATGAGAGGATACTGGTGGCTACATAGGGATCACTAAGGGCTTGGGGTCTATTGAGAGACTACCAGGGTAACTCTAGCATGATTCATGTCATGACACTTTCCTACTTACATAGTAGGTTTCCTACATGTCTTTATTGTGCCTCTAAGAATTAGCTATCGTTATGTGTTGGAACCTTTGAGTTAGCATACTTTTAGGATTCCTAGACTTAGAGAGTATTTGTGTTATGTGATTTGATATCATGTTTGGGACTTGAGACTATCTCCTCAGCGTGGTGCGAGTGGGCCATTTAGGTTCCACATGGTTGGGTGGTAGTGGTTTTTAACTCTTACCATTTGAGATCCATCCATAGACACCGTGGCTAGAGCATTCTTGGTTGGTATTTACCTTCTTTCTATTCTTGGATCATTATGATGGATGTATTTACTAACATGTTTCTTTATATTGATGATTAGCATGTGATAGATGATGTTATCTACTTTTTAGGATCATCTTATGCTTTATTCTTGCATGTTAGATTTCTTTATGCATATGTTGTAGCATGTTAGATTTATTTCTGCATATGTTGTATTATGTTTTAGGAGTGACATCCCTACTATGATAATGCCGATGATCTCTTTGGACTCGGGATGTTATGTACGAAGGGATGGCTAGGGCTCACGATGGTCTAATGATGCTATTGACAGTTGGGAGGAACTGCACACTTAGATTAGATGTGTTTTATGATGGATGGATAGGTTTTATGATGGTTGTTATATCATTATTGATGGATGGATGTATCATGTATGTTAATGGTTTCATTTAACTTATTGCACTTGTATCATGGTCGAAGAGGATGATGTATCTTTATTTTTACATATGTTTAATCTTTTAAGCTTTTCATACCCTATGACATGTACTGTGGATGATGAAGCATTCTAAGAATTAAATTACTAAGGTACATTTGAAACAAATGTACATTTTTTAAGAACATTGGACTTTTCACTATTATTTCATGTGGATGTGGTATTAGTTAGAATTAATATTAGTTAATTTAAATGTGACTCAATGTCTTGGGATCCTTAAGGAATAAGTAAGTAAGTAAGTAAGTGAGTTTTATAGTCCACGACACTATGCCATAGTTTTTGGGTTTACATATGGTGACAGTGATATGGGACTACCTCGTACTCTTTTTCGAGAGGCGCTTGGCGCTACAAACCTATTATGTATGCTTTAGTTAAATGTATGTTATTGCTTCTGCTACTAGGTGTTCAATGTGAATGTTTTATCTTTCATGATAAAAAATAAATAAAAATTGGCTGGCAAACTTAGTAAAATTTTAGGTTAATTCTTTTGGATCCCTTGGCAGGGTGTTACATCTAGTATCAGAGCTCAATTTTCTACATTGGGAGCTTTGGGTATATTGGAACGCCACTAGTGTTAACTAGTTGAACAAAAATGAAAAGTTTGAACTATCATGTGTGTCTCTTGCAAACTAAAACTTGAAACTAGGTGAATTGTAAACAAAACTTAAACTATTACTTACATATTTTTCATACTTAAACGCTTAGGTTTCAAAATTGGAAGTTATACTATAACCTAAACATGGGCAAAATTGAAAATTGAAACTTATTCTGTTTTCAAAACATGTATCTTTTATTTATGTTTTAAGGTAGTATGCCTTTGATTGTCTTTGCGAGTATTATGTTGCTCTCGTTTAGAGTGTTTAGGGGATCTATTTCAGTAATTGTTAAAAGAAAAAATGCTAGATCAATGTGGTTTTTGGTTTAATATTAAACCATTATCATATTTCTCTAAGTGTGTTGTAGTGTCCTCAATGGAATCATATCCTCCTACGGGGGAAAGGTTTTAATGGGACCTGCACAGTGAGTTCTTCAGTATTATCATTCATGTAGGATTCCAGGAGTAAGCCTAATTCTAGGGGGGTTGGATGTAGTGCCTTCCCCTAGTTCACATTTTTTTGTCATTGCCAAGTGCTTTTAGGCTAGTTTTATGTTTGACGATTAGTAGTATTATTTTGAGAATTATCAGTTATTGTTTAAGATTCAACTTATTATATTATGAGATTACTTGGTATGTTATATTTCATGTATGCATGATGATTATTATAGTGTTTGCAGTTATTAATGATGATTAGTTAGATGATTTATCATCATATGTGTTTTCTTATGGATACTTACCCCATACTTGCATGTGTATGGTGTGCGTGATTGTTTTCTTTCTGTAAGGCATTTCTGTGTGGTTAAGGAAGGGAGTCGTAGTCACTTGCTAGTCAAGATCTACACGATGCACCACTTCCTGCCATTGCCTATTTAGCTTAGTATATATATATATATATATATATATATATATATATATATATATATATATATATATATATATATATATATATATATTATGTATGTACATGCATAGATTTTATGTAGGTTGCAAGTACCAGGTATTGACTTCCCTGAATTGCCAAGATGAGCGTACCCTATCACATTATCTCAATGGTAAGAGAGGGGAGATAAATTCTCAAGTCTAAATTCCAACCCTTTAAGCCATTTGTCCTAATTGAAAATTAGGGCAAGTATCTGAGTTCAGTACCCTTCGAATACGTCAGATGACGTAATTTGTGATATTAACCCTTTTGGTTTGATTTTGTATGTGTTTTGCTATGATTGGTTTTTGTATTTTACTTTATGACTCTTTGGTGTATTTTCTATTAATTAAGTCTAATGAAAAGATTTAATTAATGATTTAATTTAATGGAAAATTAATATGATATTTTAATATTTATTTTATTTAATTAATTGGAAAATTAATTAAATAAAATAATTAAATTTGGAGATGAAATTTATAAGTTTAAATTTGGAACGTGAAAATATTTATTTTATTTAATAATAATATACTTAGAGTTCATTTTTAAATAAATGCTAAATAATATTATTAGTCAAATTAATAAATATTTTATTGACTAAGTTTCGAAAATAAATTTAAAAATTGAAAAGAAATTAATTTATTAAAAATTTCATGATCACATGATAAGTGCATGAGATTTAGAATTAATAAATTAATTTAAAAATAGTGAAGTGAATATTAAATAAATTAATGTGCATTATTTTAATATTTATTCACATAGGAGTATGCAAAATCTTGTAAGTTGTCATGTTGACAACACAGGAGTTTGCACTCTAATTATGCACGTGTTGTCTACCCTTAGGAGTTAGCATATTATTTGAGCACATGGCGTCTACAACATTCTAGACACCTCATCATCTTTATCTTCTTATCATGGAAGTTATGTGCTTAGTTGTCATGCTTATCTCCTAGTTCTTTCTAGACACATTCTAGATGCATTTGAGAGGCCTTTATATACAAGCTCTCTTAGTGTGTATGGACAAGCTCATATGCTTCAACATGCTCATATGCTTCTATATGCTCATGTGCTTTTACATGCTTCTAGTCACTTGGGGGTTCGGTTCTTGGAGGAATTACGAATGTTGGAGAAGGAAGGAATTTTTGAAAAGGAGAAGGTTCTAAGAGGAGGAGCTTCTCTACAATTTTCTGAGGCGTAGTTAATTAGCATCAGTGTCCAAGTAGGCACTCATGATTATTTCGCATATTTTATTACGCTCTTTCTCTTCCTGTCTTCATCATGTCGGTTATGTGTGTTTGAATAATTCTCTATGAAAAAATCTTCAATCTTGAAATTGGAATCTAGATATGCATATTAATTTATAATTGGTTGCGAAGAAATCAATAGGGAACTCAATTAGAAAACCCTAGTTCCATTCATGAAAGGAAATTAGATGTTGAATCAGGTTTGGGTTCGAATTAATTAGAATTGAAGATATAATTGGCCGAGGATTAGAATTTTGAATGGAACAAAAAAATGGTCGACTGTAATCTTCTTTTAGATCACACTACAAAAAATTATATATATATATACATATATATATATATATATATATATATATACATATACATATATATATATATACATATACATATATATATATACATATACATATATATATATATATACATATACATATATATACATATATATATATATATATATATATATATATATATATACATATACATATATATATACATATACATATATGTATATATATATGTATATATATGTATATATATGTATATGTATATATATGTATATGTATATACATATACATATATGTATATGTATATATATATGTATATGTATATACATATATATATACATATATATATGTATATGTATATACATATACATATACATATATATACATATATATACATGTATATATATATGTATATATATGTATATATATTATATATATATATATATATATATATATATATATATATATATATATATATATATATATATATATAAACATGCATTTTCTATATCAAATTTGTGTTTCAAAATAAAATTCAATGGAAATATTTTTGTGCTAAAACCATATATATGTTTAGATAAATTTGATGGAAACTTTTATTATGATAACATTTTAATTTAAAAAAAAAATAATACACATTAGATATGTAACTTGTCCCTGTCGCAATTATGTGTGCATGGTACCTGTGCTTTGCAGTATACCAGCGTTGCAATACTGCATGGCCGCACGGCCTTATTATTGTGCACAACATTTTATACTGCATAAAATATGTCAATTACCCACTTACCTCATCGACAATGGCCTGCATATGACGACCTATACTGTGTATAGTGTACGAGAATTGTTGCAGAGAAAAATATTTTTAAAAAATAATAAAAATTATATAAAATTGGTAGGGGTGGTTATACCACCACACCCCCCTTCGCTCATAACCCTAGCGGCATTGTATGAAACGGTTCTGCATGTCGCAGGGTACCTACGACCAATTCGTGCATGGCCGCAGTGATTTTAATTATCACTTTTTTATTAACATAAGTTAATAATGTTGTTAGTGAGTGGATAAATATTTAAGTTTTATATAGTTTGATTTAGTTTTATGAAATGTTAATAATGTAAATTTTAGTAATCGTTTGTGAATAATATAATATAGTTATATTATTTAATATATATATTCTTAAATAAACAATAATAATTTTTATTTTATTAATATTATATGTGATTTAATATGTTAATGTAATGTATTATGAATGTTGTTGTAATGTTTACAATGTTAAATATGGAATTAGTAATTTAATAATAATTTGTTAATTATTATTAAATTGAATGGATATATTAGTATTTATTAAAAAGAATGACGAATGTGGTCATTATAGTTTATTTCTAATATGACTTTTTATCAAATATTAACAAGTTATTATTAAACCTATAATATGAATATGAATGAATTGGAATATGGTTGATTGTTAACTTATGAAATTATTTTTAGTTATTAATCAACTCATATTCATTGAGTCGTTAATATGGAAATGCAATTATTAATTAAATTAATTAATTAAAATTAATTAAATTAATTAAATTAATTAATTAAAATTAATGAAATTAATTAAATTAATTAATTAAAATTAATTAAATTAATTAAATTAATTAATTAAAATTAATTAAATTAATTAAATTAATTAAATTAATTAATTAAAATTAATTAAATTAATTAATTAAAATTAATTAAATTAATTAAATTAATTAATTAAAATTAATTAAATTAATTAAATTAATTAATTAAAATTAATTAAATTAAATTTATAATTAAGTTATTAAATAGAGTTTATAATTGATATGATAATACCAACTTAAGTGAAGTTGTAATTTATTATAATATTGGCAAGATGAATTTCTTGAGAATCAAAGAGCATTGTTTTAATAATCTAATAATGCGAATGGTTTTATTAAAAGTCAATGGGAATAAAATGACTTATAAGTAAATCATTATCTTCTAATTATTTTAGAAAATTGTTTTAAAACAATGGAGGGATAATTCTATGTTTTATTCAAAGAGATAAATGGGTTGACTTGTAGAATAGATGATGAATCTTATACACTTGAAAATATACTTGAATGAAAACTGAAACCTCGTATTTGACTTAACCATGTGAATGCTAAAGCAAACCAGAATCATGTATTTGTATCTTGTTTTCTTTATGCGATATGTTTGGGATTTGGGTGGTCCTAGAGTGTTGACCAATTATAGGACGTCTACCAAAGGCTCGGGGGTTTATGAGATGTGATTGCATGTTGATGTTATTTGGTCTCGATCTTTTTAAACCCAAACATGGTAATGTGATGGTATGCTTTATGAGATGTTTGTATTTACTAATTGTTATTGCTTTCCAGTCTTCTTGTGTGAAGCTAAGGTGTATGTATTTGAGATACTTGACTTAACCATTTTTGAGTCATTGATCAGTTATACTTGGTTTACTTTCTAGTCGCCTTGATGGGACTGAAGTGTTTGATTTTTTGTTGATGATGTCATGTTTGGCTTGACCATTTTGGAGTCATCGATCAAGTATTGTTTTGAGATACTTTTCGATTGCTCATTGAGAACCAATGGACATTGTGATTTATTGTAGTTGCTCATTGAGAACCATTGGATATTGTGATTTATCATTGATGCCTTTAATTTCTTATAGAGAACTGTTGTGATTATTATGATTATCATTTGATACTTTTTAGTTGCTCGTGGAGAACTAATGTGATTATTTTGATTATCTTTATGATGCTTTCCAGTCACTTGTATAGGACTGAGGTGATTTTTTGATTTGTGATTTCATGAACCTAAGGTAGGTTATCTACTTGTAGTGTCGAGAGGTGGCTTGTAATGGCGGTCGGGGCACTAAGTGGCTGCTAGGGTAACTCATTGTAGGTTGTTTTAATAAGTGAAAACATTACATTAAATATGGATTAAAATAAACTTAATAAGATAATTGTATGTTCTCACCCATGCCTTGAGTGCTAGTATAGACTAGGATGGGAGTAGAGAGAATGCTTGGTTGTGACCTTGCATTCCATACTATGCCTCATCAGTATGAGAGGATACTAGTGGCCACATAGGGATCACTAGGGGGCCGAGGTTTATTGAGAGACTACCAGGGTAACTCTAGCGTGATTTATGCGATGACACTTTCCCACTTACATAGTAGGTTTCCTACATGTCTTTGTTGTGCCTCTGGGAATTAGATGCCATTTTGTGTTGGAACCTTTGAGTTAGCATACTTTTTAGGACTCCTGGACTTAGAGAGTATTTGTGTTATGTGATTTGATATCCTGTTTGGGACTTGAGACTATCTCCTTAGCATGGTGGGAGTGGGCCATTTAGGTTCCACCCAATCGGGTGGTAGTATTTTTTCACTCTTACCATTTGAGATCCCTCCATAGACACCGTGGCTAGAGCATTCTTGGTTGGTATTTACCTTCTTTCTATTCTTGGATCATTATGATGGATGTATTTACTAACATGTTTCTTTATATTGATGATTAGCATGTGATAGATGATGTTATCTACTTTGTAGGATCATCTTATGCTTTATTCTTGCATGTTAGATTTCTTCATGCATATGTTGTAGCATGTTAGATTTCTTTATGCATATGTTATATTATGTTTTAGGAGTGACATCCCTACTATGATAATACCGATGATCTCTTGAGACTTGGGATGTTACGCATGAAGGGATGGCTAGGGCCCACGATGGTCTAATGATGATATTGATGGTTGGGATGAATCACACACTTAGATTGGATGTGTTTTATGATGGATGGATATCTTTTACGATGGTTGTTATATCATTATTGATGGATGGATGTATCATGTATGTTAATGGTTTCATTTAACTTATTGCACCTATATCATGGTCGAAGAGGATGATGTATCTTTATTTTTACATATGTTTAATCTTTTAAGCTTTTCATATCCTGTGACATGTATTGTGGATGATGGAGCATTTTGAGAATTAAATTACTAAGGGACATTTGAAAAAAAATGTATATTGTTTAAGAACATTAGACTTTTCACTATTATTTCATGTGGATGTGGATTAGTTAGAATTAATATTAGTTAATTTAAATGTGACTCAACATCTTGGGATCCTTAAGGAATGTAACCTGTTATGTATGCTTTAGTTGTATGTATGTTATTTCTTTTGTTACTAGATCTTTGATGTGAATGGTTTATCTTTCATGATAAAAAAAATAAAAAAATAATTGGCAAACTTAGTAATTTTTTAGGTTAATTTGTTTGGATCCCTTGGTGGGCCGTTACAGACATACATTCAAAATTAATTATAGTTGAAAGGTTTGAAATAGTTCAAATTCAAAATAAATTATATGGTTATATAGCTAACATAGAGATCTAAAATTTCATATATCCTGATTTTATCGATGTTTAACCATGAGGAAACTTGAAGGAGAGCACACAAGAAAAATCAAACATTTTTTGTATGTTTGCTACAAAACAGTTCTCAGACTAGTTTAGAGACCTCAAAACCTTTGGGTTAGAATCGCAAGGAAAAGATAAGCCTTAGGCTTGGTAGAATCCAAAGTTTTAAATAGTGCATACACACCATAGTGCACACACACTATTTAAAGCATTTTAAAATTTAGGCTTACATAGTGCATACATGCTATAGTTCACATGTACTTTGTAAGCTTGAATTTCAATTGAGAAGGAAGGATAGAGGGAATGAGAGAGGGAGAGAGGGTAGAGAATTGATGTAGTTTAAGGTAGGAGAATCCCCAAAGGAGATGTCTTGTCCCCCAACAATATAACCACATAGTAGAAACACAACAACAAGAAGCAACAATTCAAGATTTGATACCAAATTATAATAATTTATTCATAAAATATAACTGATTACATGTAATATGCCCAACTGTAAGGCCTTCCAGGTTAGGGCCAAATATAAACAACAATTAAAAAACTAGTTCTACAAGATCCAACAAGATCTAATTTACAAAACCAATCTCATCTAGTCTAGATACATAACTAGATAAGAACACTAAGAAGAATCCACACTTGTACAGTCAGGTCCACCAACAGATCCTCTAGTTCCTAAGCTGCAACTCTAGCTCTTCAAATTCACATCTATCCTTCATTCCATCCCCCAATCAATGACTAAAAGACTCCACAAGACCACTAATTATACCAATCTAAGCCACAAGTTGGCCCAGAACACAAATTAAATACCCATACTTAAATTAAATGCCAAAAGTCAGCCTCCAACAATAATTAAATGTCTAGAAATTGATATCCAAAAAAAATTGTGATATACCATAGCTTTGATTGAATTAGAACACATGATTCAAACCATTGGTATTAATTTAGGTCCTCTAAAACCACTTAAAGGTTCAAAGGATGATTCAACAAGGATAAGTGCACATCCATCTTGAAAGTCAAGCACAAAAAATTGTCACGCAAAACTGCCAGAAATTGATACTACGGAAGAATTGTCATATCTCACAACTTATAAGGAATTAGAACTTGTACCTTTTATAAAAGGAATAAATAAAGACCCTCTTCAATCCTTGAAATTTTCATCCTCTAGCACATTGCAAAAAATTAGTTACACAGCTTGCAACAGGCACCCGAAAACTAGAAAACACAGTTCCACTAGCAAAGTAAAAATAGCTCAAACTTCAAATCAATCCATCCAATCTCTATAAAATCATGAGGAAAGGTTATCCAGTGTGTTTCAAATACATTCCTAACAATGAAAATCTTAAATCCACCAATATCTAAGCTTGATGCTCCTCAAGACTTAACCAAAATCTCTCCAAACATGTAGGATTGCAAGCAAGCCTAGGATGTTCCTATATCAAGAATGAGAGAGAGTAGAGGATGGGGAGAGTGTAGGATATGGGAGAGGGTAGGAGAGAGAGAGAGAGAGAGAGAGAGAGAGAGAGAGATGTTTTTGAGAAATATATAGTAAAAGAGAGGATTGGGAGGGATATTTAGCTAGAGAAATATGGAGATCAAGATCAAGATAGATACATAAATGTGTGTGTTTGTGTGTGTGTGTGTGTGTATATATATATATATATATATATATATATATATATATATAGAGAGAGAGAGAGAGAGAGAGAGAGCATGGGATGGGAGAGTGTGGGATATATAGAGAGAGAGTGGGATAGAGAGATAGAGAGAGTAGGGGATGGGACAAGGTGGGATAGGGAGAGATAGATTTTTTTACATAGTGTGTACACACTATATGAAATCACCAAAAAATTGTTGTAACAAAAGTTTGGGTCCCTGTTGACCCATATTTTATTTTTTGTCTATTGTTTGTTCTTCTATTTTGATAGAAAAAATGAGTTTCATGTTGTTCAAAATTAGAAAACACCAAATTCAATCATTGGATACACTATTTGAAAGCTTTTTGAACATTCTTTCATTCTATTGGAAGCTAGTAAACACCAAATGTAATCACTAGATACACTATTTGAAGGCTTTTTGAACATTCTTTCATGCTATTGGAAGCTAGAAAACACTAAATTCAATCATTGGATATGCTCTTTGAAGGTTTTTTGAATATTCTTTCTATAGAAAAGGTTAGTGCAGTCCTTTTCAAATATTCTTTGTTACTATAAAGAAAAATTTCATTATAATTTGACTAGTGGTTTAATATATAGTAAATTGATTGAAATTTGTCTGTTTCAATGAATTGTTATTTGGAAATGGTTTTAAATTTGACAAGTTGTTAAATATATATTGTGTAATCATTGAAATATTTATAATTTGTATATGTATTTGAATAATTTTATATATAGAAATCATCATCATGCCAAAGAAGAAACCAAAATCTCAAACAACTAAAGAAAGGGAGAGAGATTTGGCAATTAAAAGAGATAAAATGAAACTACTATGTTAACAAAGAAAATTGCAATGTAATAATGACAAATTATCTTTTGAAGAGGAACATGAACCACAAATATAAAGAAACAAAGTGAAAGAATTG
The DNA here is from genome assembly GCA_028749045.1 of Cupressus sempervirens. NCBI lineage: Eukaryota > Viridiplantae > Streptophyta > Pinopsida > Cupressales > Cupressaceae > Cupressus > Cupressus sempervirens. The sequence continues at coordinate 434,272,790 of CM053789.1, forward strand.
GAAAGACAAAGAGAATGAATGAGACTCTTATGCTCTAGAAGACAATTGAATTGTGATGCTACACCATCTTCGAATGTTGGAGTCATATCATAATCTCATGTTGAATATATGTTAATTTCTACATTCAAAAATGTACACACTCCATCATGTCATGTTGAAGGGACAAAAACAACATATCAAGTAGGTGATATTCCATCTTTTGCATCTTATTGCCAAGGCACATCATCTTTGGTTCATGGTATGCAAAATACTCAACCTTATGTTGATGTTCAAAATTTAGAGGAAATGGAATAGATTATAACACCTTCTAGAATTTATTTTAGAAGACCATAAAATTTGATTGATATTGATACTAACATTTTGAAATCAATGCCTGAGAAGATTAGCAAGCATACTTGTCAAAAAAAAAGTTAATCATACGTGAAATTTATTCTTTGAAGAATTAAATATTATAAGTCAATGCCAATTATTTGTTGACATGATGTGAAATTTGAAATTTAGGCCCATCATGAAGATTCTTGGGCTAATAACGATGGATGATTCAAATTGAAAAAATATTGTAAAGAATCTACTGAGTGCATATGAAAAAGTGGGTTCTAAATCACACATCAAAGATAGTAATATCAGAAGACACATACTTACATCGATAATAGTAAGTACCCAAATGAAGGAATCTTGACTCATGAAAAAGACAAGAAAAATATTGAAAATCGATAGAAGTACTCTAAGGAGAGCCATGGTAAGGCACAAGAGATTAGAAGATCCAACAAAAAAATGAGTTATGGACATTTAGTGGTAGACTACCACCAAAGGGTACAAATAAATCAGTGAAGATTTGAAATTATTGATTGAAGAATTTTGGAAAAATAACATGTTTGTTTCCCCTAATCAAAGAGATGTTGTAAGAAAGAGGATTGGTAGCCGAAATTTTGACCCACATGTGAAACATATTTTGGACTTAACTCAGACACAATTTTTTGCAAAATTTATTAGTATGTTTCCTCAAATTTGAATAAGTCAAAGATTTTTTTGAGATGTGTAAACCTTTTATGTGAAGATGAATCACACATTCACAACTTTTTTTTGTATGATACATATTCAATTTTCTAACCATTTTGATGTTTTTAGGCATTTATGTGTGTTTTTGCATTATAAGTTTGTTTTGTAGGATTGTGACATGAATGAGCCACCTAGATCTTCAAGGGAATTCATATCCAACATTTTATATGAAATAGGGGATGATAAATAATTTTACAAGACATTATGCTTGGATGGTACATGCTTATTTTGTGGTCCTTTGCAACTTTTATCAACTTGTGAACATATGGATATTAAACATGCAATTGGAAATGAAATAGTAGATTATAAAAAAATAAGATAGTGACATATGCCCTAAAATATGGGAAATAGGGTAAAAAAATGTGATCTAATCATTGAAAAGATTTCAATGTATGAGTTCATGAATTTTTTTCATGAAAAGATTATTTACAAGTATGCAAGGCATATACATAGAGCTCGATGGCTGGATTTGCAATTCAAGTTGTGCAAGGATACATTTCCTCTAGACACCATTGTTTTGGTTGTAAATTTTGTAGAGAACTACACACTACAACCACAAAACAAGGTGCATGAAAATTATTATACTTCTCAATAGGATTCCATATTTTTTCACATAATATTCATGCATTCACCTACAAGTATAGAGGATGATAGGAAGATATTGAGTGAATACCATTTTTACATCGACAATGATCGATCACATTCTACAGAGTTTGTACATGGTTGTTTTCAAGTTGAGGATTAAAAGAAGAGCATAAGTGGAATATAATTGAAGATTTGATGATGTGTAGAGGAAGCAAATTAGAAGGATAAGCATAATATCCTTGTTGAGATGCAAAGATAAATTCAATAAGGAAGGATCAAGTATACAAGACAAAATTGAGATCTATAATTAGCAATTCAGTTGCATCAAGAATCATTTCATCTAATTGTTACTCTCTAATCATTGTAGAAATAATCTAAATCTCTTAACAGAGTTGGCTTAATAGCTATTTGTAAATCCTCTAACAAGGTGGCATTTCTATTAAATTATCTAAAGACCTCTAACAAGGCCACTCCTAATAGGGTCATTAAATCCTTTAATAGGGTCACACCTAATAGTGTGTTTTGTAACCTTTAACAGGATTGTCTCCTGACAGGGCTCACTTCAGAAGAGTGAAATCAATAACTAGTTGCAATTGGTAGCTTTTCCCAAATTGGGTTTCCATGTTAAAATCTTGTGTTCATGTTACTTCTCTTATATGTTTGCAACTAAATTAAAGTTATATCAATCATAGATAATATCTTAATATTTTCATGTTAAGAATTTCCCAAGATATTTTAGTATTTTCTGAGTTACAACATTTTCTTGTGTGCTTACTAAGTTACAATAGAGTTTTGTTTTGATTTATATTGACATCTAAGAGATTTGAGATTTATTTTAGTGGTAACTGATTCATCCCTCCCCTCTAAGTTACTCTTATATTTATAACAAGATGATGTAAGGGGTTAATGAATGTGCCCTAGTGTGAAAATATGGTATTTTTAGTCCTTTAAATGCTGATTTTTTGGACAGGGCTTGGAGTTGGTGATGCAAGTAGATGGTGTTAATCTTGTTCTTTGTACCAAACTTTGTAACTAGGCTTCTTCCAAGCCATCCAGACATATTTCTTTTAGTTTCTCAAAGCTCTTCCAAGGCTAGAGACTAGGTGGTTGGCATATTCTTCATGCCACACTCACCTATTCCAAATATCTCTACCTAAACCTTCAAAAAATCAACCAACTATCTCACACAACACAAAACACCTCCACTACCTTACACTCTCCATGATCTTTCACAAAACAATACTCCAAATTACTTCCAAAAGATTAACTTATAAACCAACTCAAACAAAGAAACATGGTTTTAAATAAATATATTAACTAAATCAACCAACTATAAATCTCCACTACCTTACACTCTCCATGATCTTTCACAAAACCATTCGAGTAAATAAATCTAAGTTAATAGATTTACTTATTTAAGTAAATCTATTGAACGGTTTGTGGTAAGCCAAAACCACTTATTTAGGTGAAAAACCTAAAAGTATTGAAGGTTTTGTGGTAAATAAAAACCACTTGTTTGGGTGAAAGATCCTAAAGAATTTTTTTTTTTTCGAAGAGTTTGTGGTAAGCTAAAACCACTTAACAAGAAAAATGAATTTTCTATGTTGTAAATGGGTACCTCAAAAGGCTTAATGCCAGGACCTATCATGTTTAAATTTCTTATTGTAATCTCTCCCACTGAAAGAGTCTTTAGTGGTAGAAATTAAGGGAGGATGTTAGAAGTAGCCAAACCCATGTGGCTGGTTAGTTACAACAAAACTGCCAGTCTGTCATACTTCCAACCATTGACTGTTAGTGCTGTCAAAATAATACCAGATCCTCTGCAATGTATGAGGAAGTTAGTTTATTTTCAACATGAATTCATGGAAGCTCTAAAAACCTATAGGTCTTGGAAGTCTCTATAAATAGAGAGAAATTGTAACACATTGTGTGCAGCCAGATCAATGAAATAATTTTGTTATTTGCTATCACCATGTTTCTTTATAGTTTTAATTTTCAATATTCAGATACAAACCAACTATAAATCCAAGATAACCATTAGAGGGATATTTTTTGGAGGTGTTGTGTGTTGTGTGAGATAGTTGGTTGATTTTTTGAAGGTTTATAGTTAGTTGGTTTGTTGAGGTTGTTTGTGGTAAAGAATATGAAAATGTGGCATCAAATACTATTAGTTGTGATAATAAGAATGTTGGATGGAATATAATGAAGAAAATGGGTTACAAAGGTAAAGGATTAGGAAAACATCAACAAGGAATCATAGAGCCTATTGAGCCAATAATGAGATCAAAGTATGAAGGACTAGGATATATGAGAGATGAAAAAAATGATTTTATGGATTCAATCAAATTTGTTCAATGTAAACAATATATGCAATGTTAAAATTGTAATAGGAAAGGGCACATGAAAGACAAGTGTTGGGATCTACATCCGTGTAATTTTTGTGGATTAAAAAGTCATTGTGAAAAGACATGTTGGAACAAAGAATGTAAAAATAGTTCTATAAAGAAATGCTTCAAAATGGACGTTGGTTGGAGTTATGAACTGTAGGAGGCCTCTCATCAAACTGGACATCCCGTTGAAATAGGACCTCTTTGGAATCAAGATCAAATAACCTGTAAGCCTTAACATCCTTGCAGTAGCCAACAAAAATCAAGGGTCGCTCTTCGGTTCCATTGCTTTCCTCTAAGCAGCAGGTACAAAGGCATATGCAGTACTCCCAAAAACTCTGAATAATGACACATCAGGCTTGACTTGGGACCAAGCCTCCTCAGGAGTCATATGTCAAAGTTCCTTGTGAGGCATCTGATTCTGAATGTAGTTGGCACAATTGATTGCCTTTGCCCAAAAACATGAATCCATGGACCTAGACTGAATCATACAATTTTCCATCTCCCGAAGGGTTCTGTTCTTCCTCTCAGCCACACCATTCTGCTGAGGAGTGTAGGGCCCTGAAAGCTGATGCTGAAGACCATGCTCAGAACATAAATCTCTGAAAGCCTGGTTCACATACTCCCCCCCATTATCCGTGCGTATGCACTGAATAGAAAGTCCAGACTACTTCTCTACAAATGCCTTAAAAAGTCAAAATGAGTCAAAGGCATCAGATTTGTACTTAAGAAAGTACACCCATGTGCATCTGGAGAAGTCATCAATGAATGTAAGCACGTATCTAGCACCTAAAAAAGAAGGAGTAGGAAATGACATAAGGTCACTATGAATCAGCTCCAAAGGTGCTAAAACATGAGTGGCTCGTCCATGTGGAAAGGAATCCCTATGTTGCTTGCAAAGTGCACATCCCTGACAAACACCATCTGGATAGGAAATCTAGGGGAGCCCAAGAACAAGTGCCTATGTGCTCATTTGTTGTAGATATCTGTAATTGACATGCCCAAAAAATTCATGCCAAAGTTTGCTTATTGAATCTACATGTGCAACTAAACATGAACCTGTGTCATCAAAAGACTCAAATCCATCAAATCTCTAGAGGCGTGATGCAGAGTCAACACTCCCAGTGGCCACAATCATCTCTGGATCATGCAAGTCCTAAATAACCACATCATGTGTTGACAAATTGACTGTCTTCCTAGAGCCAGAGTGGCAAATCTGATAGATAGACAGAAGGTTCATCAAAATATCAGGAACACAAAGTACATCCTGTAGAGAACCCCCAGCCAATGCAATAGTGCCAAAACCTAAAATTGAAAGTTGTGAAGAATTCCAAACTGCAATCTGTGTGGTGGCACAAGGAGAAAGTGAAGTAAGCATCTTAGGAGTGTTTGTTAAGTGGTGAGAAGCCTCAGAATCAAGAATCCATAAAGGCATTGAAGGCATAGCTCATGCAGAAAGAGCATGACCTTTCCTTGAAAATGGTGATGAAGATTGAGGAACAAAAATGTTATGCTCCTTCATGGATTCCTCTAAAGCCTCTAATCATTTCCAACAGCTGGAAAACGAATGTCCATCTTTCCCACAAAAGCTGCAGGTCTCACTAGATTTCTTCTTGGTCTTGGAGGTAGACTCACCTGACTTTGAAGAATCTTTACCCTTGGGAGGGTTTGCTGGAGGATTAGCTGGAGGATCATATTTGGATGTGTCTTTCTTCAATTTTCCTTTCTTCTTGGATTTCCCCTTAGAATTTTGAGCAACCAAGGCTTGGCCGGAAGAGCCAGAGCCATCCACCTATTGGATCTTTGCCTGTTCCCTAGTAAACCTGTCATAGAATGTCTCAAATGTAGGCATCCTATGTTGGTCTCCAAGGGCATCCATGGTGGAGTAGAAAGTAGAAGAAAAGACCTGATACTGCCCCTTCATCTTTGAGAGTATCAAAAATATGCACTCATTATCCATTTTGTTCTTCCCACATCCCTGTAAAACTGCACTTAGGGATTTGAACTTCACCAGAAAGTCCTCAATGGTGGGAAAGTTGCTTGGTGACAAAGAAGTCAATTCTACATCCAACTGAAGTGCTCAAAAATCATTCACCTGTCCAAACAAAGTCTAAAATCTCTGCCAATAAGCCCATGGAGTAGTCAAACCATCCAGGTGAAACAACAGATTATCTGAAATGTTGAGTGCAATCAGCCCCATGGCTTCATCCATCTTGTTCCTATGCTGTAGAATCTCATAAGGTCATGTGAGATTAGGCTGATTCTCATCTAGAGAAGACCATAGACCTCTTGACATTAGAAGCCTAGTCATTTGTGCTTTCTAGGTGTGGTAGTTGTGTGGTGTGAGACGGGATATAGATGGATCCGCCATTGAGAGAAAGAAGAAGACGGAAGTAGAAGGGTCTTAACTGAAGTAAATTACAGAAAAGAAAGACACCCCCTACAAACACACAAGAATATCTCCCAAATACCACAAAAACAACTAAGAAAAGCAAAAAAACTGGAAAAGAACCTAGATTTGTTGATGCAGAATAGGAGGAAACAAAATCCTCTACTTTGATGTCAAAAATGGAAGCTCAAATGAACTTGAAAACTAAAAAAACCACCACCAATGTCTTTGTCTTTGAGTCATCTTTCCGATGCTTCTTTAGGATCAAAAAAAGACCTCTGTATGCTCAAGTTATAGCCAAAAAACTGACTGCTACTCCAAAAATGCACTTGCTGGAAAATTATAGACACTGTACTAAATTTGACGGCCGTATGCCCATCACGAGACGTTCATCGAAAAAAATTTTGGTAATCAGAAAAGTGACATCAGATTGTCAAAAAGTGACGTAAGCTGTCGTGAATGACGCTAGCTGTCAGAAAGCTGACATCAACAAGTTTGAAATGTCACAGAGCGGCGATGGAGCAATATTCGTCGGTGGCGGTGGCGCCCGGGAGGAAAACTTGATAGCGCTACTATGCTGTATGGTGGGCAATTGACGGCAGGGGTGGAAGGCTCCGCTGTGATGGTGGAGATCTGTTGGCATCGACGGACCCCACGGTAGTAGCGACGGGCGGGTTGATTAACCAGGCCGAGAGCAGGCGGACGGTGGTAGCGGGGCGGCCGCCGGGTGGCATTTCAGCGGTCACCCTTTTAAAAGTTTTTTTTGCCTTTTTTGTCCATACAGTCCATATGACAGCGACTTGGAGGCTTTAAAAAAACTCCAAAAATGCTCTGTGTCCAAAATCAAAAAGTTTTATATGATTTCTGACTGTAAACGGCCTTCTCGATCCAATGGAAGTGTCCATTTGGGCTGAAAATGCTCCAAAAAATTGCTCTACCCCTGATTTGAAGAAAAATTACATAAACAAACTAGGGTTTGTGACTTCAAATCACGGCTTCAAAAAACCTTTGAACAAGAAGCAGTAGGGAGGCTCTGATACCATGTAGGAGTTGAGAATCTAACTTCAATAATGCACCAAGATCACCTGTAGTGCAAATAACTTGCTGAAGAAAAACCTAAGGAGCAAAGAGCTTGAAGAAAAAAACTGCACAAGAATGTTTCACAATAGAAAATTAGAATTGCTATGTGAAAATGGAATGAATTTACAATGAGTGAGAGACCACTTATAAAGGCCTCATGGAAGCTTGTAGAACAAGCTGGAAGGAGGTAGAAGATAAGGATGACAACTCAACACATATCCACAAAAAGGTGGAACATGCTAGAAGGGAACAAACTCCCGTGTTGTTAACAACTAACCTCAACATGCATTAAATACAAAGTATTAAATAAATGCATGACCCTAAGTAAGCTTATGTAAATAGAGTAAATAATTAACAATTAATTAATTATTTACTCTAACACCCCCCCTTAAGTGCAACTTAGGGGAATGCCTTAACCCCACAAAATAAAGGAAAAAAAGGCAAAATGGGTCCCGACAACTAGGCCATTTTAGGTACCCAAGTACAATGCAACTAAATGCAACCTCTGTAAAATGGAGAAAGAGGGAAAACCCTATGGGAAAAACCCTCCTCCAAAAAGAGGTAAAAAAAACATGCTAAAAAAAACATGAACTGAAGAAAGGAAGGCCTCAACCAATCCCCCCAAGGACAATTTCTGTAACCCCAAGTATTGACCGTAGCTGAAGAAAGCATGGTGATGGAAAAGGCTTATTGAAGATGTCAGCAACCTGACTGGTGGTAGGAATGTACTCCAATGTAATAACACCATCCTGGATCAACTGACGGATGAAATGCATATGCAACTCAATGTGCTTGGTACACTGATGTTCCATCGGGTTGCAAGAAATGTGGATGGCACTCTGATTATCACACCATAAAAGAGTAGGGCGATCAGGAGGAAATCCAAACTTAGTCATCAACTGACGAAGCCATAAAGCCTCCTTACTAGCAAGAACTATGGCCCTGTACTTAGCCTCTGTAGATGAAAGTGCTCGAGCATGTTGCTTCTTGCATGACCATGTGATGGGACCGAAGCCAAGGAAAAACACAAAGCTAGAAGTAGACTTCCGATCATCAACATCACCAGCCCAATTTGAGTTAGTGTAGCCAACAATGTGTGGAGTCCTTGTAGTGTAGTGAATGCCATACATAAGGGTGCCCTGAATGCAGTGCAGAATATGCCTGGCAGCTTGCCAATGACTCTCATGAGGGTCCTGAGAAAATCAAGAGACTAGGCCAACCACAAAAGATAGATCAGTGTGGGTGTGTGTCAGGTACAAAAGGCTGCCAACCAACTGCTGATACAAAGTAGCATCCATTGTATGTGAAGAGCAGGAGGTAGACAAAGTGACACCTGATGGAAATGGTGTAGGAGTAGCCTTACAATCAAGCATGTGAAAGCAACGAAGCATGTCAAGAGCATACTTCTACTGATACACAAAAATGCTAGTAGGAGACTGATGAATATGAAGACCAAGAAAGTAGTGAAGCAAACCAAGATCAGTCATCTCAAACTAGTCCATCAGTGCACGCTTAACATCCTAGAGCATGGATGACAAACTACCTGTAAGGATAAGATCATCAATATACAAAACAAGAATTAGAATCTCATCACCAAGACGCTGAATGTACATTGTGGGATCAGAATGGTAGTGTGTGAAGCCTGTAGATAGTAGAAATGAGTCCATCTTCTCATACCAAGCCCTAGGGGCTTGTTTGAGACCATACAATGAACGTCAAAGCCTGCAAACCAAGGTAGGATCCTACACAAAACCTAGAGGCTGCTCCATATAAATCTCTTCTATGATATCACCGTGTAGGAAGGCACCCTTCAAATCCATTTGATAAACTGACCATCCCTGTGAAGCTGCGAGGGATAAGACAAGGCGAATAGAATTCATCTTGGCGACAGGGGAAAATGTCTTAGAGTAATCAACACCCTCGACTTGCGAAAAACCCTTCGCAACAAGATGAGCCTTATACTTATCAATGGAACCATTAGCAGCGTACTTAGTGTGATCAATCCACTTACAATGCACTAGCTTTCTCCCCTTGGGAAGAGAACAAAGATCCCATGTGTGGTTCTTCATCAAAGAAGAATATTCCTCCTCCATTGCACTGTCCCATTCTAAATGTCCTATCACCTCTATAAAAGTTTGAGGATCAGTACTAACAGCATGACTGAGTAGACTAGAGCCTGCAGTGTGAGAACGAGTGCGATGGGATATGGATGGGTCACCAGCTAGAGATCCTGCAGCATCAACAGTAGCTCGAGCCCATTTTAGAATCTGGGGAGGATCCTATGGTGGAGGGATATCGGGATCACCATGATCATCATCCTCATCATCTGTGAAACAAGGTGGAGATGAAGAGGGAGTAGTGGGAGTTGGAGGAGGCACTAGAGGTGAGGAATGAATTGTAGGAGGGCTCTCATCAAACTGGACATCCCGTCGAAATAGGACCTCTCTGGAATCAGGATCAAATAACCTGTAAGCCTTAACATCCTCGCAATAGCCAAAAAAAATTAAGGGTCGCTCTTCGGTTACATTGCTTTCCTCTGAGCAGTAGGTACAAAGGCATATGCTATACTCCCAAAAACTCTGAATAATGACACATCAGGCTTGACACAGGACCAAGCCTCCTCAGGACTCATATGTCGAAGTGCCTTGTGAGGCATCCAATTTTGAATGTAGTTGGCACAATTGATTGCCTCTGCCCAAAAACATGAATCCATGGACCTAGACTGAATCATACAATTTGCCATCTCCCGAAGGGTTCTGTTCTTCCTCTCAGCCACACCATTCTACTGAGGAGTGTAGGGCACTGAAAGCTGATGCTAAAGAGCATGCTCAGAATAGAAATCTCTAAAAGCCTGGTTCACATACTCCCCCCCATTATCCATGCATATGCACTGAACAGAAATTCCAGACTACTTCTCTACAAATGCCTTAAAAAGTCAAAATGAGTCGAAGGCATCAGATTTGTACTTAAGAAAGTACACCCATGTGCATCTGGAGAAGTCATCAATGAATGTAAGCACATATCTAGCACCTAAAAAAGAAGGAGTAGGAAATGACATAAGGTCACTATGAATCAGCTCCAAAGGTGCTAAAGCACGAGTGGCTCATCCATGTGGAAAGGAATCCCTATGTTGCTTGCCAAGTGCACATCCCTGACAAACACCATCTGGATAGGAAATCTAGGGAAGCCCAAGAAAAAGTTCCTGTGTGCTCATTTGCTATAGATATCTGTAATTGACATGCCCAAAACATTCATGCCAAAGTCTGCTTACTGAATCTGCATGTGCAACTAAACATGAACCTGTTTCATCAAAAGACTCAAATCCATCAAATCTGTAGAGGCTTGATGCAGAGTCAACACTCCCAGTGGCCACAATCATCTCTAGATCATGCAAGTCCTGAATAACCACATCATGTGTTGAGAACTCGACTGTCTTCCTAGAGCCAGAGTGGCAAATCTGATAGATAGACAGAAGGTTCATCAAAATATCAGGAACACAAAGTACATCCTATAGAGAACCCCCGGCCAAAGCAATAGTGGCAAAACCCAAAATTTAAAGTTGTGAAGAATTCCCAACTACAATCTCTGTGGTGGCACAAGGAGCAAGTGAAGTAAGCATCTTAGGAGTGTTTGTTAAGTGGTGAGAAGCCTCAGAATCAAGAATCTATAAAGGCATTGAAGGCGTAGCTCATGTAGAAAGAGCATGGCCTTTCCTTGCAGATGGTGATGAAGATTGAGGAGCAAAAATGTTATGCTCCTTCATGGATTCCTCTAAAGCATTCTAATCATTTCCAACACCTGGAAATTGAATGTCCATCCTTCCCACAAAAGCTGCAGGTCTCACTAGATTTCTTCTTGGTCTTGGAGGTAGACTCACCTGACTTTGAAGAATCTTTACCCTTGGGAGGGTTTGCTGGAGGATTAGCTGGAGGATCAGATTTGGATGTGTCTTTCTTCAATTTTCCTTTCTTCTTGGATTTCCCCTTAGAATTTTGAGCAACCAAGGCTTGGCTGGAAGAGCCAGAGCCATCCACCTGCTAGATCTTTTCCTATTCCCTAATCAACCTGTCATAGAATGTCTCAAATGTAGGCATCCTATGTCGGTCTCCAAGGGCATCCATGGTGGAGTAGAAAGTAGAAGAAAAGACCTGATACTGCCCCTTCAGCTTTGAGAGTATCAAAAATATGCACTCATTATCCATTTTGTTCTTCCCACATCCCTGTAAAACTACACGTAGGGATTTGAACTTCACCAGAAAGTCCTCAATGGTGGGAAAGTTGCTTGGTGACAAAGAAGTCAATTCTGCATCCAACTGAAGTGCTCGAAACTCATTCACCTGTCCAAACAAAGTCTAAAATCTCTGCCAATAAGCCCATGGAGTATTCAAACCATCTAGGTGAAACAACAGACTATCTAAAATGTTGAGTGCAATCAGCCCCATGGCTTCATCCATCTTGTTCCTGTGCTATAGAATCTGATAAAGTCATGTGAGATTAGGCTGATTCTCATCTAGACAATTCCATAGACCTCTTGACATTAGAAGCCTAGTCATTTGTGCTTTCCAGGTGTGGTAGTTGTGTGGTGTGAGACGGGATATAGATGGATCCGCCATTGAGAGAAAGAAGAAGACGAAAGTAGAAGGGTCTTAACTGAAGTAAATTACAAAGAAGAAAGAAACCCCCCTACAAACATACAAGAATATCTCCCAAATACCACAAAAAAAAATTAAGGAAAGCAAAAAAATTGGAAAAGAACCTGGATTTGTTGATGCAGAATAGGAGGAAAAAAAATCCTCTACTTTGATGTCAAAAATGGAAGCTCAAACAAACTTGAAATCTGAAAAAACCACCACCAATGTCTTCGTCTCTGAGTCATCTTTTTGATGCTTCTTTCGGATTGAAAAAAGACCTCTGTATGCTCAAGTTATAGCCAAAAAATCGACTGCTACTCCAAAAATGCACTTACTGGAAAATTATAGACACTATAATAAATTTGACGGCCATATGCCCGTCACGAGATGTTCATCGAAATTTTTTTTGGTAATCAGAAAAGTGATGTCAGATTGTCAAAAAGTGATGTAAGCTGTCGTGAATGACGCCAGCTGTCAGAAAGCTGACATCAACAAGTTCGAAATGTCGCAGAGCGGCGATGGAGCAATATCCACCGACGGCAGTGGCGCCCAGGAGGAAAACCCGACAGCGCTACTGTGTTGTATGGTGGGCAATTGACGGCAGGGGTGGAAGGCACCGCTGCAATGGCGGAGATCTGTTGGCGTCGACGGACCCCACGGTGGTAGCGGCGGGCGGGCTGATTAACTAGGCCAAGAGCAGGAAGATGGTGGTAGCGAGGTGTCCACCAGGTGGTGCTTCGGCGCTGCTATGGCGGTCGCCCTTTAAAATTTTTTTTTTTCCTTTTTTGTCCGTACAGTCCATACGACAGTGACTTGGAGGCTTTAAAAAAACTCCAAAAATGCTCTGTGTCCAAAATCAAAAAGTTTTATATGATTTCTGACTGTAAACGGCCTTCTAGATCCAATGGCAGTGTCCATTTGGGCTGAAAATGCTCCAAAAAATTGCTCTACCCCTGATTTGAAGAAAAATTGCACAAACAAACTAGGGCTTGTGCCTTCAAATCACGGCTTCAAAAAACCTTAGAACAAGAAGTAGTAGGGAGGCTCTGATACCATGTAGGAGTTGAGAATCTAACTCCAATAATGCACCAAGATCACTTGCAGTGCAAATAACTTGCTGAAGAAAAACCTAGGGAGCAAAGAGCTTGAAGCGAAAAACCGCACAAGAATGTTTCACAATAGAAAATTAGAATTGCTATATGAAAATGGAATGAATTTACAATGAGTGAGAGACCTCTTATAAAGGCCTCATGGAAGCTTGTAGAACAAGCTAGAAGGAGGTAAAAGATAAGGATGACAACTTAACACATATCCACAAAAAGGTGGAACATGCTAGAAGGGAACAAACTCCCGTGTTATCAACAACTAACCTCAACATGCATTAAATACAAAGTATTAAATAAATGCATGACCCTAAGTAAGCTTATGTAAATAGAGTAAATAATTAACAATTAATTAATTATTTACTCTAACACCCCCCCTTAAGTGCAACTTAGGGGAATGCCTTAACCCCACAAAAAAAATGAAAAAAAAGGCAAAATGGGTCCCAACAACTAGGCCATTTTAGGTACCCAAGTACAATGCAACTAAATGCAACCTCTGTAAAATGGAGAAAGAGGGAAAACCCTATGGGAAAAACCCTCCTCCAAAAAGAGGTAAAAACAACATGCTAAAAAAAACATGAAGTGAAGGAAGGAAGGCCTCAACCAATCCCCCCAAGGACAATTTTCGTAACCCCAAGCATTGACCATTGCTAAAGAAAGCATGGTGATGCAAAAGGCTTAGTGTAGATGTCAGCAACCTAACTGGTGGTAGGAATGTACTCCAATGCAATAACACCATCCTGGATCAACTGACGGATGAAATGCATATGCAACTCAATGTGCTTGGTATGCTGATGTTCCATTGAGTTGCAAGAAATGTGGATGGCACTCTGATTATCACACCATAAAAGAGTAGGGCGATCAGGAGGAAATCCAAACTTAGTCATCAATTGACGAAGCCATAAAGCCTCCTGACTAGCAAGAACTGTGGCCCTGTACTTAGCCTCTGTAGATGAAAGTGCTCGAGCATGTTGCTTCTTGCATGACCATGTGATGGGACCGAAGCCAAGGAAAAACACAACGCATTATGAAACTTGGCAAACAATCATTCCATGTTGGGAAAGGTGTAATAAGACCCTCTGTAATGACAGCAAAATCATAAGAACCCATTCTTGCACATTGCAAGTGTTCCAAGCTTGATTTTGCCAATTAGGTTTGCGTAGTTTCAAGAGTGTTGGAGTAGGTTTGGGAGTTGAAGATTTGGGGTTTTTCATAATTTCAAAAAAGTTATCTAAATACCTCTTTTGTTTTCCAGGTTTAGTGTATAAAAAAAAAATTGTTGTTCAAAAACCACAAAAAGGGCTACAAGGGCGATTAGGCCTATTAGAGAAATTTTGCCAGATACATGTTAGGAGAGTAAACAAATTGTGAAAGCCTCATCATTAGGTGTTCCTTGAAGTTTCTAAGGTGTTAGTTTGAAGAAAGAAGTTGATTAGGATCGATTTCTCCAATTTTCTCATTTCCCCGTTATTTCTTCCCATATCTTGAATAGGGAAAGTGATTGAGTATTTTTGTGAAGTTGGGTAGAAGTTTGTTCAGTGATGTAACCAAGTTGGAAAGAGCCTTTGAAGACACTTACAAAGGTGGGAAAGGTATTTTCCTTAAAAGTGTTCTTGTTGGGAATCCACTATCTCTTGGTGTGAGAACTCTACATCATTTTAGATGCAAATTACATTAAAATGAAATATATGAAATGTAAACAAGAAAAGAAAGATATATATTATGATAACCAATAATTTCATGAGTCTAATAATGTCATGCATCAAATATATGTCATACATCAAATATAAAATGCCATATATAGATTGGAAATGTATGTCGAATATGTCCACTAACATAAAATCCAAGATATATGTCCACTAATGTCTATACATGTGTGTCTATCCCTATATCTTATCCTTCCCACAAGGGGAAGGAAAAAAATCCCTAGAGGTCTTCAGTCACTGAATGAAGGGAGATGATGGGGATGATGGGGTCTTCCTCACACGCTCACTCGTCCTCTTGTTTAGGCTCCTCTCTAACTAGAGCTGATCCGAAAAAATTAGACATAAATCAATAATTATTATACATTGAAATCAAATATATGTACACAAAAAATTAATTATTTTCTTACCGCTATCAAATAGTCACTCTATATATATATATACACACACTTCAAAGGCTAGTGAATGATTGGGAGTAACAAGGCCCTACAACAATTCAATCAATATAATCACTCGATCATACTTATAAATACCATTTGAAACTTCAATACTAACTATTATAAATAAAAACTAAAACTATGAAAACTCTTTCATACCTTGGTCAATGGTTCTAAACTAGCCATCACAAAAGTAACTCCACAATCGATGGAATGGCAAAGATGAGGAGGAGTCTTAGACATCAATAACTACAAATCATATAATAAAATTTACATGTAACATGAAACATGAAACATGAAACAGACATAATCAAATTAATTAAATTAACATGAAACAAATATACCACTATGAAGCTCATATCATGCCCAAGCTCAGAGTCCCTTGTGAATATTGATGGTCCAGTAGAAAACTAATTCACATGGATAAATTTTTTTTGTCAATCCTTCATATGATTAACTAATAAACATATGTATTAATTTAAATGATTAAATTGATACATACCTCTTGACTTGTTAACGAGATGTAAAATGGGGCCAAGGAATCGAGGTACTAGGGTCATAAAACTCTTACCCTAAATTTTGAACAATGTCAAGATATGCTAATTAATTAATCATTCACTATAAATATGAAATCTGATCAAATTAATTTTTTATAATTATAATTTATGTGTGTGTCAATGACAAATGTGTCACTTAGGAACCCATCTATGACTATCCCATCATCGATAGTGTCTCCAACATGATTGCCAAATGTGCATAAGGATTCACATGGTGTGCACATGTGACCACAATGGAAAGAAGGATCCTCCTCAACTAATGGACTAGCACAATGAATGAGGGTTTGTGTCAAACCATTGATATTCCCTAGAGTACTAGTCTCTACATGTTCCTTCACAACTAAAGGTATAATCACATGCTCACCCTATAGCTTGACAATAGGTACCCTAACTACACTAGGGTCATGATGTGCTCCTAGCCTCTAAATGATGACCCCCCACCTCTACCCTAAGAATCTAACATATCAAAATAATTGGGGATCTCCCCAAGGAAAAATTCATAATACAATCTCTTTAAGAAATACATTGAAACCTCATGATTATTTCAAGGAGGGGAATTAAAGACCATCCACCATCTATCCCAAAAGTTATTTCTAATATCATGGTGTATGCACCAATGGATGGGGAACATTTTAGTTGTATTTTTAACAATGGCTTGTTCTCTAGGTTTTAAAAAAAATACAAATATGCTACCTTTTTCTATGTCTTTTTTTCTTACATCTTTATAAATTTTTTTTCGTTTCATAATATCTTCTTTTTTCTTCTCTCTTAACATGCCAAATATCTAACTAACCACTAACAGAAGCTACATGGCTCATAATGGACTCAAGGGAGGATTCCAATTGTGCTTTCATAGGATTAGTTTTCCTGCAAGCTTTCAACCTACCAATGATTGCTTCTAGTTCATTTTTCCCTCTTTCTATTTCATTCATTATATTACCTTAGGTGCAAGGAGGAGGTCTTTCAATCTGTGGATGTTTCAAAATTTCTTGCTCTTCTTGTGGAGGGTTTTGATTTTGATCTTGTGGAGGTTTTTTTTTTTGATTTTGTCGATGGGACTAGGGATATGGTGATTGATTATTCACATTTTGTGATAAGAAATTAATTTTATTTTAAATAAATAAATATATTTGAAGAAAAAATTTAAAAAATAAAAAATAATGCAAAAAAAATTAGAAAACATACTTGACGATCCTTATCTTGATCTTTGTCGATGAGGAGCCATTTTGAGGAGGAGAATAAGAAAATTCTTCAAATTCCATAAACTATGTATGCACTATTATGAGGAAAGAAGAAACCAGCATAAAGAAATAAGGGAAAATGGAATGGCCTATAGGTTAGTAGCCCATTTATAGAGTTTTTGAAAAGTGTGCACACACAAAGCATGTGCACACTATTAGAAATTTAGAAATTTGATTTTTGTGTCATCATTTTGGCACCACCACTTGGTGCATTCACCCATCTCCTCCTTTTCAGTCACAAAAAACACTCATTTCCATGACTTATAGCAATACAACATCTCTATCACTCATCACTGTAATGATTGTATTTTTTTTCCATTTTCTGATGATCACTATATGTTATAGTGATAATCCTCCTTTATTGCTCATTGCTAAATAATTTTTGAATTTTCTTCACATAGCGATAAAAGGGATCTCTATATGTCATAGCTATATACTTTCCTCGTCGCTCATCATTATGTCAAGATTATGCCTTCTCAGTATAGCAATAGAAGAGTTCTCTATATTCTATAGCGATATCTTCTCTTTTTCGATCACCAAAAACACTCATTGGCATGACTTATAGTAATACAACATCTCTATCACTCATCATGATAATGATTATATATTTTTTCTATTTGTTGATGATATCTATATGTTATAGTGATAAGCCTCCTTTATCACTCATCACTATATCATTTTTGCAATTTTTGCAAAGCGATAAAAGGGATCTAAATATGTCACAGTGATATACTTTCCTCATACCTCATCACCTTTTTAAGGTTAGGTATTCTCCCTATAGAGATAGAAGAGTTCGCTATATTCTATAGTGATATCTCCCCCTTTTTTATCACTAAAAATACTCATCATCATGACTTATAGTGATACAACATCTCTATCACTCATTAATATAATGATTATATTTGTTTTTCATTTGTCGATGATTAGTATATGTTTTAGTGATAAGCCTCCTTTATCGCTCATCGCTATATTATCTTTGTATTTTCTCCACATAGTGATAACAGGGATCGCTCTATGTCATAGGGATATACTTTCCTCATCACTCATCACTATGTCAAGATTAGTCCTTCTTCGTATAGTGATAGAAGAGTTCGCTATCTTCTATAGCAAAATCTCTTCCTTTTCAATCATCAAAAATATTCACTGCCATGACTTATAGTGATACAACATCTCTATCGCTCATCACTATAATGATTATATTTCTTTTTCATTTGTTAATGATCACTATATTTTATAGTGATAAGCCTCATTTATTGCTCATCACTATATTGTTCTTGTAGTTTTTGTGCATAGTGATAAAAGGGATCACTATATGTCATAGTGATATAATTTCCTCATCACTCATCACTATGTCAAGATTAGGCCTTCTTTGTATAGAGATAGAAGAGTTCACTATATTCTATAGCGATATCTCCTCCTTTTCGATCACCAAAAATACTCATCGCCATGACGTATAGCGATACAAAATCTCTATTGCTCATCATTGTAATGATTAAATATATATTTTTTGTTTGCTGATGATCACTATATGTTATAACAATAAGCCTCCTTTATCGCTCATTGCTATATTATTTTTACAATTTCTTCCAATGGCGATAAAGGGGATCGCTATATATCATAGTGATATACTTTACTCATCGCTCATCATTATGCCAAGATTAGGCCTTCTCCTGATAACGATAGAAGAGTTTTCTATATTCTATAGTGATATCTCCTCCTTTTCGATCACTAAAAATACTCATTGCCATGACTTCTAGTGATACAACATCTCTATTGCTCATCCCTATAATGATTATATTGTTTTCTGTTTGCTAACTTGTGAAGCCTAATCGTTGTAACTATAGCAATATATGAAACATAAAATGAAGAAACAACATTTCTATTGATTGAGGTTTTTGACACACCTGTAAGAAATAAATCTCATTAATGGTTAAAAAAAATGTCAAATGATAGATTCCAATTCTTATTTGATGGTTTGAGTGAGGTAGGACATCAAATAAATATACAAAGAAGTCAAGGAAGGGTTTTGTAGCATCTATTGAATGTTTGGTGGAATTAGTGTGGCCAATGCTTACATGATTTCTAACGAAAATGTCAAAGTGAGTTATGCCATCCACCACTAAAGATATAAAAATAAAGCTAAACCCAACATTTTGTATGAACCTACCAATGTTTTGTCAAATGTGGATTACAATGTTCACACCTTTAGAACTTCACTTAATTTGATCTGTACAAGGAAGTGATGATGCAAAAAATAGCTACTCACACATTTTCTAGTTTACTTAATGTTATCAAGCAAGAGTCCATGGAAACATAATGACGAGGAAAGAAAAAAATCATATATATATATATATATATATATATATATATATATATATATATATATATATATATATATATATATATATATATATATATATATATATATATATATATAAGCTAGTAGATTGGAGGATAATTATCAATTATAGATTTGAAGAATTCAAATAGGAAAGGATTCATAACCTAGCACACATTCAATGAAGAATGTACATGACCCATCTATGACCATAATAAGCATGCACTAGTATTGTGATATTATATCAGACAAATCATCAATAGGCCACTGCAGAATATAGAGGTTTAATTAGAAAATAGGAATTGGACAAGTATTGTCTTATACACATCAAAATATATCTAGAAAAATTTCATACTCTTTTCAACTCTCAATATCATACTAAAGCTCAAAATAGATTCCCTTAAATCATATCAGACTTGGGTGTGGACAATATTATCTATTACCTTCCTCTATCAATGTATAAAGTGTTCATTAAGAAATTCTAGTGTAAAGGAGTTCAAATTTGAATAAAACCAAAGGTATAGACTTGGGTGTGGATAATGTTATCTATTAAATTCTTCCATTAGTGTATACGGTGTGCATTAATAGATTCTTGTGTAAAGGAGTTAAAATTTTAATAAAACCAAGGGTGAACTAGCAAATTTCTACAACTAGTTATATAATTTTATATAACCTTGTTAAAAAGGAAATGTTACCCTATAGAAAAAAACTATGGGGAATAACCTAATAAAAGAATTTGATTAAGTTTTACTACTAGACTAACTATTTTTCACAATATTTACCCAAGCATTAATATATAATGCATCAAGTCCATAACTATCTTTCACAATGGAAGATGAATTGAGCTAACAAAATGAGAAAAAAATCCAACAAAGTGCACTCAAATAAAATCTCGAATCCACTACACTGGTATAACTTAAACATACTAAAATAGTAGGAGGAGTAAACTATGAAAAAAGAAAAATAATACAAAGCTTACTGATATTTGGAGCCAATAGTGGAATGGAATTGGTTGAGAGAGTTGAAAAAGAGATCACGATTGACAACTACTCTATCATGTATAATAGGAGGTAGGGGAAAAGAAGGTCTTGTTCCCTAAGGCACACAATCATCCACAGCCATAGCTACAACTTCAACCTCAACCTCAACTTCAACCTCCTCTCTCTCTTTCTCCTTCTCTGATTTATTAGGATTGAAACCTTTTATATGGTTTGAGACTTGTTACAACAACATTTTCTCTATAAATATTGTCATTGTTCCCCTAATACAATTTAAATTGTTCACCACTCCTTTCTGTAGTAACACTGCCTTGAGTTCTAGCATCTCTAGTTATGCAAAGAACGATTGAGATATATAACAATAAAAAAAAAAAAATCCCCATTAAAAAAATGGACATTAATCTTTTATTCTTATCTAGAAGAAATAACATACCATATTCATTGATTGGAGCATCATAGTCATAGCTTGTAGTAATAAAGGGGCCTACTGGTGTATGACCAAAGTTGGTTCCTCCATGATACATCAAATTATGCAACTCAATCACTAATTCTACATATGATGTTGATGAAAGAGTTCTAAATTGTTAATGTTGTATGCTCCAATAGGTATCTCACATCATTCACATAATACAATATAGATAATACAAGTTCTATGTTAATTTTTTTTTTCTACCTAATACATTTTAAAGATGTAATATACCTATATATGGAGAATAAATGGAAATGAACAATGTCTTATACACTAATTATCTAAATAATTATCTAAAGGATTGAAGATGGCCAAATTGTTCTGGAATTCTCATTAAATTGTGGCCTTGTATGAATACTATATTTTTCAACATATTAAGACATCCTATTGAATTGGAAATCTTTGGAATTTGGTGCACCCTAAAATGATTAACTCTCTCAGGTGCACAAGAGTTTGTTTAACATAAAACATTTAGAAATTAGTAAAACATCTAACTTATAGATTTAAGAAAGTTGAAAAGGAATATACATACATTGATTTCACCTTTCCACAACTCTTTTAATTGATGTTTGTGAGATAAAAAATATTCATAAAGATTTTAACCTCATAATTGCATGAAACTCGACATTAAAATGAAGAAATTTTTCCTTTGAAACTCATCTACAAAGATTTGCAAGTTAAACAGGAGAACTCACCGAGCTGAAATAACCACAAGTACTTAGCAACTCTACAAGTACATCCATGTAATCCTTCCAATATAGAAAAGGGTAGAGTATTAAATGAGTTAAAAGAAAAATACATTTAGTACAATGATGAATCCAAGAACTATTTGAACAAGTTTTCATATTGCTCTTCATCAAAAATAATCAAATCATCAATTAGTCCATTAATCCTATTCAGATGAACATACAACATGATGGGAAGTTTAAATTTTTTCCCTATATTTTTCAATGCATTTTTAATTTTTCATCATTTCCTTTAAGTTTTAGTATGACTATAATACCAAAAGAAGCATTAGAGACAAACAATTGTAATTTTGAGTGAACAGTTAAGATTCATAAGAGATGAATACCTATTAAACACTAGTTGAGATAAATGGTTCTAAAATGATAAAATGATGTTACATAACTCACCCCATGAAGACAGTGGATAGTTCCTACATAACATATCTATGAGAAGAAGCTTTTGTCAAATGGGTAACAAGCTCTGATAACATAAATCTGTAGGAAACTTTGGGGTGTATTATACACCACATGGATGCTAGATATGGTATATATCTATGACTAGAACCTTTCATCACATAGGGTAGCAAGCTATGCAAGCATAATTCTGGAGGAGACTTGTAGTTTATAACTTTATCTTGATTTTACTTATTAAGGAATATGGATCTTTGATAGAGAATTTTAATATTGTACTATTATATTATCTCAGATTTATATATTGATATTGTTCCTTGAGTTAAATATATACATATATGATCAAACTTTGTATTATATAAATCTCAATCATCTCAGACTTGACTAAGATAATATATATCATGATTGTCAATATATTTATTTTGAACCGTACCAAGAATATCTTCTTCATCTATAACTTGAATGATCACAATGTATTGCATTGAATAATAATGAAGTATGGTATATCAAATGATTGTTATAGATAACAATATTACTACTTTTATTGATCTTGTTTATCTAGCAGTCATCGATGTTCATAATATATACATTGCAAGGGGTTAAGTCCATGAAGAGACATGAATCCCCTCATGGCTTATGTCATGAGGATTCATGGCCCTTTGTGGCCTTAACCAAACATTATGCTAACTAATGAATATCCCAAAAGCAGTGATACTGATTGTGCTTTTTATTGTATCATTGTTATTTTGCATGATCACAATGTATTGCCTTGAATTATAATTCAAATACACACACACACACACACACACACACACACACACACACACACACACACACACACACACACACACACACACACACACATGCACATAATTAATTTAATAATGATGTATTACAAACTTCAATCTAAATAAAGCTACATTCTTAATATTATTCAGAATAGTACTTAGATAGCAACCTTTGAAGTTTGGGTGTCTCACAACTCATGTGAAGGGTTATCATAAAACACTAATCATGAAAAATTTAAGGGAAGTAGGGGTGGAGAGAGAGAGAGAGAGAGAGAGAGAGAGAGAGAGAGAGAGAGAGAGAGAGAGAGAGAGAGAGAGAGAGATCACTATCCTTGGTTAAACAAAACAAAATAAATCCTATCTTCTCAAAAAAGTACTACAAGTGTAGAAATAAGCTTTCAAGGAAAATTGACACTGAAGGGAATTTATGATTAGAATGGAAAAAATGCATACAATTCCTTTACCCTTATCTTTGGGCCCAACTTGATTATAGACATAAATGCAATGATCAACTTATAAGTGGCATAATTGTGTGTGAAACTGGTTGGCATCCCATACCAAATCCCTTTTGTCATTGATCCCCAGATTGACATTCCAAATCTCTTAATACATTACCACACACACTGAATCAAATCCTCAATTTCTAAACTCATACTTCATACGACATGTCCACACAATGAAATGTCCATGTACAAGTTTAGAGCCATATAGGCATTTATGACACCTAAGAAGAATTTTGAAACAAGTAACATATCTAAGTAATCTTGTAATAAATACATTTATTTTCCTACATTTAATTGAGCAGATAATTTTAATATTTTGAATTCTTGGTCCCTGCTAGTTGATCTAAGTTGATTTCTATTTGGATGCATTTCTTTAACTAGCCTTGGATTTAATGAACAACTATAAAAATCATCAAAGTGCCTATATTAGCTATCCATAGTAATGAACCAAATTATCTAATTAATATTAATTGGAGATCACTAGTAACAAATAAATTCAATGAAGAAGGTATCTCTCAAACATATAAACATATATTCACACATATCATAATATAAAGTATACTCATGTATAATTTAATTAGTAAACTTTGACATAAAATGGAAAGATTACAATATACCTCTTTTGTACCAAGTGTCCTTGAAGCATGAGTTGTGCCATGTGCTTTATGAATGATTCTCTATAAAATCTAAAATTCATATATTGCAAGAATTGTTATGACATCAATAGATCTTTGTTATGAATCTAAAATTAAGAACTTTACTTCATTTTGAAAATAAATTAAACTAGAACATGTTGATAAATTCAAAAAACTACTAGACTATTTTAACATGCAAAGAAGAATATAGTAGAGAGGCTATAGTATAAATGAGCTGATCAATATTTTCCCAAGTTTATGAATTGTTGACATTAATCTTATCATGCCCTTAAAGATTACTAACTTATTTATGGAAAAAATTTAAAATTACTTGTGTTGTAGTAACTAAGAGTCAAAATGCAACATGAGAAAAGTAAGAATGATGAGCCCCTAAACAATTGTAGAAAAGAATCAAACAAGCAGTCACCATTAAAATGGAGGAAATAATTGTTAGATTTAGTAAGATATTCACTCACAATCCTATGTATAATGGTCTTGTCTCTTGACTTGTCCTCTTCCTCAACATAGTCTTTTTGGTGGTGCACTTAGGCTATTATACATCCCAATATGCTAATGTTTGTTCAAAAGGGATATTGGGTGGTAATATTATGTATTTTAATGTTTGGAAAAATTATGTTAATTTATTCTGGGCAGGTTACTTAATGACAAGTTCCTAATGTTTTTTAAACAAGGTTGTAGCCTCTATATTTAACAAGTCCACTTTATTTCATAATGTGGGGCATCTTTTCCTTGTTTCCATCCACCAATACCCATTTCCAATATAGAATACATTCTTACATGCATAGTGGTTTTCAAAAGGCATTACTACTGAAAGGAGATCATTCTTGTAAATGTTTCTAGGAACACACTCTTGTTACATTCCCTATGACTAAAAGTTCCTTAAAGATGCAAACCTTGAAGGAAAAGATATGGCACCATTCTCTTGGTGTGAGTCTTATTATGGACTCATCGTTGAGCCCACTAGTTGTTTGGAGAATTTGGGATGAGTGAACTGGAATAATTCTAAGTGTTCAAATGTGAGGTTGTGTTTGCAATCTCATTAACTATTGCTTTTCAAATATATAATCACTTTTTCTTGCTGAGGAACACTATCTAGGTGAAAGGTTATGTAGCTTCTGTGAGCTCAACCATTTTTTTTGGTGAG
Source organism: Cupressus sempervirens (assembly GCA_028749045.1). Taxonomy (NCBI): domain Eukaryota; kingdom Viridiplantae; phylum Streptophyta; class Pinopsida; order Cupressales; family Cupressaceae; genus Cupressus; species Cupressus sempervirens. The sequence continues at coordinate 434,297,994 of CM053789.1, forward strand.
TTTGAGATGCTTTGAACACTTGTTTCCATCAAGCATCAAATCCTTCAACTTATCTTTGAGTTGGTTCTTAATGCATAGTTGGGCCCAAGTTGCATACATGCACAAGATGCTTGCTATGGTAAATCGATGTTGTTGTAGTTGTATCAAAAAATGGAGATGAAATCTCTGACTTTAATACTTTGGGTTATCCTAGATGTTGGAGCACAACAATTTGTCTCATATTACAATTATAGCTAGAACTCTCACTTACCTAGCTCTTGAGTGTGTGATGACATGAAGAACAATCCCTAAATTAGATGCTTATAGTTTTGGGGCTATGGCCTTGGAAATTGCTACATGAAAGAGAGTAGTAGATGTGAGCTTATAAGAGCATCGTATGAGGCTTCTAGAGTGGGTATGGGATCTCTATGGTCAAGGAAACATTTTGGATGCTATAGATAGAAATTTAAATGGGGAGTTTGAGAAAGTTGAAATGGAACATTTAGTAGGGATAGGGTTGTGGTGCTACCATCCAAATCTAGTTGCAAGACCAAAATGAGGCAAGTGGTAAAGTTGTTGAAGTAGGAAGATCAAGTACCTAATATTCCTCTAGAGATTCATACTTATACCATAGAGTATCATCCCATCATTCTAGACCTACAATGAATGAAATTGATTAATTAATGAAGGTATGGTAGTGTGAGCTTTACTTGGTTTCAAGAATACTTTAATATTATCTACTTCAAAAGGCCAAACATGTGAAGGTGGAAGCTCATCTTGCCTCACCCCCTCTCCCCCTAACATCAATCTATATTCCCCATTAACATAAAATTACATAGACATCATTCATTCATTCATCCATTTATGAACTATAGCATTCAATCAATACAATCACATAACATTCATTAATATGATATAAAATTCATTAATATGCAATACTAATCAAGACTTCATTAACACATAAAAATATTCAATAACATGAAATAAATAATATTCAATAACATTAAATAAATATTAATATTAAGACAAAAAAAATTCATAGATAATTTCTTAAAACAACATTCTTTGATTATCCAACAAAGTTTATCAAACAAGGTTTATCAAAGAGCATTTTAAAAAAATCATTTCTTCTTTTTGTTTTTCTTAGCTTTCTTAAGGAAAAGTTTGATAGGAGCATCAATATATTTCTCATTCTCCACCTCTCGTGGCACATGTAATGTCAAATTGTGATGTCTCATCCTATTTTGAGGAGTATTGGGTTGTTGCACTAAAGGGGGCTCTATTGCAATAACAAGTAAATGGGTTAAATTGGCATAATATTTTTTTTAATACTATTACAAGTATTTGATTAACTAGTAGAACATACCATGCATTTTTCTTACCTAAAAATGACACATCATGTACAATAACATTTTGATATGCTACCACCTCCACATTCACCAATTGACAAAAATCATGGCCCCCTTCAATGTGACCATGCTACCTACAAGGAATCTGGGCTATTGTGATTAGAATTCTTTGATTCTTTTAAGCCCTTATGCTTTTTGCAAGGACAATTATATTTATCAAATTTTATTTGAAACTGAGACCACAATCTAGCAATTGTCTCATTATTTTGTTCTTGGTTTATATTTCTAGGCATCATCTTTGTTCACAGGGAAATATATCTACAAAATTATTGGAGATGTTGTACTTAATTTTATATCTACACATATGGTTTAGAAAGAAAAATTTGGTGTAATTAATGTGTATATTTGGAAAAATATTAGACTTGTTGTACTTAATGTTTATATCTACACATATGGTTTTGAAAGAAAAATTTGGTCTAATTAATGTGTATATCTACAAAAATATTCGACATGTTGTAATTAATGTTTATATCTGCACATATAATTTTGAAAGAAAAATTTGGTCACCTCAACCAATTCACCCATATTATAATCAATGAAAATTTGTCTTTTTACAATGCTCTTTGTTAGTATCCTCCTTTATGTTAGTTAATTCTTAATTCTTCTTGAAGATGTAAATTCTTAAATATTTTTTTATTTCACTAGTTTTTAAACTTCATCACTAAAACACCCAATTCTTGATTTTTCAATGCTTTGGTGTTCAATAATGGAAAACATGTTTGTTTCACCTTAGACATGCATTTCCTACCATTTTGACAGGCTTGAGATTAGTTGGTGTCCATTATGATTAAAAATGCAAAAAGTTATCATATTTGACAAGAATTTGCAAAACTATAATTTTGGAAAAGTTGTCAAAAATGTCTTTTTGGCCTCCCAAATTTCATAACCATCAAAAGTTGGATTAAACCAATTGGATGAAGGTATTTAAGATCATTGTGTCCATTTCAAATGATCATTGAGTGGTATAGAAGAATCAACATTTTATGAAGGGAAAAACCTGAGACCAAATTCTGACTCAATTTGAAAATTGGAAGGTACATCCATCATACTTATTTGGATTTGTGATGCCCTCATTGTTAACCTAAGAACAAGATAGAAATGAAACACATATGTGGTCAAGGGGTGGAAAACCTTGAGCACCTCAAGATACTAAATAGAAATTGGCAAATTGTACATAGTAGTTAGAAGTTCAAGAAGGTAATTTGTATGCTCTATCAATAAATTCAATATCTTAAGGTCTTATCAAGGAAAATTATGAAGTTTTATATATATGATGATTCTCCTATCTATCTCCAAGTAAGAACATAAGAGAATTGAGATCAAGTGATGTGAGCTAGGATTGAAGATATCAAGTATCTTTTTTTAGCAAAGAACTAAATTATGATTAAAACATTGAGCTCACATGTTATCAAGTATAAAAATCATTTGGAAACCTGACACCTACCTTATTAGAATGTGAATCATGAATTTAGTAATAAATGATAATCCCATAATATGTCATGTCCTTAAGATGACATCCTTTATCGATTATCATCGAGAAAACATGAAGTATGAAACCTAATAAAGATATGATTGTCACATCATAGCATCCATCCATTGATCATATATGAATACAAATCCTTATCATTAATCATATAAAGATGAGATTATAAAGTTAGCAAGCAACATTATAAGAAAAGCAGCATGATCATCCAACAATTATTATTACTAAGGGGATAACCAAATAGAGCATCAATTACCAAACCAATCTACAATAAATGGTAATGTTAACCATGAAATATTAGTTAGCAAGCATGTCAATATTATCACCTTATATATTTATCAAATGTTAATTATAATCACCCATCAATTATAACCATTACAGGAGGTATTGATTAGGAATATTGAACATCAAAGGAAAATTTTTGTCACACCATTCAAGTATTCCCATATTCACATCAAACAACATAAAAGCAACCATAGTTGTGTGTGTGTGTGTGTGTATATGTATGTAGTTTTCTATCAGAAAATAGATAGTTACATTATCAACATCAGCATGATATTGTCTTTATCACCACCTATAGAAGATTAATCAAATAATGACAAGTGATGATGGATAAATTTAATTTAAACAAGTCCAGTGAACTCACTCTAATTAAAAATCTAGAGATTTTCCCTAATAGTATTGCCATCCATTTAATAACATCTCTTAAAACTAAAGAAAATTCATTTGACAAGATAATGTATGATATAGTTAAAGATAATTTATTTGAAGATTATGTATGGGATAAATAAAACACATACTTCATATCATATAATTAATTATATGCATACTTTCATAGTTTACAAGGAGCTTGTTACTAAAAAAATGTTTTTCAATGGAGGAAAAAATTATGGGGGACAACATTATAGTAGAGTTGTCTCTACCTATTTCTAATGTAAATTTAAGATTACTGATCTTGCTATAGTAATTATTTATCATAGATGGGAAGATTGAATAGTCCCAAACTCACTAAGATCTAGAATACAGTATCTATCTCAAAATTTAATAAATTGATTTATGGTTTGCCTGCAATCATTTGAGCATAGTATATATATGAAAATATTACTAACCCATCTATATAATTGAGAATACATAAAAAGTATACATACTCATTTCCTCCTTTCAAACAAATCTGATGAAATAACTACAAGATTGAGAAAGCAATCAGACACTATTTAGATAGAAGCCACATTTTCTAATAGACATTCATACCCAAAATTGAAATGCAATCTAATAATATACAAACTTCAAATAATGATACAAAAGACAAGATTATTATTACATGAATGTGGCCTAAAACTTGCTCAACACTGAAATGCATGTAGGTGCTCCTAGAATGAAAAAGCATATGAGGTCTAGCATACAAATCAAAATAGATAAGAGGTAATAATTTGTAGGTTTTTAGTTTTTTCCCTCATGCTCTCTCTCTTTTCATTTGACAACTGTCAAGGTTTAGCTTTGGTTTGAAATTAGGGTTTTATCACTTGAAGGTTTGGCATTCAATTGTTTTCTACCTCCTGCAACTTATAAATGCACCCCACCCAACTAATTTAAGGGTAAGGGTAAGGGCCCCCAAACAGATTATTATAAGGGTAAGGGTGAGGGGCCCCAAATAGATTATTTTAAGGGAAGATTATTATCCCTACTATTCCCCCCATATTTAAGGGCCTATCTAGAAAAAATGGGGAAAACAATATAGGATCAATGCATTCCCCCAAGATCTAGATGCACTACTATTATAAGGTGATAAATAGTGAGTTCGCAAAGCAAAGGAATCATCTGAGTAGTAGATAGAATCATAGGTGGAAGCAATGGTCGATGTTCATTCACCACAAGAAGCAAAGAAATTGCCTATCACCTATCATTGAAAAAGTAGAGGCAAGGGCACCTACGATAGAAGTAGATCTATTTTCATATCCTATAGTAGTAGCAGATCTAGTAGCAAAATAGTAGTAGAAAAAACAAGAGACCAGATAACCTCCTATAAATTATAACATCCTTTTGCATTCACTTTCTTTCTACCATTACTAATAAAAAAATAAGCTTGATTTCTTTTTTATTAGATCATTTGCATTCAAAATGGCATGGGGTCAATGACTTATTAGAGAAATTGGTAATGCACTTATAGCTCAATCCCTCCTCCTGTGCCCATGAGTGAATAGATGTAGTGAAAATCCCTCCTCATGTGCACTTTTCTCTTTTTGTTTAATTTTGTTTATAATCCACGTTGGTCAAAATTTTGAACAAACAAACTCATATTGGTCAAATTTTTGACCAACTCAGGAGGTTAAAAAAAGAAGAAGTTCAAATCAAATGGAAAATGGCATAAGGTTAAAAATTAACACCAAATCTAATAGTGTGAATTGAGATTTTTTACTGACTAAGATTGGATAGGAAATGATGATGACATAAAAAAATAGAAGTTGAGGTGCATTCTTTCTAGGAAATATAGACTAATTTCTTGGACAAGCAAGAAGCATAACTGCAATTCTCAATCAACAGCTGAAGCTAAACATGTGGTAGCAATAGTAAATTTCTCAAATATCATTTGGATAAAGTAATTATCAAAAGGTATGAAGGAAGAGATCACAGATCTAGTTGTTAACTATTGTGATAACACTAGTTCTATTAACATATCCAAGAATCTTGTGATATACACAAAGACTAAGAATATTTCTATCAAGTATCATTACTTGAGAGAGCTAGTTCAAGAAAAAGAAGTGAAATTGGAGTGTGTGAGAATTAAAGAGAAAATAGTTGATATATTCACTAAAGCTTTACCTAAAGATGCTCATGAATATCTTAGAGGTAAACTAGGGGTGATTACCCTAGACAAGGCTACCTAAGCTAGAATGGTGCTCTGCATCAAATGTGTTGATCAATATTATTTTACAAGTTGATGTAGATAGTCCCACTTTAGGAGTTACTTAAGGTAGTAATGAGGAAGAAGGACAAAATGTTGTATCGATCACATATAGGTGTTAGAAGATGAACTTGAAGCTGACATGAAGATATCTAAATGGAAAAGATGCACAAATTAAAGTGTCTTTGGCATTTTTGTCAAAGAGGGAGATGTTATGAAGTAGTTACCATAAGAAAGAGGGAGAAACCATAAGAAATAGGGAGAGTTTACTATAAGTTGGTTTGAACAAATAAAAGAGGAAGATATTGATAAACAAAGAGGGATAAGATAAAAGTTGTTGAATGGATGAGAATTAAAATGAAAAAAAGGATATTAATGAAGATCTAGATATGAACCTATGCATAGAGAGAGTTTTCTTGAGATAGTACATGTTTTGGATTGCATCATAACTAGAGGTGATGACATTAATGCCAAAGAGGGATATTGTTGGAAATTACAATTGGAACAATTATTATGTTGTCATTGATGTCAAATTTTATTAGTATAAGAGTTTTCTATCTGATTTGAGTGTCATATCTATTTTATTGATGAAGAGGATTTGAAAAGTTGGACATAACAAAAGAACCTAGAGGAAAGGTTGAGTTATGAAAAGAAAACTATAAATGGACACTTGATTAGTTAGACTTTGACAAGATAAAGTAGTTGTTTAATCATACTAAATAAGAAGAAGATAGTTATACTAAAGTCCTAAAGAAGTGATCAAAGATAGACCAAATGCATAAGTTTAACCGAGCAATAGAGCAGAAGATAAAGGAACTTGTAATCCATGTCGAGTGATGCTAGTGTCAGCCAAGTCACACTAAGTACCAATAAAAAATATTATTGAATGAACATAAGTAGTGACTAAGTGACACTATATGTGTGACTGAGTAATCTAGTGGTGGCCGAGTGTCGTAATATAGTGCTGGTCGAAGAACAAAATTTTAATAGTTTATGGGAAATCATAATTCCTAGCTAAGAGAATTGATTTCTTGGTATATGTAAAGGTGTTGAAGATAAGAATGGATGACCTAGAACATTTAAATCAACATAAGCCATTTTTTCACATTTCTAAGAAAGTATTCAAGGATAATTTTAGAGTGGTTTCTAGAATAGAAAGAAGAGACAAAATGGTGGAAGGATTTGATGAATCTGACCTAAACCTAAGATCTATGGTGATGATTAAGCAAAAAATAAATTAGAAATACCTATTTAAGGAGGTTCAAGGGCTAACTTTGAATATGGTTGAAGTTTGGAGCAGTCATTGATGTTATTGACTTTCAATATGGTTGAAGGTTGGAGCAATCATTGATGCTATTGACTGGAAAACTTAAGAAGAAGGTTGAGATGAGTTGAGTAGAGGTGAAGAGTAATTGTTTGAAGGGTTTCCAAGATAATCAGATAATGAGATGCCAATGAAGGCCAGACAATGAATTGGTATTTGAGCCAAATTGAGATCTAAAATTGCAAAGTGATTTTGACATGCAAAATCAAAACTTGTTGTTACTTTCTAACCATTATAGCATTATTTGAAATCCTTTAATCAAACTTGAGCTAATAGTCATGTGTAAATCCTTTAACAAAGGTGGCATTCTAACAGATTCTAAAGTCCTCTAACAAGGTCGCTCCTAATAGGATGACTAAACCCTTTAGCAAGGGCACATTTAATAGTGTATTTTATAAATCTTTTACATTGTTGTCTCCTAACAGAGCTCATTTCAGCAGAGTATAAAATTGGTGATAGGTTACTAGTGATTTTTTCCAAATTGGGTTTGCACATCAAATTATAGTGTTAAACTTGTATGGATGTTATTTATGGTGATTTTCTTGTAATGTTTACATTTTTCAAGTTTGTTATATTTAGGATAGGGAACTTCTAGTTGGTGTTAGTGAAATTTTACTATAGAGACTAAGCTATGGAATGTTAAGATCTGAAGTAGTTTAAGTGTTTGTTTGTTTTTTTAATTGGTACTTATGGACTGTGTATAACTGATTCACCTCTCCCCCACCTCATTTATTGTAAAAATTACAACATATTCTGACTGTTACCTTTATCTACTTCATGAATTTTCAACTCTTTACTAATTTTTTATCATCTTTATACATTTGTGGCCAAAACTATCTTTTACAGATCAACTTCACCATTTTATCAATCCCAAAATGTCCTACAAGTCCACCACTATGTTTCTCCTTAATATTGTTATCTCACATAGATCCTCTAGGTATGCACAACTAAATCTCTTTGAACAACATATCTTCCAAAATTAAATAGTCAATCCATTTGTTTCTCTCATCTGATATAAGTTTCTTACAAGCTTTCCAATGTTTTGCAAAATTAGGGTCAATTTCATACAAGTTTTTTATTAAATCAAAACCAAGCACTTCAATTCGTGTTTTAGACAACAAGCTCTTTCTTCTTCTTAATAAATTTACTACCTTATTTGACTATCCACTTCTGTATTTGAGCATAAGAGATGAATATTGCATGTACTCTACACATTTCATGTGTCTCTAATTTAACTTATTTTGACTATCCAAGTATTGTCAGGCCTTATGAACATTGTACACTACAAATTCCATAGGAATTAAGTAATGTCTCCATTTCTCCAAGGATTGACTAATTTTATAGAATTCTTGATCATAAATTAAATATTTCTTCTTATCCTCATTCAAATATTTAGTACAGAAATCTATAGTCTTACCTTCTTGACTCAAAATGAGTCCTATTACACTCCCACTAGAATCATAATCCACTTGAAAACTTTGAAAAAAATAGGTAAAGGAAGCATAGGTAATTTTGCAACCTTTAGTTTTGATGTTTCAAAGATTTTGTTTGTACCATGTGTCCATATGAATTATTTTTTGTCTCCTCTCATAGTCTATGTCATGGTATTATATACTAAACTAAGATTTATAATGAACTTTCTATAGAAACTTGCCAATCCATGAAAATGTCTAACTTCTCCAATATTCTTAGGTGTAGGTCATTCAAGAAAAGCCTTTAGCTTTTCAAGATTCATAATTAGTCCATCAAAAAAGATCACAAATCAAAGGTACAAAATCTTGTCCTTTAGAAAATAACATTTCTTCAAATTGATCACCAACTTCTCTTCCTCGTGTATCTATAGTATTTGTCTTATATGCATCAGGCCTTCTTCTTTACTCTTACTGAATATCAAAATGTCATCAACATACAAAAACATAATTTTTCCGATGAATTTCTTCAAGACCTCATTCATTAATATCATGAATATACTAGTTGCATTAAAGTTAAATCAGAAGGAATAACCAACCACTTAGAAAAACATTCATTAGTCTTAAAAGTAATCTTCCATTCATCTCCTTCTCTAATTCTATTATGATGATATCCACTCTTCTAATGAATCTTTGTGAAGTATCTTGTTACACTAAAGCAATCCATAATGACATCCATCCTAGGTAAGGGAAACCTATATTTCACTATTATCTTGTTTATAGCTTTGGAACCAGTACACATTCTCCATTTTCCATTCTTTTTAGTTGCCAATACTGTAGGTACTATATAGGGACTCAAGTTTTCACCGATCATCCCTTTCTAAAGAAACTCTTGAACTTGTCTATGGGTGTGTGTACCAATTCTGGTGCCAAAAATATGACACCCCATTTTTTTTTCAAAAATTTTAAAAGAGCACATGTGCTATGGCTTGGGCTGCCCAAGCCATAGCATGTGCATACTATTTTAAAAATTAAGAAATTTTATAAATGGGCTACAAACCCATGGCCCATTTCATTTTCCTTGTATTTCCTCCTCATAGTGCATACACAAGTTGAAGAAATTGAAGACTTTTGCCACTCGCCTCCTTAAAATGCCTCTTTGTCACCAAAGTTCAAGATCAAGATCACGACATATGTTTTGCACTCTATTTTTTGTATTGTTTTATATGTTTTTGCATTGTTTTGTATGTTTTTTTTTCAATTTTTCTTTAAATTTGTTTATTTATTTAGATTTCAATTGGTTTCTTATCAGGCAATGTGAATATTGAACCACCAAATCCCCAACCGGATCAACAAGATCAAAACCAAAAATCTCCACAAGATCCAAATTAAAACCCTCCACAAGATGAGAATAAAAACCCTCCACAACAAGAGCAAGAAATTCCACAACCTACACTGATTGGAAGACCTCCTCCTAGCACACAAGAAAACATAATAAATGAAATAGAAAGTGGAAAAAATGAATTAGAAGCACTCATTGGTAGGTTGAAAGCTTGCAGACAAACCAATCCAATGAGAGCACAATTGGCATCCTCTCTCGAGTCCATTATGAACCATGTAGTTTTCAGTAGTGGTCAGTTGGATATTTGGTGTATTAAGAGGGATGAACAAAGAAGATATTATGCAAACAAATTATCATATCACAATGTAAAAAAAATAAGAAATAGCAAAAGGTAGCATTTGTGCATTGTTAAAAAAGCCTAGTGAACAAAATACTGTTAGAGAGGCAACTAAAAGGTTCCCCATCCATTGGTGCATACATGATGGTATTAGAAATAACTTTTGGGATAGATGGTGGATGGTCTTTGATGCCCCTCCCTGTAATAATCATGAATTTCCAATGTATTTCTTAAAGAAATTGTATTGTGAATTTGTCGTTGGGAAGATCCCCAATTATCTTGATATATTAGAATCTCAGGGTAGAGGTGGGGGGTCATCATTTAAGAGGTCAGGGGCATGTCATGACCCTAATGTAGTTAGGGAACCTATTGTCACATCACAAGGTGAACATGTGATTATTCCTTTAGTTGTGAAGGAACATGTAGCAACCAACACTCTAGGGACTATTAATGCTTTGATGCAAACCCTCATTCATTACATGAGTCCATTAGTTGAGGAGGAGCCTTCTACGCATTGTGGTCACGTGTGCACATCATGTGGATCCTTATGTGCATTTGGCAATCTTGCTAGAGATAGTATAGATGATGGGCTAGTCATTAATCAATTCCTAAGTTAGACATTTGGAATTGACACATAGGTAAATCACAATTATAAAAAACTAATTTGATCACATTTTTTATGTATAGTGAATGACTAATTAATTAGCATATATTGACATTGTTCAAAATTCAGGGTTAGAGTATTGCTAGCCCTAGTAGAGATCCCCTAGCCCCATTTTTCATCCCACTGAGGAGCCTAGAGGTATGTATCAGTTTAATCATTTAAATTAATACACATATTTATTAGGTAATCATATGAAGGATTGAAAATTTTTTTTATGCACATGCATCAGTTCTCTATAGGACCATCGACATTCACTAGGGACTTTGAGTGTAGGTGTGATATGACCTTCGTAGAGGTACATTTGTTTCATGTTAATTTAATTCATTTGATTATATTTGTTTCATGTTTCATGTTACATGTAACTTGTATTGTATGACATGCAGCTCTTGACATCCGAGACTCCTCCTCATCTTCGCTAGTCCATTGATCATGGTGTTGCTACAACGATGACTAGTTCAGAGCCATTGGATAAGATATGAAAGAATTTTCTTGGTTTTAGTTGTTGTTTATAATAGTTAGTATGAAAACTTCTAATGTTATTTATAAGTAATTATATTGATTGAATTGTTGTAGGGCCTTGTTACACCTGATCGTCTGTGAACCTTTGAGGTGGATCTACAGATTGACTATTTGATTGTGGTAAGAAAATAATTAATTTTGTGTGTTCATATAATTGATTTCAATGTATAATAATTATTGATTCATATCTACTTTGTTTGTATCAGCTTGAGTTAGAGAAGAGCCTAAACAAGAGGACAAACATCATCCCCATCATCTCCCTCCACATGATGATTGAAGACCTCTAGGGATTTGTTTCCTTCCCTTTGTGAGAAGGAGAAGATATAGTTGATAGACACATGTGTATAGGCATTAGTGGACATATTTGATATACATTTGATATATATATATATATGATGTATGGCATATATTTAATGCATGACATTATTATACTTATGACATTATTGGTTAATATATGATATGTTTGTTCATGTATGAAATTATTGGTTATCATAATATATATCTTATTTTTTTTGTTTACATTTTAAGTACCTTTCATGTATTTCATTTTAATGTAAATTGCATCCAAAATGATGTAGAGTACTCACACCAAAAGCTAGTGGATTCTCAACAAGAACACTTTTAAGGAAAACTAAATTTCCCACCATCGTAAGTGTCTTCAAAGACTCTTTCCAACTTGGTTACAATATTGAAAAAACTTCTACCCAACATCACAAAACTACTTGATCAATTTCCCTATTCAAGACTTGGAAAGCAATAAGGGAAAAATGAGCAAATTTGAAAAATGGATCATAATCAACGTCTTGCTTCAAACTAACATCTTAGCCACTTCAAGGAACACCTAATAACTATCTCACAAACTTCATTCTATCATATATTCCATCCTTCCAAGATATTCTTCAACATCCTATGAGTGAAAACAATCTTCCAACATCCTATGACTATATTTTCTTTGCAACAACTTGTAATTTGTTGATTTTCAGACAACTCTTCACAAAGGGAAGTATTTATGTTTCAAACCCATGAAATGACTATTAAGACAACCAAAAGGATAATTAACATCTCCACTAACTCCATTTAGTGATAACATGCAGCTATATAAGGTGTAATGATGCTCAAAACACTTATTGAGTCAACTTATTAACAAAAACAACAAAAAAAGGAAAATCGTTAGGACTAAGGCAATTTGGAATTATAGGTGACCTCAATTTCCTTGACCTTAAAAATAAGGATTATCTTATCACCATAAAAAGAAAAACATGTTCAAAATAATGTGTATGATCACCCCTTTACCTTCTATCACAAGTCTCCATCATTGGATGAGATGACACATCCAATTGCCACAATCAAAGATCATTTCCCTATAGCATTTAGTGACTCTTAGGGATGATTTGGTTTGACATGCTCAGGAATGTTTAAGCACTCAATGGGACAAGAGGATCTTGGTGCTATTTTTTTACCTAGCCGCCCAAAGCTAATGGACTAAACAGTTCAATCCCATGATGAAAGGAGAGAGAGATTTGAGAGTTGGCAACTTTGTATTGGCCAACACTACAAGTTTTAACATCATCCGAGATGGCATTGAAAAATAAAAATGGAGTAAGATCACCAAAAAACGTGAGAGATGTTATTGTAGTTCTTTGCAACATGGTCCTATAGCACTTGGAATTGTATCCATACCTTGGATGAGCTCCAAGATATGCCTCGTCAAAGATCACTACCCTATGACATTTAGTGACTCTTAGAGATGATTCAGTTTAGTGTGTCTGAGAACATTTGAGCACTCAAAAAGATGGGAGGAGCTTGGGACTAGTGTGTACTTGGACACTTAGGGCTAATAGAATAGACAGCTCGATCCCACGATAAATGGTGAGGGAAATTTGGTAGTTGGCAACTTTTTACTAGCCAACACTACAAGTTTCAACATCACCTAAGATAGCATCATAAAATTGAAATAGATTAAGATCTCAAAAAAGTGAGAGAAGTTATTGTAGGTCTCCACAACATGGTCCTATAGCATCTAGAATCACATCCATACCTCACATGAGTTTTGAGATATGCCCCATCAAAGATCATTGCCCTATGGCATTTAGTGACACTAAGGGACAATTTGGTTCAGCATGCCTGAGAATGTTTGAGTGCTCAATTGGATGGGATGAGCTTGGGGCTAGGTTTTACCCAACCACTCAAAGAAAATAGAATAGATAGTTCAATCCCATAATGAACGGTGAGGGAGATTTGATAGTTGGCAACTTTGTACTAGCCAACACTACAAGTTTCAACATTAGTCGAGATGGCATCACCAAATCAAAATGGAGTAAGATCTCCAAAAAAAGAGAGAGTTTATTATAGGTCTCCACAACATGGTCCTATCACACCTAGAATCGGATCCATACCTCACACGAGCTCTGAGATATGCCCCAATAAAGATTGCTTCCCTATGACATTTAGTGACTCTTAGGGACTTTTTGGTTTGATGTTCCCAAGAATGTTCAAAAAATCAATGGGATAGGATGAGCTTGAGACTAAGGTTTACCCAGCAACCCAGAGCTAACAAAATAGATAGTTTGATCCCATGACAAATGGTGAGGGAGATTTGGCAGTTGGCAACTTTTTACTGGCCAACACTATGATTTTTAGCATCACCTGAGATGGTGTTGCAAAATCAAAATGAAGTAAGATATTCAAAAAGAGAGAGAGTTTATTGTAAGTCTCTACAAAATGGTCCTATAGCACCTAGAATCACATCCATATCTCGCATTAGCTTTGAGATATGCCCTGACAAAGATCACCGCCCTATGATATTTAGTGACTCTTAGGGATGTTTCGGCTTGACATGCCTGAGAATGTTTAAGTGCTCATTGGGATGGGACAAGCTTGGGGCTAGGGTTCACTAAACCACCTAGAGCTAATAGAATAGACTGTTTGATCCCACGATGAATGATGAGGGAGATTTGGTAGTTGGCAACTTTGTACTGGCCAACACTACAAGTTTTAGCATCACCCAAGATGGTGTCGCAAAATCAAAATGGAGTAAGATCTCCAAAAGGAGAGAGATTTTATTATAGGTCCCTATAACACAGTTCTATAGCACCTAGAATTGTATCTATACCTCACACGAGCTCAAAGATATGCCCCATCAAAGATGATTACCCTATGGCATTTAGTGACTCTTAGGAACATTTTAGTTTAATGTACCTGAGAATGTTTGAGTACTCAACAAGATGGGACAAGATTGGGGCTAGGGTTTACCTAGCCACCCAGAGCTAACAGAATAGATAGTTTGATCCCAAAATGAATAGTGAGGGAGATTTGACAATTGGCAACTTTGTACTAGCCAACACTACAAGTTTTAACATCACTCGAGATGGCATTACAAAATCAAAATGGATTAAGATCTCCAAAAAGTGAGAGAGGGTTATTGTAGGTCTCCACAATGTGGTCCTATAGCACCTAGAATCACATCCATACCTCGCACGAGCTCTACAATATTCCCTGTCAAATATTGCTGCCCTATGGCATTTAGTGACTCTTAGGGACATTTTAGTTCAGTGTTCTCGAGAATGTTCAAACAATCAATAGGATAGGATGAGGTTGGGGCTAAGGTTTACCCAACAACCTAGAGCTAATAGAATAGACAGTTTGATCCCATGATGAATGGTGAGGGACATATGGTAGTTGACAACTTTGGACTGGCGAACACTACGAGTTTTAGCATCACCTGAGATGGTGTTGTAAAATAAAAATGAAGTCAGATCTAAAAAAAGAGAGAGAGGTTATTGTAGGCCTCTACAACATGGTCCTATAGCACCTATAATTGCATCATACCTCACACACGCTCTGAGATATGCCCTGTTAAAGATTGCTACCTTATGATATTTAGTGTCTCTTAGGGACATTTTGGTTCAGTGTGCCTGAGAATGTTTGAGTGCTCAATGGGATGGGAAAAGCTTGGGGCTAGGGTTTACCCAACCACCTGAAGCTAAAAAAATAGAAAATTTGATCCCACAACAAATAGTGAGGGAGATTTGGCAGTTGGCAACTTTGTACCGGCCAACACTACAAGTTTCAGGATCACCCAAGATGGCATCGCAAAATCAAAATGGAGTAAGATCTCCAAAAAGAAAGAGAGGTTATTGTAGGTCTCTGCAACATAGTTCTATAGCACCTAAAATTGTATCTATACCTCACACAAGCTCTAAGATATGCCCTGTCAAAGATAATTGCCCTATGGCATTTAGTGACTCTTAAGAATGTTTCAGTTCAGCATGCCCAAAAATGTTTGAGAACTCAATGGGATAGGACAAGCTTAGGGCTAGGGTTTACCTAGCCACCCAGAGCTAACATAATAGATAGTTTGATCCCATAATGAATAGTGAGGGAGATTTGGTAGTTGGCAACTTTGTACTAGCCAACACTACAAGTTTCAACATCACCCGAGATGGCATTACAAAATCAAAACAGAGTAAGATCTACAAAAAGTGAGAGAGGTTATTGTAGGTCTTCACAAGATGGTTCTATAACACCTAGAATCACATCCATACCTCACACAAGCTTTGAGATATGCCTCATCAAAGATTTCTGCCCTATGACATTTAGTGACTCTTAGAAAAATTTTCGGTTCAGCATGCCTGAGACCATTTGAGCACTTAACAGAATGAGACAAGCTTGGGGCTAGGGTTTACCTAGTCACTTGAAGCTAATAGAATAGATAGTTTGATCTCACAAAAAATGGTGAGGGAGATTTGGTAGTTGGAAAATTTGTATTGGCCAACACTACAAGTTTCAACATCACCTGAGAGGGCATTGCAAAATCAAAATAGATTAAGATCTCCTAAGAGCAAGAGAGGTTATTATAGGTCTCCACAACATAGTCCTATATCACCCAGAATCACATCCATACCTTGCATGAGCTCTAAGATATGCCCCATTAAAGATAATTACCCTATGATATTTAATGACTCTTACGAATGTTTCGGTTCAGCATGCCCGAGAATGTTTGAGCGCTCAACAAGATGGGATAGGGTTTACTCAGCCACTCAGACCTAATGGAATAGATATTTTGATCCCATGACAAATGGTGAGAGAGATTTGGTAGTTGTAAAATTTGTATTGGCTAACACTACAAATTTTAGCATCACCCAAGATGACATCGCAAAATTAAAATGGAGTAAGATATCCAAAAAGAGAGAGGTTATTGTAGGTCTTTACAATATAGTCCTATAGCACCTAGAATTGCATCCATAACTCACACGAGCTTTGAGATATGCCCCATCAAAGATCATTTCCCTATGGCATTTAGTGACTCTTAGGGATGTTTTGGTTCGGCGTGCTCAACATTTGATTTCTTAATGAGATAATATGATCTTGGGGCTATGGTTTACCTAACCACCCAGAGCTAATGGAATAGATAGTTTGATCCCATGATGAATGATGAGGGAGATTTAGTAGTTGGCAACTTTTTACTAGCCAACACTACAAGTTTCAACATCATCTGAGATGGCATTGCAAAAGAAAACTGAGTAAGATCTCCAAAAAGCAAGAGAGGTTATTGTAGGTCTCTATAACATGGTCCTATAGCACCCAAAATTGCATCCATACCTCACATGAGCTTTGAGATATGCCTCATCAAAGATCACTACCCTATGACATTTAGTGACTCTTAGGGATGTTTTGGTTCGGCATGCCCAAGAATGTTTGAGTGCTCAATGATACAAGAAAATCTTGGGGATAGGGTTTACCTAGCCACCCAGAGCTAACAGAATAGATAATATGATCTCACGATGAATGGTGAGGAAGATTTGGCAATTGGCAACTTTGTACTAGCCAATACTACAAGTTTCAACATCACTTGAGATGGCGTCACAAAATCCAAACAGAGTAAGATCTCCAAAAAGAGAGAGAGGTTATTGTTGGTTTCTATAACATGGTCCTATAGCACATATAATTACATCCATACCTTGCATGAACTTTGAGAAATGCCCTGTCAAAGATTGCTGGCCTATGGCATTTAGTGACTCTTAGGGACATTTTGGTTCAGCATGCCTGAGAATGTTTGAGAACTCAACAAGATGGGATGAGCTTGGGGCTAGGGTTTATTGAGCCACTCAAAGCTAATAGAATAGATAGTTTGATCCCATAATGAACGGTGAGAGAGATATGAGCAAGATATGTATGCCTAGGCCACTTTGTGCAAGATATGAGCAAAAGTTGTGAATTAGACCAAATTGGGTCTTTTTAAGTTTTTGGTCAAGATAGAATAGGATTAGGTGTTTTTAGTTATTTTTTAATAGTTTGGAACCTTTTCCAAGTCCTAGAATTGAAATCGAGTGAACTTTGCATTAGTTGCACTTTTTGTGCAACATTACAAAAGTTGTAAAAGTTGCTTTAAAATACAAATTTGACTAGAAACCTTCTAACCTTCGAAAAAATGTTTCCCATGCTCATATACCCAAGCATAGATAGTTACAACTTCCCAAACTTTCATTTGTAACTTTTTTGCGAAAATTGCAAAAGTTGCTCGAGCAATTTTTTGAGCAACATTGCAACTTTTGAGCAATTTTTGCTTTTTACATATTTAGGTCAAATGGGTCCATCTTGGACTATTCTAGGACCCTAGTTAAGATTCCTATGACCTATTAGGTAACCAAAGACCTTATTTTCCCCTAAATATTGAAAGACAATGAATAAGCAATTGGATACCAGCTACAGATATTTTAGAGACATTGAAAACAAAATATATTATTCTTTCAAAAAAAATGAGGTACTGATTCTGAAAATAAGATTGAAATGATTCCCATTAGTGGTATGGACAAGAACTACCTTTTTAATATAGTGACCAATAATTGGCCTCACTTCCCATGCCTTCTCATTCGTATGGAGGAAAGCTAAATAGATAGAGGAATATATACAAAGGAATTGCAACTACATCTATTAGACATACAAAGGAAGATATAGAAAACCTTCTTAATAGAGAGATTAATTTGAGAGAAAAGGACATTTTAGAAGAAAATGGTTATCTTAGTGTCATCTAGGGTATGCCAATTACTTAGGATGAAGAGACAAAACCTACAACTATTAGGAAAGAGTACACATGTACACAAACACAAAATTTTCAGATAGAGAAGTAACAAGTGCTATAGAATTGTCCATGGAACAATGTGAAGTGAAGCCTCAAATCAACTCATTAGTAGGCAAAGAATCCGGTGATGTACTTCATTCCAACACCACAAATATTTCAATTAGAAATGCCTATTCATCAATGGCCTTGCATTTATAGGACTTAGGAAGCCAAGATACTCAAGCTAGGCATGATCCTTAAAAGTTCTCATTAAAATATATTAATTATCTTAACACTAAAACAAAAATCTCATTGCCACCTTTAAATGGAGACTTCAGTTTAAATGGAGATTGTCAATTCCCAAACATGTCCTAATCAAGTAGATGACTAGTTTACAAAGCAACCAGTAGGAAACGGGGTCATGGAAATGAACTCGATGCTTAAGAATGTTTGTCAACACTAAAATAACTTATTTCCAAATGCTTATGCCTTCACCAATTCCCAAACTCCTATGATTTACAAATCAACATGCTACAAGAGGTCAAATCCTTCATGGTACTTGACCTAGGGCTTGATTGAAAAAATCACAAAACACATCCTCTAGTCTTAGAACCCTATAATCTTAAAAAGGACCCTACTAAATACCATTTATCTAGTGGCCATGAAATTTTAACCAAGGAAATTGCAGTTAGAGGCCCATTTTTGGTTTGTGCACCAAAATGCTATCCTAAAAACCTAGTTTCACTAAAAATGCAACAACTTGAGTTAGAAAACATGTAGAACAATGAGACTAGAAGAAAAACAAAGCTAATTCAAAGCTCTATCTCAAAAATCCATCACATCTAGTTTGAAAGTCCATACATTTCATGTAATGTGCAAACAACAATAAAAATGACTCCAAAATTGAATTTCTTTCTTTGCAACTTCTTCCAATCTATATATTAATTCCCTCCAAACCTCACAAATGAGGTATATATATATATCCTCTGTATATTTTAATGGTTACAACCAATATTTTAATAGTTATAACCCTTTTCCCACTAAGTTACAAATTTGAGCAATTTTTACAACTTTCAACAATGCAACTTTGCATAAAAAGTGCAATTTTTACATTTTTCACTTGATTCCACTTCTAGGACTTGGAACAGGTTACAACATACCTAAAACCAACTAAAAACAACTAATCCTAGGATTTATTGACCAAAAACATTAAAATTCTTGAATTTTCCTAATGAACAACTTTTTCTTATAAATTGCTTAAAGTGCCTTAAGCATACAAAATGGTGTCTTCCTTTGACAACCATGGACTTCTCTTTCAAGGGTTGTTTATTCAAGCATAAGTAGGTTATAAAAAATATGAAAACAAAAATATAAACCAAGTGTCTTGGTGCTCTGCATCAGGAACATACACCCAAACATGAATGAAAAGAGAACAATGACCATGGAATGGAATACAAACACACCTTAGACCTATTAAGGTTTGTATATAGTAGATAAAGTGATTTTTTTGTGTCCAAAAAACATTGATATACAGTTACAACAGTTTTCCATTGAAAAGGCTAGTGGCCCTTCAAACTATAAATTGAACATAATATGGAAAAAATCCACATGAATATACAATTTAAAGTGAGATTCAAACACCCTTTTAAGAGATATAAAACATATGTAAACCTCACACATTGGAAGAGACTAGAAGCCGCTATTATAAAAACATTTGGAAAGTGTTGATAGGCCTAATTAGGTCCAGTTAAACTATAGGTGCCCTTTTACATGTGCCAATCTACAAAAAAAATATTGAAAAATCTAGGGGCATGTGAAACAAGTCCAAATCCAAAGTTATAGACCTTGGATCACTTTGGAGCAAAAGTTATAGTGACTACATGGCGAAATGTTGAATGGTGCATGTAAGGAGCCATACACCTAGGGTATGGTGGAAAAAATCATTCCTTTCTTGGCCATCTATAAAACCTACAAAATCATGAAGTACACTAATAGAGCTTGCATTCCACTAAGGGGCATCAAATTCCCATGGTGGAAAGTGCCAAAACAACAAGGCCCTAGGTGAAACCCTTGGTTTAATGTTGATTTCTAGGTACCTTCAGCAAAACGTGAATGACTTGCAAACTACAAAGGATCAAAAAATGAAACCAAGTGAAAATGATAGGTAACATACCCCTCTAACTCTTGGGGTCACTAGCATGTGTCCCAATGTCTTTACTAGTCCATACAATGCTCTAAAACACAAAATTTTGAAAGAAAAATAGGTTATTTTATTGATTTCTTTCCAAAATAAGTACATCATACCTATCACCTACCTGTAAGGGATAATATAGGTTGTTCCCAATGGTTATAAGGTTGGTTTGAACCAACTAGCCCTTTGGGGAAGAGTTTTTGAAATTTTAACAACTTTTTATGAAGTTGCTCAAAAGTTGTCAAACAACTTTTTGAGCAACTATGGAAAGAAGGAAAATCAAACCAAACTTCCTAAAACAAAATTATTCTAAACAACCCAATCTCCCATGGAAACTAGTATAGTCTACAAAAAAAATGTAAAAAATGCCTTAAAACTTAGAAACTCAATAATTGTGTGCTGTAGGAGCACCTGAGACATTCAAGCCGAAGATAAAGATCATGAGGACCTTCATGAACCTTAAGGGAAATCTGGAGGATGGAATACACAATCAAGGTCAACAAGACAATCAGAGGATAAGGCAAATCGATTGGGAAATACTAAAGCCTATAATGGCTTTTTGATTATGCAAATCCTTGAAATTGTTAAAAGTCCTAAAGGGACCAAATTTTCTTTGTAAGGGGGACCAATAGAGTCCTTGGGTTAAATTGGAATGTTTAGGGTCTAGGAAAGTTTAATGATCATAAAAGATCAAAATGAGTAAGTTAGTTCTCTTTTTGTTTAAAAGAATTCAATAAATTATATGTTAGAATTTTGAATTTTCAAAATCCAATGGCTACTTTAGGATTTAGAGGAAAATTGGAGTTGTTATTGTTTTAAAGCATTAAAACTTCAACCCAATCGATGAGAGTTGGTTGAAATAGTTTGGAGAAGTTATTTTGAAGCTTTTATATATGTGAGAATTGGGTGTAAGGATAGACATAGTGAGAATGGTGAAATGCAACAATAAAACTCTTCATGTTTGCAAGTTTGTTCATTATTAAGAATCTCAACTCAGCTTGTTTTGATATGCCAAAGAATCAATAAAGTTATTCACTTAGCATCACTATTTTAAATGTGTTTATCTTTTTATTAAAATTGCTATTACACTAGTCTATAGGACATTAAGTTTTCTTTGTCTATTACTGTTGTTGTAGTAAGAGTTTAAGGAATGTGAGTTATTCCATGAATAATTTAATGCCCAATATTCATGGGATGAAAAAAATAACTTATATTATTAAGTGCTAATCGATCATATGTAGATTAAGACACATTTTAAGTATCAGTGTGAAGGTATCATGTAGTTGAATGCCATGTGCAATAGTGAGTAATCTTTCCAAGCAAGGAGTGGAGTTTATGTTTGAGGAAGTTTTAATAGAGTAAAGTAAGGGTGAGTTCACACCAATTTTATGTAGGATTAGGTGGAGAGTGAGCATTTAAGGAAGCCCTGGTGAATAGGGTTTGGAGTCAAGAATTGGGGATCAGGAGTTAAAAAACTCTTGGGATTGATTCCTTTTTTAAATGACCATTTTATGGTATAAGAAAACATTGCTTAAGAGTAGGAAGTTCCAAGTGGAGTTTTTCATGTAGGTCCTTTGTTAATAGGTCAATTTTTATGCATAAAATTAGAGTACCAGTTCAGTACAGGAGTATTGGTTCAAAATAACCATATAAAAGCTTTTGGTAGGTTAAAGAGCTCTGAAAAGGGTATCAACAAACATCCTTAGATTGGCAAGTGTTTTGAGAGAAAGTAGAGTTATTCACATTCTAAGTATGCATTAGGCTAATAGGTAGGCTATTGGGTTTTTGGGTTCAATATAAGGGTGTTTTGTGAAGAGGGAATATGGGATTGAAGTAAAGTCTTAGAATTCCTTGAATATAAAAATTGAAAGCCTTATAAAATTGAATTCATCATTTTGGGATCCTTGAAGGTAGTCTTGATAGGTCATTTCCTTGGAACATTTAGATTGTTGATAGGTCCAAACACATAAACTACTAAAATTTCTAAAACTTATTGTATATTGAAGCCCACCACCCTAGCTTGCTACATCATTTTGCCTTCAAATATCATGCTATAACATGCTAAAAGTACACAATGATATTAAATTCTCTCATTTTAGGGTTTGGAAAGCCTTTATATCTCCTCCTAGATCTTTCCCCTTCATCCTTATGGTTTGCATCGGCCTCCTTCAAGTTTTAAAAGGAAAATCTACAATTTCTTGCAAAATTGCAATATAGCAACTTTTGAATTTTTCTTGCTTGCTCAAGTCTTAACACTTCTAGCTTGTTATTTAGGCTATCCCTTATAAATTCCATGCTAGGGACCCTTACCTAAGCTAATGACTCATCCCTTAGTTTACTCATTTCCCTATGGCAATGTATGCCTTGAATTTTAGGCCAAAATAGTGAGGTCCAATGATTCTTATTCTACTTACAAGGCTCACTTGGAGCATAATGCAACAAAAATGAAAAGGTGAGAGCCCTATGATTCAATGTGACCCTGCACCACTCTTTCTCTCTCTCCCTCTCTCCCTATTCAATCTAATGAACCAAATATATGTACTCTATATTTTAATGTCTCAAGTATTGCCTTGTGGTCTGACTCACGAACTTCCAAAGAGTCTTATTATGCGGTTTTCCACCATACTTTATCAAGTGGACATTTGATGCGACAAAAAGGTTCAAATAATGAGGAATCTTTCTCTCTGTTTGCCAATTCTTGAATAATCACAAGTTAGGGTTCTTCATAGAATATCATCTAAGCCATGTGCCAGTTACAACCACCGTACCAATATGGTACTCTAAACCTTTACCATCTATAACTGAGTAATCCAATTTTTGTTTGGCTTGGATACAACAACACAAATAATAATCTATAAATTCTTCACTATCTTTAGGTGAAATAACAACAAAAACATGGCCTGCAATGATAAATATACAAAATGCGGTCATTGATTTAAAAAATAGTTAGGTAAAACTTATAAAGTTACATATTGAAATTACACACACACACACACACATATTACTAGGTTGCACTAGATTAGACAAGTGGTCAAAGTTAATAGATGAATCCATCTCTACCATTTCTAGTGCTTGTGGGGGACAATAGGTGTAAATTGGATCCAAAACCCATATATCCTATTTACCCACCCATTCGACTCGCAATCATCCCAATTTTCTTCTACACATGATGGACAATAGCATGTCATCTATCGTGTGTGGATACTCCATGAACTTGCATTAGAGCTTCTAAAAGAGTGTAGCTCACTTGATCATATTAGTATGCAGCAATCCTCATATAGTGCAATGTTAGTATTATCTATCAACCAAAAAAATCTACGAACCGTAGACTCACCTTCCTTACCTAGACCCATTGTAGCATTACACCGCTAGACGAAGGATTTTGCATCTGTCAATATTGCTCCATCTTTTTACTTTAGTTATTCATGAGCTAAGGATCTTTTGATGCATGTGTCTGCACCATCATGCTCTCCCTTTCCATGACCAGCCTCTATGAAATACCACATATATTGAATTCTACACAACATGTGCATCCTACTCAACCAATAGAACATCTATGGATTCTTGAATTGAGATGTGCAATTGTCTGAGTAAATAATGTACTAATGATATGGTATGCCCCTATTAGCCAAATCTCCATAAAATAGTTGAAAAAAACCATGTACAAACTCCATAGAATGATTGATCATCGCTGATGTAAAAATGGTGCTCCCTCAAAGTCTTCCTATCATCCTCTATACTTGTAGGTGAATGCATGAAACCTATTGAGAAATATAATACTTTTCTTGAATCTCATTTTTTGGTTGTAGTGTGTAATTTTATGTGAAGTCTATAACCAAAACAATGGTATCCGATGGAAACAAATCCTTGCACAACTTGAATTGCAAATCCAACTATTGAGCTCTATGTGTATGCCTTGCATACTCGTAAATAATCTTTTCACAAAAAATCTTCATGCACTCATACACTAGAATCTTTTCAATGACTAAATCACATCTTTTACCTTGTTTCCCATCTTTTAGAGCATATATTACTGTCTTATATTTTCCATAATCTACTATTTCATTTCCAATTGCATGTGTACTATCCATATGTTCACAAGTTGATAAAAGTTGCAAAGAACCACAAAATAAGCATGTACCATCCAAGCATGATGTCTTGTAAAATTTTTGGCCATCCCCTATTTCAAATAAAATGTTGGATATGAATTCTCTTGAAGATCTTTGTGGCTCATTCATGTCACAATCTTGCAAAACAAACATAGAATGTAAAAACATCAAAATGGTTAGAAAATTCAATATGTATCCTACAAAAACAAGTTGTCCATGTGTAATTTATCTTCACATAAAAAGGTTTACACATCTTAAAAATAATTTGACTTATTAAAATTTGAAGATACATATTAATAAATTTTGCAAAAAATTGTGTTTGAGTTTAGTCCAAAAAATATTTTGCATGTGGGTCGCAATTTTGGCTACCAATCCTCCTTCTTACAACATATCTTTAATTAGGGGAAACATGTGTCTTATTTTTCTAAAAATCTTCGATCAATGATTTCAAGGCTTCACTAATTTCTTTTTCCTTTTGTGGTATTCTACTACTAAATGTCCACAACTCATTTTTTGTTGGATCTTCCAATCTCTCACACCTTAGCATGGCTCTCCTTAGAGTACCTCTACCAATTTTCAATGTTTTGGTTGTCTTTCTCATGAGTTGAACTTTCTTCATTTGGTAATTAATATTTTCAATGTAATTACTCATCTTGTGATATTACTATTTTTCATGCATGATTTAGAACCCACTTTTTCATAAGCACTCATTAGATTCTTTACAATACTTTTTTCATTTGACTTGTCCATCATTCTTAGCCCAAGAATCTTCATTATAGGCCTAAATTTTAAATTCCTCATCATTTCAATAAATAATTGGCATTGATTTTTAATATTTAATTCTTCAAAGAATAATCTCCACATATGATTAACTTTTCTTTGACAAGTATGCTTGCTAATCTTGTTAGGCATTGATTTCAAAATGTTAGTATCAATATAAATCAAATATTTTGATCTTCTAAAATGGATTCTAGAAGGTGTTATAATCTCTTTCATTCCCTCAAAATTTTGAACATTAACATAAGGTTGAGTGTTTTATGTTACCTTGAACTAAAGATGATGTGCCTTGGCAATAAGATGCAAAAGATGGAATATCACCTACTTGATATGTTGATATTGTGCCTTCAACATGACATGATGGAGTGTGTACATTGTTGTATAGATATAAATTATAATCTCTTTAACATGAGAGGATGATATGACTCCAACATTGGAAGATGGTGTAGCTTCACAATTCAATTGTCTTCTTGAGCGTAACAGTCTCATTTGTTCTCTTTGTCTTTCCAATTCTTCCTCTTTGTTTCTTTGTATCGGTGGTTCTTGTTCCTCTTCAAAAGTCAATTCTTCATTATTGCTTTGCAATTTTCTTTGTTCAAATAGTAGTTTCATTTTATTTCTTTTAATTTCCAAATCTCTCTCCCTTTCTTCCTTTGTTTGAGTTTTTGGTTTCTTCCTTGGCATGATGATGATTTCTATATGTCAAATTATTCAAACATTTGAATTACTTACAATTTGTAAATTACAAACCATTCAAATAAATATAAAAATTACAATTATTTCAATGAATACACAATATATATTAAACAACTTGCCAAATTTCTAACCATTTCCAACTAACAATTCATTCAAACATGCAAATTTCAATGAATTCACTATATATTAAACAACATGTCAAATTATAATCAAATTTGTCTCTATATAACAACAAAGAATATTTAAAAAGGGTTACACTAACCTTTTCTATAGAAAGAGTATTCAAAAAGCCTTCAAATAGCATATCCAATGATTGAATTTGGTGTTTGCTAGCTTCAAATAGAATGAAAGAATGCTCAAAAAGCCTTCAAATAGTGTCTGCTAACTTCCAATAGCTTGAAACCCATTTTTTCTATCAGAAAACCAAAATACACAATAGACAAAAAATAGAATATGGATCAGCAGGGACCCAAACTTGCATTATGACCATTTTTTGGTGTTTTCATATAGTGCATACACACAATAGCATGTACACACTATAAAAAGTATATGCACTATGTGAAAAATAATCTCTCCCTATCCCACCATCCCCGATCCCCTACTCTCTTTCTCTCCCTACTCTCTCTCTCCTCTCCCATCCCCTACTCTCTCTCACTCTCTCTCTCCTCTCCCATCCCCCACTCTCTCTCTCCTCTCCTCTCCTATCCCCTACTCTCTCTCGCTCTCCCTCTACCACCACCTACTCTCTCTTCCATCCCCTACTCTCCCTCTATCTCTCTCCCTACTCTCTCTCTCCTCTCCCATCCCCTACTCTTTCTCTTGCACCCCCTCTCCCACCACCTACTCTCTCTCTCCCATCCCCTACTCTCTCTCACATTCTCTCCTCTCTCATCTCATACTCTCTCTTTCACACACACTCCCATCCCCCCTCCCTCCCTGTCCCACCACCTACTCTCTCTCTCTATCTCCCATCCCCTACTCTCTCTCTCTCTCCCTACTCCCTCTCCTCTCCCATCCCCTACTCTCCCTCACTTTCTCTACTCTCCCATCCCCTACTCTCTCTCACTCTCCCTCTCCTACTCCATCCCCCACCACCTACTCTCTCTCTCTCTCTCTCTCTCTCCAATCCCCTACTCTCCCTCACTCTCTCTCCTCTGCCATCCCCTACTCTCTACCACTCTCTCTCCTCTCCCATCCCCTACTCTCTCTCTCCTCTCTCTATTTCTCTCCCTCTCCTACTCCCTCTCCCACCATCTACTCTCTCTCTCCCCCATCCCCTACTTTCACTCTCTCTCTCTCCCATCCACTACTATCTCTCTCTCTGACACCCCCTACTCTCTCTCACTCTCACACTTTCTCCCATCCCCTACACTCACTCTCTCTCTCCCATCCTGTAGTCTCTCTTTTCCATACCCTACTCTCTCTCTCTTATCCCCTACTCTCTCTCTTACAAACACTCCCATCCCCCCTCTCTCCCTCTCCCACTCCTTCTCCCACCACCTACTCTCTCTCACACTCTCTCCCCCATCCCCTACTCTCTCTCTCTCTCTCTCTCTCTCTCTCTCTCTCTCTCTCCCATCCCCTACTCTCTCTCTTTCACACACACACACACACACACACACACACACACACCCTCCCATCCTCCCTCTCTCTCCTCTCCCATCCCATACTCTCTTGATATCTCACAAACACTACCTTTCCCCCTCTCTCTCCCTCTTCCACTCCCTTTCCCACCACCTACTCTCTCTGACTCTCTCTCTCTCCCATCCCCTACTCTAACTCTCACTCTCCCATACCCTAGTCTCTCTACCACCCCTACTCTCTCTCACACACTCTCTCATGCCCTATTCTCTCTCTTACACACACTCCCATCCCCCCTCTCTCTCCCCCTCTCCCATTGCCTACTCTCTCTCTCTTAGGCTACTCCCTCTTCCCTCTCCCATCCCCTACTCTCTCTCCTCTCTCCCATCCCATACTTTCTCTCTTTGCCACCCCTAGTCTCTCTCACACTCACACTTTCTCCCATGCCCTACTTTCTCTCACATACACACACTCCCATCCTCCTCTCTATCTCTCTCTCGCTCTCCCTCTCCCACTACCTACTCTCTCTCCCATCCCCTACTCTCAATCTCTCTCTCTCTCCCATCCCATACTCTCTCTCTACCATGCCTACTCTCTCTCTCACTTCCTCTCTCTCCCATCCCCTACTCTCAATCTCTCTCTCCCATCCTCTATTCTCTCTGCCACCCATATTCTCTCCCATCCCCTACTCTCAATCTCTCTCCCATCTTGTACTCTCTCTCTTCCACCCCTACTCTCTCTCTCCCATCCCCTACTCTCTCTCTCTCTCCCCTCTCTAATCCTACTCTCTCTCTCTCTCTCTCTCTCTCTCTCTCTCTCTCTCTCTCTCTCTCTCTCTCTCTCTCTCTCTCTCTTACCTCTCTCCTTCCCTCTCTATGCACTATTTAGGTCTTAGTAGTGTGTGTACACTACAGTGCATATGCACTAAAGGATGCACGTGCTATTAAGACTCAAATTTTAAAAAGCTTTAAATAGCACGTATGGGCTATAACGTGCATGTGCTATAGGGCGCACTCACTATTTAAAGCTTTGCATTCTACTAAGCCTAAGGCTTGGTTTTGTCTTGGGGATCCAACCCAAAGGTTTGGAGTCTGTAAACTAATCTAAGATGTGTTTTACTACAAACATACAAAAAATGACTGATTTTTCTTGTTTGCTCTCCTTCAAGTTTCCTTGTGGTTGAGCATCGATAAAATCAAGTTACATGACATTGTAGGTCTCTATGTTAGCTATATAACCATATAATTTATTTTTTATTTGAACTATTTCAAGACTTTCAATTATAATTTCTTTTGAATGTATATCCATTTTTGTCAAAAAAAAAAATGTACTAATTGGGCTATAAATTTTAGCTCATTCATTGAATTTGTAACAACTTAGTTTTTTAGAAACTAGACTCCATTCTACACACTTTGAAAAAAAGAAGTTTTGATTTTAGATTAGTTTTCAATCATTTCTAGGCAGAGCACATAGATATTTCACATTTTTGGGATGTGTCTAATTAAAAAAATACACATTATAAAATTACCCAAAAAATCTGGGATAAACTACATAGTGTTAGGTAACTTTTGACCAGAGCAATTAAAGAATTTCAAAAAAAAAGTTAAAATTTTAGAGGGGCCACACTTTTTACTATGTTATTTTTTTTGGAATAAAAAGTACCACTTTCTGTGGCCCCCTTTATTGAGGACCTAAAACTAAACCATTTAGAAAAAAAAATTTAGTAGTTGGGTATATGCACTGAGTTGTGGTGCCAAAAAGGTGACAACTCTTTTTTTTTCTATTTCCAATAGCGTGTACACACTATAGTGTGTACGTGCTATTGAAAAAGTGTACACACTATTGAAAAAGTGAATTTTTATAGATGGGCTGCATACCCATAGCCCATCATTTTCATATTTGTTTTTTCGGATTCCTACACCAACAGCGCGTATGCAGGTTCAAGAATCAAAGGTTTTTGCCATCCTAGTTGCTAATATGCCTCCTCGCCAGCAAAATTTGAGATCACAAGAATGCACACGCCAATGCTGTATGTGATCTTAACTTTATTTTACATTGTTTGATATGTTTTTCATATTGTTTTGTAGGTTTTTTATATTGTTTTGTGGGGTTTTTACAATTTTTATTTAAATTTGTTTTTTTAATTTGGATTTCAATTGATTTTTTATTAGGAAATAGCCATAATCAATCAAAAAATCTGCAAGAACCTTAAAACCCTCAAAACCAAAACCCTCCCCAAGAAAAACATCAAATACCACAACCCAAACCAATTGCAAGACCTCTGCCAAGCACACAAGAAAATATAATAAATGAAATAGAGAGAGGCAAAACTGAATTAGAAGGACTCATTGCTCGGTTGAAAGAATCTAGACAAACCAATCCAATGAGGGCTCAATTGGTATCATCCCACGAATCCATTAAGACCCAGATAGCCTTAGTTAGTGGTTAGTTAGATATTTGGCAAGTTAAGAGGGATGAACAAAAAAGATTTTATGCAAATAAATTATCATATGAAGATGTTAAAACAAAGGAAATACCAAAAGCTAGAATATGTGCATTATTTAGAAAACTCAGTGAGAAAAATACTATTAGAGAGGGTACTAAATGGTTCCCCATCCATTGGTGCATACATGATGCTATTAGAAATATTTTTTGGGATAGATGGTGGATGGTTTTTGATGCCCCTCCTCGCAACAATCACGAGGTCCCCATGTATTTTTCGAAGAAATTATATTGTGAGTTTGTCCTTGGGGAGATTCCCAGTTATTTTGATATATTAGATTCCTAGGGTAGAGGTGGGGGGTCATCATTTGAGAGGTTGGGAGCACATCGTGACCCTAATGTAGTTAGGGCACCTGTGATCAAGCCGCAGTGCGAGCATGTGACTATTCCTTCACTTGTGAAGGAACATGTAGAAGTCAACATTCTAGGGACCATTAATGCTTTGATAGAGACCTTTATCCATTCCATGAGCCCATTAGTTGAGGGGGAGCCTTTTTTGAATCGTGGTCACATGTGCACTTCATGCAGATCCCTATGCACATTTGGCACTCATGCTAGAGATGGTGTAGATGATGGGCTCATCACTGATCAGTTCCTGAATGACACATTTGGCATTGACACACAGGTAAATTACAATTATAATTTACTAATTTTATCACATTTCATATGTATAGTGAATGATTAATTAATTAGCATCTATTGACATTGTTCAAAATTCAGGGTCAGAGTGTTGTCAAGCCTAGCAGTGATCCTTCGGGCCCATTTTTTGTCCCCTCTACACATCTAGAGGTATGTATTGATTTAATCATTTTATTTAATACATATATTTATTAAGTAATCATATTAAGGATTTACAAAAAAATTATGCATGTGCATCAGTTCTCTACAGGACCCTCAACCTTTACTATGGACTCGGAGCATAAACATCATATGAGCTTCATACAAGTATAGTTGTTTCATGTTAATTTAATTCATTTGATTATATTTGTTTCATGTTTCATGTTACATGTAATGTTTATTGTATGACATGCAACTCATGACGTTGGACACCCCTCCTCATCTCTGACAATTTGTTGATCATTGAGTGACTGTAGCTATGGCTAGCTCACAGCCATTAACTAAGGTATGAAAGAATTTTCTTCATTTTAGTTGTTGTTTATAATAGTTAGTCTCAAAATTTTTTATTTTATTTATAAGTGATTATATTTATTGAATTGTTGAAGGGTCTCATCACACCTAATCATCTATGAGCCTTTGAGGTGGACTTATAGAGTGACTATTTGATGGTAGTAAGAAAATAATTGATTTTGTGTGTATATATATATGATTTCAACATATAATAAATATTGATTCATATCTAATTTGTTTTTATCATCTCGAGTTAGATAAGAGCCTCGACAAGAGGACAAGCAAGCATGTTAGGAGGACCCCGTCATCTCCACCGTCTCCCTCCACACGACGGCAGAAGACGTTGAGAGTTTTTTTCCTTCCCGTCGTGGGAAGGAAAAGATATAGTTGATATATATATATATATATATATATATATATATATATATATATATATATATATGGACATATTCGATACACATTTAATGTATATGACATTTAATATTTTATGTATGGCATTTATTTGATGTATGACATTATTCAACTTATGACATTATTGGTTAATATATGATATGTTTGTTCATATACGACATTATTGGTTATCATTTTATATTATATGTTTGTTCATGACAATAAATTAGATATATTCATGTATGACATTAAATTAGATATGTTCATGTATGACATTAAATTAGATATGTTTATGTATGACATTAAATTCAATACCTAATCTATTCAAAACCTTGATAGAATATTGATTAACAATAAACTTTATCACTGTTTAAGAATAAGTTAATCATTTGTAATATGTCATCGTCATATGATTTATGATCTTGTTCATGTTTAAAGTTTTCCTTCTCTATCATTTGTTTATCAAGTTTAATTCAATACCTAATTAGTTTGAATTTTTGATATAATATTGATTGACAATAAACTTTATTAGTTAAGATCAATTAGGACCTCTTGGAAATAAACTTTATTAGGCAATATTCGAGAACCTCTTGGCAATTGGTCACCTAAATGAGAACCTTGAGATTTATTAGGAACTCCATAAAAGAAATCAGTAGCTTGAGAAGCTCTCCATTTGTTAGCTGAATTAATACCTTGGATTGTAGATGACTAGCCTTGATTGTACAGACCAATTTTATAGATATATAATCAAATAAATAGTGTATTCACCTAAGCATAGAAATACTATTACATAAGAAGAAGATCAAGTTTTACAATTGCTAATAATCATTAATTTATGCACGTACATGTAAACCTAAAAAGGATGACCTAAAGGAGACAAATTAAGTATGAAGTTGATACAAAATCAATAAGAGAGTTCTAGCATGATATCTTCAATATTTTTTGAATTAGAGAAAACTAATTATTAATATGATGATCTCTATGAATCTATGTCACCATCTAGATGTCTCTCTACATCTCCCTAACTCTCTCTATTTTATCTCACATTCATCCTCTTCTTATATCTCTATTCATTTATCACTATGTTTTTATTTCCTTTAATCTTCATGTCTACCTACACCTTCTTTTGTTTCCCTCTATCTCTATGCATCTTCTCCATGTTCAACAAGCATTGGAGTTATAGGGATAGTGTTAAGAAACATGCTTATGTTGCAAAGAGAGGTGAGAAGGTGAAAATAAGGGTGTATTGTAAGTTGGAAGCTGAGGATGATTTAATGGTTGATAAGTGGGTATTTTGTTATGATGATCCTAATGATCAACACATTTGCGTGGAGGTTGTCCAAGGTAGAGCTCATTGTAGTCTTATGCTATATGACAATCCATATGCAAATGCTATTTTGAATAAGTCTATTTTTGTCCCTTGATTGCAATCTTGGCTCCATGATGTTTTGATTTGGGAGGTGGTTAGATGGAACTATGAATATCTTTAAGTAATAAATTGTATTGGTTTTGATTTAATTTATTATTAAAGATTTTAATGGATACAACTTTGCTCTAAATATTTCTTCATTATAGGCTTATTTATACCATTTTTATAATATGAATCTTCATGGTCACTTGTGGCTCTTCTCTAGTACTTATTTTTATAATCTTTATAAATAATAAATAATTTAGTTATAATGGAGTTTTAGTCTTTTATGAAAATAATTTTTTTATGGAAGATTTTTCATTTAAAATTTTGTCTTACATTTAGTAAAATTGATATTTGCTGGATGCTTAAAGAGATTTCAACTTCATCAATAGATCAATGGCCTATTGACAATTATCTTTGTTTGAAATTATCTATCCAACAAAATTAGATCAAAAGTTCTCTAAAAATTTATGTTAAAAATGAGATAAAAATTTGATCACAAGTGGTCACAAAGTTTGTGTAGAAGAAAAAATCATTGTTACAAAAAGAATATAGACAAGAAGAAAAAACACAATTAGCTTTTTGAGCTTCAATACATAACCACCATTCCTTATCATCAATTAAAAAATGTTAGAGATAGTAGAGAAAAGATGGATTATTTGCAAAAAAAGTCATTTTAAAAATCATAAATGTAACATATTCACTGATAGTTTTATGTGTTTTCATACATTAATGATTGTAACATAATCACCAGTTCATTGGAATGTGTTGTTATTATTCTATAGTAACTAGATTAACGTAAAAATAAAATGTTAATAAATAGTTGTGATGTATAGGAAAGAGAGATATCTCACATGAGAGGGGGACGAATCTATGATGACACATAAGATACTTGTAAGAGGGAGCTATACTCGTTAACGAATTTACAATGCATGTTATGGAAAATCATAGAGCATCTTTAAAAGGAAATAAAAGAGTATGAAAAGTGGAAGGAACATGTTTTGTAGACTCGTATTCAAATTTGGGTGTCAATTTTCTAATGAAGGATTCAAGCACTACAATTTGGTAGTTTTGGCTCATGTTATCTTTGTATCTCACTATATCCTTGTATCTCACTCTCTCTTATTCCCCCCCTCTTTATATTTCTATTTTTTCCATATCTATGTAGCCACCTATCCTCTTTATCTCCCCCCACTAATGTAGAGATGTTGAGCAAGAAGTGAGGTTTAAGCACTTTCTTCTTTCTAATCTACCAAACTAAAATTGTGGCCTTCCTAATATATTACTCCTTTAGGATATCATTTTTGTGGCCTATCCAAAGTGATAGGGTCATTTTTGAACTCATCCAAGGTGTGTACTTCTCTAATCAAGATCTTGCACCTTTTTGTTTTAGGGACACTAGCCCTATTCCAAGTCAATAACTGTAACTCTTCACCAATGGCTTCACCAACCCCAAGTTTCTATTGGGACACCTTCTTTATGTTGAACTGATTGAGAATCAACTCTTGGTTTAACCCTCCAATTGTCATATAGTACAACATGTTGACTATCATAGAATTCCTTGTAAGTCTCCTACTCTAATTTTCTGGACTTAAATTCCTCTTAGGTTGAAATCTAACTATTCTATGGGTAGATTGAGACACCCTTTTGGAATTTACCTAGCCACCCAGAGCTAACAGAGTAGATAGTTTGATCCTACGATGAAAGGTGGGAGAGATTTGGCAGTTGACAACTTTGTACTAGCCAACACTATAAGTTTCAGCATCACCTGAAATGGCATCGTAAAATGAAAACAGAGTGTGATCTCCAAAAAGTGAGAGAGGTTGTTGTAGGCCTCTACAACATGGTCTTGTAGGAACTAGAATCACATCCATACCTCACATGAGCTCTGAGATATGCCCCATCCAAGATCGCAACCCTATGGCATTTAGTGACCCTTAGGAACATTCTAGTTTAACATGCCTGAGAATGTTTGAGTGTTGAAGGGAATAGGAAGAGATTGGGGATAGGGTCTACCCAACCACCCAAAGCTAATGAAGTAGACAATTTGATCCCACGACGAAAGGTGAGAGAGATTTGGCAGTTGGCAACTTTGTACTAGCCAACACTGCAAGTTTTAGTATCACTTTAGATGGCATCATAAAATGAAAATGGAGTGTGATATAGAAAAAGTGAGAGAGATTATTGTAGGCCTCCACAACATGGTCTTGTAGGAACTAGAATCCCATCCATACCTCACACGAGCTTCCAGATATGCCCCGTCAAAGATCACAACTCTATAGCATTTAGTGAACCTTAGGGATGTTTTGGTTCAGCATGCCCGAGAACGTTCAAGCGCTAAAGGGGATAGGGTTTACATAGCCACCTAGAGCTAACAGAGTAGACAGTTTTATCCCACGATGAAAGGTGAGAGAGATTTGGCGGTTGGCAACTTTGTACTGGCCAACACTGCAACTTTCAACATCACCCAAGATGGCATCGTAAAATGAAAATGGAGTGTTATCTCCCAAAAGTGAGAGAGATTATTGTAGGCCTCCACAACATGGTCCTATAGGAACTAGAATCAGCTTCATACCTCACATGAGCTTTGAGATATACCCCGTCAAAGATCACAACCCTATAGCATTTAGTGACCCTTAGGGACATTCTGGTTCGGCGTGCTTGAGAATGTTTGAGCACTGAAAGGGATAGGATGAGGTTGGGGATACTATTTACCCACCCACCTAGAGCTAACAGAGGAAAACATTTGATCCCATGATGAAAGGTGAGAGAGATTTGGTAGTTGGCAACTTTGTACTAGCCAAAACTGCAAGTTTCAGCATCACCCGAGATGGCATCATAAAATGAAAATAGAGTGTGATCTCAAGAAAAAAAAGAGAGTTTATTTTAGGCCTCCACAGCATGGTCCTATAGGAATTAGAATCACATTCATACCTCACATGAGCTCTGAGATATGCCCCGTCAAAGATCGCAAACCTATGGTATTTAGTGACCCTTAGGGATGTTCTGGTTCGGCATGCCCGAGAACATTCAAGGGCTAAAGGGGATAGGATGAGGTTGGGGATAGGGTTTACCAAGCCACTTGGAGCTAACGAAGTAGATAGTTTGATCCCACGATGAAAGGTGAGAGAGATTTGGCAGTTGGCAACTTTGTACTAGTCAACACTACAAGTTTCAACATCACTCGAGATGGCATTGTAAAATAAAAATGTAGTGTGATATCCAAAAAGTGAGAGAGGTTATTGTAGGCCTCCACAACATGGTCTTTTAGGAATTGGAATAACATCCATACCTCACACGAGCTCCAAGATATGCCCCATCAAAGATCACAACCCTATAGTATTTAGTGACCCTTAGGGACGTTTCGGTTTGGCTTTCCTGAGAATTTTCAAGCACTAAAAGGGAGAGGAAAAGGTTGGGGATAGGGTTAACCTAACCACCTGGAGCTAACGGAGTAGATAGTTCAATCCCACGATGAAAGGTGAGAGAGATTTGGCAGTTGGCAACTTTGTACTGGCCAACATTGTAAGTTTCAGCATCACCCGAGATGACATCTTAAAATAAAAATGGAGTGTGATCTCAAAAAAGTGAGAGCGGTTATTTGAGACCTCTTCAACACAGTTCTGTAGGAACTAGAATCACATCCATACCTCACACGAGCTCCAAGATATGCCCTATCAAAGATTGCAGCCCTATGGCATTTAGTGACCCTTAGGGACATTCTGATTCGGCATGCCCGAGAATGTTTGAGTGCTGAAGGGGATAGGATGAGGTTAGGGATAGGGTTTACACAACCACCTAGATCTAACAAAGTGAACAATTTGATCCCACAATGAAAGGTGAGAGAGATTCAGTAGTTGGAAACTTTGTACTGGCCAACACTGCAAGTTTCAACATCACCCGAGATGGCATCATAAAATGAAAATGGAGTGTGATCTCCAAAAAGTGAAAGAGGTTATTGTAGACCTCCACTACATGGTCTTGTAGGAACTAGAATCACATCCATACCTCATACAAGCTCTAAGATATGCCCCGTCAAGGATTGCAACCCTATAACATTTAGTGACCCTTAGGGACGTTCTGATTTGGCACTAAAAGGGATAGGATGAGGTTGAGGATAAGGTTTACCCAACCACCCAGAGCTAATAGAATAGACAGTTCAATCCCATGATGAAAGGTGAGAGAGATTTGGTAGTTGACAACTTTGTACTGGCCAACACTGCAAGTTTTAACATCACCCAAGATGGCATCATAAAATGAAAATGGAGTGTGATCTCCAAAAAGTGAGAGAGGTTATTATAGGCCTCTACAACATGGTCCTATAGGAATTGGAATCACATCCATACCTCACACAAACTCTGAGATATACCCCATCAAAGATTGTAGCCCTATGGCATTTAGTGACCCTTAGGGATGTTCCGATTCGGTGTGCCTAAGAACGTTTGAGCACTGAAAGGGATAGAACAAGGTTGGGGATAGGGTTTACCTAGCCACTCAAAGCTAACAGAGTAGACTATTTGATCCTGTGACAAAAGGTGAGAGAGATTTGGCAGTTGGCAATTTGGTACTGGCCAACACTGCAAGTTTCAACATCACCCGAGATGGCATCATAAAATGAAAATGAAGTGTGATCTCCAAAATGTGAGAGAGGTTATTGTAGGCCCTACAATATGATCCTATAGGAATCAGAATTGCATCTGTACCTCACATGAACTTTGAGATATGCCTTGTCAAAGATCGCAACCTTATGGCATTTAGTGACCCTTAGGGATGTTCCGGTTTGGCGTTCCTGAGAATGTTCGAGCACTGAAGGAGATAGGATGAGGTTGGGGATAGGGTTTACCCAGCCACTTAGAGCTAACAGAGTAGATAGTTTTATCCCACAATGAAAGGTGAGAGAGATTTGATAGTTGGCAACTTTATACATGCCAACACTGCAAGTTTCAACATCACCCGAGATGGCATCATAAAATGAAAATGGAGTGTGATCTCCAAAAAGTGAGAGAGGTTATTGTAGGCCTCCAAAACATGGTCTTGTAGGAACTAGAATTGTATCTATACCTCACATGAGCTCCGAGATATGCCTAATCAAAGATCGCAACCCTATAGCATTTAGTGACCGTTAGGGATGTTCTGGTTCAACATGCTCGAGAATGTTATAGAACTAAAAGGGATAGGAAGAGGTTAGGGATAGGGTTTACCCAACCACCTAGAGCTAACAGAGTAGATAGTTTGATCCCAAGAAGAAAGGTGAGAGAGATTTGGCAGTTGGCAACTTTTTACTGGCCAACACTGCAAGTTTCAACATCACCCGAGATGGCATTGTAAAATGAAAACAGAATGTGATCTCCAAAAAGTGAGAGAGGTTATTGTAGGCCTTTGCACATAGTCCTACAAGAATTGGAACCGCATCCATACCTCACATGAACTCTAATATATGCCCCGTCAAAAATTGTAGCCTTATGGCATTTAGTGACCCTCAGGGATGTTCAAGTTTGGCATGCCCAAGAATGTTTAAGAACTGAAGGGGATAGGATGAGGTTGGGGATAGGGTTTACTAGGCCACTTGTAGCTAACAAAGGAGATAGTTTGATCCCATGATGAAAGGTGAGAGAGATTTGGCAGTTGGCAACTTTGTACTGGCCAACACTACAAGTTTCAACATCACCTAAGATGGCATCGTAAAATGAAAATAGAGTGTGATCTACAAAAAGTGAGAGAGGTTATTGTAGGCCTCTACAACACAGTCCTGTAGGAATTGGAATTGTATCCATACCTCACACAAACTTTGAGATATGCCTCATGAAAGATCACAACCCTATGGCATTTAGTGACCCTTAGGGACATTTTGGTTCAGCGTGCCCGAGAACTTTCAAGCATTGAAGGGGATAGGATGAGGTTGGGGATATGGTTTACTCAGCCACCCAAAGCTAATGGAGTAGATAGTTCAATCCCACGATGAAAGGTGAGAGAGATTTGGCAGTTGGCAACTTTGTAGTGGCCAAAATTGCAAGTTTCAACATCATCCGAGATGGCATCATAAAATGAAATGGAGTGTGATCTACAAAAAGTGAGAGATTTTATTGTAGGCCCATACAACATGGTCTTGTAGGAATTGGAATCGTATCCATACCACACATGAACTTTGAGATATGCCCCATCAAAGATCGTAGCCCTATGGCATTTAGTGACCCTTAGGGATGTTCTAATTTGGCATGCTTGAGAACATTCAAGCACTAAAGGGGAAGGACAAGGTTGGAGATAGGGTTTACTTGACTACATGGAGCTAACAGAGCAAAGAGTTTTATCCCATAACAAAAGGTGAGTCCAATAATGCAGCAATTGGCATTGTTCTTCACACTAAGTGACAAGAATGAGACTTTGGAACTTCAAGATTCCCCACACACTTAAAGATGGTTTAAAGCAACTTTAAAATGACCAAAAAAAGGTGTATCAATGGTTGGAACCTTAATATGTAGCATCTAATGAAAATTGACACCACAAACACCACAGTAAATCAAAACTCCACTCCACTCCAGCATACACTAACCCTACCTTTCACACAAGCCTAATTAGCAAGTTTAGGTGTGGTTTACAAAGAAAAGACCAAGAAATGGGTACATGGACTTCATTATTCAACTCCAAAACATTCTTCTAGCTTAGATGAGAGTGTTTTCCTAATTTGACAAGTCCTCAACTCCTATTCTTTTCATTACTTAACCAAAACATCAAATCTAGGTCTAATACATGGGTCTTATTAGACCTAGGGCTTGTCCCATTTATTCCAAATTCAACCCCCTATTCCAAAACCATAAAAATATGAAAATACATAGCCCTAGCCTACCCTATGCAAGTTTCAAAGAAATTCCAACTGTGGGAACTCAAACTAGGGCAATTTCTTTGGCCAAACCCTAGGTTCAAGGGTTTCATAGGTAGTGAGGAAGGAAAAATGTATAACTTGCAAAAAAAAACTGATCTCTCCTTCAAACCACCTCCAAAATTCTTCAAATTAGATACACTAATTGATCAATGCAAAACATCACCCTTTCAATTTGAAAAATCCGTACTATACGGCCAAAAACAATCATAAAATTCTAGAACAGTGGGTTTTTTATTAGATTCTTGGAAGAAAAACATATCAAACTCATTCTATGCCTCTCATTCGAGTGTAAAGGGCTATAAAGGCATTTACAAATAGTTTCAACCATCCAAAGACAATTTTATGGTTATTTCTTAAAAGTTGCTAATGCAACTTTTCAATTTTTGCACTTTTTGAAATTTCAACTAACCACCAACCGAAATGAATCCTAATCATTCTAAATGATTATTATAGGACTCAAAACCACTAAACCAACCTAAAAAAGTGCATAAAATTGCAAAATGAAAAAAGTTGCTAAAGAGCAATTTTTGCAAATAATAGTTGTCAAACTGAAAATGAGGTTGTATTGTGTTCCAACCATCCAAATGGAAGTTATAATTATTCAAAGTCATTTACTTAAGATCCCCACACATGGGAAAGGTCATTGTACAAATGGTGGACATCATTGGTGAATAAAAAACTCAGATTTTATGCCTTTTTTACTATTTTTTCATTTTTGTATGGCTTTTACGGATTGGTGATGGTACAAGTCTTATATGGTTGGATAGAGGGTTGAGTCAAGATTCCATCTCAATTGGTTTAAGGTCTTTATCTTGTATACAACAAAAGTTATATCAATTTTAGTGCAGATAGGTTAGATTTACTTTGAATTTGAGAGTTTCAGCAAGATGGAATCCTAACTTGCAAACCCACCATGGGATTTCAGTGCTTCTTTGTGGAATACAAGTTAGGAGAAGGTTCTTTGAGATGGCAGAGATTTAGGGCTTTAGGAGCATGACGTCTATTTTTACCAGCAAGCCCTAGACTGAACATAATCTTATGTCTAGTCTAGATTTGAATGAAAAAGAAGGATCAGGCTCCCAAGCTGATTAATCTGACCCAAGTGAAGGGTGTAGAAGGAAAATTTTGATGTATAGAAGAGATACAAGGGGTTGAACCAAGTCTATGAACCCATTTTTTTATGTTTTCCTTGTAACCCAGCCTAAACTGGCCATTTAGGACTATGACACAAAGTGGGTATAACTTGATGTTGGAGCTGAGTTGGTGGTTAATCTTTTGGAATCTCTTAGGGGATGTTGAAGAGTTTTTAAAAATACAAAAATAGTGGGGGATCCTTTGTATGGTTTTGGAGTTTGATTGTTAAAACTAGAAATTTTCCTAGTAGGAAGTGTTGGTAACAGTTTTGAAATTTGATTGTTGAGTGTTGAGAAACCTCAAGTTTGGGATTTTTCTTGTTCTTTTGAGTCTATAATAACCATTTCCATATAAAATTTCAAGTGTTGAAACCATTTAAGAATTATTTTCTTTTGTAGGCCTATTGGTGGCAGGGAGTTCCTAGGTGTTGATCTAAGTTGTTTGAGTACCCTAAGTTTGAGGGTTGGGCTTGTGAAGTGGAGTCCACTTGCAGGGTAGAGTCTCCATGTATTAGAAGTCCATTGGATCCTTACTCCTTGGTTTCTTCAATGAATGTATCTTCATAGAATGACCTTGGTGCCCCTACACCATTAAGCAATGATGATGAACATGAGTAAAATTATGAGATCTATGCCTACATGTTACAATGAAAAAGTCGTATCTATTTTGAAATTAAGAACTACAAAACAAGTTCCAAGAGAAGCTTAGGCTAGAAGAAATATTTTCTATGAGATGACTACTCTTGGTAATAAGCTACCAAATATTGAAACTACACTCAAATCCAATATTTGTAAGGATACGGAAGAACTTTTGAAAGATAAGTATGTACCATCCAAGCATGATGTCTTGTAAAATTTTTGGTCGTCCCCTATTTTACATAAAATGTTGGATATGAATTCCCTTGAAGATCTTGGTGACTCATTCATGTCATAATCCTGCAAAACAAACTGAGAATGCTACACTACACATATATTCCTATAAACATCAAAATGGTTAGAAAATTCAATATGTATCCTACAACAACAAGTTGTGCATGTGTGATTTATCTTCACATAAAAAGTTTTACCCATCTCAAAAAATCTTTGACTTATTTGAATTTGAGGATACATACTGGAATAAATTTTGCAAAAAATTGTGTTAGAGTTGAGTCCAAAAAATGTTTTGCATGTGGGTTGCAATTTTGGCTACCAATCCTCCTTCTTACAACATCTCTTTGATTAGGGGAAACACGTGTGTTATTTTTCCAAAAATCTTCAATCAATGATTTCAAGGCTTCACTAATTTCTTTATCCTTTCGTGGTAGCCTACCACTAAATGTCCATAACTCATTTTTTGTTGGATCTTCCAATCTCTCATGCCTTAGCATGTCTCTCCTTAGAGTACCTCTACCAATTTTTAATGTTTTTCTTGTCTTTCTCATGAGTCAAGCTTTCTTCTTTTGGCTACTTACTATTGTCTATGTAAGTACTCGTCTTGTGATATTACTATCTTTGGTACATGATTTAGAACCCACTTTGTCATAAACACTCATTAGATTCTTTACAATGCTTTTTTCATTTGAATCGTCCATCATTCTTAGCCCAAGAATCTTCATGATATGCCTAAATTTCAAATTCCTCATCATTTCAAAAAATAATTGGCATTGACCTATAATATTTAATTCTTCAAAAAACAATCTCCACATATGATTAACTTTTCTTTGACAAGTATGCTTGCTAATCTTGTCAAGCATTAATTTCAAAATGTTAGTATCAATATCAATCAAATATTTTGGTCTTCTAAAACAAATTCTACAAGGTGTTCTAATCTCTTCAATTCTCTCAACATTTTCAACATCAATATAAGGTTGAGTGTATTGCATACCTTGAACCAAAGATGATGTGCCTTGGCAATAAGATGTAAAATATGTAATATCACCTACTTGATGTGTTGATGTTGTGCTTTCAACATGACATGATGGAGTGTGTATATCATCAGATCTACAAATTAGTGTCTCTTCAACTTGAGAGGACAATATGACTTCAACATTGGAAGATGGTGTAGCAGATGATATGACTCCAACATTAGAAGATGGCATAGCTTCAAAATTCAATTGTCTTCTTGAGCATAACAGTCTCATTCATTCTCTTTTTCTTTCTAATTCTTCCTCTTTGTTTCTTTGTACTAGTGGTTCTCGATCCTCTTCGAAAGTCAATTCTTGATTATTGTTTTGCAATTTTCTTTGTTTACATAGTAATTTCATTTTATCTCTTTTAATTGCCAAATCTCTCTCCCTATCTTCATTTGTTTGTGTTTTTGGTTTCTTTCTTGGCATGATGATGATTTCTACATGTCAAATTATTCAAACATCTGAATTACTTAAAATGTGTAAATTAAAAATTATTCAAATACATGTAAAAATCATAATTATTTGAATGAATACACAATATATATCAAATGACTTGTCAAATTTCTAACCATTTCAAAATAACATTTCATTCAAACATACAATTTTCAATGAAGTCACTATATATTAAGCAACATGTCAAATTATAATCAAATTTGTATCTATATATCGACAAACAATATTTAAAATGGATTGGGCTATCATTTTCCATACAAGGAATATTCAAAAAGTCTTCAAATT
This sequence comes from Cupressus sempervirens, assembly GCA_028749045.1. Taxonomy (NCBI): domain Eukaryota; kingdom Viridiplantae; phylum Streptophyta; class Pinopsida; order Cupressales; family Cupressaceae; genus Cupressus; species Cupressus sempervirens. The sequence continues at coordinate 434,341,847 of CM053789.1, forward strand.
GCGTATCTAATGATTGAATTTGGTGTTGGCTAGCTTGAAAAAGTGTTGAAATAGTGTTTGCTATGTTGAAACCCATGATTTTTGGTGGAATAATAGAGTGCACAATAGACCAAAAGAAGAGAATGGATGAAATGGGCCCCAAAGTTGCTTTTTGACAATTTTTAGGTGATTTCATATAGTGCATATGCACTATGTGAAAACACATCACTCCCCATCCTCCCTACTCTCTATCCTCCCTACTCTCTCTCTCTCCCCTCTCCTATCCCCTACTCTCTCTCTCCCTACTCTCTCTCCCATCCCCTACACACTGTCTCCCCCCTCTCCCATCCCCTACTCTCTCTCTCACTCTTCCTCTCCAACTGCCTACTCTCTCTACCTCTCTTACTCTCTCTCTCCTCTCCCATCCCCTACTCTTTAGATATCTCACACATACTCCCATCCTCCCTCTCCCACTTCCTACTCTCTCTCTCTCTCTCTCTCTCTCTCTCTCTCTCTCTCTCTCTCTCTCTCTCTCCTCCCTCTCCCATCCCCTAAACTCTCTCTTTTACAGATACACACTCCCACTCCCTCTCCCACCACCTACTATCTCCCTCTCAAGTTCTCTCTCTCTCTCCCTCTCTACTCTCTCTTTCTATCCCATCCCCTACTCTTACTCTCTCTCTCTCACTCTCTCCCATCCCCTACTCTCTCTCACACTCTCTCTCATCCTTTCACTCCGTCTCTCTCATCCCATACTCTCTCTCTAACACCTCCTACTCTCTCTCACACTCTTTCCCATTCATTTACTATATCTCTCCCATCCCATACTCTCTCTTTGCGACTCCCTACTCTCTCTCACACTCTCACACTCTCTCCCATCCCCTACTCTCTCTCTTTCACAGAGACACACACACACACACACACACACACACTCACTCCCATACCCCCTCTCTCTTCTCTCCCATCCCCTACTCTCTAGATTTATCACACACACTCCCATTCCCCTCTCTCTATCTCCCTCTCCCTACTCTCTCACACTCTCTCCCATCCCCTACTCTTACTCTCTCTCCCATCTCATTCTCTCTCTTAGCCACCTCCTACTCTCTCTCATACTCTCTCCCATCCTCTACTCTCTCTTACACCCACTCCCATATGCACTTCTCTCCTTCTCCCACTACCTACTCTCTCTCTCTCTCTCTCTCTCTCTCTCTCTCTCTCTCGCTCTCTCCCCTCCCCTAAACTCTCTCTTTTTCAGATACACACTCCCATCCCCCTCACTCTCCCCTTCTCCCATCCCTTACTCTCTAGATCTCTCACATGCACTCCCATCCCTCTCTCTCCTCCTCTCCCAATCCCTCTCCCATCACCTACTATCCATCTCTCTCTCCCATCCCCTACTCTTACTCTCTCTCTTTCCCATTCCAAACTCTCTCTCACACACTCTCCCATCCCCTACTCTCTCTCACACTCTCTCTCCCATTCTTTCACTCTGTCTCTCTGATCATGTACTCTCTATCTCTGCCACCCCCTACTCTCTCTCACTCTCTCCCATCCTTTCACTCTGTCTCTCCCATTCTGTACTCTCTCTCTACCACCCCCTACTCTCTCTCAAATTGTCACTCTATCTCTCTCTCTTTCATAGGCACACACACACTCCTATCCCCCTCTCTCTATCTCCCTCTCCCTACTCTCTCTCACACTCTCTCCCATCCCCCACTCTCTCTCACACACTCTCCCATCCTTTACTCTAACTCTCTCCCTTTCCCACCGCCTACTCTCTATCCCCCATCCCCTACTCTCTCTCACCTCTCCCATCCCTTGCTCTCTCTCTTTCACAAACACACACACTCTTATCCCCCAACTCACTTCTCTCCCATCCCCTATTCTCTAGATCTATCACACACACTCCCATCCCCCCTATCTCTCTCCCTCTCCCTCTCCCTCTCCCACTCCCTCTCCTACTACCTACTATCTCTCTCTCTCAAGTTCTCTCTCTCTCCCTCTCTACTCTCTCTCTCTCTCTCTCTCTCTCTCTCTCTCTCTCTCCCCCATCCCTTACTCTATCTCTCTCTCCCATCCCCTACTCTCTCTCACACTCTCCCATCCCCTAATCTCACTCTCTCTCTCCCATCCCATATGAGCTCTCTCTACCACCACATACTTTGTCTCACACTCTAACACTCTCTCCCATCCCCTACTCTGTCTCTCTTACACACATTCCCATTACCCTATCTCTCTCTCTCTCTCCCTCTCCCACTCCCTCTCCCACTGCCTACTCTCTCTCCCCCATCACTTACTCTCTCTCTCCCCTCTCACATCCCCTACTCTCTCTCTCTTTCATAGATACACACACTCCCATCCCCCCTCTCTCTCCCTCCCCCACTCCCTCTTGCACCGTCTACTATCTCTCTCTCTCAAGTACTCTCTCTCCCTCTCTATTTTCTCTCTCCCATCCCCTACTCTCACTCTCTCTCTTCCATCTCCTACTCTCTCTCACACTCTCTCCCATCCCCTTCTCTCTCTCTCTCTCATACCCCCATCTCATACAAGCTCTCTTATCCACCCCCTACTCTCTCTCAAACTCTCACACTCTCTCCCATCCCCTACTCTATCTCTCTTATACACATTCCCATTCCCCCCTCTCTTTCTCTTGCACTCCCTCTCCCACTATCTACTCTCTCCCATCCCCTAATCTATCTCTCTTACAAAATTCCATTTCCCCTCTCTCTCCCTCCCACTCCCTCTCCCACTGCCTACTCTCTCTCTCTCTCTCTCTCTCTCTCTCTCTCTCTCTCTCTCTCTTGCCACCCCTACTCTCTCTCACACTCTCACACTCTCTCCCATCCCCTACTTTCTCTCTTACACACACTCCCATCCCCCCTCTCTCTCCCTCTCCCACTCCCTCTACCATTACCTACTCTCTTTCTCTCTCATCCAATACTCTTTCTCTCTCTTTCACACACACACCCATCCCCCCTTTCTCCTCTCCCATCCCCTACTTTGTCTCTCACTCTCTCTCTCCCTCTCCCACTACTTGCTCTCTCTCTCTCTCTCTCTCTCTCTCTCTCTCTCTCACTCACTCTCACTCTCACTCTCATTCTCACTCACTCTCACTCTCTCCCTCTCTACTCTCTCTCACATTTTCACACTATCTCCTATCCCCTACTCTCTCTCTCTCTCTTTCTCTCTTGAAATCATTTCCTTCCCCCCTCTCTCTCCATCTCCCATCACCTACTCTCTCTTCCATCTCCTACTCTCTCTCAAGCTACTTTGTCTTCCCCCTCTCCCATTCCCTACTCTCTCTCTCTTTCACACACATGCACTCCCATCCTCCTCTCTCTCGCTCTTCCTCTCCCACTCTATCTCCCACTGCCTACTCTCTCTCTCCCCATCGCCTACTCTCAATCTCTCTCTCCCAACCTGTACTCTCTCTCACACTTCCTCTCTCTCCCATCCCCTACTTTCAATCTCTCTCCCCCATCCCGTACTCTCTCTTTACCACCCCTACTCTCTCTCACACTTCCTCTCTATTGCATCTTGTACTCTCTCTGCCACCCCTACTCTTTCTCACTTCCTCTCTCCCATCTTGTACTCTCTCCCCTCTCCCATCCCCTACTTTCTCTCTATCTCTTTCTCTCTCTCACACACACATAGTCATTCCCTCTCTCCCCCCCAACCCCCCACCTAGCTCTCTCTTTCTCTTGGGTTGCAATTTAGGTCTGAATAGTGTGTGCACACTATAATGGACACATGCTATTGAGAAATTAAATGCTTCTAATAGCGTGTGCGCACTATATGGCACACACGCTATTGAAAGCTTTGTATTAAAACCAAGCCTAAGGCTTGGTTTTTACTTGGAGATCCAACCCAAGGGTTTGGAGTTTATAAAAAGGTTTGAGATGTGTTTTCCAGCAAACGTACCAAAAATGATTGATTTTTCTTGTGTGCTCCCCTTCAAGATTCCTTGTGGTTGGGTATTGATAAGATCACGTTACATAGAATTATAGGTCTTTGTGTTAGCTATCTAACCATATAATTTATTTTTAATTTGAACTATTTCAAGCCTTTCATCTATGATTTCTTTTGAATGTATGTTCATTTTTTGTCAAAAAACACCATGTACTAATTGGGCTATAGATTTTAGCTTGTTCATCGAATTTTGCAACAACTTAGTTTTTTAGAAACTAGACTCCATTCTACACACTTTGAAAAAAAAAGAGAGTTTTGATTTGATTTTAGATTAGTTTTCAATTATTTCTAGGGGAGCACATAGATATTTCACATTTTTGGGATGTGTCTAGTTAAAAAATTCATTAAAAAAAAATATACATTATAAAATTACCCAAAAAATCTAGGATAAACTACATAGTGTTAAGTAACTTTTGACCAGAGTGATTAAAGAATTTTAAAAAAAAAGCTAAAATTTTAGGGGGGCCACACTTTCAACCATGTTATGTTTTTTTGGAATAAATAGTACCACTTTTTGTGGCCCCCTTTTTTGAGGACCTAAAACTAAACCATTTTGAAAAAAAAATAGTAGTTTAAAAACTAGATTCAAAGGACTACAACTTTTGTTTTGGTCATATCTTAACATTTTGAGCGTAACTATCTTCAAATTCTTGTTAAAGTTAAAAATTTACAAATTTCAGGAAAAAGATTTATACTCCCCTTTTGGCACCACAACTTGGTGCACTTACCCAGTTTATAAGCTGGATTCAAAGGACTACTACTTTTGTTTTTGTCATATCTTAAAATTTTGAGCATAACTATCTTCATATTCTGTTGAAGTTCAAAAATTGCTGATTTCACAAAAAAGGTGTCCACTTATACCCCCTTTTGGCACCACAACTTGGTGCACTTACCCCTATTCAACTCCTATTACTCTATCTAGGTCTCAACCAATATGGCATTTTATTAGAAAAACTAGATCTCCATATAAAATCTATACAATGGTGTATACTCCTTACTATGGGTAAACTATCAATTACATTATCTAGAATGATATCTTTAAATTATGTTATGAAGGAGATATCTTGTACCTCAACCCTAAATAGGAATTTTGAGGCTCAAATATGATAATAGGCCAATACAAAAATTAATACACTATACTCCAATTCAAACTTGGTCCCCTTTTTTTTATGCAAGGGATGAATCTCAAACATGGGTGAACTCTCCCTCTATACTCTAGGATTCCCTTTGCAAGCAAAAGGGACTAATATTTATTTTGGTGTTCAATTTTGAATTAAGGATTTTAAAAATATCTGTGAAATTAAGGTATGATCAAGTGTAACATGAGCATAAAAGCCTTCTACAAATAAGACCTAATAAAGTCCCAAAATTTTAATCTCTTAAAATTTAGGATACTACATCTCTAGAAGTATAAATATCTATTACTTCATCCCTCTTATGGATTACTTTGACCAGAAGAAGAACCATATAGATAATCTTGAAAAACTTAGACCTTTTGGATGAAATTAACTGTAAGATATTTTTAATTATCAGAAAAGAAAGCTATATTTTTGTAATATAGAGATGGCTATTCAAAAAATAATTATCGTAGAATTGTAATGTCAAGTTTCTACCCTCCCTAATAATTTTCTACGTCTCCTACTCATGGTCAAGGAAGTGACCTCCAAATTCTAGAATATGGTGGTGGGAAGGATGCAAAGGAAGGTGGCAGGTTGGAAGAGGAAAGTCTTGAGTAATGTTGGTAAGATTTAATAACTTTTGACTTCTTTGCAAGGTATCCATATTTATTTCTTATCCATGTTTAAGATATATAGTAATTTTAAGGATATTATTGAGAAGATACAAAAAAAATCTTGTGGACAGGAGTGGAGGAAAAGAAGAAGCTAAGCTTGGGGAGTTGGGACAAGGTTTGTAAGCCTAAATCCCAAGGTGGTTTGAATCTAAGAAGAATTGGAGATCTCAATAAAGCCCTTATGATTAAGGTTGGATGGAGACTAGCACAAAAATTTTTCCTTTGGTGCTGCATTATGTGCCTAAGTATTTGAATTCCTGCCTTTTTCCCAAACCCTCTCTGGAAAAAGTATATCAATTGATTCAAGGATATAGAACAACATCACAAAGATAAGAAAATATTTTAAAGGGGGCATAATATGGAACTTGGGAGATGGTAACTAGATCATATTTTAGAAGGAAAGATGTACTAGGGAAGGTCCATTAGTCAAAACTAATTTTTTTGTATTAAAAGGAAGGGGGGAGATTGGGATGGGACAAATGGTGAAACATTACATCCAACAAAATGAGTGGAAGACTTTCAAGATAGATGACTTTGATGGAATAGATATAGCCTTAGCTAAAGGTCTAAATATTCTTCTAAAGGGGACTCATATTTCCTCCTTCCTAGAGGAGGACAGATTAATTTGGGATGAAAACTCAAATGGGGAAGTTAGTGTGAAGTCATCTTATATTTTTCTTGTGGGTGAAATGGGAAATATAGAGTGGAAAATGTCTAGCACCCCCACTTTCTCCCCAAAATTAGCTTCTTCTAGTGGTCAACTATGTAAAATACTATTCTCACCATTGATAACCTCAAGAGGTGTGACTTCTAGATTTACAATAGGTGTATGCTTTTCTATCAGGAGGAAGTATTTGTCCCACACCTTTTTATTCATTGTCCTTACTCTATCTAGGTTTAGCAAAACATTTTTTGGTAGCTTGGATTATCATGGGTTTTTCATCATTTGATTTCCCAATTTACTCTTGAGTAGCAGTGCCCTCTCCACCACCCCCTCATTAAAATGATTTGGAAGGACATTCCACCTATGTCTATTGGAACCTATGGAAAGAATGAAACAATCATATCTTTAGAGATACTTGGTCCCCCCTAAGGGTGGTTAGTTGTAAATTTATGGGAGGAATAAGTGAGGGGGCCCTCAATTGGAAATGAAAACCACCTCCCTACCTTCCAACATGCATTGAATGGGTCTGGGTGAGAGTCTAGGGAGTAAATAAAATTATTGAGAGAATGGGTAATTCTAAGATCAACTAGAGGATATAAAAAAAAATGCCACCCCCCCACCCACATATTGGTTGAAATTGAATTTTGATGGTTCCAAGCATGGTCAAAGGGGCTGCAATAGGAGGAATAATCCAAAATTGTCAAGGTGTTAGCATTAGAGGATACTCTAGGAAATGAGGTAGTGTCTCGATAAATTAGGTAGAGGTGTTTGGGCTTCTATGGGGAGTTGAGTTAGCTAAAAACATGGGAATTCAAAATTTGATTGTCGAGGGAGATTCTATGTTAGTCATTAAAGCTGCTAGGGGGAGAACAAGATGAGTTGGAAATCCACATCGATCATCAAGGATGCCCAATGCATCTTGAATAGAATCAATGCCATTAGGATACAACATGTATAAAGGAAAGGAAAATAGGTGGATGATAGCTTGGATGGATACGGTCACAAAGTTATTAATTCTCAAGTCTGGCAAGATGAGCAAGAGCTTCTATCAATGAACAAATTGCTTGTTCATAAGGAATCACTTATAAAAGGGTGTTCAACTTGGTGCATGATAATGGTTTCCTTATCATGATCTAGGTTTAGCAAGGATCATTCACATAACCAATAAATATCTTGTTATATTAGTTGGTTGTGTCACGATGGTGATAGTTTTAGGAGAGACCTTTATCTATTATAGTAACACTTCTAGCAAAAAGGTTCTAATCATGATTTGTAATGGGAATGGAAAAGGAAAAAATGAAAGCAATATTAGGGAGGATTTTTTACATCATCCAAGAGGGATTTTCAAACCTTGAGACTAGGAGTTAATAAGAAACCATTGATATTTGGTGAGTTGGCCATTTAAGATTAACTTGATCACTACAATTCCCAAAAGGCCTTTATGCATTTGGGGTTATCAGTCTAATAGGAATTGCATTATCTGTAGGGATTTGTCTCTAGCTTTTACCAAAAGTGTGATCAATCAAGTGGAGAATATGGTGGCCAAGCTCAAGGATGGAGACAAGGAGTCAGTTGTGGACCTAGATGACGATGAGGTCATGGAAGGGGCAAACTCAAACACTAAACCATCAAGAATTGAGAAGATGGTCAGGGATGAAAAAGTATCATGGTCTTATTTTAAAGAAGGTAGATGCATCCCTTTCACAGAAAGCATTAAGGGCCATGACTAGATGGTCACCTAGAAATTCATCGACTCTTGGAAGAGGTGATGTGTCACCATTAATGAGGCCTCATTCAAAGTCATTGGAGAGATGATAGCCAATACCACCAGCCTATCTATGGAAGGGAAGTTGTGGAGGAAGCAATCTAGAGTAAAGGATGAAATTTTCCTTAAGATCTTATTCCACTTTGACAAAGCCCATGTCTTCTTTTGAGGTGGTTTCACATGGGAAAAGGTTCTAGAACCATGGAATATGATCTGCCATGTCATCATGTACTATGTTACCCTACAGGACAGAGTTAAGAGTTATTATTACTACCATTTCCCTATATTGAATCATTTTTGGAGAAAAGAATGCATTTCTTTCCCTCTTCTCCAGCTTCATTCTATGGAGGATTATGTGTGGAATATAAGGAAAAAAATGTGGGGAAGGCAAAGATTACATTGTTTATCATCAAGCCTTGATTCTTGGCCTATTTAAATTTTACAAAGGCCTCCACCTTCAAATTATGATCCTTAGCCCTTTACCTCTTTAAATAACTAACCAAATATACTCTCACCCCACTAAATCCATTTTTATAGAGGACCCCATGGCCATGGCCAGGAGAATTAAGGAAGAAAAAATTGAAGTACTAGAAGTTGAAAAAATTGAAGGCACTACAAAAGGCACAAACTACTTAATTAAGAGGCTAAGAGATAAAAAAAACCTTTGACCAACCCTGGCATGCCTAAGCTCAACAACTCTGGGAAAAATATTAGCCCCCAACCCAAATGTATGGCCACTAGAAGTAACTCTAGGGAGCAGGATGAAGAAGAAACAAAAAGTGAGGATAAAATAGAGGATATGGAGGAAGACTAGACTAGTCTTTTTCCCTCTAAAGTTTTAGATATATTTAAAACTAATACCATCATCTTAGACTCTAGGATTTCTAAGAATGTGGAGCATGGCATGGTCACCTTAGCAGTTAGAATGAGCACCCTGGTTAGTCATGCCAAGATGGATATCACTAGGGGAGAACAACATTTTAAGGTTGAGGTGCAAGGGGGAGACCATACTCAACAGGAAGAGGCTATGTTTAAAATGAATAACAAAATGCATGGAAATCATGAGGTGGAGAAACTAGAAAACACCATTTTTTATTTGATCAAATGGAAAAGAAAAGTTCGACAGGGTGGCTAGTTTCTCAGTGTGTGTCATGCATTCGGTGGACACTATTCTCTACCTCAAGAAAACCAATAAAGATGTTGAGATGAATTATGACAAAAATGTGGAGAAAAACACTCCTTGTATGGCTTCTTGGCCGATGACTCGCTCGAGCTATTTTTGGAAAACCTAAGGAACTGCCTCTGTTGGTGTGCCTTTTTTTTAGTTTTGTTGATGTCACTTAGCTACTCTCTAAGCCTTTGTTCCCCTTTATTTTTATTATAATGGACTGATAGTAGGGATAATATTTATCTGATGGCCATTTTTTTTGTATATTGTTAAGACTTTCACTACTTATGGTAGCATTTATTTTATTGTTATGCTTGTGGGAGGGTTTTTGAAATTTTGAAAGGGGTGGGTTAATCTTGTGGTAGTCAATGTGAACTGATATATGGACAATTTTTGTTTTCTATTATGGCTTAGCCACCATTTTGGCTACTCTTAATTTTAAAAACTTTAAGATATTTTAAAATGAAATAAGATTTTCTAGGTCTTGTATAGCAAAATATGTCCCCAAATAGCCTATGAAAATAGGATACAATGTATTGAAGACTACTTTTTTTTGTTATCAATAAAAGAATAGAAAAACCAAAATGTTATAAATAACTTGTTAGTCCACATTAGATCAAGAATTCATGAGGAATGGTGTCCTATTCTTTTAAAAAATGGAAACAAAAATAAATCACCAAAATTATTAAAACATTAAAACTTTAAAAATATTACATAAATAAAATCCACCTATACTAACTTCTATCAATTTCATTATATTTTGGTGCACGGTTTCTTTTCTTTATATTTTTCATAGCTTTGTTGATTTTGTGTGTACCCCTTATGCCATACACATAAAACAAAGGAGATATATACTAGAGAAAATCTAAAGATAGGAGCATGAATTTTTTATATTTAAAAAAATTGTAATAATATTAAAGTGACAATGAAGAGTAAGTGTGATAATTTTGAACATAAAAATCTAGATATCCTAGAAAAAAGAAGAAGATTAATACATACAATACTATTGTATATGTGAAGGAGACAAATATATTTACGATTTCTCCAGTTTTAATGACCAATTGGAATATCATAGATACATGAAAGTCAAGAAAGAAGGAAATCACCTTGCCCACACCTCTTTCTAATTGGCAATGCCAAAAAATAATAATAGAATTTTTTAAAAATGTAAATAAATATAAAAGACATAGATCAAGTGGAACCATAAAATATTTAATTCAATTATTTTTCCATGATATTTTTCCATTAGCATCATGATATATAAATGGAGTAAAAGATACATGAGGATTAAATTTATATTTATTTTTTGGAACATACTATTCAAGCTATTATTCTTTTTATGTATCTAAGAAAACATAGCAACATAATGAGTGGAGATATATGTGTGGAAATATTTCATATAAAAGGAGATAATTATTTATAGAAAATGTCACTCATCTTTAGGGTTGAGGTTGGAGAGTGATACTGATTAGGATCCTATTTTGTCTCTAACCTACGACAACATAAACTATTTAAACAATTCAAGAACTTTTGCTAATTGATCAAGTAACCTAGGCACCTATTTTTGTCCACTTTCTTCATAACTATTTGTATGAGAAACATCAAAACTTTGTCTAGTCTAAATTATGATTCTAAATTCCTTATGCATCATGCTCCTCTATCTAAATAAATTTTAGATTCTCTTAAAACTTATTGTACAAACATCAAGTTGGCCTAGAAAAATGAAATATAGTGCCAATATTAATTGGATGCTACACCCCTTATGTAATTATATATGTAATAACTATATGAAAAGAAATATGAACATTAAATTGAAAGGTTAATACATTAGTTTAAAAATGATATAGTATGAAAACGTTGTATATCTTGATATATAATTTAACATTCCCTTAAATGGTTTATGACATATATGATAGGAAAACATGGAAAAATACTTTCCTTGGAAGAATGTTCTTTATCACAAAGAGGTGGGAAGTATATGTATTAATTTTCATCAATATTCTTGACTCAAATTATCTTCTTATTAAAATTTCTTCATTAATTTCATGCATTTATCTATAGAATTTTCATGTACCTTCAATAATAATGAACTAAGAATAAAACTTTAATAGATTTCAAAGGAAAAATCATGAGACTGAGTTAAATATCCTAACTAGTTATATAGAAAAAACATGTGAAGAAAAGGATGTGGAATATTTATAGGAACATGAATAATATATACATGTAAAAATGGGAGTGTCATGATATGTGGGATAACATTGTATATATAGAAAGTCATCTAATATGTAAATCAATGTTCATATGTAAAGTCTAATTACACTCCGAAGTTAATTTTTCCCACTTGCATCAACATATTTTTCTCTCAAATTTTTATATGGGGGTTTGAGGGAAACATCCTTTATAGGATCATGTGGCAAAATATTTACAATGAGTTGATTCATTAAATCTGGAAGGTGAGTTATTTATCCATGTCAAAGAAAAAGTATGTTTCTACCACATAGGAAACTAAGGAGATGATATAGGTACATTTTTCCATGGAATATTTGGGACACTCTCACATTCAAAATTATTTTTTTATCGACAAACTAAGTGTCATATATCTTTTAGATAATTGTGCCTTTCATTAGAAGTAAAAACACATATAATTGTGGTATCATTCATTTAGTAATTTTTGGATGATGGGCAATTAAAAGATGAAAACATGCATACAAATGAAAATCAGTCTGATATGTTTACAAAGGAAGTTTTAAGTGAGAAGCTGAAATCTTTTTCAAATTTAGTTGGTTTCTAGATTGAAAAAATTAAAACACAACATGAAAGTGCAGGGTGCTTTCCATTTCAGTGAGGCATATAGGTTTAGCTATGATATGATCAATTTTGGAGTGGGGCATAGTTTTTGTGGTGTTTTATTAGTATCCAAGTGAGATATTATTGTTATGTAGATCATAATAAGAGTCATAGGTTAAATTTTGTCCACTTCTATTAGCAAGATTTCCTCTCTAATTTTTCTACAAGAGTTTGGAGGTAATTCCCCCATCATGGAGTCAAGGGACAACACCTTGTAAGGCCAAAAATTACTTTATTATTGTAAAAGGATTTGGGAGTTATTTGTCTATCACACAACATTTTTATAACCTTAATTTTGTAAGTCTTGTATAAAATGGTTCAAGTTTAGGGATTTTCATATGATGATTTCGTGGCTTCTTGCAGTGATATTGAGTTACAAAGCATTGCATATTGTAATCAGGTTGAATTGATGGATAATAATATTAGACTCCCCATTTAATATAAGTAAACTAAGATTAGACGAACCACGCTAATTCTCTATGTAAATTCTATTATATTTCTGTAGACTTTATTCCTTTCTCATTATTAGTTATATTTACATAAAGCTTTTATATTTCTTTTTAATAATCCTAACAATCACTATCATTAAAATCCTCCAAATATGTAGAATATCAAAGAACGTGAATCTATTACACTTTATAAAAAATAAAATATCATGAAATTTAGAAAAAAATATTAAAAAATACCAAAGAAACAGTAAATTGGTACGTAAGACAAAGGCTCACTCTACAAATTAGATCATCCCTGCACATGTTAGAAAAATGCACGCCTCCTCCATCATATTCTATTGATTACAATATATGTAATCACCATACATTTTTATGAAAATAATTAAAAATTGTCTAAGATGAGTGCACATATGTACCAATAGTATCCATGAAGGATGAGAAACTAGATGGCTATAAAAATAACCTACTTGTTAAGGATAAAGCGCCATCACTATGAAATAAGGATGATATGTCATCAAATAAAAAATAATTAAAAGAAATGGACTTTGAAGTAAACCTTATAGATTTATTTGCTTGTTTATACAATCCTTAAAAGGAATCCTACATATCCATTATAAATAAATTTAGTAATAATGTAGAAGAGTGACGGTTAATAGATATCAAATGATTAAGTATTGAACTTATAAAATTAGGAAGTGTGCAATTTTTTAACATGAAATTACTATCGAAAACTTCAATAAGAAAAGGAATAATGTAGTTATAAGGGAATATCTAAAAATAATTAAAGTTTAATAATAAAGAGAAATTAACAATATAAAGAATAGTAGATTAAATGTGGAATAGTAAAAAAGAAATCAAAACTATTTTATTTGAAACTCTAATATAGAAGGAATCAATTTTAAGGAGATATTTTTAGGATTTGTAGGAATATATGTGACTATTAAATAGATCATATATATAACATATGGAATTAAATAAATAATAATATTATTTTATATTTTTAATTACCACTATTTTCTAGTGATGCATACTTCTTATTGATGATTAGTAGGTGATGCTAAATGTGGTCTAAATTCTTTAGCTATTTGGGACTTAGGATTGTCTCCTTTCTTGCATAAGTGAATCTAAACCTTGTATTTGGATTTGTACTTGTAAAGAAACTTTGAAGTATTATGTTATGATGCATATACACATACAAAAAAAATATAATTGAGTTTTGAACATACCATAACATACTAGCTAACAAATGCTTCATTCATAAAAATATATAAACTAACAAGAATTGAGTTCAATAATATTAGTCCTAAATGAATAAGTTTAGAACATACATCTCATTTTTAAAAGATTTTAATTAAAAAGGGGGAGTTGTAATGCAATGATCCAATATAAAACTAATTGGTTCAAAAACAAGTGATAAGGATATATGATTTCACAAGAAAGAAAATTATGATCTAGGAATATGAATGATTCTAGAATAGTGAGTGGTTTCAAAATGTCAATGATGAATGATGTTTATATGGTTAAATTAGGTAGGGATGATATACTTTTATACAAGTATATACCTATTCTAATTTTTTTATAAAAAAAAAATAATGCACAATAACTAGTCAAAAAGAGTTTACACTTTGTCTATAACTGAATTTTCAATTTTGAAATATCTTAAGTCATTTGAAATGATATAATTGAATATTTAAAAAATCATAGATATTTGAATCTAGAAAAAAAGAATAAATAATTTGAAATCTCATACATATTTAGAGATAAATTTAATTTGTTTTAAAAATACAATGAAACTTTTACACACAATATAAAAAATAGTAAAAAATATACACTAAAAAGAAAAATTTGAAACATCCAAATAAAATAATATAAACTAAATAATAAAAATTAAACTCAAACATTTTAGTTTACGAAGACATAACTTTTTTAATATCTATTTAGTCTTTAAATAATTAAAAATTGCATTTGAAAGATTTTTTAAAAGGAAATTACTCTATATAATTTTTCCTATCTTTATAATGATATTGCCCTTTCACCTAATTGACAATATATTTGATCTTAATTTCCTAAAATACTTTTGAAAGGTGTGAAAAGAACAATCTTTATAAAAACATAAATTAAAAATTAGCAGTATTAGATCCAACCTACATAACAATGTTACCATGTTGGCAAATTTGGACAGTATCCTTAAGTATGATTGAATCCAAGCCTTCATCGTTAGTGAAAGGGTCAGCTAACCTAGAGTAGTCAGAATTGTCATAAAGAAACGAATAATAACATACTACCAAAGAACAAAGTCAATTCCATATAAGGGTGCAAGGAAACAACGCTTGCCCTAATCGCCATGGACTAATTTAATCATTAGTTTAATCATATACCGCCTTACCCTATTTAATACATTTCACTCCACATGCCATCATCACTCAATCTCAGAATCTTTGAAATCCATATCTATAGAAATTTATCTTCATTGCTATGGCACTCGGCCTTCTCTTTTGTGGTATTGTGAGCTTATTTGTAACATCTGCTTGGGTAAATCATTATCCACTTCATTTTATGAATAATTTTTATATACTTTAATCCTTTCTGTTGAGTTTTATCTCTCATTTAGTTCCAAATTATCTACAATATAATTTGATGCTTGTTTTGCATGTAGGGTGGCTCAAGCGATGTGCAGGTAGGATTTGTGATGATGCAGCACTTAGAGCATGGGCAAGAATTCAGAATTGTTGGAAGCGGAAGGGAGTTGGGAGATTGGATTATTTCCAAGGGACTTCCCATGACTTATCACGAAGGAGACCTCTGGACAGCCTCTGTAGTAAGCAAACATGTCATTTAAGTTTATAAGTAAATTTAATGTTGAATGTTAAAAATGAGTTTTATTTGATGTTATTTGTAAATTAGTTGTTCTATCTTCAGTATCTCTTAATTCTCTTTCATATGGAGAGTTTGATTTATAATGTTAGTTTCAAAACATTGCGCATAATCTAACAAAAACATCATCAAGCAAAATATAGATTGTGAAAATCTTACTTCATTATGATTTTTTTGGGGTTGCTTATGAAGTATTTTGTTGGACGATTTACAGGAAGTAGAGATTGAAGATGTTAATGGTGTAAATGACTTTGAGTACAAAGTTGTGGTGGTGGATGGGTATTATGGGAAAGCAGTGTGCTCCATGCCTGGTCCGAACCGTTTTATGAACATACCAAGGAATTTCGGCACAAAACATGTTTACTTTGTTCACATAATTTGGGATATCAATACTTGTCCAACTTCCTGCTCTGCAATAGCTGCTTGTGAGAATACCACAGCTACAGTAAACACTGTATGAAGAGATTGACAACACAACTACTCTTTAGTACCAATAATGGATAAGCTGCCTTTTGTTGTGGGGCAGCTATAGTATGGTGAACTGCATCTATATTGCTAATTACAATCAGCATGTATTAAGAGGTTTTCAGTACGTTTTATAAAATGTTTTTGTTTAGTGTCATGCTATCAGTATGTTTATTAATTTTATAAGTTTGTTTTGTTTTTCTAAGCTTTGTATGAGTTGTAATTAAATACGTAGAGAGGGATCTCATCGGGGATATTGACCTCCACTCTGATGTCATATAGATTTTGCCATCACACCAGAAATACATACTGATGATGAGAAGGGATCTCATCTAGAATATAGTCGCTATGCCAACACATTTCAATATACAATCTAATCCAGCAATCAACTATAAAATCTAATTTTATTCATATATTTTTCTTTTCTATAGATAAATCTATTCATTTTTTTGGATCATTAGGAGAGATCATGTTGGTTGGACTGATTACCTTTCAATTATTGGATTTTTGAAGACGTGGTTAAGCAAAGAATTGATTATAATTATTTTAAAATTAAGTTAAATATATTAATTGAAATTAGAAACGTACAATAATTTGTTATCATTTAGCATGTCATATATGTGTGTAATATATGTTTCTAATAAATTTGTATTTAAGATGATTTGATTTTTAATTAATTTTCAATAATTCTTGTGACAATATTATGTTCTATTAGGTATCTTAATTTTTATTTAACCATTTTTTTAATAAAAAAATTAATGATTCAAGTCTTAAGGGTTCTATCTAAAATATTAAAATTGGAAGATGTTACAAAGAACAAGGCCCCTTGATAGAATCTTGGTGTTATAGTAAACCTTCAAGAGAGTCTACTTTGCATCTACCAAAATTGAGACAAAGAAAATCAAAATTTCTTCAATTTTGATAGGTCAAAGGAAGTCATTTAGAAACTAATTTCAGTAGTATTTAATATTTATAATATGTTTAATTTAGTTATTATATTTGATGTCTACTTTCTACTTAATGTCAACTTTTCACTAAACATAAAGATCTATATTTAACATGATAAATTAAAATATTAAAATTGTACACTAGACCTATTAGTGTTCTTATTACATAAAATAGTTTAATTTTAATATATACAAAAGATAATTCTCTAGAAAAATTTGGGACATTAGATATTTTCTCTAACACTAGAGTAATTTTGTGCTAAGAACATTAGTGACATAAGTGAGTTTTTTCTCATCCCATGTGGCCTAGTCTTCTCATTCATTGCTTGTTCTCCCCTTGACTTCACTTTTTTATGGATGAGGAGTCTCATGGAAGTGTTCATTCAAATGGTTCTTCATATGTGGAAAAGGGAAAGCCCTGAAGGAAGTAGTTGTGAAATGTCCCTTTACTGATTTTTTATGATATTTCCAGCCTCAAATCAAAACTTTAAAATCAAACAACCAATATTACAAAGATCTGCCAATTTCCCAATAAAACCCAAATCGGGTATGTCCAAATTAGTGCCAAAAACTTCACAACTTCACAAATTATTAATAAATCTGAAAATGAACATTTTTACAGAAATTTCAACAGCATAATAGCCTACAAAATGAAATTTTCAGATTTGTATAGCCTTTACACAACAGCTCACAAATGTAGGGCAAAACTATGCTCAATCGGGCTCCCGAAATTAACACAAAAATGCCCGAAAACACCACAAAACACTCATAAACTATCTCAGAAGTTTAATCACGACCCAATACATATATTCAGCTCTATTTTAACATCATAAAGTCTGAAATACAGCAGCAAACCAAATTGATATGAAACACTCAACTGAAAATCCAAACTCAAACCAAAAACAACCCCGAAAACACCCAAATCGACACTATTCAGCACAAAGGCAAACTCTGTATGAGCATGCACATGGAATGGCTTCAAACTCCCGTCCTTAGCCTTCCTAGAAACCTGAAAACTCCCGTTCTTGGGTCTCCTTCTCCACAGGTTTGGCAGCCTCTGAAGAACAACAAGAAAATTAGCAAGAATCAAGATGTAGAATGAGCCCAAAATGCCTCCAAACCCCTTTTAAAGAGGGCATAACCCTAACTCACGTCCAAGAGGGGTTAATAAAATATAATTTAATAATAATTTTTATTTATTAGTCCATTAGTTTCCAAAGATTAGCCCCTTTTTCCGAAATTTCACCTTTTTGGAGCCTGCCTGCCTTAACAAAGTTTATTTTTTTTAAAATTATTTGAATAGGGGACATGACAAGTTGGTAAAAGTAGAAGAATATATAAAGGAAGCTATTTTTTCCCTTTGCAACAAAACAATAATGATATAGACACCAACCATAGAGGAAGTGATTAGCCCTCTACACATAGACTCGTCGTTAAAACTAATGTGCATAATTCTAATGTTATTTATAACAAAAATAGTAGATTACAACAAACAACAATTTTCCTTGGTATCATAGACATTAATTAAATTCCTTCCTGCACCTGTCTAAATAATTTGTTACAAAATATTTTGAGGTAAAAGCTATGGTTTGGTTATTCATTTTGTGAAATGATTCAAAATGGTTTTTTCATTCTTTTTTTCTCAATCACTTGGTGATAAAGAGGTAATACTAGAATATTATTGTTGGGTATCTCATGGCCCTCTATTAGTCTCCTAATACCAATAATGACTAAATCATGGTCTTTTCCTCTCATGGATGAATTATTATTCATAATATCCCCTCATATGGTTTGCTTCTAGTACCCTAGAAATGGTTAGCAATATCCTTAGAATGGGTGAGTCCCCCTCTTTTCTCCCCCACCTAGATGCTAGATTTTAACCATAGTCATCGCCACTTTTTTTATAAGGAAAGATTGTAGTTCACATTGTGGATAACATTTGGTCTACCCTATATAATTCATGGTTGTTATGACTTCTTGTTTCCTCTGCAAAATAGAGGAACACATAAGGAGAAATTTTCCTCTAGTGAAAAAAAAAGGGTGTCAACTCTAACTCTAAGTTCATTTTTTCTTGTAGTGCTTATAACCAAGGCACAAGTCTCAACAGGGTCACTCTCTACTATGGTTCTTAATTGAGAGTTGCTATCTTTGACCCTTGGTGCTTCTTGCCTGTAGTGCTTACAACCAAGAGTCAAAATTTGTTAAGGCTTGTTCCTTTGGTGAAATGGTGGGGTTTCTTGACTGTGGTGCCTACAACCAAGGTTCAAGTCTCCACAGAGTCACTCTCTACTATGGTTCTTAATTGAGAGTTGTTATCTATGACCCTTGGTCAAATAGTGGGGCTTCTTTCCTGTAGTGCTTACAACCAAGAGTCAAAACATTTTAAGGATTGTGCCTTTGGTGAAATGGTGGGGCTTCTTGCCTATAGTGCCTACAACCAAGGTTCATGTCTCCACAAGGTTACTCTCTATTGTGGTTCTTAATTGAGAGTTGTTATCTTTCACCCTTGGTAAAATAGTGGGGCTTCTCACTTGTAGTGCTTACAACCAAGAGTCAAAAAAATTAACCAATTGAGAATAACAACAAGAACAACCAAGGGTCAAAAAAAAGTAAAACCTAATGAATGGGAGAGCAAGCAACAAAGGGGCTAGGGTTTCTAGCTTGAATTCTTATGATGGTGAGGACGAGGAGTCTAAAGTGGATGAGGATGGTGGATGGGGAGCATTCTTTACACTGATTCCCTCTAGCTTTGTTAGGTGCTATCATGTTTTGAGGGTGGATCTCATTGTTGCACAGTGGAATGGTTTTTAAGTTATTCAATGGGTGTTTTTTGCTAAAGGATGGTTTTCTTCCAATGGTTCTTCTCCATAGTCCAAAGGAGTTTGGTTCTTATGGGTAGTGTTTGGAGATGGAAGGTCCCATGTTGGTGCTTGGGGTGATGTTGGTTTGTCCACTGGTTGGACCTCTATAAGGGGCTAGAGTTTGTGGGTGGAGGTGTTTTTGGCTGGAACCCCTATTCCCCACTTTGGGTTTTGGATGAATGGAGTCTTTTGCCCCAAGCATGTTGTTGGTCTTTGCCTCTTATGGGTTCTCTTGTATTTGGATTTTCTTAGAGATTAGGATACATGGGTTTGGTTTGGAGGGCTATGTGTAGTGACATCATTGGCATTTCTTTCCCTTGGGACCTCCTATTATCACTTGTGGGGCCCATGTGAAACCTAGGATTTGTACAAGCTTGGATGTTGATGGTCTGGTCTATAGGGGAAATGTGTTCCATGTCCTTGGTGCTAGTTCTATTGACAGGGATGTTTTCCCTAGATGGGTTTTTTGTATAGGGGTTTTACTATTGCTAGCTTATCTTGGCAAAGCATTTTTGTCCATTATTTGGGGATTTTCTTACCCCTTCATGTTTGTTTCTTTATGGATTCCTTTGGATGCCCATGCTTTAAGGAGAATTCTTCCTCTATTTGGGACTCAAATTTGGTTAAGGAAGTCATTTTAGAGCCTTGGATGCATGTGTGCTAGAGGTTTCCTGGGTCATGTTCTTTCAATTTCATTGAGGTTGGGACAAAGCTTATGGAGGTAGCTGGTTGCTAGACGAAAGTGGTTATGAATGTGTTCAGTGAGTATTCTCCCATTGTTTGTGAATATCTCTTTCCTATTGGTAGAGATCTGGTTGGTGAGAGCATGTATGGATGATGTACTTCAAGTGGTGAAGAAAGGATGACTCGATAGCTAAATAGTTTAGTGTGAAGATGTGTGCTACATCCTACAGAGATGGCCTAGGTCCTACTCTTAGCTTCTAACTTCACTACTCCTATGGAGGTGGATTAATCTATTATTGAGGTGGATATCATATTTGGGCATTGAGAAGAAGAGGAGACTCCCATTGAGATACTAAATACTTGTGCTACTTTTAGTAGTGTTGTTAGTGGAGGAAGAGGGAATTGTTCTTACCTCTGGGGCTTGGCCTTCCTCCTCTTTGCTCCTCTCAATATGGTGTTTTGGGAGTTTGTGGGGGCTTGGAAGACTTTTAACTATGTTTGTGAACATTGGAACCTTTCCTGGACCTATGGTTGGATGATATGCATTGTTTTTTCCAAGGCTAGAAGTATAACTTCTTGTTTGGTCCTATTTCTTTGCTTACTATTCTAGCAGGTGTTGATAGCCTAGTTTTGTTCACTTGTTTCTTATGGTGATTTATTGTCTTAGTTTCTCTTGTGATCGAGTCATTTTTAGAAGTTTTAAAGGGCACACCCTGGTACTTTGTTGTTGTTTTTGGTTTAAGTTTGCTACTATTGTGGGGATTTGTCCCTAGTCTTTCATTGACAACATTGATCATGGTTTTCAGGTTAGTTGCTTATGGACCTTTGTCTTTGATAGAGGGATCTAGCTTGTCTAGATCTTTCTAGTGTTATATTTGTACTTTGGATCAACACCCATTAATTGTTTCTTTTCTTAATAAAAAACTCTAAGGTCAAATCTCTTACTACTCTAACTAATAAACCCTCTCTGCTTGCCAAATTTACCTATTTCCCCCATCCCCATCTTCATTTCCTTTGGTACTCATATACCCCTCCATTCCATCTCCCTATGAATTTTTTCCCTTTCCCTCCTTTTCAACCACATCTTACTCTGTTAGATTTGTTCATGAGGGTTTTGACTCCCCTCATGTCCTTAGTAACTCTCTCTCTCTCTCTCTCTCTCTCTCTCTCTCTCTCTCTCTCTCCAAAAACAAAACCATAATTCATTAGTATAACAACTTCTAAATTTTGAGAAATTTACTAATATCAAAAAGAGAATTGAAGATTATTTTTTATATGGGAAAACCCATCTTATTGATCACAACCTAAATATCAAGATATATAAAGAATAATACACCAACTGTTGTAAATATATGATTGGAATCTTGGAGGCTATGGTCATTATGATTAGATAAAGAGGGATAGGGCCTAAACCTATACAACCAAAACAACTAGCAAGATCATAGAAAAAACATCAATCCTAAAAGGAAAGTAGAAAGAAGTACATAGGAGATGAATTCCAGGGTTTGGAGCCACAACCATCAGGATTCATGTCCAACAATTAAGATATTAAATTTTGAAAAACCTATGGTTTTAATTGGGAACCTTGAACCAAAGACCAAAGAAAACCCCTTGCCCCTAGAAAAGGAGGAGAGGGAAGAGGAAAGACCTCCAAAGATGTGTTTAGTGGTAAAATGGAAGCACTTTAATAAGATGTAGGCCTCTAATTTATGGGGTCACTAAGCCATTCAAATGTGTATGTAAGGAAAAGAAGGGAATTTCCAAGTATTATTACACTTATAATGCAAATCTAGATGCTATATGAACACAATTAGTCAAGTTAAGATATAGATCTAGGGTAAATATATGAAAGGAAATAAAATATAAATGAATCACCTTGAAATGTGTAGACAAAGATGTATTTTAGCTCCAAAACTCATAGATCTGAACTATTTCTAAACTTCCAATCATGGATCTTGGAATAAAATAATGAAAGTAATACAAATCATATAAATCTCCCCAAAATATAAGATTGAAGGACTTTGTTAACTTAGGAATCCATCCTACAACCAAGTTGATGTAGTTTGATGATCTGCAATTGACAACTTCAAAAACCTTGCAAATAGTAGGTCCCATATTTGTAATCATTTTTTCTCATAATCTGCAAATCAACACAAAAAATAAAGGTTTATGGGTTGGGGTTTGATGATAGCTTTCCTTGGTTAAGCCCTTGATTAAGGAATTAACTGTAATTGAAAAATGTAAATGTCAGTGACTAGAAGACAAGATAAATGTTAGGATTCACCTTGCTTAAAACCCTTGTTTGTAAGTATTTTGTATGTGAATGTATTGTAGATCTTAAATTAAGAATGTAGGGTATATCCACTCTTTGCAATAGATCTACCATAACACCACCATGGTGCCATGGATCTATAAACATGCATCAATGAAGAAGATGATGAATGCTTCAATGCATATCTCCTCCCTTGATGGCCAATAATATGTTAGATCTTGAAGAGAAAATATTCAAAAAGGATCCTTCAATGTTAGGTAGATATATGCTCACTTAAATGCATGATAATCTTGAATAATTGAACTCCTTGAATGAAAATTGAAGAAATCTTGACTTGAGAGAAAGAGCTTGAACACATGAATTAATGATATGGGAGATATATGGAAAACAAATGCTCCATATTTCCTTATATATGATTTATTGGCTAGGAGAATGATATAGGGCAACTGGATAATGGTAAAAAAAAATTAAACCCTTGAGGACTCCTAGGCCATGAGCTCTACAATTACTAGGGACTAGGTCAACCTGATCCAAGACTAGGTTGACCTGGGAGGGATAGGTTGACTTAGGTCAGCCTAGTTTAGACTAAGTTGACCTAGGTTGACTTGGTCATGGAGGTCAAGTCCCAAGTGCCATAGAAAGAAGGGGTAAGCGCCAGAAAGATAAGGGTGGAAGGAGGAAGAAGATACAGAGAAAAAGAGATCGAGAATAAGCGCATACATGGTCCAAAGAGGGTATTATGGAGAGGGAGGAAAAGGTCTTAAGAGGCAAGTATGTCTATTTTAAGATGGTAAATTTAGTTCCAAATTTACTAGGAGTATGAGTTTCGTCAACTCCATGTATAGTAGATCAAGAGAAAATGAGAAAATATTACCATGATTCAAGAGGAAAATAAATCATTGAGCCTCGATTAGACTTGAGTCTTCATCACATCTATAGCATAATAAGAGAGATTTAAGCACTACAAAAGGGGTGTAGTTACTCATCCAATAAGGTTTGTGTGCCTTATTTTGAACTACACAAGTAAAGAAAAAATGGGGGAAAGGTCTTTGTAAAATAAAAAGGGGTTGACATTCAATGGTGTAGCAAGTGTGTGTGGCATGCTAATCATTCTATCGAAGATGGACGAAATGGTATACCATGTGTGGCATGCTAGTGAGTCCATTGAGGGATTCAAATTTAAGGGAACTCCATGTCCTAAAAAGAAAATTTGAAAAGAGACTCAAGCATAAGGATGTGTGTTTCCTTAAGAAATCAAAACAATATCGGGCTTCGTAGACTATTAGTAGTCAAAAAAAGGGTCAAAATAGGGATCATACCTCCCAAAATATCAATAGTTTAGAGAGAGATCCAAAAAGAAAGAGTACATTGGACTTTGTGCAATTAAGCTCATAAAAAAGAAGATCATAAAGGGAAACCATAAGAGATCTAACCATGGAAGTATAATTAAGAGCATAAGAGTGAGATCTAAGTACACACAAGATAGCCAAATCTACCACTATGAAAGAGGGTAAGAAGGGAAATTTCACCAAAAGAAGGTAAAGACCCTAGAAAATAAACAATCTAACTCTAAAAAAGAAAGAGCACAAGTCAGGTTTACCAAAACATTTAGTGGTAAAATGGAGGCACAATAATAAGATGTAGGCCTCCACTTTACGAGGTCAGTAAGCCATTCAAATATGTGTGTGAGAGAAAGAGAGAGATTTCCAAGTATGATTCCAATTATGATCCAAATTATATTATCTAGGGGCTATTGGAAGAAGGTAGCTAATACTAAATTTGAATTATAAAGAGGTATGCAATGCAAGGAAATATACTCTCTTTGGCTCTTGATAGGATAATGTGAATTTGAAATTGAACTAATTACTCAAATAATGTAAATATAGATGCTATGTGAACACAATTACTAGAGTTATGATATAGATCTAGGGTAAATATATATGAAATGAAATAAAATATAAAAGACTCACCTCAAAATGTGTAGAGGAAGATGTATTTTAGCTCACAAACTCATAGATATGAACCATTTCTAAAATTTTGGTTGTAGATCATGGAATTAAATGATGAATGGAATAAAATGTAGAAATCTTCCCAAAATCTAAGACTAGAGGACCGTGTCAACTTTTGAAGATGTCCTAAAACTAGCTTGATGTAGTCTAATTATCTATTTAACTAATAACTCCAGAAATATTTCAAATAATAGGTTCCATATTCATAATCCTTTTCACTCCCAACCTGAAACTCAACACAAAAATAAAGGTTTTGGGGTTTAGGTTTGATGAGGTATTTCCTTGGTCAATTCCTAGTTTAAGGAATTAACCACAATTGAGAAGTATAAATATAAATGACTAAAGGACAAGATAAGTGTTAGGATTCACCTTGTTTTAAATCCTTCTATATAAGGGTTTTGTATGTAAATTTATTTTATATCTTGAATTAAGAATTTAGGGTATCTTCACTCTTTGCAACGGATCTACCATAATCCCATCATGGTTTTGTGGATATAAAAGTTCATCAATAAACAAGATGTTGAATGCTTAAATGCAGATCTCCTCCTTTGTAGACCAACAATAAGCTATATGTTGAAAATGAAATGCTCACAAAGGATCCTTCAATGATAGATAGAAATCTCCTTTCTTAAATGCTTGAAATATTGAATACTTAAATACCTTGAATGCAAAGGGCTAAAATCATCACTTTAAAGAAAGAGCTTTAGTGCATGAATAAATGCTCATTGATTCAACATCAACATCAAGATGAGATATATAGGAAAAATGAAGCATCTAATTCTCCTTATATATGAGTTTTTAGGTGGGAAAACAATACAAGATGACTGGATAATGGTTAAAAAAAACTAGTTAGACCTTCAAGGCATTTTGGAACTCGATCTCTAGAAGTACCAAGAACTCAGGTGACCTAGTTGAGGACTAGGTTGACCTAGGAGGACTAGGTTGACCTAAGTGGATCTAGTCTTGTAGGTCAAGTCTTGGGTGACATAGAAAGGATGGGTAAGTACCAAAGATATAAGGGTGGAAAGACAAAAAAGATAAAGGGAAAAAGAGATCAAACACATGCATATCCATGGTCTAAAGAGGGTATTATGAAGAGGGGGCTAAAAGGTCTTAAAATGAAAGTGTACCCATTTAAAGATGATATAAGACTAAAGAAAAAGATATAGATTGGCAAGAAGGAATCCAGGAAAAACCCAGTGAAAGATAAGAGGAGGAAGCCACTTGAAAGAGAAGTGAGAGAGAATAACTAGCCAAAGGAAGACATCTAGACATAAACAAAACTTCCATCTAACATCAATGTGAGGAAGGGTGCCTATAACCATTTAACTTTTCAAACCAATAGTAATCCACCTCTAAAGGATGTGCTTCCACCACAAAGGCTGCCCACGCCTCATAAGGAAACTTAAATGAAGAGAATAATGGATAGAATACAACATTTACCACAAAGAAACTAAGTGATATTTTACCTCAGTAGAGAATAAATCTTCCTTAATAAGATCTTCATAGGTAGATAACCAACAAGAGAATATCTTGAGAAAGAATAGAGAGGATAAGGGGGAAACAGAAAGCCCCACAGTGGAAATAAGCCTCCAAAAAATAAAGGCACCAAAGAGGAAAGGGAGGAACAAATCCTTCACAAACCAACCAAATCAAGAAGAGAGTGGTTTTTGAGTGAAGGAGAAGATCCACCAAGGCACTTTAATCTTGACCACAAGGGAGACACAACACAAATCCTATAGAGTCTTCAGCAACAAAACCCAAAATGAAAATCACCTAGTGGCCCAACCCACACTGAAAGGAGAGGAACCCTAGAATACCCAAAAATAAGATCTAACCCAAAGAAATATTAGCTATAGACAATACATTAAAAATGGGAAGGCCCAAAAATCCACAAAGATGTAGGGTCTAATAAAGGACAAGATTGTCGTTGCACCAAAAGATTGACATGTCAATGCCCAATACAACCAATAGTCTTATAGAACCACATGAGATAGTTAAGCCATCTCGTGAACCCTACAAGGGATGTTGGCCCACTTCCTACAATCCCCCTCCCAATGTCACTCATTGTAGCTTGTGAGATTTGAATCTATGACCAAGCTCTAATACCAATTATTAGAAAAAGACAGGGTTTTCATTGCACCAAAAGATTGACCTATCAATGTCAAATACAACCAATAATCTTATAGAACCATAGGAAACAATTAAGCCATATCAAAAACTATGTGAGGGGCACCAACTTTCTTCCAACATATGGTAGAATAGAACTACACAACCCAAGACTATTTTAACTTTCAACTAAAGTTAGAAACAATTCTCTCACATGTGAGCCAAAAAACCCAGGGCAAAAAAAATCAGAGAAGGGCACAAAACCTACCTAAAAGGAAGCCACAAAGAAATAGAGAAAAGTATATAGGTCCCCAACAGACCCTAATGAACCCAAAGACATCACCACCACTAGATAGGCCATACCTCCCATAATAGAATGGTGAAAAGGAGAGAAAAGCCTAATGCCACTGAAAATAAATTGAACACTAGTGCTACAAGAAGGATATGTTGGAATTAACAAGTGGGAAGATATACTTCTGAGGGGGGGTGGGGGGGTGGCGGTGGGGGGTCTGCGTGGGGTTGAATTAGAAGTAACAAAATTTAACCTTTTCAAATCCTTTTAACTAGTATCATCCACATTCATCTAATTCATCTAATAAACATGGAAGTAAAAGACATGCATGAAAATAGATAACACACAAATTTGGTAACACAGAAACCTCCAAAATGAGAAGGTAAAATTGGAGTGGGGATGACACCCACAAAATATCACTGTAGAAATGTGTAACTGTTCAAGGTTACAATGTTTGACCACTTCCAATGGTCTGCCCTGTGAAAGGCCTGTCCTATTAAAAGTGACCTGGTTAAAGGATTTAACTACCCTGCTAAAAGCAGGCCTGGTTAAAGGACTTTTGTACATTCACTTTGAATGCCACCCTGTTAAAGGATTTACAAAATGGTTGCTAGGCCAACCTAAGTCCATAGGATTTCCATATCTAATACAATTGCTAGAGAGTATTAGAAAGCCTTGACCTGATTATTTGCAATCCTCAATTGCTAATTATAGATCCTTGTTCTACTCTATCTACTCTAATTCTTGCTTGATATGATATGTCACTCCTCAAACTTCTAATACTCTATTCTTGATCAACTAAATTCTACTATGTTGAACTATTCTTCACTAAGTATTTTCACCCTTCTGCAATTCGCTATAATTCACCCATACACTTCTTTCTTGTGCATCCTCTATTGCTAATGGGGCTTCATCCTCCTTTTAAAGATTTTGAAGACTTAAAGTTAGGTATGAATCTATGATCAATATTAAATCTTCATTTCCTACTCATTTCTTGCACTTTTCCTATTGGTTATGTTTCTTCTCCATTTTTCTTATTCGTTGAATGCTAATTACATAGGTAATATAAAAGATTCTATCTTATCTTCAAGATCCTTTGAGATTCATCTTATGTCAACTAAAAAAATAGTTTACATCTAAGTTTGTTAAGGTAAAAACTCATATGTTGATTCTGTGTTACTTAGCACTTACTAGTTGCTAATGCTCGACACATATAGGAAAACTGGCTCACTCGGCTCCTATAGAAATTCCTTCTTACTTGGCACTTATAATATTTTTTTTTTCACTCAGCATTTATACTCTACTCAAAATCTATACATCACTCGACACTTGAACTTTGCTTGGCACTTGAAGATTACTCAGTGCCTATTGAATTCTCTAGCTCAACATACATTGTAGCTTGGCTTTTGTATTATACTTGACATCAACTGAAGAATTGGTTAAGTGTGTTGACACTCAATTGTCAAAACCAATCTAAGACTAACAATCACACCCTTTGACATGAGTGGGAAAAACACTTAACTAGGCATTATGAACTTGATCTCTATGAGTATACTTCACATTCTATTCAAAAATTCAAAACTTGTTCAAAATTTTGTATACCTAAAAATCTTGTAACTCCCCTTGAGCTGATGTGCCATTTCCATTCCTATAACCAAAATTCTTGTGTTGAATGTGTCTCATGCTGATGTATCTGATACTCTTTGCCTTGTCTTCCTTTGTCTTTATATCTGTGTGTACCCTATTTCTGCTTTCTATACTCTGTATCTGTGCCCCTTTCACATCTTCTTGTAGTTTTGTATCCTTTTGGCTTTATTGCTTCCTCAAAATGTGAATTTTAATATTTGAATATCTCCCCCTTTAGATATTATTTATTACTAGAATGTATTATGTAACCATTCTTATTCACATCTCCCAAAACATTATATCTCCCCATTCTTATTAGATGCAATAATGAATTATTTGCCCCATGAATATATTCTCTCCTTTTTTGACACTTATGTCAAAGGGTCCTAAGAATGAATAGAATACTTTGCAAAAAATGTTTTATTTACCTCCATAATCATCTTGAGAGAAGCATTCCAATTATCTAAAGCAATTTCCAATGACTTGTGTTGGATGGTTGTCTTTGTTAGAAGATGTACAAGACCTTCTAAAGTAAAAAGATTTGGATCTTTCTTTAAAACATTTTCTGCATAGATTTTTTCCTTCTGAAGTACTTCCAAATGTGGGGTAATCGAAGATTGAATTAGCATCATTTGGCCTTGATACTGGCCTCCTCTGCTATTAATACAACTAACTCTTTTTGTGCATGAAGCATAGCTACAAAATGCTTCTCACTCTAAGCTGGATCTTTGGGTAGGTATGTGCTAGAAATCTTTAGATTTCATTCCAAGCTCAATATACTTTGGCTAGTTTCCTATGTGAAGCAAGATGAATCACACAACTTGGTGTACAATGAGAATACATCCCCAAGTTTTTTTTTTTCCTTTTCAATCTTCTTAGCCAATTCAACTTGTGAAAGTGCTATTTCACTTCATATTTTCTCATTCACTTTCATCTAAAACTTCTTTTCTAACCATTCTAATAATTTAACATTAGTTTCTAGGTCTTCATTCTATATCTAGTCCACAATGTTTGGCAATTGGTCCATCATGGGTTGGGTTTCATCAGGTACTTGCAATCTGAATGCATGAAGAGATATATCCTTGATTTCCACCAATGCTTGCTTCTACCTAGACTCATTTCTGAGTATCTCTTGTCTCTTCCTCCTCTCTATTTCCTCTTGCACTTCATTTATCTATTGTAGGTTGTTCTTGAGTCATAACTAGGTATGACTATTTCTTCATCAAGTGTAGGGTCTCCATAGTGAAGTACCCTTGCAACCTTGGTGGAGCTCAAGCCTAGTGCTGAAATCTATAATGGTACTACATTAGTGCTCAACTTCTTATTAGGAGTCATTAAGGTAAGAAAGTTTACTAATGTTTGTATTGCCTCCTACTCCTTAGGGGTTTTCTCCTCTTCTTTCTCCTCTTCTTTACTACCTTGATCAATAATGATAATTTGAGGAGATGCACCTTGACTTTGTGCAGTAGGAACATCTTGCCCTATTTGTTCCTTTTCTTGCTCCTCGGTAGTAGTTGTTGTTGTAACTATACTATCAACCATATCAATTTTGTCTTGTTCTTCTTGCTCTTTGGGTTGATCTACTGTAGCTGTGGGAGGTTTTTGTACATTGTTCTTGTGTGATTTCTTTCTCCCTTTTTATCTCTGCTACAATTCTCTACAACTCATCGACACTCACCAAAACTAGATTTGTACAAAGTTTTGCTTGCAATGTAGAATGGTGAAGGATCTTTTTGAGATCCTCTGTAGTTAAAGGATTGATGTTCTAAGTTGAAGTGTCAGGAACATCCTTAATAATTACTATAACTGCAAGTGTTGTACATGGAGTACTTGGTGGTGGCAGTTAGGTGTCTTGGACACTTTGTTCTTGCTATTGTTCCTTAGTTTTTGCCTCTTCACCATGTGTCTTCTCCACTGTCTCCTCTTATGTCTCTTTCTCTCCTTCATATTTTTATTTCGCTCTTTCTTCTTTTTTCTCATTCTCTTCTTATTCTCCATCATTTCTACCCCCGAATGGGTCTTCCTACCCTTCCTTTACAATTGTCAATCCATAAATTAGTTTCCACATTTGTGTGAACTTTTGGACAACATCTTCTCTTTGGTTTTGCAAAATTTTAAAGGCTCTATATTTGGGTGCAAATTTTCTCCCATGCTTCTTACTAGCCTTTTTTATTTTACCTTTAGTAAGGTTTGACATTACATGATCCAATGGAAACTCCCTTATTTCTTTCTCCATTTTGAGATAGTAATGCCATTTATTCTCAACTAATGAGCTTAGCTCCTTAGGCATTGAGTTATCTAGTTCAAGTGGAGTGGTCTTGAACTTAGCCATCATAGTGTAGATGGACTCTTCCACTATGTTCAATTGTTCCTTTGACAACTTATTAAATTCAATAGTTTTTAGACTAGTTAAACTAGCATTGTCTCTAATATTATTGCAAATACTTTCCAATTTAGATGTGGTAGAACGACTTACCAATCTAAATTGATCTCCATCAGACTTTGTTCTTTCTTCATCTAATTCAAGAGGTGCAACATACTTTCTTCTTTTATTCTGCTCTATATGTCCTCCTTATTATGTTGTCTTCTATTTCTCTTGTTCCTTAGCCACTTGGGTTGTAGCACTAGTTTTAGCCCTTATAGTTAGCTTAGTTAGGCTTGGTTTTGTAGCCTTCTTGTTTCCCTTAGGTTGTGTAGCTGGCTATTTTTGAGATTTTCTCTTCTTCAGCTTAGCCTTTGGTGCTTCCTACTTGGCACCTTCCTCCTCATCTTCATCTTCTTCCATACCTTGGGTTAAGGAAAGTGGCCCATGATCTTGTTCTTCTTCATCACCCTTAGCATCTTCACCTTCTTATTCTACTTCTTTTGTAGTACCTTCCCCAAATTTACCTTTTAACTTCTTAACAAGCTTGTCCTTATTTTTTAGAGTGGAGGCAGTCTTCAACTCCATATCCACTTTTGATCTCACCATGTCATACATTCCAAAATGTTGTGCATCCTTGTTAACTTCCTCTACCAATAATGTAGTTATTGCTATTGAAGCTTCATCTATATTTATGTCATACCCAAGAGATCTTAGCCATCTCACTCTTGGTATGGAAACTTGTATGTATGTATAGTCTATATCTACAAGAAAACATACATCCTTTACATGTTTCTCTACTAAGGAAATTGGAATTATGAGCCTTTGCTGCATTGACTTCTTGAAGTCTTCAAAATAGCTAGTCATCAAGGTCTCAAAATTAGCTCCCATTTGCTCAATATATTCATTAACCTAAGCTATTATTGACCTATCAGTTCTCCATGCAACTTTTCCAACAGAAGGAAATTCATTCTAATAAAAGACAATGCAAATCAAAATGGCACCAAATTTGCATTAGGCTCCCTTGGTTCTCCTAATAGCTTCTAGATTCTCATTAATCTATTGTAGTTGCAGCTTTGCAAGATCATAGGTATGATCCTTTTTCACCAATTTATAACCTACATCTACTGCAATGTAAGGCACACTATTGAGTCTTTTGGGTTGGTAGAATTTGTGTGCAATAACTCTTATAACAAAATTAACAAGAGGGTCTTGTATGGTGTCAATTGTCATCCGTCTTTTATTCCACTTAGCACCTATGCTTTTCTCAATTGCCTCCTTAGAATCACTCCTAAGAGTCTTCGACCAATCTAGGGTTGGGTACCTTACCACTCCATGTGTAATTATCTTTGTGATTTTTATAGGGCCATCCTCCAACCACAAGTTACCATCGTGCATTTTTCTTAGCACTAGCCTAATCCATTCAGTCTTCAAAATAGTGGAGAATTCTAGGGCTTGCATTAAACCCTTGTTTTCAACAATTTTGTATTCTTCTTTCAAAACTCCATTTTCACACAATTTCTCATATGCCTCCCTCATCTCCATGTCACCTATGGCTCCAATATTACAATTATAGCATTTCCTAATATCTTGAACCATTACAACTTTAGGGGGTATGATGGATAGGACTCCAATGGGGTCATTCTTATAAACAACTTTAGGTATTGGGAGAAATTTTGGTTGTTTGACCTCTTTAGACACTAGCTGGACTTTAAATGGTTCCTTCTCCTAAGTCTTCCTAGAGCTAGAAGTCATTTTTGTAATCTAGGATTTGTATGCAAAGAAAATAAGAAACTATGTAACTCGGCAAAGATGTAAATACCTTGAAATTGATGGAATCATGCTGAAATACTATTGAAATCTTCTTATATGCTAGATTCTCTGTTTTGAACTCACTCTACATTCTTTCTCGTCTTTGCTCTTTGTTCACAATGAGGAAAAATGATTTAAATCATGATAATATACCCTATTTTTCTTGCGTTTTATGCTTAGTGTGGTTTCAGTTGTCCACTCAACTTCTGAAGGATTCTATATTACTCAGCTTCTATTTCCTTTCCACCACTCAACTTCTATAGGAGTATTCTTTACTTAGCTTCAACTAATATTTCTTCTTCACTTGGCTTCCTCTACCAACTCAGCTCCAACTATTTTGACAATCAACTCAGCATGTACTAGATTTTTACTCGACATCTGAGGGCAACTCAACAACACTTGTGAAATCTTGAACTTTTGACTTTGCATCTTTGTTCATGCTAATCTATTCTTTTCATCACTTACTTGTCTAGGAACTAATGTATGATAACACTTTGTAAATCAATCCCTCATGCCTTTTGTTTCTTAGTTTGATGAAGTGTGATCACTTGACCTATTAGGTGAAGTGATCACTTCATTTGATGTACTACTCCCATCTTTCTTCTTCCATGTCTTGTTCATTTCTCTTTTGATGTGTTCAACATCTACCTTCTCTTTACCTTTTTCATTCTTTGAGTTGGGTGCCTTTGACCTAGTTAGGCAATTCTTGCTAATATGACTAGTCTTTAGGCAATTGAAACATGTGATTTGGCCCAACCATCTATTGTAGTTTCCTCTGAAATGAGTCCTTATGCAATTTTTAGAAATGTATCCATATTCTTGACAGTAATGACAACTATACCTGGTGTTGTAGTCCCAATTGTAGTGATGTCCATGGTTAACTTTCCTTGGTGCCTAATTTGTTGCTCACATAGGCTTTGATCTACACTCAAAAGCTCTGTATCCATAATTCTTGCAATTGTACTAGTGACCTTCAAATCTTGGTGTTCTTATAGTCATAGTCCTACAGTTATGTGCTTGATGTCCTTTCTTTTTGCACTTATGAAAATGACTTGCATTCTTAGGTTTGTTATGCTGATGGGAATTCTTACTCCTACACACATTAGAGGTATGTCACCTTTTACCACAAAACTGACAAGTAGGTTTAGTGTTCTTACCTTTGTTACTCCTTTCTTCTGCAGTCTTGGATGACTCTCCTGGTTTAGTGTTGATGTATCCTAGTCCTGAAGTATCATTTCTAGCCCTGGGTGATTTCAGTAGCTGGTCAAAGTACTTGATGGTCTCAATAGATTTGAAGCTCTTTGTGATCTCCTTTTCTCTTTTTAGGTCATTTTATAGTTTTTCATTTTGCATCTTTAGTATAGAGATCTCAGTGTCCTTCACATTTAGTTCATGATGTGCATTCATCATCTGACTTAGGGTGTCTATTTGCATGTTTGAAATTCTTGCTAGCTCAATTGACTTTTCTTCTAGTTTGTTGGTAAGGTTTCTCTTGTCCTCCTCTAGCATAGCATTTTCTTTAATGGCTCTTTTCTTCTTTTCAATTACTTC
This sequence comes from Cupressus sempervirens, assembly GCA_028749045.1. Classification (NCBI taxonomy): domain Eukaryota; kingdom Viridiplantae; phylum Streptophyta; class Pinopsida; order Cupressales; family Cupressaceae; genus Cupressus; species Cupressus sempervirens. The sequence continues at coordinate 434,376,344 of CM053789.1, forward strand.
ACAAAGCATCATGGCTTGTGATTCTTGTTCAAGCTTGAGTGTTCTGATTTCTTCTGTTTGAGCTCTATTTTTCTCCATCAGGTTTGCTATTGCTGCATCAATTTCTTTGGAATCTCCATTTGAAAATAGATTTGAGGTGTCAATCTCCTTGTACTGTGTATCATTCTCAGCTATGGAAATCTCTCTTCTTCTCTTTAAGGATTTTTTTAGTTCTTCTCTAGCTTCTTCCAAAGCATGTAAACCAAGTTGTATGTCAATTGCCTAATTCTCTATGATCTTCCCAAGTTTTTAGACTTTCATTTCTAGATCTTTCCTCCAAGTTGTAAGGCTTCTCCTTGTGAGAATGAGCTCTGATACCAATTCTTGGAATTAGCAAGTGGGAAGATTTACTTTTGAGAGGGCGGGGGTGAATTAGAAGTAACAAACTTTAACCTTTTCAAATCCTTTTAATTGATATCATCCACATGCATCAAATTCATCTAAAAATCATGGAAGTGAAATAAGTGCATGCAAATAGATAACACACAAATTTGGTAACCCAAAAACCCTCCAAAATGAGAAGGTAAAACTAGGGTGGGGATGACACCCACAAAATATCACTATAGCAATGTGTAATTGTTCAAGATTACAATGTTTGACCACTTCCAATAGTCTGCCCTATGAAAGGCCTATCCTGTTAAAGACTTGACACCCTTTTAAAAGTGACCTAGTTAAAAGATTTAACTACCCTACTAAAAGTAGGCCTAGTTGAAGGACTTTTGCACATTCACTTGGAATGCCACCCTATTAAAGGATTTACAAATGGCTGCTAGGCCAACCTAAGTCCATAGGATTTCCATATCTAATACAATTGTTAAAGAGTATTAGAAAGCCTTGACCTAATTACTTGCAATCCTCAATTGCTGATTATAGATCCTTGTTCTACTTTGTCTACTCTGATCCTTGCTTGATCTGATATGTCACTCCTCGAAGTTCTGATACTGTGTTCTTGATCAACTAAATTCTGCTATGTTGAACTATTCTTCAATAAGTCTTTTCACCCTTCTACACTTTGCTATAATTCACCCATATGCTTCTTTCTTACACATCCTCTACTGCATAATGGGGCTTCGTCCTCCTTTTAAATATTTTGAAGACTTATGGTTAGGTATGAATCTACGATCAATATTAAATCTTCATTTCTTGCTCAGTTCTTGCACTTTTCCTATTGGTTGCATGCTGATTACATAGGTAATGCAAAAGATTCGATCTTATCTTCAAGATCCTTTGAGATTCATCCTATGTTGGCTCCAAAAATGGTTTACATCTGAGTTTTTGAAGGCACAAACGTGTATGCTAATTCTATGTTACTCAACACAAACTAGTTGTTGATGCTTGACACATATAGGAAAACTAGCTCACTTGGCTCCTATAGCAATTCTATCTTTCTTGGCACTTATAACATTTTTGTTTCACTCAGCATCTATACTTTGCTCGGCATCTATACATCATTCAACACTTGAACTTCACTCAACACCTGAAGATTACTTGATGCCTATTGAATTCTCTGGCTTGGCATACATTGTAGCTCAACTTTTGTATTATACTCAGCATCAACTGAAGAATTGGTTAAGTGTGTTGACACTCAATTGTCAAAACCAATATGAGACTAACAAGATAGACCCAAAAAGAAAGCCCTATTGAGCTCCAAATTAGAAATAGTAATAAGCCAAAGGAAAGCCAATAATGAAATGATGCTTGCTCCATCTATCTCCTCATCCTATGAATCCCCCTCTCCATGCCTAAACACTCCATCACCTAAAACCCTAGTAGCTCCCTTCTCACCTCCCTCCATACTCAAGAACTGTAAGAAATAGTTGGAGGCTATGGTTATTGTTGTCACAAAATTATACACCTTTATTAGGTGTGTTTAATTGATGTAAACAATCATGTGAAGATTAAAATAATATTGAACTATGGGACTTGGAAAGTGAGGTTAAATATCTATAGAAGGTGATTTTATTTTATAACCAAGGGGAAAAGGATATGCAAAAGGAAGTGATGCACTAGATTGTACATTTGATCTTATTATTTATGCCTACACTTAATACTAATAAAACCATTAGTATGCACAAACCTTAAATCTAATTTTATCCCAAGAATAAAAATGAATGATATGACTTAAAATATATTGAAAGGAAAAAAATTCACAAAAGAATAAATACTAATAAGATCTAAGACAACATATAAGATAAGAACAAAAAAGGAAATGTACTAGATATCTAAATGTAAGTAGAAGTAGAAGTAAAACAATTTTTTAGTGCAAGGGAAAGAAACTTATAGCTATAGGGCATAGCCATTGTAAAGAACTAGAGAAGAAATTGAAAAATACTTACAAACTTATCTTTATATATCATGCATAGCTATGATTGCGCAAGAAGTTCAAACCTTTGACTAGGGTTGAGTCTACAAGAAAGGACTAAGAGAAAATATCAGACAAATTTTATCTCAATGCATGTTGAAATGATAGTGAAGGACCAAAAACTGAATGCAATACATTGAATACATATCCACTATAACCAAGAAGGACACCTTTATATAACTTGAATTAATACTTGTATGGCTTCAAAGTCATTCATACTTGAGAACTACACCTCTAATTTGAATGAGAATATTCTAGATGCATGTTTAGAAGAAAATGATATTATGAGAGCTTGTATAACTTAGGAAAGATCAATAATAGTGGTTGAAAAGAAGATGAATTCAATTCAACCTATGTCAACATTAAAAAACCAATCCCAAGATAGGAAAAATAAAATATTTGATTAGAAAAAGGAGATGGTTCCAGATTTGGCCCAAAATTTATTTCTTTGCTATGAATAGTCCTTCACAAAAAATTATAATTATAAAGCTATCAATAAATTTGTCTAAGAAAATGTCATTCAAAGATAGCTTTATTTCCTTTATAAAAACTGACATCATTATTTTGCATTCATTAATAGTTTACATATAATGCACCTTTGTAAAATAGAAAAAAAAAATTCCCCTTTCTATTTACTCATCAACATATTTTGAAAAGAAAGCACCCTTTGCAAACTAGTGACAAAGAACTTCATCTTAATATTAAAAATAATTGTTTTGTTTGGGTAAGTGCACTAAGATGGTGTAAAAAAATGGGCAAATAAGTGCCCACATTTTTTCTAAAATCTTGTAAATCTAAACTTCAAAGAGATATTTGAGGGTCATAACTCAAAAGAATCTAGTTGTGCAAAGATTAAGAATTATAGTTCTCTCAATAAGGTTTCTAAACTATGAAAGTTTTTAAGATGGATAAGATTAAGAGGGTCAACCCTCTCATGCATGAAGAATTGTTCCTAAATTTTTCAAGAAATACATAGCATAGTCGTTTATGTGTACTTCAAAAAATATATCTACTTAGGTTTTTTGTATTGTTGAGGAATATTTAAAACAAGTTCAGGAAAAAAATTCAAATACAGACAAGATTTGATCACTTATGATAAATAGAAGGAACCTCAAAGGCAATGGGAGGAACTATGTGCAAGAGAAGAGATCACCGGTGCCAAAAATCTAGAAATCTTTGGTTGTAAGAAGGATATCACAATACTAAAATCTCTCATAAATGGGAAAGTATTAAAAAAGATAAGAAAGCCATTTTTTCATTTAATCATTCAGTTGCAGGTGCTCAGTTATTGTCTAAAGAGGAGATTGACAAAAAAGGGTATGTGCAAGATAATGGTGTCGCAAAAAGTGGCAATCTAAAAATATGTAGTTTTGAAATGCCTCAAAGCATTTCAAAATCTATTCCAACTTTTTTCCCACCCATTCTGATACTAAACAAAAAAAATTATACCTTTATAAAGCCAACTATATCTTTTGATACTAACCATATATGGTCAACCTTAAAAATGTCTCAAAAATGTATTTTTTGGCCTGTTTTTGTTTTTTTTTCTTCAGGCATGTAGTTGACAACTTTTTTTTCACCAAAATTTGGTGAGATGAAAATGGTTTCTTAAGAATGTTCTTAGCTTTCCATAAATGTAAGCTTTGTCAAATTATGAGTTCAATAAGTAATTATTACTTATTTTCTTATGGAGTTACATATTAAGTGTTGATTTGCACACTACTTGAAAAATAACTATAACTTTCAAATGGTACAACATTTTTGAAATCCAAAAGATGAATCACATTCTATTTTTCTTCTACTATAAGGCAAAAAATGCAATTTTACAGAGTTTTGAATAAGTTAAGGTGATGAGACACGAGATTTTTTTATTGCAAAAATACTAGAGTAGAAAATTAATAATTATTTATTTATTAGAATAAAAATACCGAAAAAAATGTGTCACATATAGGCATGAGTCTAATTCTTATATATAGAACATTATTTAAAAATATTATCATTCGACTTTGATTAAGGTGGTCAGACATATGTCTACTTCTTATTTTAGTCCTGAAATATTTGTAAGTTATTGCATTAAAATTCAAAATTTTGACTAATCAATGTTTATTTTTTTCAAATAAGGCCTAGTAGTTTATAAACTAAATTCAATTTCCTATATATTCTTTTTTCTCAAATTTTTGATATAAAGTTTATAATAAGTAGAAAACTGCAGGTCAAGTTGACATAACCTTGATTTGCTAATTTTTTGTTATCACTTAAGAGAATAGTTTAGTTGACTATGATATGCACATACCCAGGGTTTAATTTATTTAATAGCCTTGTGGATCCCCCACCATTTGAATAACAATTTAAAGGACTATGAAGAAAATATTCTAGCATTTATATTAGTTGTCATATCTCAGGAAGATAACCATAGGCTACTTGAACCATGCACTCTGGATGAAATTAAGGATGTGGTATTCTTACTGTCTACTAATAAGGTCCCATGTCCAGATGGATTTATGACCCTATTCTTTTAGAAAGTATGGGATTTCATTAGATTTTATCTTCTACTAGCTATGGTAGAATTTATGTGGAATGGGGCTATGTTGTCTCATTTTAATTCAACACTTATTGCTTTAATCTCTAAAAATAAGATCCCATCACATTTTATGACTTCAAACCAATCACATTGTGTAATGTGATCTAAAAATCTAAGGCCTTATACCTTAGGGCATAAGGGTTTGATTCCAAAATTGATCTAGTGGGATTTGTTCTAGGTATCAAAACTAATTATGTGGCTTTGGTGGAACATGAACTTTTACATTTGATTAAGCAACATAGTACTTTGGCATGTGTAATTAAATTTGACATGATCAAGGGCATGTGTATTTTGACAACATTTGGTGCTAAGCATCTGATATGCTTGGTGTGTTGATAGTTGGGAATAATGCTGCAAAATGAAAGAGATAGAACATGGGTGCTTGAGATTTGGTAGATGGAAGTGTGAAAGGAAGTCCTAAACATTGGTGGAAGAATTTTTGATGTGGGTTTCCATTTTGAAGGTCTACTCATACAAACAATGTTATTAAGCCTAGTTAGCCTTAAATTAGGGCTCAATAATTAAGGGGCTAGGAGAGTCGACCCAGAACCAATCTTGTGGGATTTGTTAGGTCTTCATATGTTATGTGATATTTTGTAACTATTTAGGTTTGTTCTTTGGAAGTTTTTAACATTTAGTGTTTATTTTGACTGGACAGGGCTACTAGGAAAGAGCACCTATTAGGGTTCCTAGAGCAACTTACAAGTTTGGCTTAGAAAGAAGCCCAAAACATATTAGAGGGTTATAAAACTTGGTGGAATAATGGAAAAGAGAATAAAGAAGTTTGGTAGAGTCTAAGATCCTAGAGGGTGAAATAGAGTGAGGCATGGAGAAGATTTGGTGGCCTTTTTGAAGGCTTAAGGCTACTTCAAAGATAGAGGTGGTATTGTGAGGTGAAGTTGGTGTGTTGAGAAGACCATTCACCACCAATCTAGTCTTGACTAGGTCTTTAGGAAGGGATTAGGAATTATTTGAATTTAGAAAAAGTTCAAGGAAGCTTATAGTGGATAACCTAGTGTTTTACACCCATTACTTGAATCATAAGTGGTATCAAAGCTCAACTTGGAGCTTGTGGATTGGATGTTTGCACCTAATCAGTGTTCTACATCAGGGATAGACTTGATATGGTGACAAATTTAGAATTGGCCAAGGAACTTCAATAATAGAAATATGAGAATAAGAAGTTGAAAGAGAGGTTAGAGAAGTTGGAAAACAAGATGGGAGTAGTAGAGAAAACTACTGAGAAGATTGAAGAAGACCTCAACAAAGGAGAAAGAGAGATGGAGGAATAGGAAGATCAATATGTGGATGATGAATATGATAAGATGCCTATAGACTAGGAAACGTTCATAAAATCTTTGGAAATTTTTGGGAGTAAATCTATTGAATTCCTATTTTTGGAGGGAATATGCATCTTGCTGCCATAATGGATTAGATGGATGTTGTTGAGAGTCATTTTAAATTCCATGGAATAATAGAGGGGAAGAAGGTGAGGCTAGCTCAATCAAGAATGAAAGGAGAAACTCTCACATGGTCAAATTTCATTTAGGAGGAGAGATTTAGATAAGGTAAGCACATAATTACTTCATGTGAAAGATAATGTCTAATATGATAAGGGATACATATGTTCCAGAGGACTATGAAGTCCAATTGCATGTGAGAAGATAAAATCTAAAGAAAAAGGAGCTAACTATGAGCTCATATATAGAAGAGCTTCGTAGGCTTTAGATCAAATCAAGGATGGTGGAGATAGATAGTGTTAATGTGGCCAAGTATCTAACTGGTCTTAGGTATAACATACATTAGGAAGTCACCATCTTATGCCCCAATATAGTAGAAAATTTTTTTCTATTAGTAGTGAAGATTGAAGAAAAGATAAAGAGGAGACAAGAGAACTCAAATAGGGTATACAAGGAAGAAATAATTAACAAAGGGGAAGAGGAAACTTTCCAAGGATTCCAAAATACCATTAGTAAAATGAACAAAGAAATGAAGGTGGTAATAGGGGTGAAAACTCTCATAGAGAAAATCAAGGATTCAAGGGGTAGAGGAGGCCATTTAATAGAGGTAGAGGACCTATGAAGGTAGAAAAGGAAGGGGACATGGGACCCTAAAGTTTTATTCACGTGGGAAACCAAGGCATATAATGGCTTAGTGTCCACTCAAGAAAACAAATCCTCCTAACTCGAATAGTGATAGAAGGAATCAGTTAGCCATGACTAATGAATCTTGCTATAGTAGTAGTTCCACACAAGTTGGGAGTGTAGCATCAGTGTTTGATGGGGAGAACATTATGCTAAGGAGGACTATGCTAAAGATGCCTTTGAAAACAAAGCCACCATAAAGAAAATCTCTATTTAGAACTCAAGGTAAGGAATATGGAAATTTTTGTAGAATTATAGTTGACTCTAGGTCCACAAAGAATGTGGTATCTTTAGAGATGGCTACGAAATGTAAGCTTAAGAGGTCACCCCATTCATCCACACACAAGATATCATGGTTAAAAAAGAATCATAGCTTTAAATTTGAAGAGAAAACATGGGTAGAATTTTAACTTAGTGAGTATAAGGATAAGGTTCTATGTGAAATCATTCCTATGGATGCTTGTCATTTTATCCTAGGAAGGCCATCACAATTTGATGGGAAGGCCCAACACAATGGTGAAAAGAACACCTATTTAATAGAGAAGAATGAAAGACATTTTAAGATGGTTCCTTTACCTAATCATATGGTGAAAGACCAAGATAATAGTGTAGTTAGACTGATTAGAGGTAAGGAGTTCCTACAGTTAACTAAGGAAGATGATTTTCAAGGGTATGCTCTAATTTCTAAACTAAAGTAGGAAGTTCATAATAGAGAACCACTGCCTACAGAGGTTGTAGAATTACTAAAATAGTACCCTTAACTAGTTACAGAGGAGAAACTAGAAGCATTACCACCTATGAGGATCGAAAGTCATCATATTAACTTAGTGCTTGGAGCAACATTACTCAATAAGCCTACGTGCAAGCTCACACCACAACAAAATGTAGAGGTGAGTACACAAGTTGTGGAATTAATGAATAAAGGATTAGTGAGGAAAAGTTTGAGCCCGTGTCCATGTTCATTAGTTTTAGCATCTAAGAAGGATGGTAAGTGGAGACATTGTGTTGATTCAAGGGAAATCAATAAGATCACAATTAGGTATAGGTTTCCCATGCCTAGAATTGAAGAGCTAATGGATTATATACGAGAATCATGTGTTTATTCTAAATTGGACTTGAAATTGGGATATCACCAAATTAGGATCAAACAAGGAAATGAGTGGAAAAAAAATTTCAAGACTAATGAGGAACTATATTAGTGGCTAGTGATGTCATTTGGCTTCAAGAATGTACCTAGCACATTTATGAGATTAATGAGTGAGGTGTTGGTACAATTCATTGGAAAGTTTGTGATAGTCTATTTAGATGACATTCTGATATTTAGTAGGAACAAAAAAGAACACGTGGAGCATCTTAGCATGGTGATGAAAAAATTGCACCAAGAGAAGCTACACATCAACTTCAAAAAATGTTAGTTGATGAAGAAATTGCATAAGGAGAAGCTACACATCAACCTGGAAAAATGTGAGTTCTTTAAGTCTGAATTAGTTTGCCTTGGTTTGGTGATTTCAAAAGGAGGATGCCTAAAAATGGATTGAGAAAGGTAGAAGCTATTTTGAATTGGCTTAGTCCTAAGGAATTGGGAGATGTTAGGATCTTTCATGGCTTAGCTACCTTCTATAGTAAATTTATTAGGAGATTCAGTGGGATAGTAGCTCCCATAATTGATACCATAAAAGGGGGAATCAATTGTAAGTTTAGGTGGACTAAAACATCAAAGAGGAGTTTTCAATTTTTGAAGAAGAAAGTGGTAGAATTACCCACCCTAATGTTACCTCTTTTTGATAAGGTGTTTACTATGGAGTGTGATGATAGCAAGTATGCTCTAGGAGAAGTCTTTAGTTAGGAGAATAACCCAATAGCATTTTTCTCATAAAATTTGAATGAAGCCAAGTAGAAGTATTCCACTTATGACCTTGAATTGTACTCCATGGTTCAAGCACTAAAGAAATGGAAACAATGCCTCATGCCAAAGGAATTCATAGTGTATACTAATAATAATGCCTTCAGTTTCCTAAATAGACAAGATAAACTCAACCATAGAAATATTTAATGGGTGAAGCAGATTCAAGCATTTACCTTTTCAATAAAACACAAAAAGGGGACTACCAACAAGGTGGCTAATGGTTTGAGTAGGAGGACACTTGTAGTCCAAGAAGTCAAGCTACAAAGTGTGGGATTGAAGCAAATCAAGGATCTATACAAGGAAGATTTTGATTTTAGAGAGGCTTATAAAACTTGTTTGGAGTATGCTAACACTTTTTATGGTGAATTTTCTAACTATGTATTGTAGGATGGCTTTTTATTCAAATGCAATAGATTATGTATTCCTAAGTCATCAATGAGGGAAAACATTATCAAAGAAAAGCACAATGGTGCTCTTGGAGGTTATTTTGGAACAGACAAGATACTAGAACAAGTTGAAAGGTTCTATTACTGGCTTGGATTGTAGAATGAAGCCAGAAAATAAGTAAAAATTTGTTTAATTTGTCAAAGGGCCAAAGGCACATCATCTAATGCAAGGTTATATCAGCCTTTGCCAATACCTACAAAAACTTTGGACAACATAAGCATGGACTTTTTCCTTAGGTTACCTAATACTGTTAGAGTAGACATGGTGTTTGTAGTAGTTTATAGGTTCACAAAAATGGCTCACTTCATACCTTGTAGGAGTAGCCATGATGCATCTTAGATTGAAAACCTTTTCTTCAAATAATTAGTAAGAATTCATGGACTCCCTATGACAATAGCGAATGATAGAGACACCAAATTCATTGGACAATTTTGGAGAACCTTGTGGAAGAAACTTGGCACACATTTGGCTTATTCATTAGCTTATCACCCTCAAAATGATGGCCAAACTAAGGTAGTGAGTAGGTCCTTTAGAAATCTGCTTAGGTGCCTCACAAAACAACATGGTCTAGTCTGGAATCAAGTAGTTAGTCAAGCTATATATATATATATATATATATATATATATATATATATATATATATATATATATATATATATATATATATATATATATATATATATATATATATATATATATATATATATATATATATATATATATATATATATATATATATATATATATATATATATATATATAATGACTTTGTTAATAGGTCAAGAGGCAGGACACCTTTTGAAGCAGTGTATGGTTTTCATCAAAAGATTCACATGGAATTAAGGGATTTGCAAGATATGGAATCTAGAAGTGCCATAGGGGAGACACTTCCAGAATTGATAAAGACAATCCATGATCAAGTGAAGGATCACTCAAAAAATTCAGTAACTATGTACAAATATAGGACAAATTAGAAGAAGAAAGAGATTATTTTCCTTCCCATATCGACATCTCTCTCTCTCTCTCTCTCTCTCTCTCTCTCTCTCTCTCTCTCTCTCTCTCTCTCTCTCTCTCTCTCTCTCTCTCTCTCTCTCTCTCTCTCTCTCTCTCTAGATAACCCATTTAGGTTATGTAGAACTAAAAACTAAATTCATAATTTTTAGTTCTGCAAAAATCACATAGGTTTTAAAAAAAAATATTTAGCATGGTTTTAAAATATATTTTCCTAACCTATGTGGGTTATAAAGATTCATGCATTCTTCTTAATTAGTGTTGGTTTTAGAAGGATATTTTTGCATGTGACTATTTAATTAACCAACATCTTGGTGCACTTACTCATTTTGTAGAAGCTAAAATCTCATGTCCACTAAGGCTTTACAAAATGTGAAAATATGTCTTTCCTCATAATCCTCTGGACCCACCATCCAAGCCAATTTCCTTTCTTTATTTTATGGGTAAAAAAATATTGGCCAAAAACAATATTTGAAAAATAATGACAAGATCTGTTTATGTGTTTTGCACCCTACCATCACTATTTCACAATCTTTGAACATTGACCTATTTTATTCTTTGAAAAATGAATTAAAAAAAAAACTTGTTTATCATTTTTGGACAAATAAATTTTACCAAAATACATAATTATGTGAAATATTGAAGACCAAAATTTTAACCATCTAGAGTAGTTGACGAAAGAGAACTCCAATTATCAATAGGTCACTTATGTGATGGAGACTAATTACAACTAGCCAACCAAAAATTAGTGATAAGTTTCATTTCCATGTAGACACTATTGGTTTATGTAGGGTTTTAGGACTTGGAGAAAATTTGAAGGATTTTAGGCATCGTAACATGATTTTTGTATCTCTTAGGCATGTTGCATTGAACCCATGTAATGGAAACTGGTCTAAAGATCTAATGCTGATAGAAAGTAACTTTTTTGGCAATTTATATGTAATACTTTCCTTTTAATTATACAAAACTAGTATCCTATAAATCCATTAATCATTAAGTTGCTTAAAAATAGAGATATGCTATCTCATGTATCTTATTAGAACATTAAATATTTTCAATTTTATGAAGAAATATTTGATCTCATGCACTTTTTAGAATAAAAAAGTAATTAACCTTCTATTTATAGATAATTAGCTAAAAAATTGAACAAAATCATTAGTTGGAATATTGAAGTAGTTGTCCTTACTAATAGTTAAATTATTGAGTTGAGACAATTCAAGTTTTGTCTAAAGGTGCTTTTGGTTTCCTTATTATTAGTATGATGTCAAAGAAGAAGTTGAATGATCATCTGGTGAATTGCTCATCTAGCTACCACGATTCATAGTAAAGACAAAGTTGTTGCTTAAATTGATAGAATTGTGAACAATGATTGTAACATAAATGAACAACTAAATCAAAATAATAACTTATTTAAAAATCTATAAGATTGTGGAGTATGTCCCCTATTTTTGTTTCTAATGTTTAGGTTTTTCCTAGAAACTAACTAGCATTTAGTATCTTTTAACTAGATGGTTTTATTTAAAAGGGTTTTAGGTCTTCTCAATACCTATTTTCCTTTATAAAAAATATAATGTATGTATACATTCATCTCATATAAATCTTTTTAAGAATCCTCAAATATGTAGATCATCAAAGGAATATGAAATTAAGAAACTATATCAAGCTTTGGCTTTAACCATGGAGGAAGCTCCTTAGTTAAGTGCACTTAGGCTGGAGTAGTACTAGGATGGGTGACCTCCTGGGATGTCCTTGTGGTTCACCCTTGTGAGAATCACCTAGATCCAATGAGTGCTAAGTGTTCCATTTATTCTCATGAGAGATGGATTTATGTTGAATCACTACTCATGAAACATGGGTCAATGAGTTTGACTCAAAATCACACAATTAAATCCTGATAGCAATATCACAATATATCAATAGTACTATTAAGTTTTTGTGAAATTTATATGAAAAGGCTCAATAAAAATCACAAATATGTATAGAAGATGAAGCCTTATTCTACAAATTATCAACCCAAATCTTTGAGTAAAATATGGGGCTTCTCTATAATTATCTATTTATAAAGGGTATAATTGTTACTCCTAAATTCATTTAAGTGTTGTCATTAGTGTCAAATTGTGTTTAAGAGAAAGGTTGGTGAACCTTATCACTGAAAAGATATAGCTACTAAATAGTCATGTGAACTATTAACACATGGATATTGTGCATAGTTATCACCAAGGATATCATTTATTGAGGAAATTTTGTGATTAAGAAAGTATATTACCTAACAAATAGAATATAAACTAAATAGATCAGCTAGTGTCTAGCAAACAACGTAGGATGCATATCAAACTCTAAAAATACACTACATCCTATGTAGTTGAATCTTACCAAGCTAGAAATGGTTTGCAAAGATCAAAGAGATGATTAGGTGATATGTATTGGGATTGGTACATGATTTTATGGATCCCATGATAAAGCGTAAGCCAATAGAAATAAAGTATTAGTTATTGTTAAGGGAGAATGAATGAGGATCCTTTATCTATATTTTGAGCATTATAGAAGGATCTAAAACCCTAATTAGGTCATTTATTGAGGAAGATAGATGATTTATTTAAAAATATAGATTAAGATCATATTTGAAGTTTTTGAGAGGATAAAAGTTTCAAGAAATTGCAAATCTACAATAGAGAAGAGATATTGAGTAGAGACCAAGAATGAATAGGGTAAAATCAATCACATGAAGGTGATGAATAAGTACTAATAATAAAGGATCTAAACAACCATGAGGTAGATGCAATATTAGAGACCAGTTTTACATTAATACTTTGTTGTTATTGTATTTCTTAAACCCCTTAAGTAGGATAGGCCTTAACAAGTCTTATATAGTAAATCTCCTAACAAAGCACACACTTGAAGACTATTGTAAAAATACTTTAACAAGGTGGACATTAGCAGGTCTTGATGTATTAATCCTAAGAAGTTAAATCACTAAAAGTGATACTTTTGTAAGATCTAATCAAGACCCCTTTATGAGGTAGTATCTGTGGGCACTATTGCCACCACATTTTTCCCCTCTAACCAAAGGTTTCTACAAGACCAAATCATTGTGTCATGTATTTTCATGGATGTGTGATATGTTTTATCATGTGTTTTATATTTTTTTACTCTATTTAGAAAATATTGTTAAGTTTCTGAATGAAAATTGAGGACATAGACAAATTATTATTGAAGGTTAAACCTTTTTAACAAACTTTCCAACACTTGGTGTCAGAGCTCAATCTCTTGAAAATATGTTTAACTACTTGAGAGAAAAGATTGTAAGAGATGGTGTATTATAGAATTGGAAAGATTATTGACAATCAAAGACTTAAGTTAAAAATTTCAATGGGTCTAATAGGTGAAATGAGAGAGAAGCTAAAGAAATCACTAAAATAAAAGGAAGGAATCAACACATCACCTAAATGAAACTCAATATTAAGAATAAAAATTTAAAGAACTATCAAAGGGTGGTAAATCTGATGAATCTGAAGCTACTATATCAGATTTGATGGAATACAACACAAGACTAAGTAAGTAAGTAGGTAAAATCAATGAAGAAAAAAAAACTCAATTAATGAGATTGTTCGAAATCCTAGAATGAAAGAGGAAAGCTAAAGATGAAAAAATAATGGTAGAAAAGGATTAAAGGAAAATGATTGCAATACTTGACTAGAAAAATGCTGAAATACAGAGGTTGATACAAAATCACTATGATATGGAAAATTATCTACTTGTTGTGAACCACGAGATTGGTAGAAAGATGGAAGATATTACTTGATTGAAATTTAAAAAAAAATAAACAACTGAGGAATGAGCTAAGAATTGACAAGGAAACCAATGAAAATTTGAAGAGATCTAAGTAAAGTATAAGAAAATTGGAAAAATAGTTAAGAAGTCAGAGAAGACCGAGAGATACTATTGGGCTAGGCTATTCCAAGAACTCTACAAATGAGCAAGGAGAGTCATCAAAACAAGATGAAAATAGTAATATATATACCAATCAAAAACCAAAGAAGCCAACATGTTATCATTGTGGAAATTTTTTTCACATAGAAAATATCTGCAAGAACAAGGCCACTAAGACTAATGTTATTCCTAAATTTGATGGTTACTATTATCACTACAATAAGTATGGTCATCAACAATTTGATTGTATATAAAAGTTCAATAATATTTCTAAGAAATAAAAAATTTAATGTTATTGATACACATACAATAAATATGGACATAAGGAACAAGAATGTAGGTCACAAAAAAAGAATAACTAGAAATCAAAAAAAGGCGGGGGGAGGGGGAAGGGGGGGGAACACTATTTATTGGGATTAAAACACAAGGATTACATATACAACATGTCAAAGATATGGTCACATTGCAGAAAAATGCATGAGGATGTACATGAAAGGAAGATTTGATACTTGGAAGAATTATGGCTTGGAAATTTTTCATTGTCAATAAGTTGGTCACATAAGAAAGAACTTTAGATACCGAGCATCAACACCTAATGATGAAGATGTCAAAGGAAAGGAAAACGTTGATATTGGTGATATTTGTAATCAAATGAAAAAGACATAGAGAAATAATAGTGTAGACAGTGGAACTACAACTAGATCAGTTGGTGACACCTCATCCTCCAAATTAGGTAAATACATAACTTCAAACCAAATTCATAAATGTATGTACATAGGAAGTAAATTTGGATTTATTTATCTTACATTAGTTCCTTATAATCTTGGAATGATGTCAAAATTATCATGAGCCAAGATGAATTAGGATAACTCATGTAATTTTGAAGATCAATATGATCAGTAAGCTCAACCAAGTAAGATAGTCATTCAGTGTTAATGAATTGTAAACCAAGAAAGGTTTTGAGGTCTACAAGGAAGTTTGTTAGTATTGAAATGAGGTGGATAAGTAGCATTTTTTTCACCCTATGTAACTCAAAGAAGCACTTTACCTATAAATAGGGCACCAAATATTTCATTGTTTACCTTGCAAAAGATAACCTTTTAATATGATTTTTTGAGTGATTTCAAGAAATTAGTGTGCGCAATTGAATTCTTAGCTAAAATCACCAAATTTATCATATATATATATATATAATTTGTTTGAAAAGTTTGGTAAAATATTTGATTTTTCCCAAGGATTTTCATCATTATTTGTCAAAAATGTAGTTTCTCATGTTACAACACTGACATCAAGTTTAGTGCAAGCTTAGGCATCAAAGGTTGCTAGGGGAAGATTGGTGAAGCATGAGAAATCTGAAGAGCCTAATTAAATTATATCAAAATATCAAAGCTAAAATTGATGAGACATTAGTTTTATTATCTTTAGCTCCTAGGCTTCTGCTAGTCTGAGATATATGATCATTCATTCATTGCAAGATTTGAGAGGTTAATGATTATGAGATGAAACAAGCAAATGAATAATTGTACATGAGAATGGACAAATAAAGGATGAAAACAAGAATTTAGAGATGAAGGGATTATCACATGCCTTGTATTTCCTAAAGGTGTCAAGAAATGAATGGATGTAAATTGCACTTAGTTGAGTACATGAACAATATATGTGGTTGGAATGACCAATAAAGTTCACTAAAGACTTGATGCACATGGCTATTGGGTACCCCAAAACTAAGAAGGCCAAAGATATAAGGCTTTTACAGATGGCATGAATTGAAAATCACACCAACATTACTTGGAATGATAAAGGTTTCTAGGTATAAGTGATAAGTGATCTTGACATGAAGTTTTCAACATGTGTGATAGAGTAAAAAGTCTTCCAACTAAGAAAACTAGACAATATTTCATGTGGAACTATGAATTTTTCATGTACAATATTGTGTAGAAATTTTTTAATATTGACCTAGCTAAGCTATTATTGAAGCAATTTGAAGAAAACATGAAGACCGTCCAAGCAAAAAAGACCAACATTTTGAAATATGGTTCATTATTGGTATGTATCTTCTTTTATTTTTAAAATTATTTCTAAATTATAAGAGATGTTTACTAGGACACCAATAGGCCTATAATCTATCAAGTTAATGATTATATCAAAAGTTTGGGGAGATAATTTTGATAAATTCATGAATGAATATCATGAATAATTTAAATCAAGGATGCACCAAAGGTTTAGGATTTCACTATAATTATTAAAAGACTACAAGATGCTATTGTATTTCTGGTTGATACTAATACATGTTTGATAAAAGTTCTAGACCCTAGAATTGCATGATTAGAACCCATGGAATATGTATTAGACATTGGCCAAGCCACATAGTATATTAAGGAATTTTTGAATGAACCTAACAATAGGAAATCCAAAAGATATGGAGCATATGAAGACACAAAGAAAAGGAAAAGAAAAATGCATATTATAATTCCTAATATAGAGAAAAAGTCAAAGAGAATGATTAGCACTCTTAAGGAGATGTTCAATGAAGGTGAGGAGAAAATAATATTGATTGAAGATGTAATGAAAAGTTGGTGAGGAAGAAGTTGAGGAAGAAATTAAAGTAAAAGAACCAAAAGTAAAGAAGTTTAAAAGAGAAAATTTTTTGTTAAACCTCAGAGTCCTAAAGTTACCCATGATAGGACTATAGATTCCACATCATCAACACCCCTTGCAAAGAGAGGAAGGTTAGAGGACATCCAAAACTAGAAAAATTAAATTTGAATGTACTAGAAAAAAAAGAATGTTTAGATGGTCACTAAGCCACACAAGAAACAAAAGATTGTTAAAGGAGATGATAGAGAGAGGACCAAATCTAATGAAAATTAATTCAGAGTTGTAAAAAACTTTGTACCAAATAATTTTGATGATCAAATAGAAACAATAAAAAAATTCAGCATATTTGGATCAATACACTTTTTAAAATATCATAAGCTAAATGATGAAGAAAATATAAATATTGAAGAAGCTACTATTGACAATATGCACACTAAAAGGTATGCACTAACTAAAATTGTAAGAAAAATTCTAGATGAACTCTAAAATAAATAAAAAAATAAGGTGGAGATATGCATGTTGACATTAAGGTCAAATCATTTCTCAATTAGTGACATAACACTTAGTTAATTGTTTACATTGCTACAAAGCTCTGTATGTAGAAAGAAGTGTCTCCTAAGCTACATAGTGTCTACTGAGCATCTGAGACAAAATGCAATGTAAGTCATGCTTCATAGTTGCTACCAAGCATCATAGGTAGTGTGTAGTGTAAACCAAGCTTAGCACAATCTATCAAGCTCCAGAAGAAGATATCAATTTCTATCAAGCTTCATAGAGTCTACTAAGATCATTAGTGTAATCGATGAAGCTTTTAGTGTTAACTGAGCTCAATAGTTTCTATCGAGATGGTAGTATTAAGCAAGCTCTGTAGTATTAACTAAGCTTATCAGTGTCTATCAAGCTATCAATGTCAACAAAGGAGAATGAAGGTAGTGTTGACTGATTTGTAGTGTCAACCAAGCCCTTCAATGTCTACCAAGTTATTTAGTGTTTGTTGAGTCACCAAGTTCTAATCAAGTTTAGGCTACTCCTGAGTGATCAATGTGGATTGTGTAACTAGTCTCAACTAACTAGAAAAGCTTGTTGAGTTGATAGTGTTGCCAAGTGCCAAAATATAACTTGAGTTTTCTTCAGAACTTGAGTAATAGCAACAATCGACATAGTGAATATTGTTTGAATTTAGTGGTGTAGCCGACACTAGAAGGTAATTAATTGGATTGGTATATATGTAATGCATTGTATCATATCTAAATAAGAAAATAAATAACAAGTAAGAAGAATATGAGTGCTTCTTAAGGGGTTAAAAGCACATTTGGCACATTCATTTTCTATGAAGCATTTGTGGGAAGAAAAAAAAATCCTTAGTATGAAGATTTGTAGAGATATGAAGAATAGGAAATTGACACTATCTTAGGCTGATTATATTGCGAAGGTGTTGAATGTTTCTCTATGGAGAATGCTCAAGCTATCATCACACCTTTACCTCATCATTTGAAGTTGACTAAGGAGACGTTTCCCAAGACACAAAAGGAGGAGGATAAGATGTCTAAGGTACCTTATGATTTAGTTGTAGGAATCTTGATGTATGCTATGGTATGTACAAGGCCAGATATTACACATGCACCAGGAGTCATTAGCAAGTATATGAGTCATCCAAGGCTTAAGCATTGGAATGCAGTTGAATGGATTCTTCAATATTTGAGAGATACATCCAGTGAGTGTTTACACTTTGGGGGCTCTATTACTAATTTACAGGGATATGTTGACTCATATTTGGCAAGGTATATTGATACCAAGTGGAGTACACTAGGTTATGTCTTTACTATTGGTAGGGCAGTTGTGAGCTGGGTTTCTCATTTACAAAAGGTTAATGCTTTATCCAGTACAGAGGTAGAGTATATTGCTACTATAGAGGTAGCCAAGGAGATGATATGGTTTCAGTTCTTCCTAGAAGAATCAGGACACCCTTAGAAGAATAATTATTTGTTTACAAATAGTCAAAGTGCCATTCATCTTGCAAAGCATTCAGCTCTACATTCAAAGACAAAAAAACATTTAAAGTTGTGGTTCCATTTCATTCGGTCAATTTTAGATGATAGATAGTTAAAGTTGGACAATAGACATATAGATGATAATCTAGTAGATATGTTTATCAAGGTAATGACAAGGGAGAAGCTAAACTCCTCTTCAACTTCTATTGGTCTTCTAGACTAAGCTAAATAAAAGAACAGTAGAGTGCAGGGTGGTTTGATCCAGTAGGAGCCTCATGGAGTAGCGACATAGCTACAAGATTAATCTCTAAGTGTGAGATTGTTACCTAGTGTGGAGCCTAATTAGTACCCAAGTGATAGATTGTTAGCTGGTGGTGACTAATTAGGGAAGTACTATACACACTTCATAATTCTTTGGGTTGACATGTAATTATAAATTGTACCCCTAAGGTGGTAAAACTACTTGTATAAAAGACCTTAGGGTTAGGGGTTGTTTCATAGTGTGTGATGTAAAAACTACTTCTTGCGGTAGTATTAAGCTATAAGGGATTACAAATTGTAATTAGGTTGTAATCATTGGATCGTAGTCATATTGGACTTTTTTTTTGGTGGACATAGCCCAAGGACTAGGTGAACTACATTAAATCTTGGTGTCTTGTGTTCTCTTTTGTGCAATATATTATTTTCTGATATTGTTTATATTTGCATGTAATTATTATTTATGTCCATGGTTTAAGCCTAACAAGTGGTATTAGAGCTAGGTTTTTTTTTTTTCCAATTATCCTCTATGTGAAAGTCTCACGATTGAGTGAGATTCTTATGGTTGAGTGGGAGAGATCATGGCAGATGAGTGTAAGCTGAGGGTTGACAAATTTAATGTGCAAAACTTTTAGTTATGGAAGATGCAAATGAAGGACTGTCTCTATCATAATGATTTATGGAAGCCATTAGAAGGAAAAACTAAGAACTAGGGAACTATGACACATGAGGATTGGGATATTTGAGATAGGAAGGCTCTTGGACTTATTCAATTATGCTAGGCACCATCGATGACATTTAACATTGCAAAAGTGAAGATGATGGAAGAGTTGATGGAAACCCTATTGGAATTGTATGAAAATCCCTTCACTTCAAATAAGGTATTTCTCATGAAGCATTTATTTAATATGAAAATGGTAGATGGTGGATCTATTGCAGATCATTTAAATGAGCTTAATACTATTACTAGTCAGCTATCTTCTATGGGTATTAATTTTGATGAAGAAATGAGGGCTCTCTTGATTTTGTGTTCTTTGCTGAAAGATGAAATGCCTTCGTAATGGCTATGAGTAATTTTTTTTTTGGATCTAATACCTAAAATATGATGATGTGATTGATGTTATTTTGAGTGAAGAAAATTGTAGGAAAACCTTAGGTGGATCTACATCAAGAAGTGCTTTGAATGCACAAAGCACAGGTAGAATGACTAAGAGAGGAAATTATTTCTGAAATCATGGGAAATCAAGAGGAACATCAAAAGGGAAGAGGTCTCAATCTAGAGGACCAAGATATTGCTAATATTGTGGGAAACAAGGGCATAAGAAGAAAGATTGTTGGACTCAAAAGAATAATGACGAAGATAAACCAAAAGGGAACAAGGAGGAAAATGTGGTAAGTAACAAATCCGAAGAGGATGTTTTCTTCTATCTTTAGAAAGTATTAATGATTCATGAGTTTTAGATTCTGGTGCTTCATTTCATGCTACACCTCATAGAGTTTATTTCATTGATTATGTTTAGGGGATTTTGGGCTTGTTTATTAGGTAATAATGAACCGTATCAAATTGTTGGAAAGGGAAAAGTTAAGATTAAGTTGCAGAATGTGAATCATTGGCTACTACATAAGATAAGACATGTTCCAAGACTAAGTAGGAATTTAATTTCAGTAGGAAAAATTGGTGATGAGGGTTGTGTAGTTACTTTTAATGATAAAAAATGGACGGTTTCAAAAGGTTCCTTGTAGTAGCAAAAGGTGTGAAAGTAGGCACCTTATATCTTTGTATAGGTTATATTCTTCCTTCTACTTTAATTGTTTTAGAGATAAATGAATGTTCAGGAATAGTTGCTACAGTTGAGTAGGAAGAACACACAAATGTTGTAGATTTTGATACAACATTGTGGCACAATAGAATTGGGCACATGAGTGAGAAAGCTATGAGAGTACTTCATTCAAAGAAAGTTTTACCAGGTCTAGAATGTGTAAATATGGATTTCTGTGAAAGTTGCGTTTGGAAAACAAAAGAGAGTGAGTTTTGTGAAGAGTGAGAAGGAAAAGAAAAGTGAGACATAAGAGCTTGTGCATACCGATGTATGAGGATTGACTCATGTATCTTCCCTTGGTGGCTCTCATTATTATGTTACATTTATTGATGATGAAACTAGAAAAGTATGGGTTTATTTCCTTAGACAAAAATTTGATGTATTTCAAACCTTTAAGAAATGGAAATGCTTGGTTGAAAATGAGACTAGTGAGAAATTAAAATGTCTCAGATCTAATAATGGTGGTGAGTATTGTATTTATGAATTTAAAGATTATTGCTCCACTAATGGTATTCATAGACAAAAAAAAAAATCGAAGGACTCCACAAGAAAATGGAGTGGTTGAATGCATGAACAAGACTATAATGGAGCATGCAAGAAGAATGAGGTTTCATGCGGTGTTTCCCTTAAACATGTGGGCATAGGCTATTAGTACTATTGTAAATTTAATTAATAAAGGTCCCTCTACTCCTTTGGATTGTGCTATTCGAGAGGAATCATGGACTAGTAAGAAGATGAGTTATTATTTTCTGAAAACCTTCAGTTGTGAAGCATTTTCTCATATAGATTCTAAAAATAGAACCAAGCTAGATTATAAGATGAAGAAATTTGTATTTTTTGGATATGTTATTAATAAATTTGGTTATAGGATTTGGGATTTTAAAAATAATAAAATTATAAGAAGCAGGGATGTCATATTCAATGAGAAAGTGTTGTAGAAAGATTTCTTGCAGCAACATGAGAAGAAATAAAATGATTATGTAGTGTTGGATGATACTCCAAAAGATGATGTTGCAGCAATTCGTCATGATTTGCAACAACCACAACAAAAAATACCACACATACTAGTGAATGTTAGACAATTAACAAGGCTAAGTAGATCTCCAAAAAGAATTTCTCCTTAATTGTATTTTGTTTTACTTACTAATGCTGATGAACCTGAATGTTATGATGAAGCTGTGCATGTGGTTACTAAGATTCAATGGTGGTCTACAATGAAAGAAAAAATGGACTTTTTCCTAAAAAATAATAATTGGGATTTATGCAAGTTGCCTGCTAGTAAATGGGCTTTACATAATAACTAGTATTATAGGTTGAAAGAAGAGGATGGAGGTAAGAAAAGATTTAAATCCAAGTTAGTTGTAATAGGATTTGCATAGAAAAAGGCATTGATTTTGATGAGATATTCTCTCCTATTGTTAAGATGATTTCTATTCACACTGTTTTAAGTATTGTGGCTACTGAAGATTTGCATTAGGAGCAGCTTGATGTTAAAACAACCTTCCTTAATTATTTAATGTTTATATGTTGATGATATGCTTGTAGCTAGGTCTAACATGCATCACATTAAGGGGTTCAAACCACACTTAGCACATTCATTTGCTATGAAGGACTTGTGGGCAAAAAAAAAAATCTTTGGTATGAAGATTTGTAGAGATAGGAATAATATGAAATTGACATTATCTTAAAGGTTGATTATATTGTAAAGGTGTTGCAATGTTTCTCTATGGAGAATGCTCAAGTTGTCAACCCACCTTTACCTGGTCATTTGAAGTTGACCAAGGAGATATGTCTCAAGACATGAGAAAGGAGGATATGATGGTAGCTTATGCTTCAGCTATAGGAAGCTTGATTTATTCTATGTTATGTACAAGGCTAGATATTGCACATGCAGTGGGAGCCATTAGCAGGTATATGAGTCATCCACAGCTTGAGCATTGGAATGTAGTTGAATGGATTCTTCGATATTTGAGAGGTACATCCAATAAGTATCCACACTCTGGGGGCTCTGCTAATGATTTATAGTGATATGTTGACTCAAATTTGGTAGGGGATATTGATACCAAGCGGAGTACTACAGGTTATGTCTTTACTATTAGTGGGGCAGCCGTGAGTTGGGTTTCTCGATTGCAAAAGGTTAATGCTTTATCCACTACAAAGGTAGCCAAGAAGATGATATGGCTTTAGTTATTCTTAGAATAATTGGGACAATCTTAGAAGGATAATTATTTGTTTACATATAGTCAGAGTGCCATTCATCTTGCAAAGAATTTAGCTCTACATTCAAAGACAAAACACATTCAATTGCAATACCATTTCATTTGGTTAGTTTTGGATGATGGATAGTTAAAGTTGGACAATAGACATATAGATGACAATCTAGTAGATATGTTTACAAAGGTGGTGACAAGGGAGAAGTTGAACTCCTCTTCAGCTTTTGTTGGCCTTCTAGATTGAATAGAATAAAAGAATAACATAGTCCATGGTGGTTTGATCTAGTGGGAGCCTCATGGAGTAGTGACATAGCTACAAGATTAGTCTCCAAGTGGGAGATTGTTGTCTAGTGTGAAGCTTGATCAGTCCCAAAGTGGGAGATTGTTAGTTTGTGGTGACTGATAAAGGGAAGTATTGTACATAATTCATAATTATTTGGGATGACATGTAATTATTAATTATAACCCTAAAGTGGTAAAAATACTTGTATAAAAGAGCTTAGGGTTAGGGGTTGTTTCATAGTGTGTGATACAAAAATTGCTTCTTGTGGCAGTATTGAGTTGTAAGGGATTACAGATTGTAATCAGGTTGTAATCATTGGATCATAATAATATTGGACTTTCTATTTGGTGGATGTAGCCCAAGGATTGGGTGAACCACATAAAATCTTGGTGTCTTGTGTTCTCTTCTATGTGATCTATTATTTTATGATATTGTTTATATTTGTATGTAATTGTTATTTATGTCTATTGTATAAGCCTAACAACTGAGTCTCAACCAAAAATAGTAAGTTCTCTTGTTTTTGCTATTATTTCTTCATCGAGAAATGTTGTTTCTTTACCAAGTGTATCTACAATAAGTGCAATGACAGTTGAGGTTAAGCTTCAACTAAGCACAAAGGACTTAAGAAAAGGAAAGGAGAATATTCCTTCTTCTATTTAGAAAGAAAAGGGTAAAGAGATATAAGCCTCTATTAAAGAGATTGACCTAGATGAGGATATAGTTATTCCAAATTGGGATACCTCTAACCTCACTCACAACCAAATGGACACCTTGGGAGAATGATGGAAGAAAAGGGTAAGATAGCAAAAGCTAAGAGCTGAACGAAAATAGAGAAATCAAGTGTTTGAAGATATTAAGGGCATATTTGTTGATCCACTAAGTATAGAGGTTGATGAAAAACAACCAATTTTGGATCAACTTGTTGACATTGTTCACAAGTATACTAAGGAAGTGAATGGACAAGAAAAAATTCTTCAAAGGGAAGAAAGGAAATTTGAAAATAATTTTTTGGCAAAGGTGGCTTAGAAAATAGCCATTGATCAAGTGGAATTGTCCACCATTCTTCCTACATTTGAAAATTCTATGAATAATGTTGTTACTTTATTTTTAAAGTTGAGTGATACATCAAATTTTTTTAAGGAAATAAAATATAAATTATCTAAGATAGATGTTGACATGAAGGCAAGTGCAAATCAGTTGTCACTTGATCCTAGTAGTAGTTCTACACATTTTGTGAAAATTAGATATCTAATAGATCTAGAGGAAGAATTATTGATGGAAGAAGCTAGAATAAGAGCCATACTAGCATAAATAAAGGGCATGATACTTCCCAACATAGATGCAATGTAAAAACATATTACACATGCCAAAACATTGATCCATGACAATAATTTTTCAATAGTTGATCACATGATGGAACTATTAATTGAGGTGAAGATAGCTTTGCACGCTTTAAAAGTTTTGCAAGAGAATTGGGACAAGAAAATGTCCATACTTATGAAGGTATATAGTGATTTTATTTCACATTTTGGTGTTACCTTGTAGTTATTAAATTTTCGTATTTGTGTCAAAATCAAGGGGGAATGTTATCATATGTATATCATAAATAAAATCAAGCGGAATGTATATATATACAAGTGAATATATAAAGGAAATATATGTGAAATAAGTTACAAATATATTTTTGCAAAATAAAAAATAGAGTTAGTGCTTACTGAGTAAATTAGGACAATAGTCAAAATCGAGTTGCAAACCCAAGCATATTGATAGGCAAAGTTTTGACTTGTATTTCAAATGAGTCTTCCAATTTTTGGTATTATACTTGTATTTTTGTCACTAATGTCAAAGGGGGATACTTTTGACATTAAGGTCAAATCATTTGTCAATTAGTGACTTAACACTTATTTTGTTGTTTACATTGCTACCAAGGTCCATATATAGAAAGAAGGGTCTCCTAAGCTTCACAGTGTCTACCGAGAATTTGAGACAAAATGTAGTGTAATTCATGCTTCACAGTTGTTACGAAGCATCACAAGAAGTGTTCAGTGTAAACCAAGCTTAGAAGAGTCTACCAAGCTCCAAAAGTAGATATCACTTGCTATCGAGCTTTATAGAGTACATCAAGCTCATCAATGTAATCGATGAAGATTTTAGTGTTAACTAAGCTCAGTAGTGTTTACCAAGATGGAAGTGTTAACAAAGAAAAATGAATTAGTGTTAACCAAGATCTATAGTGTTAACTAATATTATCAGTGTCTACCAAGATAGTATTATTAATGAAGGAGAATGAAGGTGGGGTTGACTAAGCTATAGTGTCAACTAACCCCTTCAATGTCTACTGAGTTTTTCAATCTTTTCTAAGTCACCAAGTGCCAACTGAGTTCAAACTACTCCTGAGTGATTGATGTGGACCGTGAAATAAATGTCAACTGAGTGTCAAAGCTTGCTAAGTGGAAAATATTGCTAAGTGCTATAATATCACCCAAGTTGTCTTTAGAACTCAAGTAACAACAACATCCAACTTAGTGAAGATTGTTTGAATTTAGTGTTGTAGCTCACTCTAGAAGGTAATTAATTGGATTGGTATATATGTAATGCATTATGTCATATCCAAGTAGTAAAATAAGTAATAAGTAAGAAGAATATGAGTGTGAATTAAGAAGTCAAGGCTAAAAGTAGTCTATGAAAAAGTAAAGTCTTATCTATCACAACAAAGTAATCAATTTACATCAAAGGAATCTCATAGAACAAACCAAGTTACAGAGTAGAGATCAATTGTTGATTCATCCTAACAAGTGTATCAGTCAAATCCTTTAACAAGGTGGACTTAATAGTCTTTTGTTGAATCTCTTAATAGAGTAGATACTTCATTGTATTATATAAAACCTTTCACAAGGCGGACTTAGCTATCCTTATTGCTCCTAATAGGGAAACTCACTAGAAGTGATCTAGTGTAATTAAGCTTTATCAGGAAAAGTTTACACTGTAGTAATAAAGCTTGTGTTTATCATCCCCACCCCAATTTTACTCTCTACTTGGAAGGGTTTTGGGTCACCAAATATTGTGTCAAGTGTAATGGATGTTTTACTACTTTCAGTCTTTCATGCATGCAATTAGATTAGATTATATGGTGAAGGATTGATTGGTAAAATAAAGTATAAATTTTATTGGTTCATGATTCACCCCCCACTCTTAGTCACCTATTCTATACTACATTTCCAACAATGCTCTTGACATTGAGAGACAATTAAGTGAAAGTCTCTAGTTCTGACAATCCCAAACCAAACAATTTTTCAAATTGATGAAGCATTAGAAAAATACAAGAAAAGGTTCATTGTCCAAAGACTAGATCACAAAGAATTATGAAAGAAAGTATTGTAGTTTCACAAATGCATGCCCCATTTTTCCTAAAAATGGGGACCCCCTTCTTTATTTTTAGCTTTTTGGATCCCTAGTTTGGGGCCTGAGTCCTTTTTATGGT